>OX344727.1:86518326-87127968 GCA_947034835.1 Ballota nigra | reverse complement strand
AGGCGGACTAATCGACGTCGAGAAGATGGATTACTTCGCCAATCTAGGTGGAATGTCGAAGCCTAGAAGGCGGACTAATCAACACCGAGAAAGTGGATTAACTCGAGAAGCGGATTAGTTGACGCCGGTGAAGGCGAACTAATCAATACATCAACGCTTGAAAGGCGGACTAATTGACGTCAGGAAGACGGATTACTTCGCCAATCCAAGCGGAAATTCAACGCCTAACAGGCGGATTAATCAACACCGAGCGGGCGGATTACTTCGCCAATCTAGGCGGAATGTCGACGCCTAGGAGGACTAATCAACGCCGAGGAGGCGGATTACTTCGCCAATTCAGGCGGAAAGTCAATACCTAACAGACGGATTAATCAACGCCGAGCGGGCGGATTACTTCGCCAATCCAGATGGAAAGTCGACGCCTAACAGGCGGATTAATCAACGCCAAGCAGGCGGATTACTTCGCCAATCTAGGCAGAATGTCGACGCCTAGAAGGCGGACTAATCAACGCCGAGAAGACGGATTAACTCGAGAAGTAGATTAGTTGACGCCGGTGAAGGCGAACTAACCGATACGTCAATGCATGAAAGGGCGAACTAATCAACGGCGAGAAGACGGATTACTTCGCCAATCTAGGCGGAATGTCGACGCCTAGAAGATGGACTAATTAACATCGTGAAGGCGGATTTACTCGAGAAGTAGATTAGTTGACGCAGGTGAAGGCGAACTAATCGATACGTCAACGCCTGAAAGGGCGGACTAATCAACATCGCGAAGATGGATTACTTCGCCAATCTAGGCGGAATGTCGACGCCTAGAAGGTGGACTAATCAATGCCGAGAAGGCGGATTAACTCGAGAAGTAGATTAGCTGATGCCGGTGAAGGCGAACTAATCGATACGTCAACGCCTGAAAAGGCGGACTAATCAACGTCGAGAAGACTGATTACTTCGTCAATCTAGGCGGAATGTCGATGCCTAGAAGGCGGACTAATCAATACCGGGAAGGCGGATTAACTCAAGAAGTAGATTAGTTGACGCCGGTGAAGGCGAACTAATCGAAACGTCAACGCCTAACAAGGCGGACTAATCTACGCCGAGGAGGCAGATTACTTCGCCAATCCAGGCAGAAAGTCGACGCCTAACAGGCGGATTAATCAACGCCGAGCGGGCGGATTACTTTGCCAATCTAGGTGGAATGTCGACGCCTAGAAGACGGACTAATCAACACCGAGAAGGCGGATAAATGTTTATAGTCGAAAGGTGTGACCATTTTTAAATATTGAGTTATTTATTCGATGAGCAACCTCAATAATTTTTTGAAATTAAATTCGAAGTTTCAAATAACCGACTGTATTTAATAATATTCGGTGTCAAATAATTTATTTTTGATATCACAAAATAAGCTTAGGATATGTATATACATGCCCCCGCCTTTTAATGTATTGCGATATATATTAAAAGGACGTATCAAATGAAAATTATATTTCAAAAATTGCCCTCGCTTTTAATTTTCGAAATATGAATATATGCCCTCCGCTTTTAATTTATATGAAAATTTGCGAATTGTGATATGTATTAAAAGTAAATTATAGGAAAAAAACCTGATGCGAGTGGGCAAAGGACTGACCGTAGATTCTCGTTGATGAAGGGGCCTCGGATACTCATCTCGGTAGTTGCTGCCTTTTTTTTTAGCCCAACATGATGCACAAATCTGGTCCAATACCACAATTTAATCTGGGCCCAACAATTTAATTAAATCTGGGCCCAAATAGGATAAATAAAAGGCCCAACAGACTTTGGATAGCCCAACACCTAAATTAAACTTGCCCTACGCGTTGATACCAACACTAGAGGCCGTGTGGCTGGGCGAGAAGCGAGGCGCGGAGGTGAGGCGGTGGATGAGCTGCGGGGCGGCGACGGTGCGAGGAGGCATCGGGGAGGCCGAGCGGTGAGGCCTAGCCGTCTCTCGGCGGCGCGGGAAGACCGCGAGAACGGCAGTACGACGCGGCTTGGCCGCTAGGGCGGTGCAGGTAGTAGCGGTAGACGACGGGCGGCGAGGATCTACGAGGGCCGGCAGCGCGCCCTGGGAAGGCTGCGAGTGCACCGTCGCGGGGAGGCTGGCCACGACGGGTGGCGGCTAGGCTGCGAGAAGGCGGCAAGGCGGCGGATCTGGATGAAGTCGACGTCGATTGGAGATTGGTGGCGGCGCGGGCAAACTTGTCGGGGAGTTCAATACGGTGGCTCGGCCGCGGCAGTGAGAAGGGCTTCCAGCCCGAAGGCTGCACGAGGCGGGAGGCCTGTCGGTGATGGATTCGCTCGGTGCCCGGAGGTGACGGCAGCGGACCCGTAAGGCGATGTCGGCTGTACGGGGAGGCGTGTGGCGAGCGCCCTGCCGGGGAAGAGAGGGGCTGAGCCTCGCTGGTTTGAAGAGCGACGCGGGCAGCGGGAAGGCAGCGGGCCGACGCCGTGGGCAACGTCAGTGGCCGCATAACGGATGACGCGGGGAGCCTGCGAGTGGAGATGGCGGGTTGCGGGTAGCCGCTGGGCGGTGAGCGATGGTTGGAGGCTGCCGGGCCTCCCCGGGTAGATACGGGGTGACGGGTATCAACCTCGGCGGTGCGCGGATCGAGGCAGGAATCTTTTGACTTTTCAACGCACATTGAGAAGCGTGCCAAAAGCAAAATGAAAAGTTGTGGAAAGACAGTGCAATAATCGAGGCAAGCAAGGAGGATTTCAAAGCAGAAAATGGTAGTTTTTGCCTGAAATACTTCCCCACACGGGTTCGGAGGATTCACAGCGGCGATGGTGCGGTGGCCGGGGGCGGCCGGCTGCAGCCCCGCTGGACCGTAGCAACGCCGGAAAAGGCAGCAACACTCTTTCTTTTTTTTTTCTTTCTGGTTAGCTGTTTATGCAGTACAGGAAATGGGTTTTTTGTTTTTTTTGAATTTTTTGTACTTGGCTTGCTATAGGGAGTTTTCTGCAGTAAGTATTGGTTTTTTAGAAATCTTTGTTGGAAGCTTTTGGTTTGAAATGGGTGTTGATCATTGAAAAATGGGCTGAAATGGGTTGGAAAGTAGATGAATTTAGTGGGTGATTTGTATTGAACAAATTCGTGGATTGTGGGATTTTTATTTTTTATTTTTTGAGCTTGTTGCTGTACGAAACTGGAAATGGATTTCTTGAAAGGATGATTTGGCTTGAATGATTTAGATTGAATCGGTTCATGGTGTGAGAAATTTGATTTTTGAGAAGAAGATCTTCGCGTTCATCTATCGAGATGAACACGAATTCGATCCTCTTTCTAGCGCCAAATTGTTGACAGACATTTTCGTACGGATAAATGTATGTGGCTATTCGGGTTATGCCCGATAAACAATAAATGTAAACGAACACGAACGGTAGGGGAAGAACTTTCGTTCTTCCCTCGAATGAGAGCTTTTCGCATATCTGAGAATTGAGAAAAAATGTATGACCATTTACAATGAGGGGGTGACCCCCTATTTATAGAGGTTCACCCCGAAGACCCAAAAGTGGCTCTGAACTCGTCTTAACCCCTTATTTTAGGGATTTATTACAATATTAATCTAACAATCAACCGTAGACTTATAATACATTAAATGTTCTTTTCCGATGTAAACTCTCGATCTTGTCGGTGTTGATAGACGAACATAAATCGATGATGGGCGAGCAAGGATTAAAGCCATAAGAAGGATTACGAGAAATCAACCCCAAACCAAATCAATAAAGAAAATCAAGCCGGGGTGCATAAACTAATCCAAGGAGTGTATAAAGTGACGAACAACTATACCGACGAACAAGTTTAAAGATCAAAGACCAAATACGGATCCATCATCAAGTCAATAATGACGAACAACATTGGTAAAAGCGTAACAGTTATCAGCCTAAGAGGTGTATGCCGACGAACAAAGGACCAAGATCCCAAAGTCAATCAGTGCAAGACACAAAGGCGAACAACTTCTAAGTCATACACCCAAACGGCGAACAACTTCTATGAAAGAACTATCCTGGATCAATTTAAACCGACATGGACGAACAACAATGAAGTCCGAGATAAGACCAAAGAAGACTTTGTAACTAAGATTCAGCTTAGATAAGGTCAAACTAGAGTCAAAGGACACATGTCAAGCATGCATGCTAGGGAGACCAAGAGTCAGGAACACCTCATGCTTGCTAGTCTCTATAAATAGTTGTTCTCCAGCTTGTGAAATACAAGTTCAAATTCATAACACTCCCAAAAACACACACTATCACACCTAAACGTACACACATACGAAATTAATTCGATTCCGATTTTCGTATATCAAATTTCATAACCCGAACCCCGATTTACCATTTACGGTGGTAACCAATCACACGTAATTGATTGATGATCAATAAACCGAACTTAAACAGTCACTAATCCATCCGATAAAATTTGATCACCAACAGTCGGGTCAGTGTATCTTCGGGAATCTGACCTCCTGTCAGGCGAGTATATTTCCTACTATAACATCTAGTATATGATTATAGAGTGTGCATAGAGTGAAATAATTGGTTCATATATGAATCATTGAAAAGTATTAGTTGTTTTTACTAAAGAGTATTAGTTGTTTCACTGAAAAATATTAGTTGTTTACACTGAAGAGTCTTAGTTTGTTTTCATTAAACAATTAATACATTTAAGTGAAAACAACTAATACCCTTCAGTAAAAATAACTAATACCTTTTAAATGAAAATAACTAATATTCTTAAGTGAAAATAACTAATACCGTTGAATTATTTATGTATACGCCATTTTTTCACTCCATATTTTGTCTTAATTATATAGCTATTGAATAGTCTCCGTGAGGTTTTCCCCAAAAAAGAATAAAGATTAAAAAAAAAGCCTTTATATTGAATGATTTTCTGCGTAACCTTGATACTTCGGTCTTATTTATACCATTATTTGTGTTGATTATTTGACCTCAGATAATTTCTTGCATTCCCAATGTTAGAACTTTCCTTTTTCCATTTCAAAACGCGAACATTTCGTGAGACTAGGCAATTACTTAATAAAAACACTTGAGCTTTTTTTTTTTTTTTTTTTTTTTTTTTAACACTTCACCTAAAACTCCATTATAAATCAGAATATAGACATTATGGAATCCAAAGTTAGTCGGCGAAATTGTTTGTTGCCACGAGTTCTAGGAATCTACATGGTCCTGCTTTCTTGGGTGATTATTCACTCTCTTTCCACGTCTTTAATTAATTTATAATGAATACAAGAGATAGATTCATGGTATCTCCCAAGCCTGAGTTCCATTCGACGAAATGCTTTTTTAGTATAAATACAGTTTATCGGCAGCACCACCTCCACCCTCCTTTATTCACACAAATCATATCTATTTGGATTTGCAAATCCAGATTGTCTAATGGACAATACAATCAACAACCGAAAAACAAATTACGAGTTTCACCTCTTATATATTTTGAATGAATTATACATTACGTACATAAAATAGCATTATTACCAATAAACATTACATATACTTACTGGATCATAATCGAAAACGAATTAATACTCTTTGGAGTAGTCGAGTTAATAAATAATCATTCATGTGGAACAAAATATGTGGTATTACGTAACAACCTAACATGCATGAGAGTGATAGTTGTATGCTTTTTGGGATTTTAACAGTTTACGATTATATATAATTTATTTCCATATTCTAATCCAATAGAAATTGCAACTGAAAATAAACATAATATCAAGCAAATTATTATATGTGTGTGTATATATATATGGGCAAATTTTTCTCTTGGTTAATTGAAAAACTCCTTCATTTTAATTAAATTCACAATATCTTCTATTTAGCCATTGCAAAGTTCACTATTTTAAAAAGATAAGATTCGAAATTAATACAAAAAGTTATCACTCTCGAAAGTTCGTCTCTCTAAAAAAGAAAAGAAAAAACACTCAATCCTAACAACACAATGTGAATATGTGATAGATGGATCATGGATCACATGCAATGTCTAATATATTCCTTAATTACCTGCACAAGCAGCCGAAAACCCCCAAAAGCTAATCGACTGCAAACAACTATTTGTCTCCTATTTCAATACTTTTGACATATATATATGACTCGTAAATTGATGATGGAATTATTTTATAAACATTAAATAATGAATGAATTAATTAATTATGATCCTGGTATAGAAGAAACAGAGCGTCCATCGGTCCATACTTTTGGCGAGCCAAACAGAACTCATGCAGGCCCTACTTTAATTTGCTGTGTACATTTATGCTTAGTTAAATCTTCTGGTATAAACTGAAAATCTGATGATGATGTAACCCAAATTAAAGTTGGAAAGAGTCTCTTTTTAAACAATATTAATGGCCGCCTTGTGAACAGATGTCAGGGTTTGTGAGGAAGAATTAATTTGACCAGATTAAAATAATGTAATCAATGATTAGCAATATACTATGGTGTGACTATAAATGCTTAATAAAACTTTTCCTTTTTTTGTAAAGCGAAGTTGATTACGTGCAACATTCTAAGTTTTGAAGAAAGATTATGTAGTATATTTAGGAGAGTTCCATGTTAATTTGTTGCGCTACGTGGGCGAGCACTGGTCCATATCAGATTATATGTTGTACCCATTTAATTTCTCTGGACGCGATACTAGGCCCTGGGCTAAAATGAAACGGACTGTGTAAATCTAAATACAATAATTTAGGTGTGATAGTCTCGTGTTAACTTGTACGGCATTTATATAATATATTTGAATTATTAATTTAAATATTTTACGTGAAACCATTTTACATAAGATATCCAAATTCTGACGGGGCATGTGTGTTTCAATAGCAACACCAAACTAGTGACTTTTTTCTTCATCGAGCGCTGGTTGATCCAATTTGGATCGAGTACCCTTCAATTAATAGTATATTATGAACCACTTCTATTATTAAACTCGTTTACATTTTGTATTTTTTTTAAATAATATTAATTGTTTTATTAAAATGTATATATAATGAAAATAATTAATATTGTTTTGAGTTATATAATAAAATTAAAGAAAGTTGCTCCTATTAATTCTACTAGTCAGTATCTTAGAGAAACAATTTCATGATCGGTTCAAGTGTCGATGAAATACGATTAGGGGTGTTCACGGTACAGTTCAAAAGGATATTTGAAAGTATCTCTGTCCGTACCAAATTTCAGTTATTTTAAAATTCGTGTTCATACCGAAATTTCGGTACAATACGGTACGGATATTTTATTTTTTGGTACGGATCAGAGCGGATTTTCGATTACAAATGGACCGGATCAGATCGATACGGAACAGAGCTGAAAAACAGATTTTTACCTTTTTTTTTATCATTCTCTTATTTTTATAATAAATTTAAAAAAAAACATATTGATGTATGCACACTCATACGAATACTACACAACTTCAACCACAATCAAACACATATCATTACAAGCTCGAATATAACACATTATATGATAATGGATGATTAAAAATTAACGCAAATCACCACCAATAGAGTATTTAAAATATAGTATATAAAATGATAAAATATACAGTGAAAATAATTCATACATAAACTATTAAAGAGTATTAATTGTTTTCACTAAAGATTAGTTGTTCTCGCTGAAGAATATTAGTTATTTACTGAAAACAGACTAAGACTCTTAAGTGAATACAAATATTTCTCTTAAGTAAAAACAACTAGTACTCTTTAGTGAAAACAACTAATATTTTTCAGTGATTCATGTATGAACCAGTTTCACTCTATACATACCCATATAAAATTTATATTTAAAAAATTCTTATATCTTGTGAATGAGAAGTGCAATATTAAAACCACATTGATCGTAATTCCTAACACAGGGTACATCATATCCAAGTTTTTGTAAGAAATAAATATACACTAAAAATGAAGTTAAAAGAATAAAAAAATTAAATTTTAAATCATTTTGATATACACTTAAACATAAGTTATGTTGATGACCTTTTCTAACCAAGGTGATTAGTGGCTATTTTTCCTCATTAAGATCATCAAACAAGATCTAAGATCATGGAATTTAACTAAGTAATGTTCAAGAAATAAATTTGCAAGAGTTTTGTATATTTTTGAATTATTGAGCCCTTTTTATTTCATGCAAATGAGGGAGTATTTATAGACATACAAAGGAGACATGTGTCACCATCCTAGCTATTCTACCATTAGATTTTTGCCAAGTGTTAGGACACTTGGACTACATCTAAGTGACTGACTGTTGGAGTTCCCAATGTTGTACTTGACCATTAGGGTTACTCAGTTGCTTTCCGTGGTGACCAGTTGTTCGCCTGTATGTCTTCGTGGGGTATTTGAAACTTTACTCTCTCAGTTGTTCGCTCCATGTTTGTGACTTTTGCACAGTTGCTCGCTCGGATGGTCATCATCTTGACCAACTGCTCGTCTTAGCATCTTGATCAGCTGCTAGCACAGGCTTCTTGCCCAGTTGCTAGCCTCGGCTCCTCGTGCTGCTGCTAGCCTTGGCTCCTTGCACAGCTGCTCGTCTTAACCAGCTGCTAGCCTAGGTTTCTTGTCCAGTTGCTAGCCTTGATCAGTTACTAATCCGTAACTCACTTGCTTATCTGTTCGCCTTTAAGTTCGACGTCTTGATTATCTTTCGTTGATTTTTTGTTTAGCTGCTCGCCTACCAACAAGTTAATGTTTTAAGAACATAATAAGATAAATAATATAGTGTTTGTAATCTGAAAAGGAGGAGAAATTATGATATCGTATAGTTATACTTGAATTCAATAACATAATAATAATGTTTGATAAATAAAAAAAATAATTAAATTTAATACATATTTAATTCGGTTCGGTTCGGTACGGTACGGTTTATTTGGTAATATCCAGATCAGTACAAAAAAAATCTTCAGTTCGGTTTCAGTACGGTTAAAGTAAAAAAGTCCACAATTTTTCGGTTCGATTTTTTTTCGGTACGGATATCGGAACATATTTGGTAATCTCCAAACTCCGTGAACAACCCTAAATACGACGTTGATATTTAGAAATTATATAGTAATTGTTTTAGCTTTTCTAATGAAGTAAAATAATTTCAATAGATTATTGGAATTAGCGCCAACAATAAGATAAAACAATTGAATCAACATGTGATCAAAATCCAAGATATAAATTTTTATAAGAGATCTCAACTAACAATAGAATAATGAGTAGGTGTCATTTGAAACTTGCTCATAATATAAAACAGATATCACTAGATATATTTACTTTAATTATAAATCAAAATTTATTAATAAATGCATATAATAATATTAACAAATATGTGTAATGACATTAATTTCATACTATGAGACGTGTTCATAGGAGATTTTGTGAAAACTAAACAAATTAATTTAACTATATTTACAATTAAAACTATACATTAGTGCATAATTCTTAAACTAATACTCCTAATGGGCTTTTTTATTAAGATATTGTCCTTCCCAAACTCTTTCGCACAAATACTAGAAGTACGAGATTTTTCACAAGAATAAGTGGACTCTAAAAGTTGGGCCTACATATTTATCTTTCTCTTGCAAAAGATGACATATTTTGCACAAGAGTAGGAATATTTTCGCCCCCACCATTTGATTGTTCACCCCCAAATTTTTGTTCGATTTTTTTTAAATACTTGTTATTTGTTCGAAAATACGATTAGAACATTTAGATATTTTTGTGGAGGGTGAATAATGTTCTAGTCATTTTTTCGAACAAATGACAAATGTTCTAAAAAAATTTTAGAACAAAAATTTTAGGGGGTGAACAATCAAACTGTGGAGGTGAAAATATCCCTACTCTTTGCACAATTGTTGTGTAGGAAAAAGTTTTATGCTGCCATTTGCGAAAGTTAAATAGTTCATCCCTAATGGCAAAATACTAGAGTTATTTTTTATTGAATAAGAAATCAAACTACATAAGTGAGGATTGATGAATTCCAAAAGACTAGTGGACAAAAAAAAAAAAAAATCAATCGAAGACTATTATTATTTTTAATTATCACTTGCGACAATTAATTTAAATAGTAAACAAAATGCGACAAAAGAATCACTACGTATTTATTTACTAATTACATCAAAATAAAAGAGATGAAAGTGAAAAAAATAGGGCATATTCGTTTTGTTGCAAGTCCGGCCCAAGTCCAAATTAATTACCATAGCCAATAGGGAGCATCATCATTCCCATGGATTTTTTTATTACCGTTACAAAAAGTGGGACCCTCCCACCTGAAATACGCAGCCAATTTCCACTCCTATGTTGTATTTCATTTGTTTGGCCTCCCCCTTTTCTATATATAACTCCCCACTCTTCCTTCTCATCGAAATTAAACTCACAACCATTCTGTTGACTATCTAATTAGCTCCCCTAATCCCAACCGCTCTGAATTCATTACTCTTCTTTCCCACCAACATATACTTAAAACACACACACTGTTTCATTTCATTTTTGAGTTAAAACACACTCTTCTTTCCCACCAACATATACTTAAACCATTGTTTTCTTCATCAAATTAGATTTAATGGAAACAACACATTCTTCTCTCACCCTATTCTTTTCAGCTCTCATTCTATTATTGTCAGGTATATATCTAAATTTAGACATTCCTTAATTTTTAATTTTTTTTGTGTTAATAATCCTTAAACTTAAAGTATTGTTGACAATGTAGCAGATACGGCGTTCTCAGCTACCTTTACAATAGTAAACCAGTGCAGTTACACGGTCTGGCCGGGACTGTTATCCGGCTCCGGCCACCCGCCGCTGTCCACCACCGGGTTCGTTCTCAATTCCGGCGATTCGGTCCCCATCTCCGTCCCCACCTCATGGTCGGGCCACATTTGGGGCAGAACACTCTGTTCCCAGGACCCCACCACCGGCAAATTCACTTGCCAAACCGCTGACTGCGCTTCCGGCGCCATCGAATGCGGCGGAGCCGGGGGAGTGCCGCCGGTCACTCTGGCGGAGTTCACCCTCAACGGCTGGGGCGACCTCGATTACTATGACGTCAGCCTGGTGGACGGCTACAATCTGCCAATGTTGGTGGTCCCACAGGGTGGGTCCGCCGAGAATTGTTCGAGCACGGGGTGCGTATCCGACCTCAATGAGTCGTGCCCCTCGGAATTGAAGGTGGTGAGCGGCGGCGGCGGCGGAGGAGAGAGCGTGGCGTGCAAGAGCGCGTGTGTGGCGTTTGGGGATCCTAGGCACTGCTGCACCGGCGCGTACAACACACCGGATACCTGCGGGCCCACCCCGTACTCGGAGGCGTTTAAGAGCGCGTGCCCACGCGCTTACAGCTATGCCTACGATGACAAAACCAGTACATTTACTTGTGCGGCCTCCGCGGATTACGTCATCACTTTCTGTCCAACTCCTGCTGCCAGGTAATTAATTTGGAGTAATTCATTAATATTTTCCCATAAATATCTCGAATTTTTTTTTTATAAGGTTATATCTCGATATTATTGATACAAGAAATAAATTATAAGAATCAATTGAATGTGAAATTAAGGATTTATAAGTATATTTCTCCCCACTTTCAAAGTAAAAATCATTTTAACTTTTTATTTCATGACAAAAACTTGTGTGAGACAGTCTCATAGTATGAGATCAATACTAATTAAATATAAAAAATGATAGAGTTATAATAAAATGTGACAATACTTTTAAAGAAAAGTGATAAATTATTTTTTAAAGAAATGTGACAATATCGTTTCTTGTTAAAATTTTATCAATTTTTAAAAATTACAACTTTTTAATTAATAAGTGACACAATTTAAGTTAAAATTGAATCAAATAATTTCATAAAAGACTTACTCTTATTTCATTTATGGCATTTTGCACTTTTCAATATAAATAATTGCATTACTTCCAAATTTACCCTTAAAATTATAAAAATATTTAAATTAATGTGTTCTTCTAATGAGAAAGTCAAACATTTATTAAAAATATAGTAAACAAATCAATTAATTTCTTAATATATGTACATTTACCTAAAAATGATACATATTTTAAATAGAAAATTATTAATAAGGTTCTATCTTTACTGTTTTAACCAAATATGGAGTCATTAATTTTTTTTTTAATAAAGTTCTATCTTTAGTCTGTCTAGCCCAATCTGGAAATTCTCCTTTCCGTTCCTTTACCTTTTCAAGTAGTGATTGCAATGTTAAAAGATGGTATCCAAGTTGTGGCCATGTGCATGCAGTTTCCAAACCTCATGCTTTTGCATTCTCTCACTTTTTACTAACATTACTACTACTTTGGACGGTTTTGAAGATACCATACTGTCTCATCTAATTTGGTATTAATACATGTCATTATTCTATGTCAACTATGATAATTTTACCTATAATTTTTTTGTCACACTTAATAACATCAATTTTGCAATCTAAGAATTTTTAGGAACCCCTATTTATTTTTAATAAAAAATTACAATTGAAGAGTAACAAAAACAAAAATTCAAGTATTTGGTTGACGTATACCTATTTAAATAAATTTTAAAAAAATTAATTGTTAGGAAGAGGGACCGCCCAAGCTCGATAATTAATTGCATATTTAGTGCAATTTAATGTTTATTAATTTACTTAAATTATTGACTGGGGTTAACTTTATGCTACACGACGGCTATATATGTACCACGGCCTAAATAAATAACATTAAATTTAGAAAAATTGTTATCGTGACATGAGAATATTTGTTTTATTGAAGTAGATCAGAATTATATTAGCTTGCATCATAAAAGTAACTGGAATTATTTGTGCTGAATTTGCAGCAAAAAATCAAGTGGAAGGGAAATAACGGGGCCAGGAAGCGTCTCATTGGTGACAAGTGGTGCCGATTTAACACATACTCTTTTCCAATTTCCCTGCATTCTCGTCGTATTTCTGATGTCCGTTAATTTACAATTATGGTGGTTGTATCACTGAATTTAGGTCCACTTAATTTTTTTATTTTATAGTTTTTTAGGAGTCGAGTTTGAACTGAATTTATATGTTGGAGACCTTCGGATGAGTTCAAACTCGACTATTTTTCATATGTTGGTTGAAATTTTGTTGGACTTACAAGAGAATACAAGTTCTTGAAGAATTATCTTAATAGGATAGGTTATGGTATTATCTTGAGCTAGAAGAGGCTAATTTTTGTCACATTGTTTGGTGTTTATATTTAAATGTTGGCATTAATTAGTCCGCTGTAATATAATTTAATGAAATAGAGTACTTGTTTGGTTTTGGTTTGTCACATACTATTGGTTTTGGTGTTGAATGTGTTCTTTAATTTGTTCGAGGAGTAGTTAATCGCATGACATCAGGGCCGTCCATTTTGTGGTCTCGCTCGGTAGTCCGTAATTAATGTAATTAAGATGAGTAATCACGGATGTTGCTTTACCTAATGTTTTTAATGTAAACTAAACCTATTTAAACGTGTGTACTTTTTTGTATAGTACTGTGGTTAAGACCTACCACCAAAAGAGAGGCTATAAAATGATAAGGATGTATGAAAAAAATTTGTGTGAGAACAAATTAAAAAAATTGATAGAATTATAATGAAATGTGGTAATGTTTTTAAAGAAAAGTGATAAATCACTTTTTAAAAAAAAAATTATTATCACTTTTTGACAAATTATTTATAGTTCACGATATACTCATTTGACAAATTATACAATGAACTACCCTGAAACTTTATCATATTAGTTAAATAGTTGTATTATTTTAAAAAAGAAAATCAATAGTAAAAATAGAAAGGTCAGCCTCACCCCGCTTGCGAACAATTCGAGTATGAATATACATATTGCCTCAATCCGCTCTGTGCCAATTTTTCTTTTATATAACCCTATATAACACATCAGATATAACCCCCTCTCTATATATATATATATATATATATACATGAAACGAGTTATAAATATATATAGGGTTATATCTAATGTGTTATAAATAGTCATTGTAAATTAACAGTTATTTTGGTTAAAAAATCAAAACTTAACAAATAAAATGGTTTGGAGGGAGTTTATGTGAACGCAAACAAAATGGAGCGAGTCTTGCCGCCACAGGTCACAAATGAGATTTTAGTGACGCTAATGGACAACATTAGCTTTTAACTTTTCTTTAACAATAATTTTAATGACGTTGAGTGAAAGACATAGTAATAGGCATATACTTATACTTCTTCCCATGCCTCTAATTATAATATTAGATTAGATATTCTAATTTTAATCACTTGGTTCAAATGAAAAGAGGGACTATTCAACTATATTCTTTAAACAATTATTGATAGTTTTCAAATAATTTTATTAATTGAGAGGTCAACAACTTATGCCCATTTCGACCCCAATTTGATCTGAATTACGAATGCAACTCCATCTACGTAAACTTTTTCGATTGAACTCGTCTTGTAAAACTTGCTAATATGGTTTATCTGGATCCATAGTGTAAAAAGAACTTAAATAATTAAAAGAAAGTGCCAACTTGTTCATGTTTCAGAAGAATTAAGAATAACGTGATAGTCTTTTTATCCTAATATTTATTTATGAACAGCTAGCTAGATGATTTCTTGGTTCCACTTGCTCGAATTACTTTCTTTTTCTTTCGGAAAGGAAAGGAACTATACATATTTTATTAACTGTCTCCATAAGAAAATAAATTATCTCCAATCTTCATTATTGACCTTTAGTCACAGCCAATAGTTTTTTCTACTGTTGTAATATCAATCTTATTGAATTTAGCATATAAAATCAAACGCTAATTGGCTCACCATAGCCGTAAAGGAATAACAGATGCAATTAGTGAGTAGATAAGGCATCTTTACTTAGACCTCATTGACTATTAGCAAACATTTCAATTTAATTTATTGCAAACATAATCATGTACTGTATTAAATTAGTGATTACACACTCAACAAGCATCATTAATAAAGCACGAGTAGTTGAAGAATTTAGAAAATAAGCGGACACAATGTCCATTCCTGTGATGTTGGACTTTTTTTAAAAAGAAAAGAAAGAGCTCATATATGTTTCTAGACATTCACATCTAACCGAGCTAAATCTTTAATCCACAAGGAAATATCTAATCTAAGTATGAGGGAGTAGGGAGCTTCTCAAAATTTTTGTGAAGGAATGGTCGACAGTGTTCTCCAATCTGAATAAATACTAAATATCTTTTATCCACATTACGGGACAACACTTGAATCTCGTCTAAAGCAAATTCTTCTGGACCATGAAGACCCTCATTTTTTTCCTAATAATAGTCAGTCCATGTTGGATTTACTCATTAATGTTATCTCCCCTGACTTCTATTTATATTTCAAATACATTTAATATTACATTGCTTGTAATATTAAAAAAATGAAAAGAAATAAGAGTTTAACACAAAGTTACCTTTAAAAATAAAAACTAAAATCCATGATTAAAATTAGTCTACCGATATAAGTTGATAAATAGCCCCCACTAAATTCATAAAAGATGAAAAGTGAAGATGAAAAAGGTCCATATCCTAAGATCAAGTTGAAAGAATTAACAAGTTCTATTGAGTGCCTCTTTGCATTTTCAAATATCTAATCCGTGCCAGTTGTAGGTATAATTATCACAAAATATTAATATACAATTAAAACTAGAGTTTGAAATGAAAATCTCTCATTATTTAAAAATTAACAAGGCCGATTGTATATGTACTTTTCTTTAGAATAACTGATCTTTAGTAGAACAAGCAAGGTATATATGGACTTGGTGATCAATTTACTTTTAACTATACGTACTAGGTGTACACATATTTATATATGTACATTAAAATAAACAATATCTCATAAGACAAACCTACATAATAGATATTGGTTTTAAAATATTCTATTTTTTTCTTTTATTTTTTGCTTTTTACATTTTTGTTTATTTAGAACTCATTTTACAAACCGTCTAACATTACATAATTTACATCATCCCCACACAATAATTTGTCTTAAGTAGAATAACATATTAGTTAATAATTTCTTAATATTCTAGTTTTATTTAAAACTCTATGTTTATTATGGATATTTAAAATATGGAGTAGAGAATAGAGATACAATCCTTTGATTTACTAGAATTACTTTCCTCCAAATAAATATTGCTCTTCAAATTTAAGCTGCAGAAATTAACGATGATGTCATAGTAAGCTGTCTATTTTCCATGATACCCATCTTACACTTCAAAGATCACGAACTATATATTATTTTATAGTAAATTTAGAAAACTTTAATTTTTCAGCAGGCCCAAAGGCTGTTTCATCATTTTAAATTAATTTTTTTGAAGTTTGGCTTATATAAAATTTTATTCTATTTTATTGATTTAGTAGGAAATTTTTAGATTCAAACTTGAAACTTTGCTTAACCAAGTGACGTACATTATCATATTGTTATGAAGATATATATCTAAAAATATTGTGGAACCAGAAATTGGACATAGAGAGGTTAATTGATCATATTTATATATTTTATTGGATTTAAGTTCTGCTCAAGTTCGATAAATAGTAATAAATTAATATAAAGGATATATGATTATAAATACTGAATCGAGAGATATTATAGTGGTTATCCAGGTGCATAATACATATTTAGATTTTAAAAACTCAATTGCAAAAAGTATGAAAAACACACATTAGTGTGAACTGTGTTTTTTTAATCAACGATACCCCAAACAACGATCAACAATACCACAAGTAAAAATCGATAATATCCCGGATAATAATCAACAATATTTCAAGTGGTAATCAACAATATCCTAAGCAGTAATTAATAATACCTAATTATTTTTTAATTATATATTTCTAATTAAATAGGTTAAAATTGAATTTAGAATTAAGCTTAAAATTCAAATGAATAGTATATATTTGGATGCATGCTAAAATTTGTGTCAAATCTAATGGTTGATAAATATAATTCATCTAAAAATGTGTGTCAAATATAATGGTTGATAAATATAATTCATCTAAAGGCAGTTACAACTTATAACAAATTAAAAGCTAAAAATTTAGTGAATATTTTTCAATACTTAGTTAAATCAATGGAAAGTCGACATTGAAGAGATGCCAAACCTAGATAAATGTAACAAATAGTTTCTCCACATCAAGATAAAAAATTGTTGGGGATTAATTACAATCCATTAAGACGTAAGATTTTTACAGATTTTGGGGCTTGGGCTTAATTTCGGTTAGGACAAGCCCAATACCGAGGTTACAACTGGGCCAACGTATTGTTTTTGGGTTTGTATTGGATTGGTTGTATTCTATTATCTATTTTATTTATTTTACATAAGTTTTATCATCTTGTGTGGGTAATATCATTGAATTCTCAAATAACTCTAGATTATATATATTAATTACTTACTGAATAATTCAATTAAATATTATTTCCTATGTTTTGGTTCACGTGAGATGATCAAACAAAATTGTAACTCCTTATTTTATTGAAATTGTAGACGCCTATTGCATTTTCAAAATAAAATATGAAATATAATTTGAAAAATGTATCTCAGAATATGTCCGGGCAAAGTTGTAAAAATATCAAATCCATAAATAGTTAATTCACAATAAATATATTGTTTGTGCTTGTTAGTTGTTATGGTGAATTAATGTACCACTAGGAATACGTATGCGAATCGGGTACCTGGTCTGTATAGCCTGTAGGTCGATAAAATTAGACAATATTTTCAAATTTCTAAAAATTGAATACATGCTCAAATAAAATGATTTTTTTTTGTCTCAAACAAGTAAATAAATAAAAATGGCAAAAACTTATATGAGACCGTCTCATGGCATGAAACAACACAAATTAACATCTACCCCTACCAAAGTATTAATGAGTCAATGCCCTAGTTACATCAATTCCCATTATCACATGCCATGAGACGGTCTTATACAAGACCTACTCTATAAAAATTTAACCCATATACATCTTCCAGAAAGCGTCCATATACATCTTTAGCATGTACAGTGTTTGGTAACCTTATTACTTGCAAAATTACTCTAGCCTCTTTTGGTTTTATTTCTGATTATTGAATTTCTTGTGATGCGAATGTTGTTGCACGTAGAGAACATTTCCATACTTGTTTCGGTTGCCAATAATTAAAAGATCTTTCTTTCAGGAAAGGGATGTGGGGTTGGGGGCTCAAAAAACTGGCAATACATAGAAAACGGATTTATTACTTCGAGGGGATGTTTGGTAAATTTAGAGGGATTGAGGGGAAGAATGGAAAGGATATGGATTTGAGAAGAGTGAGGAATGAAACTCATACATCTTATTTAGTTGAGTAATGGTTAATTCCTCACCTTGAGGGTTTTATTTCATTCCTTACTTTATATCAAACATATAATTTTATTATATTCACATACCTCATGCATGCTCTAAAGTACATAATCAAGTGTTGACAGCGATTTCATGAGGATCTCGCCGTCGAATTCCTAGCGGATAGGATTTACGTATATTTGAGAACTGAAAGTAGAAAATGCAAGTATAAATGAGCTCTCAAGTGGAGACTTTGCAATAAATGAGTTGTGTGTTACATTGGACATTTAAGAACCTATTTATAGTGTACATGGTGGGTTTCCCCACCTTGGGTTGGTATGCATGTGGGCCCCTCCTATTCCCAGCTGGGGGTAATGAGTGGCTACAGCCTCCCTCTATGGACTAATGGGGAAGCGCCACCTGACACTGTTGCCCTTTACTGATGGGACCTGACCCAACTGTCCTGCTCTGACACTGCTGCATCCTCTGGTCTGATGGCATTGGACGTACTTTCATAGCTGGCGATGCCTGGGATCGGGCAGACGGGTACACGGGTATCCGGGTATTGGGTAGGCAGTGGGCATCCTGGGGATCACTTCACCGGGAAGCGGGTAGAGACTGCCCCAGAGCTCGCTGCTGGCCGAACGGCCCCAATCCATAGGTTAAGTCCTCTTCCCGATTACTCCTGGAGGTCGTAGTCGGACAACTCTGTCGCGCTGCCCGTCGATTTGGTCGGGCTCGGCAACAGAATTTTCCCGCCAAAATCGCTCTTCGATCTGGTACGTGAAACTGGCTACCCGATTTGGCGGGTAGCGATATTGGGTGTAACATCAAGCATGCCCTAAATTTATCGATACATTTTATATGTTTATTGATATCATATACTAATAACTAATATCTTTATGAATATATAAATAAGAAATGAAATACAATTAGAAAAGTTGAGGGATTGTTTGGTAATGATAAGCTTATTATATTTGTGTTGTTTGATAGGTAGTAAAGAATAACTATCATTATTATTGATGATATTTGGTTTACCCAAATTTTTTTGGAAATTTGATGTATTTTAGTTTATTTATGGAGAAAAATATTATAAAAGAAAGGCAAATTTTATTCTTATTTAAATAAGAAAATCAATTTCATTTTTAAATTTATTTAAAAGGCTAAAATCAAAGATTTTACAATTTTTTGGAGGAATGAAAGTCTTTCCTCCCAAATTTGGAAGGAATGAGGTATTTCTCACTTTCAAGCAATGATGCAGAAATCGGGATAGACGGCCTCTTCCCGACCCAATTTTTGCAAAATCGGCTGTTCTAGGCACCGCCTAGGCGACGTAGTCGGCCCAAGGCGGTTTGGCCGTAGGCATACCTAGGCGGCCCTAAAAAAAAAAAAAAAATCCAGGCGGGCCTAGACACTAGACGGCCAGAAAACATCTGATTACCGATTCACGACTTTTGTACCCTTACTTTCAAATAATGGAATCAATTTATAAAGAATGATACCTTCTTACCAAATATCAATTAATTTTAATTCTCATTCCTATCCCCCAATTCTAAATCTCCCAACAAAGCATACCCTGCCTTGTATTTACAATTGAATCTAATTGTATAAATTCGACATGTCATTTCTAGCACAATTTATTAGTATGAAGTATGTATAGTGTGAACGAGTATTACCTAAAAAATGGGTTTGCAGCAACAAATACCTTTTGATGGGAACAAATATACTTTGCATTAATAATTTACTTTGACAAACTTAGAAACACATCATGCATTGCTATAAAACACAGTTGTTGGCAAGATATGGGGAATATCTCAAAACATTGATGAATATGTAACCATTACCCATTCCATCCTACATCTTCTTACTATTTCAGCCCTTACATTTAATATTATGTAATTAAGACGCAATTATTACATGTCCTAATTTTCTGCATAATCATCAATGATAAATTAATTTCATGATATTAATGTGTAACTACCGTGGGCAAGATGTCTTTTTTTTTTTCTTTCGAAATACAGATACTGCAATTTTACAGGTCCATTCGTTTTCCTTTAAAAAAATATGCATGTGTTTGCAATTGGTTATATGGAGCACATTAGTTTGAAACTAAGGTTAATGTCTGATTTCCTAGTAGTTTACGTTTTTCTTTTTCTTTTGGTATAAAGATAAAATCTTAGAAGATAAATAAAAAAAAATAAAAATAGAGGCGTGCAATATTTTATTATTATCATGACGTATCTCTTGAATTGAAACAATTAAAAGTCGTCACATTTTGAGTTGATTTGAAAGAAAAAGATAAACATTGAATTGAGATATTTGTAAATCGAAACCTAAACTAAGACTATACCTAAAAATTTGATCACTATATGAAAGAAAATATTGCAGAGAGGCTCATCAAGGACATGAGACTTGTCTATTAATCCGTTCAACCAAAAAAGATAAACTAGTCTATCGTCCTTCGTCCACCCCCAACAGAACTTTTCCCCTTTTCTTTTGATCATATTATCTATCATACAAATAAAGCCCTTATCAGAATTAGCCTTAAAAAACAAGCCTTCGTCTTTATAAAAGCTATTTTCAGAATTAAGATTATAAATTTGGTTTGAGGCTTTTCAGAAAGGAATGTTTTTTGTAGTGGGATGACATAAAACTTTGCTAAAAGAGGGGAACCCAAATTAAAACATAAAACCTTCATATAAACGGGTATTGTTGGTATGTTTAACCAACTTTGTATACCCAATTTAGATCAAATACTGGGCTTGTCAAGTAAATATAATGTAAGCCCCATCTTGACAACATATGTGCATACCAATGTTTAAATTTTACATTCAGCGACAAATTATTGATATAAGTGTCGATATTTTCAACTTTGCAGTAATCAAAAGAGACATCGAGACCAGGAAAATCCATCGTGCATCCTACATTCATATTCAAAAAAAATATTTTACTTCAGATTTATTTAGTCAGAAAACAATGCTTAGCCTTTTTCATTAAGATAACTTATTGCCTCATTGGATGGATATTGCGTAGATTTATATATGTATATATATTGCTTCATAGTATGAGTATTAAGGACATATTTAATCAAAGTTAACTTATTTCAAGAAATGAGGTTTTTGTGATCAGAAAACAAATGAAAAGGTTTAGGATTAGGAATATAAACTTTTTATCTCTTCCAATTGCCTAATTTAGTCTAGACAATTAGAAGAAAGCAAAAAATCATTAACTATTGTTCTCAATGATGTTTACACATACCTGTTAAAATATATATATGTTTACCCTTTAACCCAAAAATAGTAGGTTTTATATAAAAATGGTTTATGATAAACTTATCATAAAACTGTTTTTAAGTATTTGATTAGGAGTATAAAAAATTTCATCATGAGTATCATTAATTTGTGCTCAGTTTTTTTTACAACAATTACAATATGATACCACTGACCTACATTAATGATACTCCTGATGATATATTTGATGCTCTTGATCAAATATTTGATACTTTAAAACTGTTTCATTATAAGTTTATCATGAACTATTTTCATATTTGTCCCTAGAGAATTATACTATCTACATATTTATGTTTCATAATATTTATAATATCGATGGGTATCATCAACCCCAATGGTGATGTGAATTGTACTTTCCGTGGCGAACATGAAGACTCGGGAAGACACTTATTCTTCGAATGCTCAATATCATACTCAATTTAGATATTTTGTCTTGATTGGATACGATCACCAATGACGCTTCACATAGGCAATTTTACAAATTTGATGGTATTTAGCAAATACTTTAAGAGAGAAGAAGGGGAAGGAAGTTGTGACTTGTATTTGACTTGGAGTTGTTTGGTTAGAGTGGAAGTGGAGAAATGCAATTATTTCAAAAATGAGAGACTCTTGGTGCGAAAGTTTATGAAAGAACTATCAAGAGAAGATTATGGAGTTGGTTTGTGATTAGAAAAAAATTATTGCACTTCTGCCTCTTATAGTGACTGAGTGATAAACGCCGGAAGTCATTTATGCTTATAATTTTGGTATTCCGATGTAAACTTGTGATGGGTTGAGTATATTTGTACCAATGCCATGAGTTAATAATAGTACTATTTTTTTTCACCTATAAAAAAAAAATCAAGGCACAAATTTTCAAATGAGCAATTCTTTTTTTTTTCTTTTTTTGCTTTTCGTGAATAAATTTTATACACTCAAAAATATTAATATTGTTCAACATATAAACTAATATTATTATTTCATTCCTATGACCCATTAAAATGTTAAAATTATACTGATTCCATGATATAAGCACGCATAAATTTTTGCGTAAAAGAAAAAATAAGTTTTTCCCTCTGTCGTGCATATAGATTATACACGAGAATGAGATTTATCTCATACGCCTTTTAGATGGGGGTATATGTATAGGTTCAATTGTTAATAAAAAGTGTATAATGTAACTCAAGGACTCTTTAAAAAAAAAATTAATTAAAACTTTATGGTATATTATTATTATCATTATTATAATTTAATTATTATTATTTGAACAAGTCTTGTATGAGAGATTAATCTCATACAAAAACTTGCCAAAGTTATAAAATTTCCAAAAGTATCAATCTCATATAAAATTTTGTGTTATTATTTTAGAGTAGTTCTCGTGTGCACTTGAGTGCATAATATACGTTTGAATATTGAAAAAAAAATCTTAAGTAAAAATTAGTCATTCCCCAAAAAGTAATCAGGGATACCTCAAGAAGTAATTAATAATACTCCAAAAAATAATTAACAATACATTAACTCTAAAAAGACACACAATTTGGTGTGTTTGTGTGTTTAAAAAAAAAAATTAAAATTAAAGTTAAAATTAAACTTATCCAAATGCATATTTGAATGCATGCTAGAATTTATGATTATTTCAGCTGCAAAAGACGTTTAAAATTAGCATGGGCTAAGAAATTACATTTAATTAGGAACAAATATTTTGTTTTCCTTTACCGGACTAAATTTAGATGAGGCGTCAATGAAAGGAAAAATCGCTAACCACCATTTTCAGTAGGCAACAATAGTGGTGGTGATGTTTACACAGTTACTTTCTGGCGTGTCTAATGACTTTTTTATTATGTATTTACGTTTCATAATATTGAGAGATAATTACGTAATTTGAATATTCACGATTTTTTAAATGGTATATACTCGCTCATCCAAATATCCGCATTGGATAACATATATTCTCCTTCGAGAATGGTATAGTGCCCAATTATTTAGCAATTCCACATATATTTTTTTTCTAATTTTTTTGTTTTATACATTCCTATATTGTATTCCTATTTCATTATGTCCCTATTTTCATGGAGAATATTTCCATGTAATATATGAAATTTTTTTTCTCGTTTCTATTTTTTAAGATTTTTTTGGCTTTAATAAAATTCTTTTGGTATGAAATTTTGTTTTTAATTCCTTTTGTTAAATTTTGAATGCTCAGGGAATATCTTTATTTACAGTGGCTTGGATTTCAAATTATTTATTATTTAAAATGAATATTTTGATTCTAAATGGAGACAATGACCACCCTCCTCAAAAAATACCGTTTTCTCGACTTTGCAGGTCTTATTCTCGTTTTAAAAAAAAAAAATAACTTTGCAGGTTTTATTGAGATTTTTTAAAAGTTGCGTCATTTTAATTTAATTAATCCTCTATTATACAAACTAGTGATCGTAAATCCCGTACTTCGCACGATCAGAATTAATTATATTATTTAAACTATAATAATTATAAAATTTTAGTTATAATTTTTTTTAAATATACCTAAATTTTTTTTAAAATTCAAATTAACGATACTTTTCATTATATTTTTTCATATTCCACTAATGACATTCAATACTTTAAAACAGTTTCATGATAAAGTTTATCATTAACCATTTTCATATAAAATTTACTCTTGACATAGGATATAAATTGGACCTATCACACTAACATTTCAACGTAGGTGTATTTAAATTTGTATTATTTAGTTCCATGAGACAATCTCACGCTGTTTTAAGCTATGGTTTAAATAATTTAAACAATAATCTACAATGTGATATTTTTTTTAAATAATACATTTTCTTTAAAAAAAATTAAATGTCAAGATCAAACACATAAGAGCAATTTATAACTTATTGAATATTTGTAATAATTAATTTTATTGATTAAAAGAATGAGATAACACTCTACAAATAATTGAAAAACGGTAATAATTTTTTTCTTAACACTACTTAAAAACTACTTTTTTTTAAAAATACTACAGCCCCTACCTGCACTTCACGCGGAAGTCATTTTCATTGCTAAAAATTTATTATAATCTCTTATATCATTTTATGTTTAACAGATGTCACAATTTCTCCGGGCAATGGTTACCACGAATTTTTTAATACAACATTTTTTTATTATACGTAAGTGTAATATGAAAAAATATTTGTTTTTAGAGTAGGTCTTGCGTGAGATGGATCATAAGTTGGCATGACGTATTAAAACTTTAGAAAAGATGTGTGTTATTTTGCGCTAGTTTTTTAACCGTCTCACCGTGAGGCCATCTCACACAATTTTTTTTTCTTATTTTTAATATAAAATTGATATTTATAAAGAATAAAAAAAATATTCTATAATTCTTACTATCCACTCATTTTAATCAAATGATGTGTTTTATATAAATCGTAAATATAACCTAAACCTATAAAGTATCTATCCATGCATGAAGAACGTTGTGGAGGAGATAACCAACCAAGAAAAAGTTAAGGAAGAAAGGACTCATAAGCTCAAACGACAATGTCAACTGCGTCCTAGGTGATGAAAGATCAGAGACGGTGAAACACGTGTTCTTTGAGTGCAAGCACTCATACTCAATTTGAATGGAGGTCGTGAGATGGTTGGGGATCGAGTCAGTCTTGTCTTCAAATCCTTTGTTGAACCTACTACATTTTAGTAGGCTTCTAAAATGGATTAGAGGAAAGCAGGTGGCTATCTGTATCTAGGAATGTGTCACTTGGCTGATTTGGAAAGGGAGGAATGACAAAATTTTCAACAATCAAGAGTTTTTGGGCAAAAAATTGGTGGAAGAAATGAAAACCAGAACTTGGAGATCGTTTGCAAGGAGAAAAGAAGTCGAGAGATAAACTTTCAAGATTGATTTGTTAATTCTAAATTAATTCTTGGAGTGTAATAGTATTTTCAAGATTGTGTGAAGAATGAGTATAAGGGTATTACTCATGCCTATGTATTCTATGAAACCTTTTGATGAAACAAAGAAGTTTTTACTGATAAAAAATATTTTTTTATGAAAGGCATTAGAATATACATCTTCTATAATCAATAGTTATAAGTTATAACAAAAATTACTAATAAAGTTATAGTAATAACGAAATACTCTCAAATATATACTTATGTAAAATGCTTCGCCATTTTTTTTTTGTAAAACATAGCAATATACAAAAGACTCAAACAATTTACATTAGTTTTTTAATAATTAATGATAAAAAAATTTAATTGATTTAATACAATATATGTATAGTATTTCATATCATTATGCACTAAATCAAAATCAATTTTCTAACACATATCTAAACATTAACATCCACATAATAATAAATATTCGATAAAATAACAAAATAGTATGCTGTTGTTGAAATTGATAAAAAAAAAAAAAAACAAAATTGACTTAATTAAAAAGATCCAATCAAGTAGGCAAATAATTTTTTTAAGGACCATAACTTGTAGGTGATAAAATAAGGACTGTAACTCTTCGAGCTTGCAAAATAAAGATCATAACTCTTCGAGTTAGCAAGTGAAGGACAATAACTTTTAAAAGTAACAAATTCAGGCCAAATAGGTTTGTACCAGCCCAAGTCGAATCCAAATTCAACCGGAATTCAAGCCAATTAGCCCGAATTGGTTTTAATTTTTTTTACCTCAATTCGTGACTTTTAAAATTGTTCTTAAATTATCCGCCCGGAGAGTTAACATCCTAATTTTGCCCCCACCCTTAAATTACAGTCCTCAAAAAATTATTTTCTATCAAGTACACAACCGTGGTACCTAAACAACAAAAATATTCTTATTCTGATATCAAAACCATTATACTTGTTAAAAATAATTTAATCATCTTTACAAAATTCAACACTCTAATCAAATTTAAACCTAGCTTTATTGAGTAGAAGCATGCACAAATTCGTGCCACCAATAAACATGTATTGATAAGAAATTGGGCAAAATATTAAGTACTTCAATATAATAAAATTCAATTCAATATCCAGTACTTTAAAGTCGTAGAAAGTCCAGTAACTCACCAACATTTATTGGTTCTAATTTTCATTCAACGTAATTTTCAAATAATCAATCTGACTTTCAATAGGAATATTTTGAGGAAAACTTAATTTCCTATGCATGGTCTAATATTTATTTTTATCATTCAAATAGAAACTAATAAAAAATATATTAAAAAAAACTATCGTATTGACATTAAAAAAATATAATATGGATCAATAAATTACCTTGCTTTGGTGGTTTTTTTCACATTCAACTTTCACTCCTTCTGTTTAATAGACACTCTTGTGTAAATATGTTAATCTTGTCTTTCACCAATTCATTAAATAGGTGGGGGAGTAGATATATCATGTGGCCTTATTGAAATTGAATGAGATTAGTGGTTGAATATTTTTAGGGATGTACGTGTATGTTGAATAAAATTATAATTTTATAATGGGTATATTTATTAAATATTATAAAATAAGGTGGGTGAATTTTGAAGTAGGTGAACTTAGTGAAATAGTTGGTGTAAATCGTTGCACCCCACAATAAATTTATTTATAAACAATTTCATATTTAATTTGATTAATAATTGAAAATTTAGTATGTATAGTGTGGAAATTGTTCATACATAAACCACTTTGCAGTAATTTTTAGTAGAACAACTCATACCCTTTAGCGAAAAAAAAAAACTAATATATATTAGTGTAACAATTCATACCATTTCGTATCCATTAACTACTCTGTAGTGTTGTTGTAACAATTCATACCATTTTGTACCCATCAACTGATACTCTCTAGTGAAAATAACTTGTACCCTACACAACTAATACTCCTTAGTGAAACAACTCATATGTTCATGTATGAATCAGTTTCACTTTATATTTTGCCTTAAAAATTTACATATTTGAGTTTGAACTAAGATTTTTTTTTCGTAATAGTAAAATCAATATTTTTTTAAACATTTCAAGAACTGATTCACGTTAAAGATTTATTTAAAAAAAAGACCAAGATTAGAGCTAAGGAATAGTGGTTAAATGTACCATACATATATTATACAAAAATAAACAATCAAGATTTAATAACAGTATATATCTAATCAAAGGCAAGAAATAAAAAGTGGAAGTTTATATTAGGTAGTCTATAGTGTATCATATGTTCATAGATTGTCATCATAATATCTCAAGTCACTCCCAAAGGTAATTTTGAGGATATTCCAAAGAGTTTAAAGATATTAATATTATTTAAATAAATAACATTTTCTTATGGTATTCTAAAAAAAAATTGAACAATCATATATTAACTACGTAAATTTAAAATTTATTTAGTAGGTTAATTCTACACGTGGTGATGCAACTTCTCCAAATAAAATTAATCTCTCATGATAATGATGTTGTTGATCTTGAAAATTAATTTTAGTAATGTTGAACTATTAAAATAGATTTTTTTTTTTTACATGTTCATCATTAAATGAACTTGAATATTTTTCAATAATGGATGGATCTGTGTTGACCTTCACCACATTAATATTCTATTTTGAACGTGTAATGTGCTCATTTTTCATTTGAATTATGAATAATAATTTATGTTCAACCAAATCTTAAAGATTTTGATGAGTCGTCCAAATATATTATGCAATTAATTAAATAAAATGATGATTTTTTTAATTATACATCTATTGACTTTTGAATTCTTAAATATAATATGTATACCATAATATAGATTATATAAAATGTAAATTTTCTATACATAAAAAATATTATTTATAAAGTGTAATTCTAACTGAGAAAATATTAAATAATTTTAGTTGTATAATAATAGTTAGACAAAATTTTGATTTCATTTTGTAAGACATGAGAGCAAATTATACCTACATGATTATCGATTATATTATTAGTAATACTGACAAATATTAGGTCAATACGATTTGTAAAATATTCCAAATATGTGATTATCATTTATATTCCAAAGATATTTGCACTCACTTTTTTATTAAATACATCCACCGCTAAATATAGTCGTCCATTAATTAATAAATTGTGAATATATTAACACCTAAAATACTTACAAATGACACCTACAAAAATTATGAATACACCAACACCTAAAATACTTACAAAACAACACCTACAAAAATGATGAACAAACCAATTTCTAAATAGAAAATGTATTTAATAAAAGTGTGGATGTAATTTTTAAATTGTGGTGTCATGTATAATATGGTTGTTAAGTTTTAAATAAAAAATATAAAAAAACATAAATTTGTTGAACATAAAATAATCAAAATAATTGTGAAAGAAGTAAAATTTGTATCCATTTAAAACTATATACAACAATAGAAACAAATAAGATATTAAATAATTAAGATATGAATACTAATAATTCAAGTAAAATTGCATTTTTGGTCGCAAGAGAATGAGTCTATTTTGAAATGGTCATTTTTAACGTTTTTAGTCCTATAGTTTTATTCGGCACTTTTGGTCCCAAAGATTGGAGTTTTGGTAAAAAAAAAAAAGTGGGTAAATAGAAATTTTGGTTCCAATAGAATGTGGAAAAATTACGATTATAGTCCTAAAAATTAGCATATATAACCAAAACTATTAAAAAATGATCACTTTTGCAAATAGGTACCAAAAGTATTATGTTATAATCAAAAGTACAATTATTCCCTAATAATTCACTTGATTTTTACATATAAATATAGATACGTATTGAAAATATGATTATCTATGAAACCACTAAACTTAGCAAATATGATTTTAAAATTTTCATGAAAAGTTATAACTTATAAGTAAAATAATAAATATAATCCTTACTCAATTTTTTTTAATCATAAAATTTAAGAATTTAGAGGCTTCAAGTTAACCTCTCTATCAACAATTTCATCAATCTATAAGGATATATAAGAGGAAATGTAAAATATATTTGAAATAAATATAATTCAATAAGACATGTCTACATTACATAAATAATTTATTTTATTGAAAAGTTATACAAAAATTTACCGAATAGAAGATTGTTGTTCACTGAGTTACAAAACTTAACTCTTAAGAATTCCTTTAAAGTTTAAAGTAATTCATCATATTCATAGGAGTATTGAAATAAAATTATTTGGCTATGACAGTAAAATTTCAATCAACATACAAATAACTTTCAAAAAATGTATCTTTGAATTTACCAAGATGACATGATTTTATAATAGTGTGAATCCTATCACACCAAAGAAATAAACCAAAACTATTTATAACCATAACAATTTAGAAATTATAGCATAGTTAAAAAAAATCCTTAATTATTCAGAAATATATATTTCACAAATCACCCTTATGTACTAATGGAGTTACTTTTTGTCTTGAGATTATGTCATTTTTTATGAAGTCTCACTATGTGTCACGTTATCATGAAGTTTGAGTTGTATATGGAGATGTCTCACTGTTATATTGAGTTAATTGATTGATTAGTATAGTACAAAGATAATTTACTCGGTATCTAAAATATTTTTATTTTATTCCTCATTAACACAATAAAGTAATAAAATAATACCTTGCAAAGCCTACTACAGAACTTGAAAACATCACTTTGATGTCTTACAAAACCAACTACAATTAAGAAATAATATATACAACTTATAAAAACAATATTATATTTAATGATTTCATTATATATATGGATAACTTTTATTCAATTATTCTGATACTAAAGAAAAATAATCACTGAATCAATTATATTATTAAAGGAAAAATTGCAAATTTGATCCTGTGAGAATTTTCCAATAATAATTTTGGCCCGACGTTCTTTTTTTATCCCATTTTTTAAATTAATTCGAAAACTCAATGATTTCACCAACATTCAATAGTTCTAATTTTTTCTTCGATATCATCTTCAAAATTATCAATTTGACTTTCTACCTATGACGTTTTTAGAAAAACTTAAATTGTCTATACATGGTCTAATGTAATTTTTCATCAACATTCAAACAGAAACAAATAAATTAATAAAAATTAAGAGTAATATGTTATTTTTTTATCAAATTGTCATTAAAAAAATATAATGCATATCGACAAAACATCATGTTTTGTTGGTTTTCTACACGCTCGATTTTCAATTTTTAGGCCTAATAGACACTCCTACATAAAAAATTGTTAATCATGTTTTGTATCAATTGATTAGAGAGGTGGAGGAGTAGATATGTTTTGTGGTTGTCTAAATGAGAATGGTGGTGAGAATTTTTTTTAGAGATGTGGTGCAAGTATTATATGTTGAATAAAATTATATTCTTATTGGGGAGGGGGTGTATATTTAGTAAAAAAAAAAATATAAAATGATGTGGTGGATTTAGAAGTAAGTAAAAAGTAACTTAATAAAAAGATTAAAGAAAAATATTACATGAAAATAATTCATAATAAGCTTATCATAAAACAGTTTTAAAGTATCAATTATTTGACTAGGAGTATCAAAAATCTCATCAAGTGTATCATTAATCTGGTTAGTGGTATTATATTGTAATTATTGTAGATTTTCTTTATCCCAATTTTGATACTCCTGATCAAATAATCAATACTTTAAATGAGTTTCATGATGAATTTATCATGAATCATTTAAAGTATAAAACATACTCAAAGATTAACTAAGCATATCATGTACTCCCTCCGCCCACGAATCTTTTACCTCTTTATTGTTGGACACACGGTTTAATAAAATTAGTATTTTATAAAAAAAGTTGGTAAGGTGAGAGTATTGTAGAGGGTAATTGTGGGACACAACTATATGTTTGTGAGTGGTGTTAATTTACAAAAAAAAAAAAAAAAAAGTAAAAGATTGATGGACAACTAAAAAAGAAAAGTGGGTACATTATTGGTCAAAATACTAAAATGAATCCACCATTTACATCTTAATTATGTCAAACTACTAAAATTAATCGTTATTTCCATCTAAATACCAAAAATTTGTGCAAGTTTCAAGAAATCACCATAATTGGAGCATATTATTATTAATGAAAAATTCACTTAACCAAATATTTCGTTTGAGAGAATTAGACCTGCCAAGATTCACTTTTTTATTGAAAATTTATGAAGAACTTAGCAACTTTATGTTGATATATAAAGTCTGGTACAATAGTAGAATAAAATAAAGGATCAAAATCAAAAGCATAACATGTTGGCAAATGAGCGACTTGGTTACTTGTGCATTTTATCCATTAGAGTTTAACATTTAAAATTTGTAGCCATCTCTAAATATGTCTCGAATAAGTCCTTCGTTCTACTCCAATATTTATCACATAGAAATAAAAATATACTCCCTCCGTCCCAGACGAATTTGCACACTTTCCTTTTTTTGGATGTCTCAAACCAATTTGCACACTACCTAAAAAGGAAACATCGATTTGCGTGCACACTCACATAAATATACACATATTTACCCATATGCCACTACTTTAACACTTTTCTTAATATGTGTGCCATCCCAGGGGTGCAAATTCCCCTGGGACGGAGGGAGTATGTTTTATAATCAATATATTAAAAAAATAAAAAAAACAAAATCTCTTTTCAAGGTACTATATTGCCATGATTGATAAAAAAAAATAGACAAAACACTAAAATACACATTTCCCACTTTTGGCTTGAATTTCGGTAATGTTTTCAAAGTGGTAAACTTTGAAAATACATAATTAATATTTTGAACATAGAAAATTTAGAAATGAAATTCTCCACATAGAAGTTGTTAAAATGCATTTAACCGTGTGTTAAGTATGACTATGATATAATTAATTATGAAATTAAATACCAATAATGAGCTTTGATTTGGTCAGCGAAGATTATGCATAATTTTGATTTACATGGTCAACTAATAAATTTGTATAAATATTGTTCGATCATTAAAGATTTAAATGTTAAAAACAAATTTGAACATCTAATCATGTATAAATAATATTTTAAAATTACAAAAAAAGAAAATTAATCATAAACCAATTATATAGTTAAGTATGAAATTGACGACCACAAATTCTAATTTTTTGTAAAATTCTATTGTAAGGGAATTAGTTGGAGTAAATTTGATCAAGTCAAATTGATTAAACAAAAATCACTATATCATAATAACAACACATAATAAAATAAGTAAACGTGGAAAAACAATGATGAAATCTCCACCAAAATACACGATGAAATATTCTATGAATTATTAGTTCTTACAGATATACACTTCAATTAGGATTTCTGTCAAACGATTGCAATGAATGTCAAAGGAAAAACAAAAATACAAAATACATAGTCAAATCCATTACACAAATTTAATGAGGTTTATCAGGATTATTAACAACGATTTTCAATTGACATTCTGTGTATAATGAAATAACCAAACCTAAAAATAAGAACACTTATTATGTATATAGAAATTCACAAGAACATTGATATCAAACTCAAATTTTAGTAGATGTTTTACAAATACCTGAGAATTATAATTTGAATAGACAATAGTCTAAATTAAAAAATATATGAATGTGAACACCAACCATATAGATTGAAAATTATTCACATCACTATTAATTGATAAAAAAAAAAAAAGGAAGAATTACTTTAAAAAAGTAGGTACCTTGAAGATCAAATGAGCACAGGAAGAATCCATACATATACAATGAAGATCCAAATAAAATCTTTACAATGATTCATAAAACAATTACAAAGATGGTACAACATACAACGATCATTAATACAATTACATAGCATCCTGACTACTCCAGATCAATCTATAATAAAAAAAATTATCGGTTAACATATATATATATATATATATATATATATATATATATATATAAATTACGGAAGCTCCTAACTACTCTAGGTCAATACAAAAGAAAATGATTTCAAGGAATCATGGAACAAAAAAAGAGAAGAATGGATGCAACCGTGAAGAATAGAGTAGTATAAATAAGGTATTTTCCTTTGAAACGGTAGCTAAAAATAAGCAATCAGATATTAAAAATAAATTGAACTATACCATATTAGTAAACCAATAAAAAATAAACGGCACATATTAAATGAAAGATAAAAGATCAACGGCCAAAATAGTTTCCCGCTCAAATCTAAATAAGGCAAAAGTTGGCACAGATTAAATGAAAGATAAAAGATCAACGGCCAAAATAGTTTTCCCCTCAAATCTAAATAAGGCAAAAGTCTTTGTATTATATATTTATAGGTAGGGAGTTGATCTTGCTTATGTGTCGTTATATGGTTGAGTTTGCTTATGTGTCGTCTTGTGGTTGATTACGTGGCGTGCTTGTGAAAATCCTATTGTCATCTTAGCATGATTTTCATAAGCTTACGTGGACATCTATGTCCTACATGGCGTGCTTGTGAAAATCATATGTGTCAATTCATCATGCTTATGTGTCATTATATAATAAAGAGTCTAATTAAAAAATATATGCATATACATGGATTCGAACCTAGGACCACATGAGTACAATTTATGATTTTAACCAGTTAAGCTAAACTAAGAACGTACATAAAGTTGGAATATCTATTATATAACTTGAGTCTATAAAAATATATTAAATTGAATTGATCAATTAAATTTAAAACTCTAATTATATGATATATTAATATTTAATTAACTTATTGTTATGGTCTCACTATATTTAAGGGTTTTCAATTTAGAAAATTCTAATTTGTTAAAATAAATTAAAAATGGAATTAAACATATTAAATAATTTTATTTTTTCTATTTATTAAATGATTGATTGAATTTTTTTATTTTAAAATAAATAATTAAGAGAAAATTGTCTTGAGCCACAATATTGGACCCTTAATTGCACAAAACCACACCAATTTCCCCACAATTCATAAAGGCACAATTTATTTCAAAAAACCACAATTTCCACCTTTTACTTTTTCAGTGGTCCCACCCCTTTTTTCTCTCTCCCCTCTCTCTTTCCTCTTTCTCTCTCCCCTCTTCCGTCAATAAAGAACCCCACCTCTCATTTATTCCCCCACTTTCTCTTCTCTCTCTCACCATATACCCCCAACCGTCCCCAAACCCCACCGCCCAGCCCCCCTACCGTCCCCAGCCCCCACCGTCTCTCTCCACGCCCACCACACCGCCGCCGCCCCAACGCGCAGATCCATGCCTCACTCGCACTAGAAGCCACCAGCGACCCCACAAGCAGCCGCCGCCTTCACCGCGTACCAGTGGCCACCGGACTAGTAACACCGTCGATCTGCAACATCACGACACCACTGATGTCTCGATCTGCACCGTAGCCACAACCGCCGCCGCCCTGATCTACACCACCACCGCCCCGCGGCGCCCCAGATCTGTGGCGACAACCACCACCGCCTCACAAAACCCCTGATCCGTGTGCCAACTTTGGTAAAAGATTTGCCGCAGTAACTAAAAATACCAAATTTAGATATGATTTAGATATGTAAGTTCGAAAATATTTAGGTATGATTTATATGATTTGTGGACTGAAATTTTGGGATTTTTAATGATTTCTGCTGCGATTTATATGATTTGTGGACTGAAATTTTGGGGATTTTATTGATTGGTATTGCTGTGATGTGCGTTAGATTTTTTTGTGTGTGGAACTTTGGGAATCTTTTTTGCAAGCTTGAGAGAGCAAAAAATAAGAACACAACCTGGAGCAATAATAAAAAGGCAATCTGCAATTAGTTGTTGCATTCTGCAATTAATTTGTTGCATTATGCAATCAAATATGCAAATAAATTATTGTGTTTTGCAATGCATCTGCAATTAATTTGTTGCATTATGCAATCAAATATGCAAATAAATTATTGTGTTCTGCAATGCATTCTGCAATTAATTGGTTACATTATGCAATCAAATATGCAAATAAATCATTTTGTTCTGCAAACTTGTTAGGGTATTCATTGTTTGAGTCTTTTAATGTAATTCTTAGATGTAATTTAGTATTTTATATATGCAAAAAATATTTATTGATAATGAGATTGTGCATTTATTTTTTTGGGGATTAGTTGTATAAGTTCATACTCGTAAATAGAAGCACGGAGAAAAAAAAAAGTGCTTGAATTTGGGGGGAATGAAAACTGGGGAAAAAAAAGAATGGTTGTACTAATTAAAAAGAATGAATTTTCGGCAAAAAAAAAAAAGAATTTGGGGATATAAATTTCAAAATAAAAAAAGAAAAAAAAGCTTCCAGAAAAAGCTGTATAATTTTAAAAAAGAAAGAAAAAAGAAAAAAAACTATCATTTAAAAAAAACAAATTCTGCTTCTTAAATTTTTTAATCTGATAAACGACGAAAATGGGGGGGGGGGGGGGGGGGTTATTTTGATATATGAATTTTGTTTGATTTAAAGAAATATTAAAAAGGGGGGGGGGGGGGGGGAGGGGGGAGGGAAGAAGGTACAATCGACAATATTTACATGTCAAATCAACAGAAAGTTGGGGGGATGAGTTTTAGGGTATGGGCCCCACAAATTGGGGTGTCTTGAAATGAAGGGAAAACATTGGGGTTTAATGCAATTACACCCTCTCAATTGTGTCTATATGTTACTTACCCAATAATTAAAAAATTAATATTTAATTGACAAATTTTTATTTTCTTGAAAACACAGTGCCCCAATTTTTTTAATTATTTGAATATCTTTAATCTCAAATCGAAATTAATAGGTCGTTATATTGACTTAACTGTGTTTAACATTTGATAATATTTTTAATATATTTATTATATAATATAATTATATTATTTTATTGTGAATAAATCTATAATGTTATTGTATATGTAACACGTTATAATGTATAATAAAAATACGAAAATACCGCGTAATACGCGGGACACTCATCTAGTATGCATATGTTTATAAGATCTTTTATAATCGAACTTGAAAAAAATAATCATGCCTCACAAGCCAAGTTTGCTGACAAAATATCTTATATTTTAGTATAATCAATTTCATTCGATTTTCTTTTATATTTCAATATTATCAAATATCGATGAAATAATCGAGATATTTCTTTAACGTTGTGTTATCTTTTGGTTAAAAAAATATTGATATAATTGTTAAAGTATTATACTTCTATTTTAATAAGGTAAAAACTTGAGTAAAACGGTCTCACGTTAAGACGGCGCACAAAGTATCAAAGTTAATATACATCTCTTCCATAATGTTAATGTGTCATACCTAATTAATTCTTCGTCTCATCATGAGATTACGCAAGATCTACCTTTTTAATGTGTTTCAAATATTATTATAACGTTGAAACCCAATAAATAAACTAGCATACCAAATTCAAACAATGGGCTCACATATAATTGATAATGTTTACTGACGAAAACCAAAAACTATAATCCCCAATCAATTAGTTAAATGACTTCTTCTTTTGTGCTAGAAACGAAACTTGTTCCCTTTGCTTGTTATTCAATGAACTGTTAAGTGTTGACAAACATGAAATAAATAAAGAGCAACAAAAAGAGTAATAGAATAAAAAAAATTAAAAAAAAAGTATGCAACAAAGAAACGTGAATAAGATACAATCATATAGTAATATATTTCCAATGGAAGTTGATACTCATTCATTCTTTGTCTTGTACAGTGCTAGGAGAAAACTCTGGATAGTAATGACTCAACTAAGCACGACCTATCACCAATCATATAATAGTCGTGTTAGCTTAAAAAATAAATAAATAAAAAGTAATAAAATACAAAATAAATAACGTATATAGAGTGTAGATCATGACATGTTCGTTTATCATGGCAGGTTCGACTGCAAACACTACAAGTTCTATTGTTTTGTCACATTGTCATCTCCTTTGATGATTTAAGTCGTTTTCCACATCCTTTAGCACACACAGGATGTAGGTCTTGAACAACTTTTGTAAACTCACGACTCCTCCCATTTATTTGCGTATTTTTGTTACCACCATCATCAATTTTCGCTGCCATTTTCTTTAGATTTTGGAGTTCTTCAATCAAAAAGTTAATTCGTACCTATGTTAAAGAACACTCATCAACTAATTGCATTGCAACATGGATCAATGATCTACGCCATGAAATAAAAGATTGATCTTCTACTAAAGCTATTAATTCATCAACTGCAACTAGTTTTTCCTTCTTAGTCCATCTCTAAACAACATACTTATCTGGAAGTATCATTACTTGAGTAACCCTCATCCAACAAAGAATATGGCGACATGGATATCCTTCAAAATCAAATAATCGACAACTACATGAAATGAAATTAGAGGATATGTGATATGTTAACTTACGTTGTCGTTTAAATATTTATCTGCCTTAAAACATTCCACCATGTATGTGAGAGTTTCATATGTACTTGAAATCAATGTGCAAACATAGGCCATACTGTCCTCGCAACTCTTTTTGAAAAATAAAAGTATTATCTTTGTATAGATTGATGACATTTCTTGCTCCATCATAAACCATGTAACCATGCGTGGCACTTCATTACAATCAACGTGATTTACAACTAATTGTTCGTGCCTTTGGTGGGCAATAGCTCTATTGAAACGAGTAATAAAATCTACCAAAGAATTTTTGTGGTTAACAGAGCGCTTAAATAAAGAATGGTTGCTTTCAACTATCTGACTACTAGACATCCTAGCAGTGATTAGGCGTGAAATTGTTATGATTCGTCACTTGAAATGCCCGTGTTTCGGTAGATTTATATGAGTATTTAGAGTAATTTGCTTATCATTTTCATAAACTAGTGAATTTATCTCTTTGATGCTCATAGATGAATAGAGGGCGAAAAGAGGAGTTCGTAGGACTTTGAATCGACTCAAACGGATGCCCGGATGAGAAGATATCGAAGAAATACGAAAAGTGCTAGTTCGAGGGAGCAAAAGTATCATTGGAGCGCACAAGCTAGAAGAGCTCGAGCACAAGTGCTCGAGTTGGTCGTGCATAGCGCACGAGAGGACGCAAGTCGTGCACTAGTGCACGAGCAAACGCGGGTCGTGCACTAGTGCACGAGCAAAGGGAGGTCGTGCATTTTTTGAGTTCTGTATGTTTTGAAGTGCTCGAGTGGATGAGCTCGTGCACTAGTGCATGAGCAGTGCACGAGCGTGCGCGGAATTTTGGCCCATGAGATCCCGACTCGACCCGTTGCTTATATATACCCTCCCGAACACGTTTTGAAGAAATAACCACATACCACTTGATAGATTTTGACTTTTAGAGTTCGTTTTACGTTTCGAGGTTTTCTTTACGAATTCACATCACAGTTTTACTCTTTAGTTTCGTTTCTTCAGATCTTTGTTATTAAACACTTTAGACTTCGTTTTATTAATCTAATTTCAGTTCTTAGAATTATTTTCTTTCAAAACCCTAGTTCATGCTTTTTAGTTTTTCATTTCAATTCATCATGTTTATGTTCGTTACTTCGTCAATTGCTTTTGTTATCGTTATAACCATGTCCGGCTAAAACCCTTGCATGCTTGGGGTAGGATGAACTCGTAGAAGTAGGTTGTGGGTACGTAATTAGGGTAATTCGTGACGTTAGGTTTTAATTCTCTTAATTAATAAATTCTTAAAATCAATCTTAACTTTACCTTTGAATTTCGTACGAAAATTATTAGAGAGATGACGACCTTATCACTCTTTAACAATTAGTAGGCTTAACGAGAGGGTTTAGAAAGGGGTAATTCATCTACCAGTTTAGCTAAGGAGGACAACCGCATCACCTTAGTTAAATTAGAGTCTCATTAATTAAGCACAATCTATTAACTCGTTAGTGGATTAGTGAAGTCGATTGCTAGGATAAAGTATTAGGGTATTAAGTCTTGAGCTTTCATCTTACAATCTTTAACTTAGGTTATTTCTTGCGCGTCACAATTATTTTGATTATGTACCTGCTCCGTTAGTATACGTAAGGATTCCTATCCTGAGCATCACCATCACTCATTTGAACACAAACCTTAGTTAATTCGTCTTCTTCAGTACTTTAGTTTAATTAGTTTATTTTAGTTATAATTAATTCTTCCAAAAAATCCAAAAACATACATTCATATTAGCTACGACGCGTGGATCTTCAGGGATCTATTCGCATACACTTCATCCTTTGGGTTCGATATACTTGGTCATTATACTTACTCATACTACAGTGAACTCGTACACTTGCGAGGAATCTACTAGTAGAAAGTTAGTATTTTCGGTTCAAGTCAATGGCGTCGTTGCCGGGGATGGCGTTGTATGTCTTTTGAATAGGACTTGTAGATAGCTTAGTAGTTAGTAGTGAGTGCTTTATTTTCTATTTTATTTTTATTTTCATTCATTCGGCAGTTGCGTTTTGATCCTTCTGCTAGTGTGTCAGGTATATGAAAACACGCTCACAAGGCAATACGAGCAAAGAGAGAATACCGTTGGACCCTGAGATGATAGCTAGAAGGAACCGAGCTTTCTTGAAGAGAATGAACACTGCCGGAGGAGGAAAAGAACCAATGGACCTCAGTAATGAGTTGGATGATGCAGCTAATGAGTTTAATCAGACAGTAGACCGGGTTGACGGCATTGGAGGAAGTGGTAGTCAGAACCAAGATCCGTCAGGGGAAAGCCAAAGCCAAAACAGTCCAGCTCATAACATTGTTCAAAACCCTCATAACAACCCTGCTTACCCACATCCTAACTTACCACAAAACAACTTACCTTACCCACCTTACCCATACCCACCTTATCCATATCCACCATACCCGTATCCTCCACCTCATGTTTACAACCAACCACCAGCTTATCAACCACCACCACCCCAACAAGTACCTGTACCGCTGCTAATCCTCAGCACATTCCTCAGAACGCAGATCAGAATATGGCTATTCGAGGAAGGTTTGCGGCGCAGCCACAACGGTACTATGATGGAGTGGCATTGCCTCTTGTTGAGGCAAATAACTTCTCAATTTCCCCGGGAATTCTAAAGCTGCTTACAGAGAACCAGTTCAAGGGGGTGATCGGGAAGGAGAATCCTCATACTCATCTGAGGAGTTTTCTAATGATAACCTCCACTTTCAATTACAATGGCATGTCTGAAGATGCCAAGAGGCTTAGGTTGTTCCCATTCTCATTGACGGGAATAGCTAAAGAGTGGTACGATAATACGTTTCCACAAGGAGGTATTACCACTTGGGCCGAGCTTGAGCGTCTGTTCCTCGAGCGATTTTACCCTCCATCCAGAATGATCAAAGCAAGGATTGAGATCTCTTCCTTCCGCCAGAAGCAAGGAGAGGACTTACGTCAAGCATGTGAGAGATATTCTAACATGTTGATTGAGTGCCCGCAACACGGGTACAATGAAGGAGATGTCATGGTATTTTTCTATAGTTGTGCCAACAAGGCTGGGCAAGACCATCTAGACGTCTGTGCTAGTGGATCATTCATGAATCAAGGTATAGTGAGGTGTAGAGAGATCGTGGACAATATTGTCACGAATGCCGGGGCTTGGAATGTGGACTCAGATTTCCAGAGAGTTCATCAGGTTGAGGAAGGTGAAGGAACGAGAAGCCTGTTGATAGTCATGATGAAAAAGATTAACAACCTTGAGTTGGGAAAGAATATGGTTGGAGGGAATGCAACAGAGAATGAGCAAGAGGACAAGCCCACAATTCAGCAAGAAGTAGTAAATTATATGGGAGGTCCTTATTACAATCAGAATGGGTATCCACAAGGTGAAAATTTTCAAGGAAGACCTTCTTATGGCCAACCATTTATACCTCCAGGTCCTCAGCCGCCTCAAAATCAATGGAGGAACACACAAGGGTACCAAGGAGGCCAGCAGCTTCCTCAGAACCAATGGAGGAAGAACGAGAATTTTTCATATGCTAACCCGAAAGCGGGTATTACAGTTCCTCCAAGTGTTGATTCAGGTTTGAAACTTCCTAGTGGAGAAGGCGGTTCTTCAACTGAGGAGATGTTGAGAGCTATCCTTCAGAAGGTGGAGGAAGGTAGCAAAAGATTGTCCTCTTTGGAGAATGACGTTAGAGTTGCATAAGAAAGGCGATCAACGTGATCAAGAACTCCAGAAGAGAGATGTAGAGCTGAATCGAATTCAACAAGAGAACAATAGGTGGTTCACTTCGATAGAGTTTCAGATGAGCCAGATCGTAAAAATATTGGGTAGAGAGCCGAGTAAGTATCCTTCCATGCCGGAGGGGAACCCGAAAGAGCATTGCAAGGCTATCCAGTTAAGAAATGGAACCAACTATGAAGGTTCTCAGATGCCTGCTGATTTTGAGACGCCTCAGAAAGAGCTTGAGAAGGATAGAGATGAAATTGAGAAGATAGGAGTTGAGAAGAAGGTTGAGGGTGAGAGCACTCAAGCGAGCATAGAGCTTGAAGAGGAAGGCATTGAGAAGAGTGAGAGAGTTCCTAAGTGGAAGAAGGCAAAGGAAGCAAGGGAGAAAGTGAAAGAGACCGAGAGAGATGAATGCGGGGTACCCAAATCTGTGATACCCGTCCCATATCCACAATGCTTCATTAAAAAGAAGCTTGATGAGAAATTCGCTAAATTCTTTGATGTGTTTAAACAATTGCATATTAATATCCCTTTTTATGATGCTTTGGAACAGATGCCCAACTATGCAAAGTTTCTGAAGGACTTAATTGCAAAAAAACGGCGAGTGGATGAGCCGAAGTTGGTGCAGTTGAACCATGAGGTGCGTGCATTAGTGCACAAGGCGCTTCCTCCAAAGCTGAAGGATCCCGGGAGCTTTACCATCTTATGTGACATTGGGGACGGGATCAAGAAAGGAGTGCTATGTGATTTAGGGGCAAGCATAAATCTTATGCCCTTGTCGCTTTTCAAGAAGTTGGAAGGTGGTGAACTTCAGCCGACAACGATGACGCTTCAACTTGCCGACCGGTCTATAACTCGACCTCAAGGTGTGGTTGAAGACGTCCTCGTGAGAGTTGGAGATCACATTTTTCCAGCCGACTTTGTAGTGCTCGAAATGGAGGAAGATGAGCGCGTGCCCCTGATCTTGGGAAGACCGTTCTTAGCGACGGCGGGGATGGTGGTAGACGTGGCAAATGGGAAGATTATGTTGAAAGTTGATGATCAAGAAGTGAAGATTTCCCTATATGAGGCCATGAAGTACCCGAAGGAGGATGAGAGTTTGTATTGCATGGATGCCATTGATCCTAGTGTTGAAGACACACCTCCTATCCCTAATTCTTTTTTTATTTATGAGTTTGATAAACCTTCACCTGTTGATTTAACCCAAGAGCATTATGATCTGACTTATTTTGATAGGGATAAAGAGAAGAAATTGAAGGATGAAGAAGTGAAAAATGTGGACGTGGTCCAGCTCGAGAGAAAATGAGGAGTTAAGAAGAAAAAATCCAAATTCAAGAACCTGTTTGGTAAGACTCCTCCTGGAAAGAGTGAGAAGGAATTGAGACGCCCACCGTCTGAGGTGAAAAAGAAAGATGGGAATAGAGCAAAGAACTTAGACACCTTCTCTTATGAGAGTAAGGGAGGTATTTTTGAGTATCATGTCCCATAAGCTCCTATGAGCTTGGTCCGGCACTAGGACCTTAAAAAATAGCGCTGAATGGGAGGCAACCCATTTTTATTTGTTTTTGAGTGTTTTTAGTTATTTGAGTTTTATGTTATTAGGGTGTTGTTGAATCGTAAGTTTAACCTCGTACTTGAGAGTTTATTTTGTAGGCTTGTCTCGAAGGAGTGTCAAATAAGTGGAGATTGAAGGAACTCAAGCAAGGGAGTGTGCAACGTTGTTGAGAGAAACTGAATTAGTTGGATGAGGTAACCCACAACTCCAAACTTAGACCTCTTCACAAGGTCGAAGTTTGGGGGGTGGAGTTTTTTATGTTTCTTGTTACATTGCACCGGAGCACCCCCTATCTTTGAGTGTGTTTGGTTATTTGGTATTTTGAGATGTTCCTTGGGCTGTTAGTGTTTTGATTTGCTACTACATATTTCATGCCTATCAATCATCTTATGCTTGTTGATTGCTATCTTTGAGTATGACTTGATGAGTAGGGTGAATTGTGAGGTTGAGTTAGGAATTCTTTTGTGTGAGTGTTTGAGTTAGAGTGGATTGGAGAGAGAACTAGTATGCTTGCAAGTTTTTCTTTGGAGTGCTTGTGTGATGAGAGTGAGAATGCACTAGGACTAGCATGGATGTGAAAGTCGTGAGATTTGAGACTTATGAGATTTTGATGCATGAATTAATCTCTTCATTTGTGAGTGGATCATCACCTTAGAGGATGGTAGAACTTGTGTGTGCTCTTGCTTCTTGATTGTGTCTAGTTTGATATGCCGAATGTGATCTTAGGTCATCTTTGTTTTGATTGAGTCACTTAGCATAAATTTTTCTGACCATTGATATTTGTCCCTTGTTAGCCCCTTTGAGCCTTAAGCCTATTTCATTGGCTAGCACATTTAAACACTATTCCAAGTTTCTAAGCCTTTTTGTCCCAATTTGAGTGGAGAATATGAAAAGTGTGAATGTGAAGGGATTGATTTGAGTTGAGAAAAGGAATTATGATGGTTGAGTGGTGATAAAATAAGGGTGTGAATGAGATTTGAGTTGTGGGAAAGAGAAAAAAAAATTGAGAATGAGCAAAAAAAAGAAAAAAAATGAGCTCATGTGTTTGTGCGAGAAAGAGAAAAAAAAGTGATTGAAAAAAAAAGTGAAAGGAGTTAGAAAGAAAAAAAATTGAAGTGTTGAGAGTAGTGGAATTGAAAATGTGTTGATTGAAAATATTTGAAGTATTCTGCTCCTAATCTCGAAGTGCGAAAGTTTGATTTTCTATTCTCTAGTCACTTGAGTCACTTACCCATATTGTTATCCCACCTGTCCAAAGAGCCTACATTACAACCTTGAGAAAAGTCCTTTTTTATTCGACATTGATTTCTAGAGTATGGTCGGACTTAAGAGTGCTTACAAGCCTATGGCTGCCAATATGTGTGATTGATTGTTTGAGTGAGTCCCTTTATCATTGATATACACTTGTGAGGGAGTGAAACACATCGTAGAGTGCACATCTATGTTTGATTTTGGTGATTCTTGCTGTTGTTGCATGAGTATGATGAGGGAAGGTGAGTGAGTATACTAGTGATTGATCGTTGAAGCTCGAATTCATTTGCTTGCATGATTTGATTCGTTGACTCATTCCTAACAATTTCACTTGACTTATTATTTCGTTGCTTGAGGACAAGCAACATGGTAAGTTTGGGGGGGTTGATTACGCATGAAATTGTCATGATTCGTCACTTGAAATGCCCGTGTTTTGGTAGATTTATATGAGTATTTAGAGTCATTTGCGTATCATTTTCATAAACTAATGAATTTGTCTCTTTGATGCTCATAGATGAATAGAGGGCAAAAAGAGGAGTTCGTAGGACTTTGAATCGACTCAAATGGATGCCCGGATGAGAAGATATCGAAGAAATACGAAAAATGCTAGTTCGAGGGAGCAAAAGTATCATTGGAGCGCACAAGCTAGAAGAGCTCGAGCACAAGTGCTCGAGTTGGTCGTGCATAGCGCACGAGAGGACGCAAGTCGTGCACTAGTGCACGAGCACTCGTGAAGAGTGCACGAGCAAACGCGGGTCGTGCACTAGTGCACGAGCAAAGGGAGGTCGTGTTGGAGTTATATTTTCCCAACAGGTCGTGCATTTTTTGAATTCTGTATGTTTTGAAGTGCACGAGTGGATGAGCTCGTGCACTAGTGCACGAGCAGTGCACGAGCGTGCGCAGAATTTTGGCCCATGAGATCCCAACTCGACCCGTTGCTTATATATACCCTCCCGAACACGTTTTGAAGAAATAACCACATACCACTTGATAGATTTTGACTTTTAGAGTTCGTTTTTGGAGAGGAAGGAGAGGAGCAAGCTTTAATTTTATGTTTCGAGATTTTCTTTACGAATTCACATCACGATTTTACTTTTTAGTTTCGTTTCTTCAGATCTTTGTTATTAAACACTTTAGACTTCGTTTTATTAATCTAATTTCAGTTCTTAGAATTATTTTCTTTCAAAACCCTAGTTCATGTTTTTTAGTTTTTCATTTCAATTCATCATGTTTATGTTCGTTACTTCGTCAATTGCTTTTGTTATCGTTATAACCATGTCCGGCTAAAACCCTTGCATGCTTGGGGTAGGATGAACTCGTAGAAGTAGGTTGTGGGTACGTAATTAGGGTAATTCGTGACGTTAGGTTTTAATTCTCTTAATTAGTGAATTCTTAAAATCAATCTTAATTTTACCTTTGAATTTCGTACGAAAATTGTTAGAGAGAGAACGACCTTATCACTCTTTAACAATTAGTAGGCTTAACGAGAGGGTTTAGAAAGGGGTAATTCATCTACCAGTTTAGCTAAGGAGGACGACCGCATCACCTTAGTTAAATTAGGGTCTCATTAATTAAGAACAATCTATTAACTCGTTAGTGGATTAGTGAAGTCGATTGCTAGGATAAAGTATTAGGGTATTAAGTCTTGAGCTTTCATCTTACAATCTTTAACCTAGGTTATTTCTTGCGCGTCACAATTATTTTGATTATGTACCTGCTCTGTTAGTATACGTAAGGATTCCTATCCTGAGCATCACCATTGTTGGTGAACGAATTTAATCGTAAGGATTAGTGGCTGTTTTAATCCGTTTTTACGTCACCAATCAATAACGTGTGATTGATTACCACCGTAAATGGTAAATCGAGGTTTGGATTTATCGAATTTGTAAATTCGGTAGTCGAAATTGGGCTTATTTCGTGTATGTGTGAGTTTGGGTGTATTTGTGTGTATTTTTAGTCTGAAATTTGAAAATTATATAAGTAAGCTGGAGAACAACTATTTATAGAGACTAGCAAGCATGAGGTGTCCAAGACTCTTGGTCTCCCTAGCCTGCATGCTTGACATGTGTCCCTTTGATCCTATCTAAGCTGAATCTTAGTTACAAAGTCTTCTTTGGTCTTATCTCGGACTCATTGTTGTTCGCCTAAGTCGGCTTGATTGATCTTGTTGATTCTCCAACTGAAAGTTGTTCGCCTCCTGAGGTTGTACTTTGGAAGTTGCTCGCCTTATGGCTTTGTTCAGCTTGGCGTTGGGATCTTTGTCCTTTGTTCACTTGTACACACCTCCTTGGCTATTTGTTGTATCATGGTTTGGCCAAGTTGTTCGTCATTGATGACTTCACAGTTGGCTCATTCTTGGTCTTGGGCATGAATTCCTGTTCGCCCATTAGTTGTTCGTCGGGGAGTTGTTCGTCACTTTATACACCTCTAAAATTGGTAGATGCACCCCAACTTGATTTTCTTTGTTGATTACCCTTGATTTGAGGTTGGTTCATAATCTTTGATGTAGCTTTAATCCTTGTTCGTCATTTATTGACTTATGTTCGCCTATCAACAATTGCCCCCTATCCTGGCTATATGTTGCCCCAGACGAGCAACTTTGTGGCGAGCAACTATAGTTAGGATATCAAAATGATGAGGGTTGGGGCGGACATCATTGGCTTGGGCGAGCAACATTTGGTCTGTCGTTTCGTCTTCCCAAAGTCTGGGAGTTGTACGAAGATGACGTGGGCGGCATGGCTGTGCGCCGCCCACGCGCGAGCAATCTCGAGGTCACGCGCCCCTATAATTGTTTATAGGTCCTTCATCTTGTGGGTTAGCTCGGAATTAACCCCGTTTTCTCTCAATTTGGCCCCAGGGCTTTTGGGAAATTTCGTCTGGGACCCCGCTTTTGCTTGGGGTATAAATAGTGGGAAAACTGAAATTCTTCCCACTTTTCCCCCTCTTGCAACAGTGCTCCGGCGACTTCCACTTTCTCCGGCGATTCCAAGCTTCTCCGGCATCTGTTCTTCAACGTTTGGCTTCAAATTTCCACTCCCAGGTAGTTATTTTTCTTCTTCTCTATCTTTTTTCTTCGAAGATTCTTTCTACCGCCGTGTGGACCCAAACGCCACCGTCTTCTCCGGGAAAACGCCGCCGTCTGCAACACTATCCGCCATCGCCTAGATTTTTTCTCTCCCTCCTATGTCTTCGCACTCGAGCAATAAAACTGAGGAGACCCTAGACCCACTCTTTCCAGTCGCGGTCCCCGTCGATCAACCTCCCTTCGAGATTTCCTCGGCGTCGGATCTTCACGTGGATTCAGTGGTTCGCTCTGTGGAGGACACCGGTGTAGGCCCATCTGGGAGGGAACTAACGGTTGTGGCGAACAAAAATCGGGACGAAAATTCTTCGTCTTCTGCCGAATCTGAAGATCCAGATCTCAACGAGCTCACTCGTGAATTTTTGGAGGGTATCAATTTTCCATCCCCAAGGATGCGGGAAAATGAGATTCCAGCAGGGGTTGCTCATCTATTCGAATGGCGAGCATACGCTGAACGATATGCGAACAGCTTTTCCCGTCCCCAGAGACAAATAATGGACAAGGTGAAGACTGACTACCAGGCGAGCAAGATCAAGAGTGTTGTTCGCGAAGATGAACTGGACTCCATCCGAAAGGAATATAAAATCCCCTTTGATATTCACATGTGGGCTCCTCAGAGGAGGGAAAGAGCTGATCGCCCACCTCCAGGATGTACGGCGATCAACATTCACACTCTAATTGCCGGATTAAAGCTGCCTCTCCCACCCGTTGTTGGTCGATTCCTGGAGGCGACCAACTTGGCCATCACCCAAATTACTCCAATTGGGTGGATGAACCTTTTGGGCTCCATGTGCCTGTTCGCCTTGGAGGGGTACGTTGATCGGATCACTGCGGAAGAGATCAACTACCTGATGACAATCACAAGTTGCCCCCGAGGAGAAGAAGGCTATCACTACCTCAAGGCCAGGACTGGGTTGAAAATGGTAGAAGAGGTGCCGAACAAGATTCGTGATTGGAAACAGCACTTCTTCTGGATTGGGGGTGATTGGCGAGCATCTTCTGGTCCACACGGCGGCCCTGGACGAATAAATTCTCCAGCAGCCTATGGAAAACTGAAACGTAAGTTCAATTCTTGCTCGCCTTTGGACAGTTGTTCTAATTTAACTTTTTTTGTTTGTTCGCAGGCCCTCGTCTACCCAAGTGGGATTCGAAAGAGGAGGAGTTGAACTCCGAGTTCCTGTTTACCTCGTGCTTGGTCGGCCTGCGCAACCGAGCAGATAGGACTATTGACTATCTCTGCCGATCAAGGTGTCAAAAAGCTGCTCGCCTTTTGACTTATCCACATCATTTGGAGGCTCAAGCCGAGGTGCCCCCTGGTATGGAAATTCCTAACTCCCTGCTCAAGTCTTGTTCGTCGTTAACATGTTTAACTTGCTCGTCTGACTTTAACTTTTTTTTTTTTTTTTTTTTTTTTTTAGCCGAGCAAGTAACAATCGCCGTTCCCCCAAGCTACGCTCTTCTTGAGCAGAAGGTCCTTGAAATGGGACCACCAAGAGGGAAGAAAAGGAGAGGGGACCCTCCACAAGCCGTGCTCACCTTGTCGAACAAGCCTGAGGGGCCAAAGTTCCACGTCCGGCTGCCCCCCCAGTTCAGATTCGGTCTCCTCCCGTCTCCCCACCTCGTGGTGGTAAGCGCCTTAAGAAGGCAGATGGGACCCCACTGGCCGGAGATGTCCCCGGAAAGGGGAAAGAAAAGGTGGGCGAAAGCCATGCTCGCCACGAAGAGGATGCTATAAGGCGTTCTTCTGGGGAGCCCACGGAAAGGTTGGGGAAAGCGAGCAAAGATGTAGGCTCACCCCGTGGCCCAGAAGACCTTACATTCCTAGGATGGGATGATCGGAAGTTTGCCGAGTAAGTATCTATCCTCTCTTGCCGAACAACTTTCATCCATTTTTTTATTTTTCTAAGTATCAATTGCTTTTTTGTTTGCAGATACCGTGCCGATGATTATCCCGGCCGAGCAAGTGTTGTACACCAGTACGCTTGCTCGAAGACTCCCGTAAACATAAGGGAGATTCCTGGCGAACATGTTCGCAAGGCGACGGAGTTGGTCGCCCGGGCCTGGACGCGTCCTCTGGACAAGGCCATCCTTCAGCAGGGGCAGATGGACAATCTCCATCTTTCGATGATGCTCGTCGCCAACGGCCTTGTTACTGCCCAGAGGGCAATCACCCAAGTTGCCGAGCAAGAAAAGTCTGCCCGCCAATATGCGAATACTGCTCGGCAACTTTCTGAAGAAAAAGATGGCCTGGTGAGCCAATACGAGGCCAAGATTGCTCGCCTTAACAACCAGATCAATGTTTACATTGATGCTGAGCACAAGCGCCTTGAAGAGATTCAGGCCATGTCCAAAGAGCTGAAAGATAAGGAGAATTTGCTCGGCGAGGGAGAGAAGAGATTGACTTCGGCCGAACAAAGAATTGCTGAGCTTGAGGCGGAGAATGCTCGTCTCCGGGAAGCAGAAGCCAACCTCTTCACCCGCGAGCAACTTGAAGAGGAGGTTCAAACTCGCACCATCCCCATCTCCAACCTTGGATATATTTGCGCCTACGCGGACAGCATCCGTACGGCTGATGCCTATGACTACAAGGAGATGGTGGAGGAGATGGCTAAGGATTTGAATGAGTTCCTCGAGAACTATCCTCCGCCGAACAACGTCAAAATCCAATTGGCGGATTTGGCTGTGCTGGGGGTTAAACTGGATAAACTCGACCCCAGCATCACCATCACTCATCCTCCACCAATTGTTGATGATGGCGAGCAAGAAGATGAACCGGCTGCCGCGGACGAGCAAAGTGCTAAAGAAGCGGAGGATAAGGCGGCTGAAGATCTTGCTCGGGAGATGATTGTCGACCCCTCCGCCGAGCAACCTCAAGATCCTCCTCCCGCCGAACAGCAGTAGTTTTAGGACTTAGCTTTTTTTTTTTTTTTTCTCTTTTGTAGTAGTTGCTCGTCCCTTTTTGTAGTACTTGTAATGGCTGCTTCCAGCTTGTACTATTTTTGAGGCTTAATGCCTTTGATTAATGGAACGTCTTTCTCATGTTCGCTCATTTTCTTATATATGTTAATTGCCTTTACATTTCTGTGAATGCCTTTACAATTATAACATGTAATGTTGGGCTTTTGTTCGAATTGAACTTTCCTTTAGTGGAATCAGGGTTCAGCCTTAGGTTCTGTTCATTTTAAAAAACGAACAACCTTTAAATGGCTTTGGTCCTTAGGTTCTGTCCATTTGTAAAACGAACAACCTTTGAATGGACTTGTACCTCGAGCTTTTGGACTTTTCCTTTTTTGACGAACAACTATTATATTTACATTGCAAAGTAATTACAAGTGTTGTAAGACTGTCCATCACTATTATATACAATTTGACGAACAACTTTAAACACAAACTAAAACTTGCTCGCTTATAATATTTTTTTGCCGAGCAACACTATTTATAAAACCAAAAGTACTAGCACCAGACTATACAATGTGCCGAGCAACTTTTGAATCTATACTTAAGAAAATTTAAAAAACTAGGCAAGTTTTTAGCCTTCTTTCATCTCATACGCATCCCTTGCCCCCCAAGACATTTGTTCGCCCAACTTTATTGATAGTACTTCTTTAGATGTACAGCATTCCAGGAGTATTGGGCCGGCTTGCCTTCCATGTCCTCAATATCGTATACGCCATTGATGTATCTTTCAGTTATACGATACGGGCCCTCCCAAGTTGGTCCCAATACACCTGGAGATTGGGCGAGCAACTTTCTTAGAACCAAATCTCCAACTCTGAATTCCCTAACTTTTACATGGGAATTATAGTAACGTTCTGCTCGCTGCTTGTATGTGGCATTTTTCAGCTCGGCATTCAACCTTTTTTCCTCGAGCAAATCCCATTCAGCATTTAGAGCAGAGTTGTTCGCCTGTTCATCAAAGTTGGTCGTCCTAAATGTAGTGGCCTTTAACTCAATTGGTATTACAGCCTCTGTCCCGAAAGCCATCGCAAAGGGTGTTTCTCCGGTGCTAGACCTGGGAGAAACTCTGTATGCCCATAAGACTTCCGGAAGTTCTGTAGACCAACTGCTTTTACTCTCCGCCAGTCGCACTTTTAATGTATGCTTTATGATTTTATTCACAGCTTCAACTTGTCCATTCGACTGGGGGTGATAAGGTGTGGAGTAATGTTTCTTGATTCCCCACTTCGTACAGAATTCTCTCAACTCTTGTCCATCAAATTGTGGACCATTGTCTGTCACAATTGCCTGTGGAACTCCAAAACGACAGACAATATTTTTCCAAATAAAGTTGATCATCTTCTGCTGTGTGATATTCACCATGGCCTCTGCTTCCGCCCATTTTGTGTAATAATCGACTGCCACGACGGCGAATCGAACATTTCCAACTCCAGCCGGGAAAGGACCAATGATGTCCATCCCCCATCTTGCAAAAGGCCATGGGCTGTATACTGACACAAGTTCTTGGGCCGGGGTATGGATACCTGGGGCAAAAATCTGACATTGATGGCAAGTCTTGGCTTTTTTGATTGCGTCTTGACGTAAAGTCGGCCAATAATAGCCTTGTCTGATTGTCTTGTATGCCAAAGCTTGCCCCCCAGTATGATTTCCACATACTCCAGCATGTATCTCTTCGAGTACTGCTTGCCCTTGCCCCCTAGGCAAACATTTGAGAAGTGGGATTGATATTCCCCTTTTGAAGAGTTGCTCGCCTACCAGAGTATATCTGGCGGCTCGCTTTATTAGCTTGGCAGCTTCAAAAGGATTGTTTGGTTTTTCCCCACTTTTCAAGTATTTGACTATACTTGTTCTCCAGTCTTCTTTTTCACTGGTTTGATCGTCGAGTTGATTGACATTATAGCTTACTGTTGATGGATCTTTCATCTTTGTAACTATAATATCTGCCAACTCTACGGGGCCTTCACTTGTTGCTAGTCGGGCAAGCGCGTCTGCTTGAGTGTTGCTCATCCTCGGAATTTGCTGTATGAAAACTTGCTGCAACATGGACATCAGGTGAGCAACAATCCGCTGATATTCGATCATGTGATCATCTTTTGCTTCGTATTCACCTCGGACTTGGTTCACGATCAATTGTGAGTCGCCAAATATTTGCAAGCGTCTGACACCAACTGCGAGTGATAGGTGGAGACCAGCAATAAGAGCTTCATACTCAGCTTCGTTGTTGGTTGCCATGAAACCAAATCTGATTGCCGAGGTGAATACTTGTCTGTCTGGACTTATTAATACTACTCCTGCGCCCGAGGCTATGTTGGTTGATGATCCGTCCACATAGAGATGCCAAGGATGATCAAGTCCTCTCGTCGGATCTGGTGGGAAAGTTAGTTCGACTATAAAGTCGGCTAATGCTTGCCCTTTGATCGCTGTTCGAGGAGCATAGGTCACTCCGAATTGGCTAATCTCTAGTGACCATCTTAAGAGACGTCCTGCAGTGTCGGGACGATGGAGAATTTGCCTGAGCGGGAAAGTTGTTAGAACTTCGACTTGATGGTCAAAGAAATATGGTCGTAACTTTCTCACGCTCATAACCAAAGCATATGCCAGCTTTTCGGTCGGGGTATATTTGATCTCTGCTTCGTGTAAAGCTTGGCTGACGTAATAGATTGGTTGATGGAATTTGCCGTCCTCCCGTACCAAAACAGAACTGATGGCAACTTCTGATGCGGCTAAGTATAGAAAGAGTTTTTCTCCTGGGATTGGTTTTGATAGGATTTTGACATCTCCCAGGTAGTCTTTAAGTTGATCGAAGGCCGCTTGACAGTTGTTGGTCCATGCAAACTTCCCTTTTTTGACGGCCTCGAAGAATGGACGGCACTTATCCCCTGACCTGGATATGAACCGGTTTAATGCTGCTAGGCACCCGGTGAGTCTTTGCACCTCTTTCACCGAACGTGGTGGTAGCATATCCAGGATGGCTTTAACTTTTGAAGGGTTGGCCTCAATCCCTCGCTGGCTAACAAGATGACCCAAGAATTTCCCTGAGTGGACTCCAAAGCTGCTTTTCTTTGGATTCAACTTCATGTTATAGTGTCGAAGAATTTCGAACACTTGAGTCAGATGTTGAAGATGGTCCTCCTTCCTGGGACTTTTGACCACGATATCGTCTACATAGACTTCAACCGTGTCTCCAATTTGTTGATCAAACATCTTGTTCACCAGCCTTTGGTATGTTGCTCCGGCATTTATGAGGCCAAATGGCATTCTCTTCCAACACAGCAAGTTTTTGTTAGTATAAAAAGCTGTGCTTTCTTGATCGTCAGGATGCATTGGGATTTGATGATACCCTGCAAAAGCATCCATGAATGTTAGCATCTCGTGACCCGCAGTGCTGTCCACCAATTGATCGATATGTGGGAGAGGAAAATTGTCCTTCGGGCATGCTGCATTCAGATCCGTGAAATCTATGCATAGTCTCCAGGTCCCGTTTGGTTTCCTCACGAGTACTGGGTTTGCTACCCATTGTGGACAGAGTGCTTGTCGGATGAGATCGTTGTCTAGCAACTTTCTAACTTCTTCATTTAAAGCCTGATATTTGTCTGGGCCGTACTTCCTCCGCTTTTGATGGACGGGCTTTCTGGCTTGGTTTATATTCAGCTTGTGACAAGCATGTTTTGGATCTATCCCCACCATATCTGCATGAGACCAAGCAAAGACATCTAGATTCTTGGTGAGGAACTCTTTCATTCGGGATCTGTAAGGCTCTGGGAGCTCAGATCCTATGAATAATTCAAGATCTTCGTTGTTGGGATTAACTTTGAACGTCTCTAGCTCTTCGACTGGAGTCGCTCGTCGTTTTTGTCCCTTCCAACGGGGATCAAGTATGGGTTCCTCAGGGTTGGAATCATTTTCGATGTCCATGGGTTCTGCCCCCAGGCGGGGTTCAAGATCATCATTTGGCTCCGTCCTATTGTTGTTCGTTTGTACTTGGCCCTCCAAGTCCTCCACTGAAGGTTGTTCGTCACCACCTCTTTGTTGTTCGTCAGATGGAGGTTCCTCGCGGGTGGTAACGAGTTGTTCATCCAACACTTGCTCGTCCAAGTGTTGTTCGTCCGCATCCATGTGGTCGTCTATGTCCATCATATTGTTTAGTATTGATGGTTCGTCGATGGGACAACTTGTTGTTTCCATCATGGATATTTGTACAAATTTTGCTCGTAGCTGTTGAACGCATTCTCGTGCTCTCCGTTGGTCTCCTTTAATTGTGCCTGTTCCACTAGCTGTTGGAAATTTCAAACAATAGTGGTAAGTGGAACACGCAGCTTTAAATTCATTAAGAAAAGGTCGGCCAAGAAACCCGTTATAAGTCGACTCCTGGTCTACAACCAAGAAATCTACCATTCTCGTTATATTTCTTTCGGGTTCATCGGCCGTTACAAGTTGTACAGCTAATGTTACAATTCCCAACGGTGTTGTCACAGCATTTCCGAAGCCTACGATTCTATGTGTTGTATTCCGAACATAACCCGAATAATCTCCCAGATTATCGAGGGTCTTCTTGAATAAGATGTTCGTGTAAGCTCCGGTGTCCACCAACAGTCTATGGACTCTGGTCCCCATAATCTTGGCGCAGATTACGAGTGAATCATTGTGCGGAGTTAAGACGCCTTCAAGATCTTTTTCGGTGAAAGTTAATTCTGCCGTTTGCATGATAGACGGCTTAACTCCCATCTCTTGTACCTGGCCAATCGCTCGTAGCTCCGCTTTCCTCTTCCGGTTAGATTCAGGTGGTTGTCCATCAAAACACCCTCCCGCGGGACCTGCGGGTTCCATCATGAACAGATCTTCTAAAGGTTGAGCTGGCATATTGGGAACTGGTCGCCCGGGTCTGTTGTTTCTCTGGGATTGACCATCCTCTTCGTCTTCTGAGTTGTTCTCCCGGGCTCTTTTCCCAGGTTGCCTTTTAACGAAATCGGAGAGCTTCCCTTCCTCATAAAATCGCCAGAGTTGCTTAAGCAAATCTCTACACTCACTTGTAAAATGCCCCACACTTTGATGGTAGGCACAATACTTGTTCGGGTTGAGTTTGCCAGTATCCTGACGGATTTTACGTGGTGGGGAAAGCAACTCTCTCTCCTTTACACTCTCATACACAGTATCAACTGATACTGTCAATACTTGGTTTAATTTTTCTTTCAAATCCGATCCTTCGGTGAATGTTTTCATGTTTTTCGGGACCCTGTAGCTTGTCCCGACGGGCTTTTTATTATTCTCCTTAGGATCAGCTTTGTTCTCCCCTAAATTTGTTTGTAGGGCCTCGTGCATGGAAACGAAAATGCCAGCTTGGTTTCTAAACTCGGCATAAGTCTTTGGGCACTTCAGACGTACCTCCTTCCATAACTTAGACCCTTTTTTCAATCCGGCCATCACAGCGACGATCTTTGTATCTTCGCTCACCGGTTCTCCTTCTAGTAAAACTTTATCGAATCTTTCCATAAACGCCCGGTCAGTTTCATCATCATTTTGCCTTAAATCTGATAGCCGGTGTTTTTGGGAAAGATACGACCCCGCCGTTGAAAAGTGAGAAAGAAATTCTCGGCTTAGTTGGACGAACGAGTGGATTGATGCCGGCGGCATTGATGAAAACCACTTGTGAACCCGATCGCCCAATGTTAATGGGAAATTCCGGCACTGGGTGGCGTCGCTGGCCCCCACAGAGACCATGTAGTCCGTATACTTCGTTAAGTGGACCCGGGGGTCGGCGATGCCTTCATATTGAATGCTAGCCGGAAATTGAATCTTTTTCTGGATTGGGGCCTTCAAAATATGAGCTGCCAAAGGTGAGGATGGCATGCTGGTCGTTCCCATCCCCCACTGTTGGTCCAGTTGCCCCTGCATGTTCTCCACAGCCCTCCTTAGGCTTGATAATTCATCAAGAGGTGCCCCCTGACTTGGAGGCTGTTCGGCGAGCAAAGGCATTAACCTTTCTGCTCGTCGCAGTCCCTCGCTTGGGGTGGGCACTTCCTGAGCTTGCCTCCTAATGTTGTTCGCCGCATTTGGCCCTAAGCGTCTGAAGGCTGACTGGGAGAGCCTTTCATGGACTGATGGGCGAGGGTGTTCAAAAGTTGCTCGCCCATCATCTGCTCCCCGGCGAGCAGCTTCCGGTTGGGGTTGGCTAAGTCTGTCTTGGGCACTGGAACGTGTTGTCCCATGGCTAGACATAGTTGTTCGTCCGCGACCAGACTCAGCCTGTACTTCTTGTTGGTCGACCACCTTGGCCTTTCCCTTGTTCCGTCTGACTTGGGCACTATCAACCTCTCGCCGCAGCCTGCTCTTGTTGCCTCTGAAGGGCCTGGAGAGCAGCAATGGTTTTGGCCAACTCATTGGGGTTGTTCGCCAAAGCCTCCATCTCAGGGGTGAGGTTATGTGTTATGGCCGTATGCTGTGACCTGTTCGCATGTCTCGGGTCACGGTCGTGGTGGTCGGCCGACGTGGCACGGGTCTGAGATGCTTTTTTCGATAAACGTGATCCTTGGGTCTCTTTTGATTGAGGCATTTCAATTTAAATTACTTCTAAATTTATAAATTGAAGAACACCAAGAACACCAAGAACACTTTTGTTTGTATCTTCAAATATTTCTTGAGATATCCTTCGAATCTTCAAGTTTTCAACTTGAAGTTCTTGAGTAATCACACTAATTCGAAGGTTCGATCCCTCCTTCTAGCGCCAAATTGTTGGTGAACGAATTTAATCGTAAGGATTAGTGGCTGTTTTAATCCGTTTTTACGTCACCAATCAATAACGTGTGATTGATTACCACCGTAAATGGTAAATCGAGGTTTGGATTTATCGAATTTGTAAATTCGGTAGTCGAAATTGGGCTTATTTCGTGTATGTGTGAGTTTGGGTGTATTTGTGTGTATTTTTAGTCTGAAATTTGAAAATTATATAAGTAAGCTGGAGAACAACTATTTATAGAGACTAGCAAGCATGAGGTGTCCAAGACTCTTGGTCTCCCTAGCCTGCATGCTTGACATGTGTCCCTTTGATCCTATCTAAGCTGAATCTTAGTTACAAAGTCTTCTTTGGTCTTATCTCGGACTCATTGTTGTTCGCCTAAGTCGGCTTGATTGATCTTGTTGATTCTCCAACTGAAAGTTGTTCGCCTCCTGAGGTTGTACTTTGGAAGTTGCTCGCCTTATGGCTTTGTTCAGCTTGGCGTTGGGATCTTTGTCCTTTGTTCACTTGTACACACCTCCTTGGCTATTTGTTGTATCATGGTTTGGCCAAGTTGTTCGTCATTGATGACTTCACAGTTGGCTCATTCTTGGTCTTGGGCATGAATTCCTGTTCGCCCATTAGTTGTTCGTCGGGGAGTTGTTCGTCACTTTATACACCTCTAAAATTGGTAGATGCACCCCAACTTGATTTTCTTTGTTGATTACCCTTGATTTGAGGTTGGTTCATAATCTTTGATGTAGCTTTAATCCTTGTTCGTCATTTATTGACTTATGTTCGCCTATCAACAACCATCACTCATTTGAACACAAACCTTAGTTAATTCGTCTTTTTCAGTACTTTAGTTTAATTAGTTTATTTTAGTTATAATTAATTCTTCCAAAAAATCCAAAAACATACATTCATATTAGCTACGATGCGTAGATCTTCAGGGATCTATTCGCATACACTTCATCCTTTGGGTTCGATATACTTGGTCATTATACTTACTTATACTACAGTGAACTCGTACGCTTGCGATGAATCTACTAGTAGAAAGTTAGTATTTTCGGTTCAATTCAAACAGCAAATTCATTTTTAACATAGGCAGACACTCATTATTGTCGAATTTTATACATATTATTCTACCACTCATTCTCTACTTGTCCAGTAGAATTCATTAAACCAACCAACTTATTTTCAAACTCTTCGACTGATTCAGACTCTTTTATAATATGCAATAGTGTGTAATAATGATCCTTGTATAGATGGGCATTCAACTTGTCAGAAAATTTGTTAAGTATAAGCCACAAACAAAATCGATGCATATTAGGAAACACCTCTAGAATGGCTTGTGTGGATTATGGCAACAGCTAATCCCTATACCAGTGATGAACAAATATGACGTAAATGTGGTACATAAATCTATTGAAGAAGTGTCCATTATGTCCACTTACATACCTGGCGAGCAGCTCCCACTGGAGATGAAGATCCAGATTACATAACTTACAGCGGAATGATGGGCGAACAACTCTACACCCATATTCCCAGAAGGCGAACAACTAATAACGAAGAACTCATGATAAAGTCCAACAAGATAAGCAAAGACGAATAACATTGTGGATGAGATAGACATAAAAGAAGACTTTGTAACTAAGTTTTAGTTTAGATAAAGTCAAACTAGTCAAAATAGACACATGTCAAGCATGCAAGCATGGAAGTCCATAAGTTTTGTCCACCACCTACTTGGTGGTTTGTATAAATAAGTTGGTCTCCAGCAATAAAATTAAGTTCAAATACATAAAAATCTTCCTACACACACTCATACACCCCAAAACGCACACATACCAAATAAATACGTAATCAATACACGTATTTATATTTTCTTAACCCCGATCTATCGTATTTACATTTTCGATTAAAAATAACCACTAATCCATGTGATTAGAACCGATCATCAACAATCATTGTTGCATCCTGGTCAGTAATAATCACACGTGGAGGAGTCTGAGTTGACATGCACTCTAAGAAATTTGAAAATAACCAGATAAAAGATTATGTCTCCTTCACTTAACAATCCACACCCGAACATAGTAGTTTGGCGATGATGGTTAACACCAAACACCATGTTGTATTGTTTGTGTTATAAGTTGTATAAAAAACTATTGCATCTCTAAAATATGCATATGATCTTCTGAAGTAATCATCAACCCAAAAACATCTGAGAAAAACTCCATCATCATCTGTTTCATAAGAAATATAAAAGTTATCATTCCTCTCTTTCTCCATCTCAAAATGTTGAAGCAGAGTCTCAACATCATGTCCCAAAAGCTCACTTTCAATACTTCTTTTGTGGTTTCTAATTTTTGGGTTTTAGAGGCACGTAAACATGCGCAGTGGAAATATTGTTCACCAACAATGAACAATCAATTGCATAATTAAAATACGAGATATCTTAAATAAGAAATCTTACAGCGCTTCATACGCGGAATCCTCAATTATGGTATCCACGCAACAACTATTCACCAATCCACACTGAGGTGCCAGCGTTGAATCTCGAGACGAACTTGCTAGGAAAACTCGAAGAAGAGATTTTATGGAGAAATTATATTTCTTGTGTATTTAGGAATTCCCATGAAACACATATTTAGAGTGATAAACTTGGCATAATTCTTAAGCAAGATATTGGGCCTAGCCCGTAAATATAATCTCTACGGATTATATTTACCCATATATGTTCCTACGAATAATATATTTCCATATCTATTATTCTTGTATAATATTATTCCAAATGTTATTATTGAGATTTCATATTTAATTAAATCTAATTTAATTAAATAATAATAATTAATTTCAAATATAATTATTATTATTATATTCTCCATAAATTAAATATTATATCTAATATAATACTTAATCAACCAACTATAATCGACGAACTATCATTGCTTGTTGTGTGACTCATAGACCCTCGTATATCGAGCGATTAGTCAAACTAACGGTCTTAATTGAACCTTAGACAATAAATCAAACATTCTCAATATACGAGGTACGTTGCGAGGAAATCTGCAACCACCTATAATATGTAGGCTATTATGATATCTTCCTCTCATTTGCGAATACTCGATTAAGCCTTGAACATGGTGAAGTGTCTATTCAAATAACTTAATCATATTATCTCGAATCAATAATTGATCGCTCGTGTCGCACTTGGACACAAAGTCCAAGTCGACTTGCATCGGCCGATGTCTTATATTCAATTATGATGAGAAGACGAGTATTCTCTCTTATATTCACATTGAGGAATGAATTCTATTCTTAGCTCAACTACCACGCACATGTACTTCGTGATGAACTCAATCCATGTCATATCTACCCTTGGAGGGTAAAAGCGTCGGTCATGGTCAAAGTTCATCACTTCGCACATGTCGTGCGTATTGACCTCAAGTCAGAGGAGTATCACATCGCTCCCACTAATCGAGACATCCGTAGACACATTATGTGGAATTACATCAAACGGTTTCTCGGATGGGTATATCAATACCCTCTAAGGTATTAGTGCATCCATTATGAGATACATAGTATCTCGTAGTAAGTGAGATCTTACTACACTCTCCCATAGAGTATAATGCAGATCGCACATCAATCTCCATTGCATCATCAATATCTCATTCTTGATGATCCTTGATAGGGGCTATTTGAGAATCTTACTTGAGTCACCAGATTTCTCACTCACTCAATGATAGTATCGATTAATGGGAACACAGATATAAATAATGCAAATAATCAAACATAATATTCAGATAAGTGTAAAACCATACATTTAATATCAAACCAATCAATAATATTAAACCATAAAATGAATATCATCTTAGTATTATGTCATTACAAAGGATTATCTCTAGGACACTAACACTAACACTAATATCTCTTTCCAAACTACGAATCATTGACGGACCTCCAGCATCTATCTCTAGCAAGCGCGCCTGCTGGCAGGTGGGTATATTAGCTTCTGATAATGTTTTGCAAGATCTTTTTGAACAGTTGACATTTTTCGATGTGATATTAGTAGATGAACTCTACTAGGAGTCGCCAAAACATGGTCATATTGCTCAACAAAGTAACTAACAACCCATTTATCCTTATCCTTAGATCTTTTAACTGTCATTTTTTCTTGATATTCACATCTAGTATGTCCCTATTCCTTTCGCTAGTTGGCGGCACATCAAAAGATATTAGTTGTAACTTGTGGAATGAAAACTGCATCATCTTGTTCTTCTTCCATTCCTGTATGGACATAATAATGCAAAATAAAATCATGTGGGAAATTTTTTTATTTAAAAAAAATATAATTTACAATTTAGAAGAGCGAGTTCGTGTTATTAAGATATATGACCATGTAAATCAAGTCTTTATTTAAGTGGAATCATTGCAATAACATTACAAGAAATAAAAAATTACCTACAATTTTTTATTTTTTTTTGTAGTAGAATTTTCTTCGACTTGCCTACAAAATTTTCTAATCATGTAGACATCTTGATTCCTGAACCTGCAAACAATTTTCCTAAGGAAATCAAATTACTTACAAAATGAAATTTTAAGGTAATTAAATATCTATAAGCAATTTGTCTAAAAATATTGCTTACAAAGAGGAATTAAGATGCATATATAATTTGAAATTCTTTAGGCAATTCCCATTGCGAAGTTTTTTGTAGAAAATTTCGTAGACATATAAATAATTTTTGTATGCAATTCTATATATTTTTTTTATAATGTAGTAAAATTACAGAACATATTTATACGAGAATAATTTAACTCACAATCCATGACCTACTACGTCCCTAACATATCATGCTGATACTTGAAGCCACAAGATAATGAAAAAATCTAAAAGTTAACACATGGTATGCATATAATCAATAACCAATAACCAAATTCACCTCCAATTAAAAAAAATAAATGCCAACATAAAAATTTCAAACAATTCAAACAAACCAAATATAATCCCAACCTCAAGCAAATAAAGATCATTTGTATGTTAAAAGTTAAAATATTTTATTTATATACATACACACATAAAAATAAATTGAGAAAAACAAAAGTTAAAAAAAAAAAACTTATCAGAGATGATGGAGTTCTAGATTCAACGTCAGTGAAACTCAGGTTCAAATTCAAATTAAATCAATATTAATACTAAATAATAGAGTCACGAGAGATAGAGTAGGAATCAGGGTCTAGGGAAAGAATACAAATCTTTAATGATGTCCTTCGTGTTTAAATAGAGTTTCTAAATCATTGTCTTACTTATTATTCTTTACCCTTTACTTGTAGGAGTGCATCTTGGATCTGACGATTATGTTATGACCGGAGTCTTACTCATTGTTACCTGGTTGAATTAGGAGAAGTTGTAGGTATTATTGCAGGACGATCAATTGGAGAATCGGGAGCTCAATTTCATGCCGGTGGAGTATTCACAGGGGTACCGCAGAACACATGCGAGCCCCTTCTAATGGAAAAATCAAATTCAATGAGGATTTAGTTCATCCGATACGTACACGCCACATGCATCCCGCCCTTCTCAACCAATCCGTACGCGTCTTCTCATATTTAAAATAATTTGTATATCTGGTAAAAAATGTGTTGCCTAATTCCTGACTTCTTAGTGCGGTTAAAATTAATTGTGAAGGTTTACATACATAATAATGTTATAAAGCCAAAAAAAAATCTTAAAAAATAGAAACAAATCATGATAGAAAAAAATTCTTATTTTGTATGAAAATATCCTCCATGAAAGTAGGGGCATAATGAAATAGGTATAAAATATAGGAATGTATAGAAAAAAAATTAGAAAAAAGATATATGTGGCATTGCCACGTAAGCGGTGGACACAAAACTTGTGCTGACCTGTGGGCACTATATCATTCCCGTATAATCCTTATGAAGAAAAGCAAACTATGTATAGGGTGTAGTTGATTCATGCATGAATCATTAAAGGACATTAGTTATTTTTATTAAAGAATATTAATTTTTTTTTTCACTGAAGAATATTAATTGTTTACACTGAAGGGTCTTTGTTTACTTTTAGTAAACAATTAATACTCTTTAGTGAAAACAACTAATACCATTTAATAATATCAACTAATATACCTTAGTAAAAACAATTAATACTCTTTAATAGCTCATGTATAAACCATCTTCACTCCATACTTTTTCACTACATTATATTTCAGTACAAATTATGTGTAATGAGTTTGTACAACGAAATATGAGAGAAACTTTGGTATTTTCACCTACTCAACGTACAATGCTACCTTGCTTGAACATCAGGATATTATGAACCATGAACTATGACCCACCTTTGAACCATATTCACGCAAGTTCTTTGAACTCAATTGTGCCTCTTAACATATGAAATATTAATATATATAGTACTATATAAAATATTACCTCTTATGCCTCTCAAGTAAACTTTTCATAAAAAAATTGAATGAATATTAAAGAGGTACTAATATAAAATGAAGTGTAGTAGAAATCATGTGATTAAAAAGAGAATAAAATAAAATGGTGAATATTGAAGAGTATAAATGATGTATATAAGATATATGTAGGGACAATTATTTAATGCAATAAAGTAGGTGAGCTTCAGAAATAATATGAAAAGTTTACTGTGAGACGTCAAAAAAAAAATGGACAACTTTAATTAAAAAAATTACAAAATAAGATAAAATTCAAAATATGATACTTTATGTTTTAAAAACTCTGTTTTAGAAAGAGAATTTAAGTGAACACTAACTAACCTACACTTAAGAGTAATAAGATATGATCTCCCCGTCTCAACTCTATCTTCACGCTTTTCATTTTGATATGATCCAACTCTATTTTTACACTTTTAAAAAAAGAAAATAAAATTCAATTTAAATTTTTACATTTGACTACTTTATACACTAAAAAGTAAAAATACTTATTTTCATTGATTGAATACTTAATAATAATTTTTTTTTTATATTTGTATCCAGGAAGATAGAGTTGAGACTAGGGAGTAGATTGTTTTACACAATCACGAAAATGTCAAATGGACTCGTATTCGACCATAAATGTACAAACCATTAGGGAATAACAAATATTTCATACTCTCTAATTTGATGATTTTTTCTAACAATCACTTTACTTGACTAATGAATTTTAATTGATCCTCTTTATAATTATTAATTCTTTTTATGTAAAAAATATTGATATTTTTATGTAAAATATGACAGTTAATTTTTTTTTAAATGTAGACTATGAAGAGTAGCAGTATACTGATATTTATTTATCTTACAAAAAGACAATAGTTATGTCCTTGTGAGTTAAATACAATATCTATATATAAAAGAGATAGCACATCCACCATGATTAGATTCTCCTCCACTCACTGCCTCTCCATTCATCCCACACCCACATTTTTTCTGCTATATCAGTGGCCGCCGCCGCTGGACTTCCTCCGTTTATACAGAATTCCCTTTTTACCCCTTTCTTCTTCATTTAATTCCTCTGGAGGGACAGCAGTATTTGATATCTCACAATTAAAGTAAAATCATTGATGGCTTCCTCCGACGCTATGGTTTTCATCACTCTGCTCCTCCACTATTTCCTAGCCAAAGGTACTTCACTCAATTAATATGTATGCATGTAGCAATTTGTGTATAAATTGGGTGTACTGCAAATATATGAATGCCATTAGAGTGATCATTGATTCACTTGATGAAATACACCAACTACATAATTTAATTGTGTTGATTGAATTATATACTAACTGAAATATAAAAAGTATTTAACCTCCATCTTTAGTGCTAAAGTGCGCCATATTTAAACGGATAACCAAAAAAATCGAGTTTAAAGCATTGATTTATCTTAAATTAATAATTTGGAAAGCATTTTTTATTATTTTTGTGACCTTATTTGCATCCCATCTCCGTGTATGTAAATTAAAATTCTCATAATTATTCCTTTACTTAAATAAGGGAAATAATATGTCGGTGAACAAAATGATGTTATTTCAGGGGTAAATGGTGCAAAATTCACATTTGTAAACAAGTGTTCACAGACAATTTGGCCAGCAATTTTAGGGAGCCCTACACTCGATAGCACTGGATTCGAGCTCCCAAAAGGCGGCTCACGCGCCTTCCAAGCGCCAACCGGCTGGTCCGGTCGATTCTGGGGCCGAACCGGCTGCACCTTCGACGACTCCGGCCACGGCTCCTGCGCCACCGGCGACTGCGGCTCCGGCCAATTGGAGTGCAACGGCGCAGGCGCCACCGCCGCCTCTCTTGCCGAATTTACCCTCGGCTCCGGCTCCCTGGACTTCTACGACGTCAGCCTCGTCGACGGCTACAACTTGCCCCTGCTCGTCGAGCCGAGCGCCGGGTCGGGTCAGTGCGCCTCGACGGGTTGTCTGGAGGACTTAAATCAGAAATGCCCGTCGGAGCTCCGGATCGAAGGCGGAGGCGCGTGCCGCAGCGCGTGCGACGCGTTCAACACGCCGGAGTACTGCTGTAAGGGGGATTATGGGTCGCCGGCAACGTGCAAGCCGTCGGCGTACTCGCAGGTGTTCAAGACCGCGTGTCCAAAGTCTTATAGCTACGCCTATGATGATTCCACTAGCACCTTCACTTGCTCCGCCGCTGATTACGTCATCACCTTCTGTCCGTCGCATCCTAGGTACACCTCTTAATTCATCGCATCCTGGGTACAACTCTGTAGTGCATGTTTTGTTAATATTGAATTAGGAAAAATGTTTTCTTTGGAGTCTACAAGCTATTTTAATAATTTTAAATTCAGACTTTCATAATTTTAAAATAATAGTGCAATTTTCACATTTTGATTTGCATAAATTTAAATAGTCCCGCAATTTTCACCTTTCAATAAGTAATCGATTATAATTGATGAAATATTCAGTGGACGAATTAGACTCAAATTAACCACATCAGTGTTGATGGAATATTTCACTTCCTATAGTCGATTACCAAATAAAAGTGTCAAAAATTTGAGACTACAACACTATTTTCAATTCATAAAATTGATAGGAATAAAATCAAATTGAAATAATTTACATGATTAAAAATACTATATTCCCTGTACATTATACATATAGACAGGCGTAACCTTTATTTCTTGCTATCAAAACCCAAGCTACACAGTTGGATTTTATGAGTCCTACTAAATGAAATCTTGTTCCTTTTTTGTCTTTTCAGCCAAAAATCATTCAAATCAGATGATGACGGATCAGCATCAGGATCTGGGACCGGATCGGGTATAGATTCAGGGTCAGGGTCAGGGTCAGGATCAGGATCGGTCCAAGAGGCTATTTTGGCAGATGGGTGGTTGGCAGATTTGGCGACTGGGGACTCGACTAGAACACAAAACCTTGGTGCCGCTGCCCAAACATTAGTGGCACTAATGATTGTACTTCTCGTTGCATTAGCAGTACATTTGTAATTGTTGAATTGAATAGGTTTGGCTTAAGTTAATTTGAAAAGGCATACTATAGAGAACACAACCACCGAAGGAGGCTGCGTAACACACTAACATGTTAAATGAAAATTTGTATGTGAAAATAAAATTATTTTTCGTATGAAAAGATTGAGCTTTTAATTACCAAATAAGTGCCATTACGATTGCAATTTAATCTAAATGATTAGAATATTGCAAATCAATCACCAATTTTAAAATATTGCAATTCAAGCTAATGTCGGACCCCTTATCCAAATGGTGTTCGTGTGCATAAGGGAAGCTAACTACAACTGCCACCTATGAAAAATGGACACAAAGAGGCTGACCATAAGCCTAAATTTAAAATAGTTGTTTAAAGTAGATTGCAATTAGGCTTGATTTTATTTACAACTAAATATTTTTTTATTATAAGAATTCAAGACCTCAAAAATTACACGAGAAATTGAAAAGTTACACTAATATTATGAGAAGAGACAAATTTAGAGGAATACACAGTAACATAATATATAACAATATTATAAACATTTATTCATGTAAAATATTTTGATATTAGATTAATTTATAAAATAAAAACAGTTGTATTATTGTGTTGATTACTAAATGAATCCAATTTTATATAATTGTCTAGTTTTACATGAGAGTTTGTCTTATTATAAATTTATTTGTAGTTGAGTCTACCAAATATAATTATTAAATGGTAAATATATTTAATAATTTTGGAGGTTCATCACCATTAATATTTACTTCTAACATTTTTTTCTAGATTTGTTTATTAGACAAACTTGGATTTAGTATATTTATACACATTCAAGATATGCATCACTACATTTTATATCCAACTTCATTAGCAGCATCGCATTCTCGTATAAGGCAACCCAACAATAACAACAATGACCAAATGCGAAACACCCCGTACCCTACCCACCCACCCACTCAAAAAAAAATTAATAAACGATCCAAGAAAAAAATCTACAGGGGAATTCTTCGAAGATTTATTTGGACCTTTTGACCTTTATGTGAGGCTATACGATTGTAACGATTCTAATAAAATTAGTTGGTAGGGACCCCAAAAGTGTAAACTTTAAGGTAAATTTGTGCGTGAAAGCAGTTTGGTGACAGTAAGTTTGGTGGCCTTGTCTGCCAATAACTATCGTTTATCTCTATCTTTTGTTAATTAATTTTCAGCCGTTGTACAATAAGTGTTTAATAGACTAATAGTGGAACCACAGCCCTCTTTCTTTCATGTAATAATCATTCCCTTGAAGATGAAGATAATCCGTTTTACCACTTAAAGTTTGTCTTTATTTGATTTAATTATAACATAATTATGACAAAGTTGAAGTCGCTTCACTTAGATATTAATGAATTTTGATTGTTTTGACAGCTGGACTGTGATTATTTTCTATGAATCATTTCAAGATTCTGCTTGCCCACGGAGTCCACCAGCCTAGACTTTTTATTTTATTATATTTAATAAATTACATTTTAATGTTTATAAACGTAATTAAAAGATTATTTATATACTTATGCAAATATTACCATTAATTATATCAGAATACAAAATTCAAGTTTTCTGAAATGCCTAATAAAGAGCCTGGTGTGAACCTTTTCGTCTCGTTATTTTCTTGTATTAATTAAAATGATCATCACTCACTAAATGCAGAAACTATTTACTTAAAAAGTGTAAAACTCAACACCATGTGGAAATTATAAGTCATTGTCCAACGGGAAATAATTTCGGACCTACACCAATACACCATCAATAATTGTTTGGGAATTGTGAAAAAAAAAAGAATATATTCTACTCCACTTTTTATATTGTCAATTCTGGGCAAAAGAAAATAAAAAACCATAATTCTTTATGATAGAAGTTTTTAAGAAATTATCGAGGTCTTGAAGGTTTTTGTTCTCTCTTCTTCTTCTTTTTTTTTTTTTTAAAGTCCGTCTCTTTAATTACTATTCCCCTCTATCCCATTTTAGATTGTTCAAGGAATTTTTTTTTTTTTTTATCGGTAAATGTTAGTTGTTAGTTGTTAGATTAGTTCACCAAGTCTCCATACACTCCCAGAAATCTCCAAGCCTACCTTATAACTCCCATAATTCGTTCTCAAAGGGAATCGAACCCGGGTCACTCACTAGAGTGAGGAACCCGGTGGCCAGGTGGGCTAAGCCACCTGGTTAATTGTTCAAGGAAAAATAACACGAGTTTTTATAAAAAAAACTATTCATTAATATTAAAAGGTGTAAAATTGATGATATATTCGTATTTTCTGTTAGGAGATTTGTATATTTGTATATAGTTTGTCCCACATTGTTTGTGTATAGCAATTACCTCTTGTAATTTGTATAAATACCTTCTCTTGATATATTAATAAATACTCAGAAATTATATCTCTTATACATGGTAACCAGAGCATAATTGGCAAAAGCCACGATTTTTTTCGATCCTCCTCTTTTTTTTTCCTAATCGGGTGAATCTATCTCCAGCCCCTTTTTCATTTTCGGGTGGCCCAGTACCCAGGCCCCTTCCATTTCATCTTTGCTGGCCCAGTCCCAGGCCCATTTCTCTCTGCCCAATTCTCTCTAGCCAATTATACAGGTTGCGGCTTTCGCTGCCATCGCCACGCCCTTTCTCCGCCGCTCACTGTCGCCTCCAGCCTCGCCACTATTTTTGTTCGACGCTGCCGCCATCATGCCGCCTTTCCCGATCACGGCTCATGCCGCCTTTCCCGATCACGGCTCATGCCGTCGACACAGGGATGCTTCCCGCCTCATGCCGCCTTTCCCGATCACGGCGTCGTCGCACCACTCTCCGGCCAAGTCCCGCGCCGCCTGCTTGCACCCACCTCGGCCGCTTCACCCTCCCCCCTCGGTCACGGCTCTGTGCCACCTGGGCCCCACAGCCTGCTCCTCTTCTGTTGTCGTCCCCGGGCCGTCTCCTACTACGTTGTTTGCCTCGGTCCCTGTTTCGCCATCGGCTCTTCTCATACAATCCTCTCCCTCGGATTGGATTCTTGACTCCGGCGCATCGCACCATATCACTAGGGATTTGTCTAATCTATCCCTACACGTTCCGTATGATGGTGTTGATGGTGTGGTTATTGGTGACGGTAACGGTTGCTAATGTTGGAACCTTACACTTTGACTTCGCACAATCTTTCAAATTTCTGGATACTCTACATGTGCCATCTATTTCCAGGAATTTAATTTCCGTTTCTCGTCTATGTATTGACAATGATGTTGATGTCCTGTTCTGTGATTCTGAATTTCAGGTGATGGATCGTCGTACCAAGGAGATTCGCCTACGCGGTCCCCGCGTTAATGGGCTCTATCATTGGCCGTCTGGGAGCGTACATGCTTCACAATCTGTAGCCTTATCCTCCTCTCGTCAACCGTTGTCCACCTGGCATGCTAGACTCGGTCACCCTTCCACTCTTATTCTCAATAATGTTATCTCTCAATATAAGTTGTCTGCTTTTAAGTTGTCTAGTTTTTCATGTGATTCATGTAAATGCATCAAAAGTCATAAACTTCCTTTTTCAGACTTCTCCTGCTTTATCTGTTGATGGCTTCAAATATTATGTTATTTTTGTTGACCATTTCACACGTTATATCTGGTTGTATCCGTTAAAACGAAAAGCTGATGTTCTATCCACTTTTGTCGCTTTTAAGTCTCTTGTTGAGACCTTTCACAAAACCAAAATCGTCACTCTCTACTCTGACAATGGGGGAGAGTTTATTGCTCTCCGTCCCTTTCTGCAATCTCATGGCATTACCCATCTCACCTCCCCACCTCACACACCAGAACATAACGGTTGGGCTGAGCGTCGTCATCGTCACATTGTTGACACTGGCCTTGCTCTCCTTCATCAAGCCTCTATCCCCACCACATATTGGCCATACGCCTTGTCCGCTGCCACCTACATAATAAATCGTCTCCCTAAAGTCAACCTGTCCATGCTATCCTCATATGAAAAACTCTTCGGTCACTCTCCACATATCTCCAAACTCCGAGTCTTTGGATGTCTATGTTATCCTTGGCTCCGTCCATACTCTTCACACAAACTGGACTCTCGCTCCTCTCCGTGTGTCTTTATGGGTTACTCTCTTACGCAGAGTGCCTATATTTGTCTTGATCCTGCTACCCACCGCCTTTACATCTCTCGTCATGTTGACTTTGTTGAACATGAATTTCCCTTCACTAGGCTCTCTGCTTCTCACTCTTCCTCCAACTCCAACATAACACCACCCACATCTGTTATTCCCGTTCCTCCTCCCGTTCTATCTATAAATACTACGCTCTCTCCACCACCTTCCTCAGACTCGGTCAGTCCGTCACCCTCCTCATCCGCTCCTGATCCTCCACCGGTGCTGCATGTACCTACTCGGTCGACCTCAGATCCTTCTCCTAGTATGGCTCCATCACCAACTCCATCGGTATCTCAGCACCCTATGGTCACTAGGCTGCGCAACAACATTGTGAAACCCAATCCGAGGTAATGTACTCTCGCTTCTCATTCTACTGATATTGAGTCTACCACTGTATCACAGGCACTTGCAGACCCTAGGTGGAGGGATGCTATGTCTGCTGAATTTAATGCCTTACTCAGGAATGGTACTTGGGATCTTGTCCCTCCTGCTTCTTCCCAGAATGTTGTTGGGTGCAAATGGGTCTTTCGAATCAAACGCGATCCTGATGGTTCGATTGACAAATTCAAAGCTCGCCTTGTTGCTAAAGGCTTTCATCAACGCCCCGGTGTTGATTATTCTGAGACCTTCAGTCCTGTAGTCAAGCCTGCCACTGTTCGTCTTGTTCTCAGTCTTGCAGTCTCTCAGGATTGGCCCCTTCGTCAGTTTGATGTGAATAATGCATTTCTTCATGGCTCTCTCCCAGATGAAGTATACATGGCTCAACCTCCAGGTTTCTCTGACAAGAACTATCCCTCATATGTCTGCAAGCTTCACAAATCCATCTACGGTCTCAAGCAAGCCCCTCGTACTTGGTACAACGCCCTTCGGCAGTTTCTGGCCTCGGTTGGCTTTACACATACTCGTTCTGATGAGTCTCTCTTTGTGTACTCCCATGGCAGTACCCTAGCATATTTTTTGGTCTATGTTGATGACCTGATTCTCACCGGCAATGACTCCACCTTCCTCAATCATATTGTCTCAGCCTTGGCCTCCACTTTCTCTGTTAAAGACCTTGGTAATCTCTCGTACTTCCTTGGGGTGGAGGTGCTTCGTTCTTCGTCAGCATGTGTTCTTCTTCAACGTAAGTACATCACTGATCTGCTTGCCAAGCACAACATGCTTACCTCTAAGCCGGTTCAAACTCCTCTTGCTTCTGGTATGACTCTCTCGCTACATGACGGCACTGCACCCGCTGATGCATCTTTGTACAGACAGGTTCTTGGTTGTCTACAGTATCTGCTTTTTACTCGTCCGGACATTGCCTTTGCTGTCAATAAGCTCTCTCAATTCATGCATGCTCCCACTGTCACACACTGGGGAGCTGTCAAGCGACTACTTCGTTATCTCAATGGCACTCGACACTTAGGTCTCACACTTCGCCGGGACTCGCCCATCTCCCTTCATTGTTTCACAGATGCCGACTGGGCTGGTGATTGTGATGACCGCACCTCGACTGGGGCTTACATTATTTTCCTTGGTGCTAATCCTATTTCTTGGAGCTCCAAGAAACAACGGTCGCTCGCTCGCTCTTCTACCGAGGCCGAGTACCGATCCATTGCGTCTACTGCTGCTGAGGTTCAGTGGATGCGCTCCATTCTCAGTGAACTCAAGGTTGTCCTACCCTCTTCGCCCATTATTTACAGTGACAACATTGGGGCTACCTATCTCTGCTCGAACCCGGTGTTTCACTCCCGTATGAAACACATTGCTATTGATTACCACTTTGTTCGGGATCTTGTTCAACGCTCCTTGCTTCGTGTTTCTCATGTCTCCTCCGCTGATCAACTTGCTGATGCTCTCACCAAGCCTCTTTCACGTACTCGGTTATCTCTACTTATGTCCAAGATTGGTGTCACTCAACGTGCCCCATCTTGAGGGAGGATGTTAGGAGATTTGTATATTTGTATATAGTTTGTCCCACATTGTTTGTGTATAGCAATTACCTCTTGTAATTTGTATAAATACCTTCTCTTGATATATTAATAAATACTCAGAAATTATATCTCTTCTACATTTTCTACTTTATAGAAAGAGGATTAGTTTATTATTTAAGAGTGTATTAAAAAATATTGTGACATAATATGTAAATAAGTGATGTTGGTAAGATGTTAGTTAGGAAATAGAGTTGTTTCTTTTTTGTCATTTTGAGTATGAGAAAATAAAATCTTTTTTTTTTTTTAATTTTGAACCATCTAAATGGAATGAAAGGAGTATATTCAAAACAAAAAGAAAGCGTTTGATGTGGAATTAGAGTCTTGCCAGGATGGAAAAAAGAAAAGAAAAACATTAAACACATTACGCAAGTCTATTCTATGTCATAGTCGATAAATTTCATTCGAAGTGACGTTCAATGCTTTTATTAATATCAAGTAGGTATTGATTATTTTTCAAAGATATGAAATGCCAAATTAATTATAATTTGAAGTTTTAAAAGAGAAAATTGATTATCGTATTTTAATTTAGCCTATTGATAAAAAAAAAAAAATCATAATACACGTCGGAGAACGTCATCGTGGTGAACAATGTGTAAAGAACCAAATATCATTTTGGCATATAAAATATTCGATTTTATTTTCTCTTTTGCAGTGGGGACGTGGGGTATAGGATGATTAATTCATGAAATTACCAATGAGCAAGTGTTTTTTTTTTTCTTTCTTTTAAAGGAGTACAATGAAAGTGTAATTTTTGAATTGTTTTTATTTAACTGATGCCACAAAATAATTACAGTCAGTTATAGTTTAACAACATTAACTATTCAATCATTCAATGATAACAATTATGAATGCTCAGTGAAAACATAATAGAAATTATCTAAAAAAATCACTTCAATTGTATCATACACATGTTGCATACAAAGATTAAAACATTACCCATTGAGTATATTACACTACAGCATACTAGATACATGATTAATTTATTTCACAAGACTTTCAACCTTTCTCATTAGCCTTACTCTAGTATGTTTTAAGTGGACCGTTCAACTCAAATATATTTTTGAATAATAACATTTATTTATGTTGAAAAATCACTTATTTTCATTGAGTAGTTAGTGTTTGTTAAATTTAAGCGACTGTATTATTTAGTGAAAATAAGAATAATTTTTCAATAAAATAATGATGATTGTTAAAAAAATGCACTTAAATTGCATGATGCACAAGAGACTTGTTCTTTCCAAATTTTGTGCTCGATATTTTCCCCAAATTATTAAATTGTAAATTAGGAAAGGATTAGTTTCTTGAAACTTATCGACAGTAGGTGACAGGTTAACTCTTGTAGCAAAAGGCGAAGCCCTCGCCCTCAGGGCCCCCACCCCCTGGCCCGACAGGATTGGGTGGAGGAAGTAAATCATGGTGACTCAACGGCTCATTAGGTGGGAGGACCAGTGTCTGGTGCCCACAAGGAGCTATCCCCCACATTGGAGGGATAAAACTCCCACACTGCGGCTGTCAGGGCTCGATCCTGCGTCCTTATAGCAATCTGCCACCCAGGAACCAATTGAGCTACGCCCATGCGGGCAGGTGACAGGTTAACTCTGTGCTCCACATGTTATATTGACGGATTAATTTTGCAGGTGCATATATTATTTTGTATATAAAATGAGACTAAAAAATAACAACTCAAATATCTTTGAAATCACATTAATCACTTTTTTAAAAAAAATTAATTAAAAAAATTATTTATTTTTATTAAAAATGTTAATTATATATAATTGTACATTACAATTAATGCACATATATATATATATATATATATATATATATATATATATATATATATATATATATATATAATAACGCTAACCGGTCTAAATATGGAAACCATTGAATTTTCCCGCCAAAATTGTTGCCAAATAAAGAAACATAATATTTGAAATATTGTACAATATAATATTTTACATAATATTTTTATATAATATAATATTTTGCATAATATTATATAATATATAAATTTCGTTAATATATAAATTTATAATATAATATTTTGCATAATATTATATAATATATAAATTTCGTTAATATATAAATTTCGTTTTAAAATTAGATAGCATAGCTGCAATATAATATTTTGCATAATATTAGGAATAATATTTTTTTACAATATAATATTTTGCATAATTTATTCTTTAAATTTCCATAGTAGTCAAGTAAGTCATTCTATCATTACAATATTAACTCTCTTAGTGTATTATCTTAAAAAACTAAAAAAATAAATATTTTCATGTACGTTGATTCTACCAACGACAATGTGGACACTCCAATTAAGGCGAATGAACCAAATATCGATTTTGTTGATATAACAGATGAAGAAAATTCTAAGAGACCACTACCTGATGACGATATGACAAGTTCAAGTTCAAAGAAGAAGAAAATTGCCACAATCAAGATTGAAAAAGAGTAGTTGAACATGATTTTAGTTTATTTTTAAATAATTTTCTTATGAACCTAAACAACAATAAATATTTTATTGTTATAGTAGTGAAATTTGTTATTCTAATTTTTGCGTCATTTTATTTATATACGCTTTAGAAAAATTAGTATAGAATGACACGAGTCACATGGAAAAAAAAGTGTTTGAAAGACGTGAAAAACCTTCATTGATATTTTTATAAATGTTTCGTTCAAAGCTACAGTTGAAGAATACTGTGGACGATCTGAATTATTTGAATGACAGACTAATACTTACACCTACACTAGAATAACTTGAAGTGTTATGGTGTGTCGAATCATGATTTGAATTGCGACTTCAAAGATGTTAATCAGAAATGTAGATAATTCAAGAGGACTGTGCAATATAACTATATCGGGGCTAATAAGATTGGGTGATAATGTTCTGGAAGATACATACATAACCAGAAACAATTCACATGCGATAGTGTCGATCCCTAAATTTTCACTGACGCTATTCGACCCGACACTTACGTTCAAGTTTCAAAAGAGACAATCCACATCCCGACATCTGCATTACGTTTTCTTTAAAAAATAAACCTTCAAATAAAAGAAATAGTAATATTATATATCTGAAATGAAAAATACTTTAATAGGAATATCAATAAACACTTTTAAACCTAAACAAACAAACTACAATATAAATTGAAGACACATAAATTAATTGAACAATTATAGTCGTGCATCGCACGGGTTTAATTACTAGTGAGTACTAATTTAAAAATAGCGTATAATTAATTTTTTGCAGTTGAAATATCTGCGTCAATTAACAAAAGGGTACATAAATGTAGACCGAGTGTAGCATTCATGTTGCAGCCCAAAAATGGCATTTCTTGGGTTCTCCATAAACGCTCTCTCTATATAGAACTCGACCATAATATAAGAAAAATCGAGCAAAATCCAAATTAAAAAAAAAAAAAAAAAAAGTAAATACCATTTATGGTGGCAGAATAAAGAAGAGAAAAGAAGACGCATAAACTTGATCCAAGGGAATCACACAGCTACCTTTTTAGAGCATATATATTATCCTAGCAGAATCTATCTTATTGTTTCTGGCTAGTGTATGAAAAATTTAATCTTTCACAATGATAATGGGGGAATCTTTTGCATTTCAAAAGTTCCCTGCACTCAGGTATTTTTTTTTTTTATGTAAGTATACAAAAATAATGAGTAAAAGCTTCCCATGCCTAAATTAAAGAACCATATCCAAGAATAGCTTTGAATGTTGTTTATTAACAATTCAATAAAGTAAATGATACCATTACTAACAATGTCCAGCATTAACTAATATAAGCTCCAAATTTCTAGAATTCAGTGAGAAGCTACTCATGGTCAATGCTTTTTCTGTGTCCTAACTTTTACAAGGATAGATGGTTCAATCAAGAAACCAATCAAAGCAAACAGACAAGAAACGATAAAGATTTTACCGAGTAATGGTGATCAATAAAGGGTAGCAGTGATCTGACTCATAGTTGGTCCACGAATGATCACCGTATAAAATATTTTTATGCCGTCTCCAGATTTCAGAATCGTAGGTCTCGGTTATGGTGAAGTGCAACCCACTCTCCTTGACTTCCATTAGAAACTTACTTAATGAATCGCCTCTTTTGGGGCTAAAAAGTATGGCCTGAGAGGGACCGTGTTCTTTTAGCAAGCATCTGATTGTTCGGGCAAGGCCTTTGTGGAATTTCTTAAAGAAAGTGCTGCTAAATGACAAGATAAAGTCAATAGAATGAACGAGGCTTGATGTGGCGATAAGGAAAGCTCTCAGACAAAGTTCTGCATGTGCAGATTACGTGAATTTTCTAAAAGGTTAGCATTGATTGGTGCATAGTAATTTTATGAAAGTGCCACACCACTTGTGCCCAATGCAAATTGTGGCTTTTTTTCTCAGCTAATAAATAACAAATTATTGGATCAGATGATCATAAGCATATAATAAACACTCTCAATCATCACTGTTGTGGATCATATCCACCATGAGTTATATTTAATTATTCAGGAAAAGCAGACGTTTCAGAAGGAAAAAATTAACTTTTTTAGTTCGTAAATCAATTACCAGTCACTTGCAACAATGATGTCAAAGGTTCCAGGGATGTCTGAGAGTTCGTGCTGATCCCAATGCAGGATCATCGACTTCACCTTTGTAGTGCCAAATGCAGCAGAGTTGGTATCAACGTTACGCTGTATATCTGCTTGTTGAGAACTTCCATTCTGGATAAAAAGGAATTCATGAAATATGAAGACCTGAGTAAATTAGGAAATTAGTGCAACAAACCAGACAAGACCATGTTTCAATCAAATACAATCCTAATTTTTATTTGACATCTTTATTGGAGCGTTCAACATCAAGCTATATGCTATCCTAGCTCACACACTCTACCACAAAAAACTAGGCTATATTCATTTTTTTTTATTTGTGGTACTTTTGAATTGCATCTTAGTTGCAAATTGGTTAAATCATTGGTGGTTTGGTACTCCAGTTTCCTGGTTCCTAAATTTCTTGATATGCTAAGAGCAACAAGTATATTGTCCATTATTGTATAAGGATGCAGCAAAGACAGTCATTTGGAGCATGCTGCACTCTGCCTGATTAAACAATTATTACAGTCCACCATTTTGATAATGAGAAGATGATCATCTCCAAGCTCAATCATTTGATAAAATCAAGTAAAAGGATACAGTCAACCACTTGAGGATTTCCGTCTGATATCACAACTTCTAATGCTTCTGTGGCCATAGCAATAACTAAACCAGCTAATCCATACCCTGATCCAAGTTCGATTACCCTTTTACACCTAAAAAAACATTAAGATTTTTTTTTTTAGAAAAACATGTCCAGAAGAAATGCATTAGCAATGAAAGGAATCACTATGTTACTGACAAACCTGAAGGAATCCCGATGTGACATGGAATAATATGCGAGCACTTCCTCTGAGGGCCATTGACCTGTTCAAAAAGGAGCCCAGGAGTTTACAAGTATAACATGTTTAAAAGTTCCTCATAATATGAACTTTTGGGCGTTAGGTAAGAAAAAAGAGTGGTTTGAGTACAACCAATGTTGATTTCTTGAATCAAGTTTAGGGACTCCAAAAATTTAGTTCAATATAGTCCGAAACAACTTTCTTTCAGAACAAAACATGAATGAGATGCAAGCAGTTTTGAACTCTAAAATGTGATAAATGTATAAAATTCTTGCCATTTCATTATATAAATATAAAAGAAAATGTTTCAAAGATATTTTTATGGAACAACTCATTTCGTATAAAAATAGACCCCGAGCGAATGAGGATATAACTTAAATCAGAACTTCCAAAAGACTTGTCAGCATGATAATATAAATGAGAAAGTGAAACGGTACTTCAGATTTAACCATTCAGGAAACTGATATTGAACAACTTTGATGTCTTTACTCTGTTTTCATAAGATTTCTTCGGTTCAATAAAGGATATTCACTATAACATAATTTTCGTCACAAGTGCGAAATGTGCCATCCACATGGGGCCTCACATTTTTATGTTGTCTAACCCATCAGTATATTTGCTTGAAGAAATTATAAGAGTCGGAACAAATTATGTCAACTCATTTGTTTAATTCAATGAGGTTCAGTCAACCTATGTATATCCAAAATCTACCTTCTTAGCGGACATTGTGCATCAGTAAGTCTCTTCAAGGAATTATCTGGTTTGGGCATCTCAAATCTTCTTTATTTACCTTATTTGGTATTCTTGCATACCGACAGATTTTGAAGTTTGTCTGGATCCAGACTCAGTGTGAACTCAGTCTTGCATTATTCATAGGTTCACATGGAATTTATATGAGGTAAACATTGAGATACTTAAGTTACTATGCCCTTCCAATATCTTATCTGAGTCGCATGTAATTGAGACTGTGGAGACTGTAGTTCAATATTATCCACTTAAAACTGCCCAATCACCTAATTTACTAGACATCCAAGAAAGTCTCCAACTCTTGAGAACTATCGCAGTGAAAAAGAAAACATTAAAGAATAAAAAAGATATTCTCCTCACATGGATAGAAGTCTATTAAGATTTTCGAGACACAAATATCATAAGCTGCAGAATTGTAACCTCAATCTGAGGTTTTGCTGAGTAATCAAAGCTTCAGAAGTTTTGCGAAATAAACAACTTTAGATAGTTAAAAATCTCATCTTTGCGTAATATGGCATAAACATTGACACAAGCACATGGATTACATAAAAGAATGCATTCAGGTTCAGGTAAATATTTCTTTCTGTTGAAACTATAATGCTAGCCTAATCTAGTCTAAACAGCTAAGAAGAATAAACATACTAACAACAACAAAACTAGTAAGCAACTATAACAATTTTATGTGTAACAGAGCTCCCTCTCTCTGTCCATACTCCAGATACAAGGTTGTCACTGATTTGAGTTTGAATGGAGCTCAAATTAATTACTCTCACGACTCAATATTACTCACACCCTAACAAAATAAATTTGTACAACACCTTTTGACAGTTGGATGTACTCTAGCTTAGAATAATATAGATTCACAGCCATGGTGAACATATCAATTGTTTCTTACAGGTACAACTTTTACCAAAACACCAGATGCTTTTACAATCCCATATTATAGAAACGTGTGCGTACAGGTTAAAATGCATAAGGTTGAAGGAAACAATTAAAGTCTTAGGTTTCTTAGTATTAAAGAGGAGTTGGAAAATGTTTACAACGTAAATAACCTCCGAATATGAGGAGAATGGTGTAATCATGATTACGAACTCTTTGCGTACAATACATGCTTGAATTTGCCCAATTAAGTAAGTCCATTTAATCTTACTGGTTACTTTTTATTTGGTGAATTGACACTCAAAACTGCAAAAGCCATATATAGATTGAAGTTTGAATTGAGTGTAATTCATGTGGTTCAGCTAGCTTAACGAAACATAGGCAGCATTACAATCATTAAGAAACTTCTACTTACAGACAAGTCCTGTGTTGTCAATGTCATATCGCTTACAAACTTCAAAATCATTAAGGTCAACACAATCTTCCCATCTTTGGCTGCACGGTCATGCTATCAATAATTACAACCCCAAAAAAATAATAAATTCTGCAGTATCATAACCCTACCAGGCAACTGGATTGATAATTAAAGCAAATGGGCGTACTTGGAATGACGTTAATAGCCTGAACTCACCGTAGAAAAAGCTTGGGGGCGTTAGGAAGGGGTAAAGTGTAGCAGAAACAACAATCTTTCTTTGGCAAAGAACCTGAATTTTCCCCGATTTCATTCACCACGTGGACTGGCATCAAATTGAACCCACTTTTCGTTCTTCGAGATACTTTATCCAAACAGGTTTTTTCAGACGGGTTTTCGGCAAATCCTTCGCTTGTGAACAGAAAATCAAGAAACTTACGGCTTTAATCTAAATACTCTTGGCCCGCGTTAATGCTTTATAAACACATATGTTTATACATGCTTACCGAGATTAGATGGACGACGGAGAAGGGCGCGGCGGAGGATTTGCCACCGTAAAGACGAAGCCTTTGTTGTTGAGTGCGACTGATCAGGTTCCATTGTTGGCTGCTGCCACGCCGAGCGACGTCGTTTCTCAATGCTGCCCTGCAAACTAGTCGTAGGAGTAGCGGGTTTTAAGGTAATGAAAGCACTCAAAGCAGGGGATCAGTAGAGAACAAATTATTTTCATAACCTTTCAATGATTATGAAAATAAGTTACCGATTTCTCTTTTAAATTTCCCTAGTGATTTTAGGGTGCATGCAATTGCATATTATGTATTTGAAATTTGATATAAATTTGAAATTAATTTTCACTAAACTCAAAATTCGCGGGTTTGACAACAAACCGGGTCACAAATGGGTCGTGCGCGCTTCATACCAATACCCAAGTTATAACACCAATACCCCAAGTTATATCACCAATACCCAAGTTATAATCATCAATACTTCAAGTTATATCACCAATACCAGAAGTTATAATCATCAATACTTGAAGTTATAATCACTAATACCCCAAAAATTACTTAATAATAATATCCCAAAACTTAATCACCAATACCCCAACTTATAATTAACAATACCCCATGTTATAATCACCAATACCCCAAGACTTAATCATCAATACCCCAAGTTATAATTATCAATACCTCAAGTTATAATCATCAATACCTCTAGAATTACTCAACAATACATTGAACAATGATATTCTCAAGAATTATTCATTAGTACCCGAAGACTTAATCACCAATACCCTGTTGTTTACCAAATATATCTTGCTGGGATCGAATGACTATTTATAAAGCTTTGGTAAAAACATCAAATGATTGGGTTCTTAAATGCTTGAATGAGTGCTTGAATGAAGAAAAACGATAAATGCATAAGAACACTAAGAACACCAAGAATTGCCAGGGGTTGTGAGTCCCTGGACTTGAATGAGTATGTGTATTGATTATACTGAGAGAGATTGAACCTTTTTTTTACATTACAAAAGTGGGGGTATTTATAGTTTTCTCACTATAAGGGTATTTTGGTCATTTCCGGCCTCTCGGGGGACAGGCGCATTAAATGTCTCCTGCCTCTGAGGACGCGCGGGCTCTGGTGTGTCAGGGCTTGCAGTTGGCCGGCCACTAGGGAGTTGACGCGTGTCCAAAAAGGACGATTCTCTGGCGAATTTCCTCATTTGGATGGAATATTCTCTGAGTCTCTGGGTACGGAGGCGGCCTTTTTCCCTCTTGGGAGAGGATCTTGCCTGATTCCATCACGTGCTCCGGATCTCTCTTGCCGGCCGGGGGCCTTGAGTGATCGGAGGCCGTCCTCCTGGCGGACAGCGAGGTCGGAGATTGCTCCAGCCGGTCGGTCGCATCCGGGCGATCCTGTTGGACTCCACTGCTCTTGACCGGACCGGTCCGATCACGGCAGGACTTGAACGTGGCTGGGACGGACGTGGACGAGGGTCTCAAGCGGGTTTCCGGCCTCGTTCTTGAGGCCGGAAACTCGAGGTCGGAGCCCGCTAAGGTCGGATTCAGGCCGGCCGGGACGGTCCCGGCCTCTGGGTTCCTTGTTGCCATTTCCGATTTTCTTCCGGTCGGATCCAACACGTGGTTTAAAACGGTCACAACAATTGCCCCCCAGCTCGTCGCTCAAAGTTAGTGTGGGGCGAGGTGGTCGTTTGCCGTTTCGTGTTGGTGCCGACCTTGGTTTGCCCGGGGTGGTCGGAGACCGGCTTACGGCCTTGCGAAGAATATAAGGACGTGCGTTGTACTTCACCTAAAAAGGTGCGCATGACGTCAGGCGACGCCTCGGATTACGCGCATTGAAAGCTGTCGTGCGTGACATGATTTGGTCTCCTCGAATCTCGCGCATTTAATGCGTGCAGTGTACGAGGCGTCTGACGCCGAAACCGTCTCTTCAAATTCTTGCACCTAGGTCCCTATACCTAGGATTTTATTTCGACACAGGCCCTCACCCATCTCCTATAAATAGGGGTGTCACCTCATTTCCAAAGGTTTTCACTCTTTGCGATTTTGCTGCAGTTCCTTAGGCGATTTCCGGAGAGCTTCTCACGGCGGCGACGAACTTTGCACGGCGGCGATTGGCGTTTCGAAGGTAATTTCCAACTTTCCGTATCTCAAAACTCGTTTTATTTATACAATGGTGCGACGGTGGGCTGGTCCTCCGCCTGGGCAAAGGGGCGGCGCTTCCTCAAGTGGCGGCGGTGGTGGCGGAGCTAATCGCCGTTTGTTCGAAGAGGGGGGAAGTTCCCGCGGGGGGAGTGGAGCCTCTCCTTCTCGTCTAGCGGGCTCGATCTGGGCCCACGACGACGACGGTTTAGATGCCCTATTCCCGCGCCCGGGACGGTCATTATTGGGTGAAGGTGCCCGGGAGGGAGTTCCCTTGGCTACGGAGAGATCCCAGGACGAGGAGGTGGCTCGACCAGTGGAGGAGAGGGATTCATTGGACGACCTCTTGGAGGAAGATGAAGAAGAATGCGGTCGCGGCGAGGGCGACGACCGGGCCACTAATCAGCTCCTCAAAAATCTCGCGGCCGAGATGATTAAAGAAAGGCTTGGGAGTACGGGGGAGGCTTCGGGATCCGATTCCGAGGAGGTTGAGAGGCTGGCCGCAGTTGGTCGGAGTGTCAGCCAAGATCGGCGAGACCAGGTCAGACAGGCCTTTCGTCTGTGGTCGGAATATGTGGAGAGGAAAGATGAGGTCGAGTCTCTCTCCTTTGATTACGAGGAGTATCTGGATCATTTCCCGCGCGAGCCGACCGTTCGCGATCCGGCCACTATTCGGATAGCCGACTTGGAGGAGTCCCGTAGGTGGACCATTGGCCAAGTACAGAGTAAGATGTCCCAGCGCCAACTCGACGAAGCCCGGGCCGGATGGGAGGTACCTCTTGACGTTAATCTCTAAGCACCCGAGCCTAATGAACGGGCGGACCAGCCTCCGCGTGGGATGGTGGCCGTAACCCAGGATATGATGGAGGTTGGGCTCCGCTTCCCTCTCCATCCGGCCGTATCGTACCTGTTGAACTACTGGAATCAGGCGCCCATCCAGCTGCTGCCGAACGCCTGGATGATAATAGTGAGCGTCATGACCTTATTCGGCAGGAATCGGCTCTACCGGATGCCGACCCCCGGAGAGATGACTTATCTCTATCGGATCCAGAGCGAAAGGAGTGGGACCGGAGAGGTCTACATCCAGACGAAAGGGCAGAAATTGGTGACCGACCTGCCCAGTAAAGGTCGGAACGATCGAAAGAAATGGTTCTTTGTTGGTGGGGCGTGGAAGACCGGGTATCCGGATGGGACGGAGATTGACGTTCCGACCGACATCCGTCTCAAGAATCCCAGTAAGGAATTTTTAGCTTAAATTCGGATTAAGAGTACTGATCTAATCTTTGCCTTCTTTTGCAGGTTATCCTTGCCCCTCCGATCGAGAATTGAACTTTGATTTCGCGGTCGTCAGAGAGCGGATCCTTTCCCTGCCTGCCTCGGAAAGAAATCAGGCCGTCCTCCGGACACGGGAAGCCAGAATTTCCGGCCGGTTCTTCCAGTTTCCTCGTCATATAAAATTGACGGGTAAGTGACCGGGTTCCGATCTGTATTTGTATGTATATATATGTATTTTTTTTAACTTGGATTTTGGTCGTTCAGTGCCAGATTTTCCGATCGTCAGGCAGTGCCCCCCTGAGTTTTCGGATCGTTGCCCAGAGATGTTTGCCTTGATGGGAGCTTGTGCGGCAAAGAAAACGGCTAAAGGAGCGAAGAAGAAAAAGGGAACCGGCGTCCGGGCCGGGATCGTGATAGAGGAGCCTCTCCCCCTCCAGTCTGTTCCGGCCGCCGGGGCAGCAGCTGCTGAGATCCCGACCTCTTCTCCGATTACGGGGAAGAAAAGGAGTTGGGAGGAGGCCGGGATCGAGGGATCCGGCCAGCATGGGTCGAGTCCGACCCCGATAGATGTTTCCGACGACACCCCCCCTGGGGCCGGGCCGGTCAGAACAGAGACTGCGGCTCGTCTGGGGTCCGTTCCTGGACAAGGGGAAGACCGGACCTACTTTGGTCTGGACCCGGTCCGCTTCCAAGCGTAAGTTTTTTTACTTCGACATTCTCGCTCTCATACCATTTCATTTCTATACCTGATCTGACTTTTCACTCGTCCAGGTTGACTCGAAATGACTCCGATCTCCCTCCAATGGTGCTCGATTTCCTCTCCTCTCGTGCCCCGAGTTCAACGGCTGAGATGCCGGATTACATGCGCCGGGCTGCGAATTCCCTCCCCCAGGCGTGGACAAAGGATCTGGCCGACATTGTCGAGCGCCGTCCCCGGCACGCGGGCCGGACTGGGGTCGCGCTGATTAGTCAGGCGGCCATCGTGGTTAACACGATGGAGAACGAGCTCTCCGAGATCTCTCGGTCGCTCCGGAGGACTGAGACCGCCCTGACCCGTGCCCGGGAAGAGAAGTCCGGGCTCGAGAGCGAAGTTGCCAAGCTAAAACAAGAGAGGGATGGTGCGGTCGGGCAGATGGAGGCCGTCCTGAAGGAGAAGGATGATGCTCTGGGCCGGGCGGAGATGGCCTATAAAGCCCTGGAGGATGCTCGGCACCGCGTGTCTGAGATGGAGGACTCCCTCGCCGATCTGCGGTTGGAGGCGCACCGTGCCCGGGGGGATGCAGACCAGGCTGCTGCCCGGCAGGTCGAGGCGGAGAAGGAGCTCCAAAGGAAAAATGATGAACTGGCCGCTGCACTGAGCCGGCCGGCTTTCGACCCTGCGGATCCGACCCGGCACTCTTTTCTGAGTTCTGCTTCTATGTGGCCGCCGCCAATGTGATCCGGGCCGGGCGCCAGGCCAGCCTCAATACCAAGCCCCAGGAAGACTACTTCCGGGAGTACGCTGCCCAGAACCCGGTCAGCGATGGTTTCTGGTTCCCCTTCCTCGACCTCGAGACCGACTATGGGGTGGACCTCTCTTGGTTCCCCCATCGGCACAGATTGTTCAAGCATGGCGAGAACCCGCCGGCCGGTGATGAGGAAGAAGGAGACGAGGAAGAGGGAGTCCCTGCGGAGGGGCCCCAGGCACCGGGCGGAGACGGGGCTGTGGTGGAGGCCTTGGTTGATGAGGTGGCCGATTATGTGGCCGGGGCCGGAGGCCAGGCAAGCCCGGCGGCCGGGGAGGGCGGCTCTTGAATTCAAGCTTAGATTTTATTTTACTGCTTTCCTGACTGTAACCGGCTTCCGGCCGGATTTATCCTGTTTTGAAACGTTGTACTTCCCGGCTTCTAGACCGGTTTTGATTTAATATAATTCGGATTTTCCTTGAATTTTATTGTTTTGTCATCGCTTTCTTTCTTTCATATTCTTATCAAAGTAAATTTTCACAAGTATGAAATGAGATTTGATCCGGGCTCGAGTGTGATATGCCGACCTCGACACGGTCGGCATATGTTTTGAACTGAGCCCGGTTTGTAAGATTGCCTTGGTTGCCTTGCCGAGCTCAAGTGTGATATGCCGACCTTGATACGGTCGGCATATGCTTTTGAACCGAGCTCGGCTTTAAAAGTGGCTAGGGTGGCCTTTCCGAGCTCAAGTGTGATACGCCGACCTCGATACGGTCGGCGTACGCTTTTGAACTGGGCTCGGTTTTTTGGATGGCCTTGAGTGGCTTTTCCGGGTTCAAGTGTGATATGCCGTCCTCGATACGGCCGGTATATGCCTTTGAACTGATCCCGGTGCTTGAGAAAAGATTGAGCTGTGTTAAGAGCCTTGTATTGATAAGAACTTTGAATACATAGTACAAGATCATTGGTAGTATTTCTTCAAGTGGATTGCATTCCAGGGGTATTGGTCCGGAGTTCCATCCATGAGTTCCAGCTCGTAAGCTCCCTTGGAGAGCCATTTGGATATCCTGAACGGACCCTCCCAGTTCGGGCCGAATACCCCTTTTGGTACTTGAACCTTCTTGAGGACGAGGTCCCCGACCTGGAATTGCCTGGCCTTCACTTTGGAGTTGAAAAAATTTTCGGATTTCTTCTTGTAGGCCGCATTTCGGAGATCGGAATTGAGTCTTCTCTCCTCCAACATGTCCAAGTCGATCATCCGGGCGGTGTCATTGTCTTTGGTGATCGTCTGGGCCGTCCGGTGGCTTGGTAGGGAGACCTCTGAAGGAATGACGGCCTCGGTCCCAAAAGCTAGAGCGAAAGGTGTTTCGCCCGTTGAGCTTCTTGTGGTCTTTCGGTATGACCAGAGGACATCGGGTAGCTCGGCTGCCCACTTTCCCTTTTTGTCCTCGAGCTTGGCTTTGATAGTGTGCTTGAGGATCTTGTTTACGGCCTCTACCTGGCCGTTCGTTTGCGGGTGGTAGGGGGTGGAGAAAACCTTCCTGATATTCCATTTTTCACAAAACTGGATCATCTGGAGACCGTCAAACTGTTTCCCATTGTCGGAGATGATCACTTGAGGTAGGCCGAAACGGCAGATGATGTTTTTCCAAATGAACTTGATGATTTGGGTCTGGCTGATTTTGTTGAGTGGCTCGGCCCATTTTGTGAAATAGTCGACGGCTACGACGGCGAATTTGTGGCCCCCGGGTGCAGTGGACATTGGTCCGATCAGGTCGATGCCCCACTGGGCAAAAGGCCAAGGGCTATACATAGAATAGAGCTGCTCGGGAGACAGTTTGATGTTGGGTCCCAAGACTTGGCATTTGTGGCATGACCTTGCGAAGCTGACGGCGTCCTTATTCAAGGTCGGCCAGAAATATCCTTGTCTGATCACTTTGTGGGCTAGGGCCCGGCCTCCGGCATGATTCCCGCACACCCCCTTATGGATCTCGGCCAGAATGGTCTGGCCTTGCTCCGGGGTTATACATTTTAGGAGTGGGAGGGTAAAGCTTCTCTTATATAAAAGATCGTCAATGAGGGTGTACCTTGATGACCGGAGTTGCAGTTGCCGGGCCCGAGTCCTGTCCTCAGGGAGCGTGCCAGTCTTGAGATACTTCACGATCGGCGACATCCAATTCTCATCCGTGCTTAGAACGGTCGCCACCTGTGCTCGGATGACCGTGGGCGTTCCGAGCGTGGAGAGTTGAATGTTGGCTAGGTCGGCTGCTCCCTCCGCTGTTGCAAGCTTGGAAAGCGCGTCGGCTTGGGTGTTGTGTTCCCTCGGGATTTGCTCAATGAAAACCTGATGAAATTTCTCGCATAAGGTTGTGACCAGGTCGAGGTACTTCATCATCTGCTCTCCCCGGGCCTCGTATTCACCTTTGATTTGGTTGACCACGAGTAGGGAGTCCATAAAAACGTGCAGTCGGCAAACTCCGATGGCGATCGCGAGCTCAAGGCCCCCGACCAGAGCCTCATACTCGGCCTCGTTGTTGGTGGTCGGGAAGCTGAAGCGGACTGCATGGGTGAAATTTTGGCCCTCCGGACCGATCAGGACGATACCGGCTCCGGCACAAATATTAGTTGACGATCCGTCCACATAGAGCTTCCAAGGTGGGTGGTTGATTCTTGTGAACTTGGGTGGGAAAGTTAGTTCTACAATAAAGTCGGCCAGGGCCTGACCCTTGATGGCCGTCCTTGGGGCGTATGATACCCCGTACTGAGCTATCTCCAACGACCACTTCAATAACCGGCCGCTGGTGTCCGGCCGGTGTAGGACTTGCCTAAGGGGTAGAGTGGTGAGGACCTCTACATGGTGGTCGAAGAAATAAGGCCTTAGTTTCCTTACACTCATGACCAGAGCGTAAGCTAATTTTTCGAGCGGGGTGTATCTGAGCTCGGCATCGTGGAGGGCTTGGCTTACGAAGTAGATCGGAAGGTGGTTCTGACCGTCTGCTCGGACTAGTACCGCGCTCAGTGCGACCTCGGAGGCCGCAAGATATAAGTAAAGCTTCTCCCCCGGGACTGGCTTGACTAAGATTTGTGGGTTTGCCAAATATTCCTTTAGTTTCGCAAAGGCTAATTGACTTTCCCTATTCCATGAAAACTTGCCATTTTTAATAGTCGAGAAGAAAGACTTACTTTTATCTCCGAGCCGGGCTATGAATCTATTGAGAGAGGCGAGGCATCCGGTCAGGCGTTGCACTTGCTTGATCGTCCTTGGCTCTTGCATGTCAAGGACGGCTTTGATCTTGGCCGGATTGGCCTCGATCCCGTGCTGGCTGACGATGTGTCCCAGGAATTTGCCGGCCTCCACCCCGAAGTTGCATTTCTTCGGGTTCAACTTCATATTGTAGGCCTTGAGGATCTTGAAAGTCTCTTCGATATCCCTGAGATGGTCTTCTTTCTTCAAGCTTTTTACCACAATGTCGTCGATGTAGACCTCCATGGTCTTTCCGATCTGATCTGCAAACATCTTGTTGACTAGGCGTTGGTAGGTCGCGTCGGCGTTGATCAGACCGAAAGGCATCCGGAGCCAAGAGAATATGTTCTTCTCCGTGTGGAAAGAGGTGTGCTTGATGTCTTCAACGGCCATGGGGATTTGATGGTAGCCGGCAAAGGCGTCCATGAAGGACATCATCTCGTGTCCGGCCGTGCTCTCCACCAGGTGGTCGATGTGTGGCATCGGAAAGTGATCCTTTGGGCACGCCGCGTTGAGGTCGGTGAAGTCTATACATAGTCTCCAGGCGTTGTTTGTCTTTTTGACCAGGACGGCGTTCGCGACCCATTGGGGCTCGTCCCGGGCTTGCTCGATCAGCTTGTTGTCTAGAAACTTCTTGACTTCCTCAGCCAAAGCTTCGTATTTTTCCGGGCCGAACTTCCTTCTTTTTTGATGGACCGGCCTCCTGTTGGGGTCGATCTTTAGACGATGGCATGCGTGTTTTGGGTCTATCCCGACCATGTCTTGGTGAGACCAGGCAAAGACTCCCAAGTTGGCCTTGAGGAATTCGATCACTTCCCCCCGCATTTCGGTCGGTATGCGAGAGTCGATCAGTACTTCCAGTTCCGGCCTCGAGGGGTCGACCGGAATGTGTTCTAGATCCTCTAAAGCCGTAGCTTGTTCATAGCTCCGCCGGTCAGAAGAATCGAATCTGGGATCGAGGTCGAGCTCGGATGGTTCGAAACCAATCCTTGGCTCGGGATCGTCGATCTGCATAGGCTGGGGGTCGGCCGATGTGGATCCGACCTCCGCGACGGGTTCTGCGGCCGAAATGGCCGTTTCAGAGTCGGGGTGTGACCCGTCCGGTGTTTGGTTGTTGCTAATTGAAAATAAGTAAGAGTAGGAATAGTTCAAACACCTTCTAGCCATTGCCTGATCACCCTTAATGGTGCCGACCACCCCCTCGGGGGTGGGAAATTTGATACAGTAATAGTAGGAAGAAGCAACAGCTTCAAAAACTTCTAAAAAGGGCCTACCCAGAAAGCCATTATACGAGCTTGGCTGATCTACAATTATAAAATCTAGCGGCCTAGTTATCCTGACCTCCTTGTTGTAGCAGCAGATGAGTTCCACGGAGAGCTTTATCCTCCCGTACGCGGCGACCGTTGCGTCCCCAAATCCCTTCAGCTGAAGGTCGATTGGCCTGATGAAGTTGACGAGGTCTCCGAGCTGGTCTAGGGCTGTTTTGAAGATGATATTGCAAAAGCACCCATTGTCGACCAGAATGCGTTGCACCTCTTTGCCCAGGATCTGGGCGGTAATCACCAATGCATCGCCCTTCGGGAACAGCACCCCGGTCCTGTCCTTGTTGGAGAAAGTTATCTCCAAGCTCTTGTGAATTTTTGGTTCTGGGGGCGTGACCAAGTTGACGTTGGTCGCCGCCCGGACCTCTGCTTTCCGTTTTCGGTTGGACTGCGTCGAGATCGGGGTGAGGCCGCCTAAGTTCCCTCCGCCGGCCTGGATCATGTTGACCCGACCGCCGGGATTCATGGGAGGGAGGAGGTCACCCTCGTCTTCATCTTCCCCCAAAGCTGCGACCGGCCTAAGAGGCCGGCCGCCTTCCTCGTTTCTCCGAGGGTGGCGCTGGGGCTGCTGCTGCTGCTGTTGGTCCTACCGGCCGGCTGGCCTCTGAAGGAGGTCGTTCAGACGCCCTTCCTCAAACAACTTCCAAAGCTGCTTTAGGAGATCACGACACTGGCTCGTATTGTGGCCAATAGAGTCGTGATAAGCGCAGAATTTTTTAGGGTCCAGCCGGGACCGGTCTCCAGAATAGGGCCTTGGCCTGGGAAGCACGTCCCGGTGCTGAATCACATTGAAGATATGCGCGGGGGACTGCCTCGTGGCCTGGGTTAGGTGAACCTCAACGTCCTCGAAGGACTTGAAGTTGCCGGGCGTCTTGGCCACCCTTCTGGCCTTTGGGCCGTTCTTGGGGGAGGTTTGGGCTGCCGCCTCCGTCTCCTTTGGGGTTGGCTCGGATTCCCCCAACCTTAGTGCCAGAAGCTTCCTCCGAGCCAGGTAATCGCCGGCTCGGGCGCGGAATTCGGCGTAGGTTTTAGGGAAATCTTTGGTGAGATGTTTAAACATAGGAGATCAGCCGTGGAAACCCCCCAGGGTTGCGTGCAAAGCCAGTTGATCGCTTACCGCCTCACCGGTCAGCATGACCTCATCCACTCTGGCCACGTAGTCCTCGTCGGACTCTTCTTTCTCCTGGCGGATCCGCATCAGGCGGTGCCAGCTTTCCGGCCGGGCAATCTTAGCCGCAAAGTAAGATGAGAATTGGGTGCTTAGAGTGGCGAACGAGTCAATGGACCGTGCCGGGAGGGACACGTACCATCTGTGGGCGAGATCGCCCAGGGTGAGGGGAAAAAGCCTGCACTTCGTGGCGTCTGTCGCGCCACGCCCGGTCATATAGATCTGGAATTTGCTCAGGTGAGTCTCAGGATCTGTTTTCCCCTCGTAGAGAGGAGTTGGCGGGGGGACGATCTTGAGCTGGACCGGCGCGAGCTCAATATCGACCGCCAGAGGTTCGCTGGCGACTGGCCGGGCCTTGGTTTGGCTTTGCGCTTCGAGGAGCGCCTTCATTTCGTCCAGTTGCTTTTGCAACTTGACGATTTCTGGGCTGGGGGTTTCGGCCAGCTGGTCGCCCACGCCGGCTAGGGGGCCGATACGGTCGAAAACGGCCGCGCGAGGGACTCCGCGTCCCAAAAGGCCGCTTTGGGCGAAGCTTAACTTGCGCCTGGCGGAGTTCGCCGGGGTCAGGCTGACCTCGGCCGCCCTCTTGTGGGGCATTTGGGCCGTGCTCCCAGAGTTGGAGACGGACTCGGTGTCACCGTACCCAGTGTCGTAACTGGGTACGCGGCTCGGATACCGCGACGGGTCCATCGTGCCCAAACGGTCAAAAACCGGATGGGCGGAGCCTCGTGAACGGGTGGAGACGGGGTTTGCCCGACATTGGCTTTCGCCTTGGTGCTCTCCGGCCTTCGCCTTACCCTTGAGAGCGTGAGCCTGGGCCTTCTTTTTGGAGGCAGAGGTGGTGCTCCGGCACCCCCTCGCCTCTTCCGCCTGGCGGCGTCTTCCTGACCCGGCCTGGTCAGGGGTAAAGAAACCTCGACCCCCGGATGGGAGGGGTTCCTCCGGAAAACGAATTGGGGAGGCCACTCGTGTGGCTTTCCCGTGGGCATGGAATGACCTCTGGGGATCCATTACTTTCAAGAGGGGGAGATTGAGGTTTGAAGGTTTGAAGGTTTGAGGATGTGAAGTTTTGAAGAACAGTGAGTGTTCTTCAAAGAGATGAAGAAAATATGCGTTTGATGGGTTAGATACCCTCCTTCTAGCGCCAAATGTTGTTTACCAAATATATCTTGCTGGGATCGAATGGCTATTTATAAAGCTTTGGTAAAAACATCAAATGATTGGGTTCTTAAATGCTTGAATGAGTGCTTGAATGAAGAAAAACGATAAATGCATAAGAACACTAAGAACACCAAGAATTGCCAGGGGTTGTGAGTCCCTGGACTTGAATGAGTATGTGTATTGATTATACTGAGAGAGATTGAACCTTTTTTTTACATTACAAAAGTGGGGGTATTTATAGTTTTCTCACTATAGGGGTATTTTGGTCATTTCCGGCCTCTCGGGGGACAGGCGCATTAAATGTCTCCTGCCTCTGAGGACGCGCGGGCTCTGGTGTGTCAGGGCTTGCAGGTGGCCGGCCACTAGGGAGTTGACGCGTGTCCAAAAAGGACGATTCTCTGGCGAATTTCCTCATTTGGATGGAATATTCTCTGAGTCTCTGGGTACGGAGGCGGCCTTTTTCCCTCTTGGGAGAGGATCTTGCCTGATTCCATCACGTGCTCCGGATCTCTCTTGCCGGCCGGGGGCCTTGAGTGATCGGAGGCCGTCCTCCTGGCGGACAGCGAGGTCGGAGATTGCTCCAGCCGGTCGGTCGCATCCGGGCGATCCTGTTGGACTCCACTGCTCTTGACCGGACCGGTCCGATCACGGCAGGACTTGAACGTGGCTGGGACGGACGTGGACGAGGGTCTCAAGCGGGTTTCCGGCCTCGTTCTTGAGGCCGGAAACTCGAGGTCGGAGCCCGCTGAGGTCGGATTCAGGCCGGCCGGGACGGTCCCGGCCTCTGGGTTCCTTGTTGCCATTTCCGATTTTCTTCCGGTCGGATCCAACACGTGGTTTGAAACGGTCACAACATACCCCAAATATTACTTAACAATACATTGAACAATGATATCTCCAATAATTATTCAGTAGTACCCAAGACTTAATCAACAATATCTCAACCAACAATTTTACTGGAAAGATTAACTAAACCCTCCCACTCTTATTACATACATCATCCTAACACTTTTTTTTGTATTTATTTTCTACAAATAAATAATTTTTCTCAAACTTTATTGTAGCATTGTTACTGCTAAACATTATATCATGGTTCAAAAGTGGGGGTATCATAAAAATGAGTGTTTATAGTTGAAATCACACGAAGCATCAACCTTTCAAACACATGGCCATAAGATAAACAAATCACCAAATACTCCAAGTAATCAATAATAATCAAATAAATAAATTTTTGTATTTGAATAAATTTGGGGGTTATGATACTGAGAGAGAGAGAGTAAAAAAATTAATCTTGTTGCAATGATAATTTGGGGTTTGGATAGTGAGATTGAGAAGGGAAAAAAAAATATTGCATTTAAATGAGAAAATCTGTGGATTTGAATCGTTCCCTGCTTCAATTACAATTTGCTAAAAAGATTCCTCTGCCTCCGATGCCAAAGGTCATGACTGCAAATCAATGGAAAAAGCTCAGATCAATGGAGGAAATTAATTGAAGAGAACTGCCGAAAAATCGAGCCGCAACCACCGCGTCGCCATTAATGACGGAAAGAAGCAGAAGCCTCGTCGAAAAATCAAAGAAGAGGACGACGCATGAAGAAAAGCATGGGAGAAGGGGGAGAATGCCCGACCCGTAATACCTGGCCGAATTTTATAATAGTATTTAAAAAGTCAAAATTAATTTTAAATTAGATCTAAAATCCAAGTGCATAGTATGCACTTGGATGCACCCTAGAATTTATCAAGTTTCTTAGTCATCTTTCATTAGTCATTCTTATTAACTTCAGAATTAAAAAAAATATATTATCTTATATCAGTATCATATCAATTAAAAGTTTATTATTGTACTTTATTGATTTATTTATAAATATAAGAATGGAAATGTTATGACCTTGAAATTTATTGGAAAAAATTTAAAATCAATTTTCCTAAATTAAAATTATGTATGTTGTTATCCAAAATATATGTGGACTAAAGTTTGGATGCGGCTTAGAATGACTAACAACTAATAAATGATATAAAAATTAGGCATTAATTGTTATAAGGAATGAAACAATAAATGGTGAACATGAAGCAATAAATACAAAGAGATTTGTCAAGTCTAGTATAAACTTGAACTTAAAGTTGGTGATCATTTATTAGATGTCAGGATGACTCTATTTATAGTCCAAGGGTATGCCCAAGTATTTAATGCCTAAATTTACTCGGGCAGCCCAAATATTTAAATGCTTGGGAGAGTCCTAGTTTCAAGGCTGGACCGAGTTCCTTTAAGTTGGTAGATTCGGCCCACTACAAGAATGATAAGTGGAAAGTAATGTGTACTTCTCCCCCAAATCGTGAGATTTAGTAAGTATGGTCTGCTGACTGGGGTTGACACCGATTTACTGTTCCTAGTCCTTAAATGAAATGATTGTTTGATGAGGCATCTGACACGGGTCTTCTCGGATAAGATCGAATATGTGGCCTCCTCGTTGATTAGTGTGGTTTTTGCTAGTAATTCGTGTACTATTTTTGTTAAATTTAATTGAATTTTTTGTATTTATTTGAATTAATGTGACTAATTGTGTTTAATTATCGAGAAATGTGGTTTGTGCTTATTTTGTAGGAAATTTAAGATTTTAAGTAGCAATCACGAGCAAATAGAAGAAGTCCCGAAGAAAATGAATTGGGCTCATTTTGATTCAACAATGATTGGCCCATGTTGAGAAATTAAATTCGAAGGCCCATTATAGTTGAAAAAGGAGCAGCCCATTTGTGCCTAATCCCAACAGCTAACTCACGCCCACATGCTGCCATTTCACATACCAAGTTTCAGCTGCAAACCAAAGCTAAAATTGGACCCACCTCACGTATTTATTTCTTCAGTCTTTTTGATCATTCAAAAGTGAAGCAAACATCTTCCGATTCAAATCGTGGAGAGAGAGAGAAATAATAGGGGCTGAAATTAATTCCCAAAAGAATTTCGCAGAAAAGGAAAAGCTCTTTGTCGCCATTAATTAAAGCAAGCTCGCCGGGAAAGCTTCGCAGCCGAGCCGGAATAGCAGGAACTCGCACCGGAAAAACTTCTCAGCCAAGATGGATAGGTGTAGGCCGCGTTGTTCTCTCGTAGTCGGCTCCTTCTATGAGATGCCGAGGTCCCGTTCTTAATGAGATTCTGTCATGATTGTTTTTATGACGAGATAACTCAATCATGCAGAGGTCTAGAATGGACCAAGGGCGGAGCCAGGAAATTAAAACAGGGCGGACTGCAAGTCTAATATAATATAAATACAGTACAAAAAATAAAAGTTAATATTTTTTTACATAAGTTGCACCCTACGAATTCTTTATCCGATGGAATTCATCGATAATAGAATCATGATCAATCTCATCAAACAATTCTCTTTCAATGTAAACAACCAAGGAGTCTGATAAATATTCACTCTCCATTTCGTTTCGAAGAACATTCTTAACATGCTTCATAGCTGAAAATGTTTGTTCAGTCGTTGCAGTGGTAACAGGAAGTGTCAAAACAAGGTGAATCAATCTTGTTATATTTGGATACGATTCTACCTTGTTTGTCTCGACTAACGCTCGGGATAGTTTAGAAATAGTCGACAAATTCTGAAAACTTGGGTGAGAAGGTATTTTGGCTCTGTAATGCTGCAATTCAAGTCCCAGCTGTCTCATTTGTTGAACAGTAAAATCTTTAGGATAAAATCTGTCGGCGAGATCATAGATTTGACCCTCATTAAACAACCTGAAGTTGTTTTTGGGATCCAAGGCAGCACTAAGTTGAAGAAGTTCAACTGTCTTATCTTTGAATCTACTATCAATTTCCGACATCTGAGTATTGATTGCTTCATAAAAGATATCCACTCGGTAATGGTGCTCAAACGTGATAAAATCCACTTGTTGACACGAACGCCCTATACCCATTTCATAGCAATCATTTATGTTAGGAATCGCAATGTCATGCTCTCTACAAACTGACTCCACCTGTTCTAGAAGACAATCAAAACCATCATTCTTCAACAATTGAAGTAAACCTTTAGTGCTTGAGACAAGATCCATTGCATTCAAGATATCAAGAGACTTTTGCTGCAAAGATCGACAAAGTGTATACTTCGCATTAAAAGGAGCATTCTCTAAAACAATGTCATTTATTTCAATATTCATCTCTCCCAAAAGTTTTATCAATTCAATGAGATTACCTCGATTTTTTGGAAGACTCTGACTCATCATGCCCTCTCAATGCACAACCTTGCAAAGTAAGATATTCAAGACTTTTAATTGTCGTCATGACCCGCAAACGATTTTTCTTGATCTCTTCTGGTTTTTCCCGATTCATCACTTTATCAATATGCTGAGAAGCATTCCTTAGAGACTCCATATAAACTACGACACAGTTGTGTTGTGAATCGAGATCTCCCACGTGTCTTAAAAATGAACACTTCTTCCCGTTGTTGACTCTTTTCCAACTATTGAACCCGGCGGAAGTAAATAAGCTATTGTTCAACTGATCAAACAAGAAGCACGGAAAACAATATGCAGAATGATTTGAGGGTAAGTACTCTAACCAAGGAAATACTTTATACCATGACATTTGAAAACGACGCATTTGATTTCCATCATATGTTTGATTATATTCATCTAAAATTGGTTGAAATGCTCCCATTTCAATATAGGCTCGCCTTATCTCATCTTTTTTATTAACGGGTTGATCACAAATCGACTTATGTGAAAACGGATCACGTTCAAGTGAATTAAGATTAACCTCATCTCTTTACACGAAGTTGCACATTTGGAGCTACATTATCATTGTTAGATGCAAGAGGCTCTTCACTTGTCAGAGGTTTCCTTCAGTTTTAAGTTGGTGAAGAATGATTTAATTGTTTTGCCTTTCTTCTCTTTTTGATTTTCCATTACCTATTACATAATTAGATAAACAAAATTAATAAATGTATTTATAACTACAACTCTACGATAGTTATGATATCAAAAATTAAATTCCCCAATTCACTAATTTCATAGGTATGATTTCAAAAATTAAATTCTCCAATTCATACAATTTCATTCACTACCCTAAATTTTAATATTTCAAACATTAAAACACAAATATTGTTAATCCATTCCATATGAAACTTAATTAAAACACAAATAATGAAACTTAATTAAAACATTAAAGCACAAATATTTAAAGATTTCAAGAATTAAAGCACAAATCTATGAATAAACTTAGTTAAATTATTACCCCAAATTTTGGTGGAAAGTTAGAGAAGAGGGTCGAAAATGATTCTTGACACCTTATCGAGAATAATAGCAGCAACGAGCCTTAACGGAGAGCCAGAGAGAACCTTGGAGGAGACGGGACGAATTTGGGGCGCCCTGCTCTGCTCTGTTTTCTCGCCCACTGCTTCTGTGGAAGAAAACGAGAATTGAGTTGTCTTTAATTAGGTTAGGGTTTTTTTTTAAGTAGTATTTAATATATTACAATATATATTATATTATACAAAATATATCAACTACTTCATAGTGTCTGAGTGGTAGCGTAGCTAGCTTATTCCTGAGAGGTTCAGGTTTGAATTGGGTGGGCTATAATTTTTTTTTTCTCTACTAAAATTTTTGGATTTTCAAAAGTTGGCTGGGCTACAGCCCAACCCAGCCCACCTTATCCTCCGCCCCTGGAATGGACCACGATGTGTACCTAGTTCCTCGACATGGCCAGGGTTCTTCACGTGGGGAAAATGGGTAACGAGATCCAAAACTGACAAGGTTGAGCTTGGGGCCTCAATCTCGTCATTGGGTCTTCCTAGTTACCTCTACCACCTAGGATTTATCGCTCTACAACAACGTATTTCAAATGAAAAGATAAAAAATATTTTTATTAAAGAAAAAGCAAAATATCTACCAATACAAAAGGTGGCATCACACTTGTTTGTCAAATGATGAAAATTATCCATTATGTATCCTTGCATTTCTCTATTAGTAGTCCTTTAAATGATCCAGCGAAGCTAAATATTTGAATTTTTTTTTTTTTTGAAAGAAAAGAAATCTATAAGTTAATCGTAGTGCCTCAAATCCACATTAACAAAATTAACAAGAATCGAAGGACAATTCAAAGAGAAAAAAGGGGCCTCACATGAGGAAAAAAAAAAAGGCTAAACTATGTGCCACATTGTATCGCGTCGTGTTCATACAAATTGGATTTCCTCAAACGAGCCAACAAGAGCCAAAATCTCTCCAATGAGTGTACCAAAATAAGAGAGATAAGTAGATGGTTATCTAAGTGCATTAATGAGTACCTGGCTCCACCACCAATCTGCAGAACCACAACAGTATTTGGTAAAGTTGAGTTGATTAGAAGCAAAAATGGGCTGCATACGATAGTTCAGTAGTGAAAAGCATAATACATCACACCAATTGGAAATAAATTCATGAAACGCAAACAGAACTCCAATGGGTAACTGTTCATGCATTTACAAATTACAAGAATAACATTTATTCATAAATAAAATACAAAATCATTTGAACATCATTGATGTACTTTGAAGAATAACTGAAGCAGTCCTTTAGGCATTTTAAAAAATGGTATCCTTTATGAAGCATCCTGCAATCCCCTAATACGATATTATCAATACATATTACATGTATAAACATATCGACAACATTCAAAGAGAAGACAAGACGCCCGTAGCAACAGAGGAATTGGACTCCGATCAAAAAATGGGGCATCCGTCGACAACAATTCCTTTAGCAGTTGGACAAGTAGCTAATGGGCATCCATCTGTGGTACTTCCCCACCAATCAAGGCTGATATGCTCCATTCCCAGACATAAATACATTAACACTCCCATGAAAGCTAATCCAGCATCAAGAGCACCTGATAATACATAGTTGTGTCTACTCCACCAATCACGGTAGTATCTGTATGAAACGTACCCAGATAAGAAACCGATGATGATCCAACTGTTGTAGTTCACAGAGGTAGCTGGAGGCATCTGTATTATTGATACTAACAGCACGGGGACTGAAATCAGTCGAACCCATTGCTGGTTCGGGAAGGCCTTGGTTGCAGCCCAAACTAGAATGGGGGCCACGGCCCCAATTAGGAAAGCCCAATTAACGGCTGAGTAATAGCCAAGATCTCCAAATATCCTCTCTGGCCCAATCAACCCCCAAATCACGGATGCATCGTAGAATACGTGGTCACTCGGGCAGGTCCATGGGCTGCCATTGGGCAATGCTGCTCGATCACAAATGTCGGGAACAGTGTCCATGAGCCACCAAGCCGTTCCTAGATGTACGAGGGATGATATCAAAGTGCCAACCACCTGATGAACATTCGTAATGATCACAATTATGATAAAGAGTAACACTTTAGCGCAAACTGCAGCAATTTTGACTAAAATAAACTCAACCAAACTGTTTTATATTTTTTTTTTGCGAATCACAGAAAAATAGGGTCTAATAGTATTAGTTCATGTCAAAAAATGTATGAACTCATAGGATGAATAGTATTAGCACACACTTTGGTCAAAATTGCATCAGTTGCACAGTGCAAGTAGTGCATAGTTTTAGTCTATGATAAAACACCATGCTATTTTTCTGTTTAGGGAAAGGGAATGGATAAGTAACCTGGGCCATGAACATTGTTCTGGGTGGTATTTTCATGTAATGACCAAGTTTGAAATCCTGGAGAAACACTAGAGCTTGTTTCATACTGATGAAGCCGTACACCTTAAAGCACATGTTAGCAACTGGATATCCGGGATAGAGGTATCCAATTATGTACTCCGTGATCACATTCAATCCTGGTGTCTGATCATAAATAACTTAATGTTAGTAATAGCTAACTTGCTGCACAGTTAGCTGGGAGGCTACTTAATGCACGAATTAATAGTTGGCAACAAAAGCTAAAAGCATAGGATCTCACTTGGTTAGTTGTAGCAGTGATAACTCCAACTGGAAGGGTAAATAAGAAGGCAAGAGCACATGCTAATAAAACGCCCCACCATGGCAGCTGAAGTTGATCATTGTAATAGTGACACAGAAGTAGGGTGCCCACAATGTTTACGGCAAGAATGCATAAGAACCACCATTCAGGAACTTGCTTGTAGTTTTGCATGAGCTTGGCGTGTACGTCCAGCTTCTTATCCTTTAAGGCCGACTTACTCAGCAGCCACAGATCCCTAAGTTCACAAAAGATATGGGAGAAAACAAAAAAAATAATATAGGATTGCAAATTGATAAGAGAAGAAAGGATTACTGCAGAATGATTGTACTAAACAATATGCAGAAAAGAGCATATCTTTCGACAATTAAAGATTATGCTAGAATATGTTGGTATAACATTCATTGAAGCAGGAATGCTAACTAAGCAAATATTTTCAGGTTACCTGCCATGGAAAAGGAGGACATGAACAATGGTGGCGGTGAGACAGGCAAAACTAAAACCATAGCCCATTGCGAAGAATGTGCTGAGATAGAGGCGGCCTTCACGCTCATATGCTGGTAAGTCAATGTGGAAATTTGGATCTATAATGGCCGAGATGTTATACTTTTGCCCATCTGACGTAAACAGGTCATCAGAGAATATCGGAAAGGTCTTTGATTTATAGACATTGAACCAATATGTTATAGGCGTTACTACATACATGCAAAGAAAATATCCAACAGCAATGTTAGCAGTAGCAAACCATGGGCTAGCCAATGGGCTACCAAGATATGAGGATATGCTGGACCAATCGAGCCCAATGGCACCAATTCCTAGACCATGGAGTCCAGAACCGAGCTGTTGAATTAGGACGGAAGAAGAGAATATCCAGCAAAGCCAGGATATTGAAGTAAGCTTTGGGAAAAGGTATCCTGGAAATACATAATAAGCAAAGCTGCAGATAAAGGCAATGAGGAAGAACTGATTTCGTGTGAGTGCACCCCTGGCTCTCACTTCTTTCTCATGAAGTGCCCTGCAATTCATATAGTCGATCATTACAGACTTGTCATATGCACAAACAACCTCAATTTTACAAAATATGTTAACCAAAACACGATGTGTCTTGGTATGTTTATTATGATAGTTCTCTAAAATCATAATTCAGAAGGATGACAAATCTAAGGAAGATCGAAATACTTCAAGATACATGAACAACCTCAATTGAATAAGTGTGAATAACATCAACAATGCACGGCAATCGCCAAGCATCATTATAGCATCATCTTTCATCAATGAACCATCTTTTTGACAATGTATGCATCCCCAACAATAGAATGCTTCCATATTTCAGTCTTTATCATTAAACAACACTTTGCATTGCCGTATGAAGGCAGGTGGAACGCATCAACCAACAGAAAGTAAATTCGAAAGTACAAAGATATTATTCAAGATAAATAGTTGTTGGAAAGTTTAAGAACAGAGAGCTACAGGATCATGCCAATTGTGATTGAAAACATTTGTAAATAGTAAGTTAAACACGTGTAATATTGATCCTAATTAACATCTGAAATTCAATAATTTTATTCAAATTATTTCGATACTAATTATACTCCCCTTTTGGCTATTTTTCTAAGTAAATGCATAAACGAAACCAAACCAAAGCACAGCTATATCAAAACGAATAAGTATGAAGTTAAGAGTAGACCTGAAGAGAGACACCTGAACGAGGTTTTGGGGCCACCACATTGCGGCGGGCTCCACCAAGTACCGCCGGAGAAGCCCGGCCCATCCGAAGCCCAATATCTGCGTCGTCAAAACAACACCCAACGACACCCAAAAAGTCAACCTCTGTTTGTAAAAAATCTTAACCACTGTAATTATATGGATCGAGTACGGATTCGCCGCCCCCGAATTCGCGAAAATGGTTATAAGAACGTGCTCCTTCACGTTGAATCTCCCGGGGTTGAGGCTGAATTCCCACTTTTGCCCCTGGAAGAACACCCGCCGAGTGAGCGCCGCGGCCATGAGGTGGCCCAGGGGCACGACGGCGATCTGGGCGGAGATGGCGGAGATGGAGAGGGGCTCGCGGCGGTACCAGAAGAACTGGTTGAGGAAAGAGAGGAGAACGCAGGCGGCGGCCCCCAATACCCACATCCGGAATGTGACGACGGGCAGGGTCGGGTCGTCGATCGGCGGCACGGTGAGCGCCACCTGCTCCACCGGCGAGTTTTCTTGTTGTTGCTCCGATGAAGAGGCATTTTGGGTGTTGTGAACTGCACATTTTTTAGTTTAATTTTGTTGAGATAATAATTGATGAGAAGTTGGTTGAGCTTAATTTAAGTCGGGGATGTTTACTTACTGAGTGGAGCAGTTATTTGATCTTCCGTTTCAATCATCTCAAAGCAAAGGCTGGTTTGTAATTGTATTAGCTGATCGAATTGAGGACACAACTAGAAAGAGGATCCTTGGGTCAACGTGGGAATGACGTAAAGGGGAATCCCATTCCCATGGTCCCATCCTGAATATTTTGACTAGATTTGAGGCCACTGGGAAATAGTTTTGTACCTGGACGTGTTTTTAGGCACGATGCAGCATGTTTGTAAGTTTGGATCGAGTATCATACTAATAGCTTCATTATTGTTTGATTTATCCATTCATACAAAAAAAAAAATTAATGTTTATTAAAATGAAAATAATAAATTTTATCTACATTTTCTAACATACATATATAATATTTTTAATGGTTAGTTGATTAAAAATTACAAACTTTATGATTTTTATCAATTACAATATAAACTTTTTTTTTCCTTGCAATTTAATACACTAACTTTCTAAGTTTTGCAATTTAAAACATCTGATAATTTTTTTTACAACAATTGACGTTCCTACCCAAATGTCATATAAATATCCACGTAGACGCTAACAAATAAAATTATTTTAAAAAAAAATTAAAAATAACGTCTTTAAAATACATTTTAAAGTTATATTTTAAAATTTAAAATGTATTTAAAGGATTATTCTCATTATAAAAATTTATTATTTTATTTGTTAGCATCTACGTGGGTTCTATATGGCATATCCGACAACCATGTCATTTAATTGATTAAGAAAAATTATCAGATGTTTCTAATTGCAAAATTATAAAGTTGATGCATTAAATTGCAAAGAAAAAATATTTATATTGTAATTGATAAAAGTTTGTGATTCTTTTTGCAATTCCTATTTTTAAAATAACTTATGTTGATTTTTATTTGACACAAATTTTTTATTTTTTTATATATTATATTTATTTTATTAATAACCACAAACTTATTTTTTGTGGACGGAGAGGGTATATATTATAGTGAAAATGATCATATGCTCACTAGTGATACATAAGTAGGGGTCCATTATTATTTTTTAGTTAGTTATTTTTTTAATTAATTAGCTAAAATTAAGTAGGGGTCCACTATATTTAGACGGTTAAAATTATTTTGAAATCATAGAAATTATTTAAAAAAATGATAATAAAATAATAATGAGAAACCTAATTACTTGAAATAGGTAGTTTAAATTATATATAGGTATACTCCTCAATGTTAGAGATGTTTAATTTCTTGAAGCCCAAATTAACAAACCTGGACTTATACATAAGTAATGTCCCTTATTCCTACGCGCGTTCTTGAAAGAAACAGGTCCAAGACCCAACGGCTAATTTTTTTGACATGTTCTCAACCTGTGTTTGGGACTACTTGGTTGACACCTTTGAGATTGAGAAATGGTAATAGAATAAAAGTGTGGTGTTTGGTTGAGGGTAATCATACCTCAAATAGTAATTTGATATCTTGAAACTAAGGAACAAAAGTTATAGATCCATTACCCGTCTTTTTGGGAGGAATGAAAGTCACTTCTCCTTAAAATTCCATATATAATTTTTTAATTTTTTTTTTGTCTTCTAAATTATTTGTTACTATTATTTACAATAATTTTAAGTATTATTAGTATATAATACATTTTTTAACATAAAAAATATAGTTAATAATAATTTTTATTATCAATGGTTTTCATTATACCAATCACCATCTATAATAATAATAGTCATACCTATAAATAAACCAAACAACTCAAGAATAACTAGCATACCCATTACCATTCCTCACTACTATTAAACTCATTGTCATTCCGATTCCTTTCAACAAAACAAGCACCCCCAAGTCAACTTATCTTGTTTTACTTGCTTCAAAGTTGAAAAATAAAAAGTGATCGACATTATTTAAAGAGTGATTCTAATGTGCAGTGCTTAAAATATACTTGAATTTTGAATTCAAATTTAAATCAATTTTAACTTTTCAAATTCCAATTTACTTAATAAACTTTAAAAAGTTAAGACTATATTCATTGGCACTTACCTCAACCACAACCGGGAGAAACACAAAATAAAGAATAAAAAAATGAAAATGGAGGTGGCCGATCTCCAGAGTTGAGCAACCCGGAGATTGAGGTAAATTGTGTCCATGTGTATTGATACATGACACTATATCATTGGCTGGCGTAATTATGATAAGATTATAATTAGATTTTCGATTTTATGCATTATCTGTAAAAAAAAAAAAAATTATACCAAAATTCGTAACTTTTTTTTTCTCTATAAATAGACACCCATATTGATATACTTTGAATTAAGATATCAAATTCTCTATTTTACTCCTAATTTCTATAATCTATCACTTAAATTTATTTTATTTTGTATTATTTCTCCTAATTTCTATCATGGATCCAAGTAATCCAAATTATTTTTCAAACTCCCAAAATTATCCAAATTTTCAACATTTTCTTAACCCAGAAGATTATTCAGATTCTCAACTTTCTCCGAATCTCAACCAAGAACATGTCTCCGAACAAGTTCAACCATCGCATAATATCACTCGCAACTTGTTCTGAGATAGTTATGAAAGGGCTGCAAAAACTTATTGGTCGGTGAAAAAAGATGTAGCCCTCATGTCATCTTGGATTTTCGTTATTGAAGATGAGAAACATGGCAACCATCAAAAGGGTGGCTCGTTCTGGGGAAAAGTGCATAAGATGTACGAACAAACTCAAAGAGAAGATCCAGAGGAGATAAAGGAAAGGAATACAGATTCAATGAAAGATCGTTATAAACGACTTAATGAAAATGCTAAAAAGTGGATTGCTGCTAACATTAAAGCACATACTCGAAAACGAAGCGAAATGAGCCAACATGATGTAGAGAAAGAAGCTCGTACAATTTACGAAACAAGTAGACTCAAGTTTCAGGACTTGCATGTATTTAATGAAGTTATGAATAAATGTCCCAAGTGGCAAATAAATTTAGATCCTTTTTCAAGACGCCGTGTTGAAGATGATGAGGATAATGAAGAAAGTGGTGGCAGCTCAAAGAGAAATAAGACCGGTGAAGATGGGGAATATTCTCTCCCCAATAATCCAGAAAGTCCAACCAGCGGCGGACTGGTGGTTCATTTATTTCACGTCCTACGAGTAGAGATAAGGCGAAAAAAGAGAGAAAAAGGTAATGCATCAGAATCTTCACCCTACACTGAAGTTGCTGCATAAATTTATGCGTTGAGGGTCACTAGAGATAATGAAAATGAAATTTTAGAAAAGAAATTGGAGTTGGAGAAAGTAAAGATGAAACACTCGCTATTTATGTCGTTATTGGTGAGAGATCACTTAACTCTAGAAGAAGAAGAGAGAAAACATACTCTTTGGTCATTGTTTATGTAAACCTTGTAATTTCTATTAATGTTTTGTAAGCCTTTTAATTTGTGTGATTTTCGTTAATTTCATTGTATCAAATCATTGTAATTTTCATTCTATCTAGTGGTTTATTTAAATGTTCATTGGAGTAATTTAATTCCGTCTCAGTAGTAATTTATTTTAGGGTAGGTCTTGTATGAGACCTTCTCATGACATGAGACAATAGGAATTGGTGTAACTAGGGTATTGACTCATTAACACTTTGGTAGGGGTAGGTGTTAATTTGTGTTGTCTCATGTCGTGAGACGGTCTCATACAAGTTTTTGTCTTTATTTTAATACTAATTAATGAATTTTAATGAAAAGTTTAAATATTAGTTAGTAATTAGTAAATAAAAAATTAATTGAAAAAAAATAGAAATTAATTTACATGCATTGGTAGTGCACTAGATGTGCAGTAGATATGCATTATTCACATGATATAGACGTAGATATGCATTATTCACATGATGTGCAGTAGATATGCATTTAATTTGGACTATTCTTCCCACTAATTGTTAGGCTATTCCTCGATAGTTGTACTCATTCTCACTCGATTGATTCTTCCCACTATCCAATGCATTATTGTCCCACTTGTGTCTCTTATCAACTGAATTTCTGAACAAAAGAAAAAAAAAAGTCACATGCTACCATCTACAATAATACTACTCACTATTATCCATATGTGAATGCAGCTCCATTATTAAAGTTCACATCTCCACCATATATATTCTCTCCCCACTCTATATATCTAATCTCCACTCTATATATCCTCTTTCCAATCTCCACTCTATCTATCTCAAACTTTATAATTTATAACCACTAGTTTTACCCATTTCACTTTTCAAATGTCTCTCAGTGACAATCAATCGATAGAAAATGATTCAAGTTTTATTCTTTCTCCATTGAATTTGATGAATAGGAAGAACGAAGAGCTCACCCAAATTGCCAAATGAATCGCATCATTGAGGATCTGCTATTGGAAAGACTTAATTTGAATGAAAAAGATCTCACTCCTAGTGCAAGAAGAAGGTACTTTGAAAGGCAACGAGAGCTTGGTGAAGAACGTTTGATGAACGACTATTTTGTTGACAATTCTACGTATTGTCCTGAGATCTTCTGACGTAGATTCGCATGCGAAAAATCATTATTCCTACGTATAGTGGAGATTGTAACTGCCAATGACGAATATTTTCAACAAAGACCTAATGCTACAGGTTCTTGTTCCTTATCTTTTTTTTTCTTTTTTGATTAATAAAAAAATTATGTTTTTTTATTTTTTTATGCCACAGGTAGACCGGGTCTTTCAACATTACATAAATGTATTGGAGCTATAAGGGTGTTGGCGTATGAGACAACAATTGATGCGGTTGATGAATACTTGCGAATGAGTAAAACTGTGACACGAGAAGCTCTTGAGAATTTCGTGGAAGGCGTCATTTCCTACTTCGGTGAAGAATACCTTAGAAGGCATAATGAATAAGATTTAGCAAAAATGCTCTATGTCGGGGAACAACGTGGATTCCCAGACATGATAGGCAGTATTGACTGCATATTGTGAATGGAAAAATTGTCCTAGTGCATGGGCTGGGCAATATGCAGGGAGAAGCGGAAAACCAACAATTATTTTAGAAGTTGTTGATGACTTATGGATATGACATGCATTCTTTGGAATACTAGGTACATGCAATTATATTAATGTACTCCACCGATCTCCCATTTTTAATGATGTCTTGGAAGGTCAAGCACCAAAGATTAGTTATACCGTGAATGGTCTGGAAAATGACAGGGCGTATTATCTAACTGATGGAATATATCCTTCATAGGCTGCATTTGTTAAGTCAATTACAACTCCAGTAATCCGAAAGCATAAGTTGTTCGCTCAACACCAAGAGACTATGGGAAAAGATATCGAGCGAGCATTTGGAGCTCTACAAGCTCGCTTCACATTTCTTTGATGCCCGTGTCTTGTCTGGGATAAAACGTTGATGGGAAAAATTATGATGACTTGTATCATTATGCACAACATGATTGTAGAGGATTAGAGCCGGCAATTTGGACCCGTTTGGCCCGGTTGATTTTTTTATCTATTTTATTTTTAAAAGGTTATAATTAGTGTTATTTCTATAAATGATATTTAGTGTTATAATTACAAATATATGGACATACTTGACTTGATACTGCCATAATAAGGAATTTATTTTTGTATATTTAGTTTTTAAGTGATATTTAAATGATATTTAGTGTTGTATATTTAGTTTTTTTTAAACATACTTGACTTGATAGTTGATGTCATAATAAGGAATTTTGTAAATGAAGCCCCTCAATTTTCAGTACCGTGGAATAAAAAAACTCTACCAAATATTATTTTGTGATTAAATATAAAAAAATTTGAAACGGGCCGGGCCGGCCTGTTAGCCCGCGAGCTAGGGTTGGGTTGGGCTGGACTGGGATTTTACAGGCCAGACATGCAAACGGGCCGGGCCGGCCCAGCCCGCGAATAGTGATTGGCCCGACGGACCGGGCCGGGCCAGCCCGTGCCGCCCGTTTTGCCAGCTCTATAGAGGATGAACGAGACACGTACCAAACTTATTATGATCCCACATAATTTTTTATGGACGATCCCACAGGTGATGATTGATTAGGCGTGAAATTGTCATGATTCGTAGCTAGAAACGCCCTAGTTTTGGTCGATTTTATTGAGTTTTAGAGCCAAATGAGTATTATTTCTATACATTGATGAATTTGTCTCTTTGATACTCATAGGTGAATCGAGGACGAAAAACGGAGTTCGTAGGACTTTGAATCGACTCAAACGCATGCCCGGATGAGAAGATATCGAAGAAATACGATTGATATTAGTACGTGAGAAGAAAAGTGTTAGTTGCGAGGAAAGAAGGCCATTCGAGCACCATCACTCGAGCACCATCACTCGAGCAACGTAGGTCAAGCGCTCCAAACTTACAGAAAGTTTTTGCCGCTCGAGGGGCACAGCTCGAGTGCCCCGCTCGACCAAGCAATTCATTCGACCAACACGGCTCGAGCGCCCCGCTCGACCGGGACAGCTCGAGCGCCTCCGAGGCTTATATGCCAAATTTTGTTTTTCGGCCCACGAGATCCCGTTTCAACCCGATGCCTATATATACCTCTTCCAAACACGTTTTGAGGGGACACGAACTTTAGAAATCACTTTTAGACTTAGTTTTTGGAGAGGAAGGAGAAAAGCAAGTCCACGTTTACGTTTTGTTGAGGTTTTCATACGAATTCTTAGTTTCTTTTCGTCTCTTAGTTTCTTTTTAGTAATTCGACTACGTTAAACACTTCGTACTTCATTTTTATTAATTTAATTTTAGTTTATTCTTTTATTTCATTAAACCCTAGTTTATGTTTGATCTCTTCTTCATCTTAATTATCATGTTCTTGTTCGTTACTTATTTAATCGTTGTTATTTCCGTTAAACCTATGTCTAGCTAAAACCCTTGCATGCTTAGGGTAGGATGAACTCGTAGAAGTAGGTTGTGGGTACGTAATTAGGATAACTTGTGACGTTAGGTTTTAATTCTCTTGGTTAATGAATTCTTAAAATTAATCTAGACTTCGCTTTTGAATTTAGTTCGAAAGGTGTTAGAGAGAGGACGACCGTATCACTCTTTAACAACGAGTAGACTAAACGAGAAGGTTTAGGAAGGATTAATTCATCTACCAGTTTAGCGAAGGAGGACGACCGCATCACCTTAGTTAAATTAGGGTCTCATTAATTAAGCACAATCTATTAAATTGTTAGTAGATTAGTGGAGTCGAGTGTTAGGGTAAAGTATTAGTGTTTAGAATCTTGAGCTTTCACCTTGCATTCTTAGACTTAGGTTATTTCTTGTGTGTCACCGTTATTCTGAGTATGTACCTGCTCCGTTAGTATACGTAGGGATTCCTATCCTGAGCATCATCATCTCTCATTTGAAAACAACCCGTAGTTAATTCGTTTTCTTTAGTATTTTAGTTTACGTAGCTTATTTTAGTTTTAATTAATCTTTCCAAAAATCCAAAAACAACACACTCATATTAATTACGACGCGTAGATCTTCAGGGATCTATTCGCATATACACTGTCCCTTGGGTTCGATATTACTTGGTCATTATACGTACTTATACTACAGTGAACCCGTCCGCTTGCGGGTGAGCGATTAGTAGAAGTTAGTGTAATTCGCTTTAAGTCAATGGCGCCGTTGCCGGGGATGGCGTTGTATGCTTTTTGAATAGGACTTGTCGATAGCTTAGTAGTTAGTAGTGAGTGATTATTTTCTGTCTTTTTATTTATTTATTTTCATTCATTAGGCAGTTGTGTTTTGATCTTTCTGCTAGTGTTTCAGGTTTATGAGAACACGCTCACAAGGCAATACGAGCGAAGAGAGGTTACCTGCAGATCCTGAGACAATAGCTAGAAGGAACCGAGCTTTCTTGAGAAGGATGAACGCTGCCGACTTAGGGAAAGAACCAATGGACATCACTAACGAGTTGGAAGATGCCGAGAATGAGTTTAACCAGGGGTTGAACCGGGTTGATGGCACTGATGGCAACACCAATAAGAACCAAGATCAGTTAGGGGATAGTCAGAGCCAAAACCCGGGTGCACAAAACGTCATCAATCCAGCTCAGAATTTTATCCATAATCCTCTGAACAACCCTGCTTACCCACAAAACCCAAATAACCCTTTCAATAACCCAGTATACCAACATTACCCTTACCCACCTTATCCTTACCCACCATACCCGTATCCTCCACCTCCAGTCTATAATCAACCACCTATTTACCCACCACCACCCCAACAAGTACCAGTACCTGCTACTAATCCTCAACACGTTCCTGAGAACATAGATCACAATATGGCTATTCGAGGGAGGTTTGCAGCGCAGCCACAGCGGTACTATGATGGAGTGGCATTGCCTCCTGTTGAGGCAAATAACTTCTCGATTTCCCTGGGAATTCTAAAGTTTCTTACCGAGAATCAGTTCAAGGGGGTGATCGGGAAGGAGAATCCTCACACTCACCTGAGGAGCTTCCGTATGATAGCCTCCACATTCAATTATAATGGCATGTCTGAAGATGCCAAGAGGCTTAGGCTGTTTCCATTCTCACTGACGGGAATAACTAAAGAGTGGTATGACAATACGCTCCCACGGGGAGGTGTAACCACATGGGCTGAGCTCGAGCGTCTGTTCCTCGAGCGATTCTACCCTCCATCGAGAACGATTAAAGCGAGGATTGAGATCTCTTCCTTCCGCCAAAAGCAAGGAGAGGACCTACGTCAAGCGTGGGAGAGATACTCAAACATACTGATAGAGTGCCCACAGCACGGGTATAATGAGGGAGATGTAATGGCATTCTTCTACAGCGGTGCCAACAAGGCGGGGCAGGACCATTTAGACGCTTGTGCGGGCGGAGCATTCCTGAATCAAGGCATAGAGAGGTGTAGAGAGATCGTGGACAATATTGTCACGAATGCCGGAGCTTGGAATGGAGATGCAGACTTCCAGAGAGTTCATCAGGTTGAAGAGGGTGAAGGAACGAGAAGGCTATTGATGGCCATGATGGAGAAGATCAACAACCTCGAGTTGGGGAATAATTCGGTTGGAGAGCATGCAGCAGAGAATGATAGAGTAGACCAGCCAAGTGGACAACAAGAGGTAGCCAATTACATGGGAGGTCCGTATTACAATCAGAATGGCTACCAAGGTGGAAATCAGTTTGGAAGACCTTCTTATGGTCAGCCATTTGCACCTCCCGGGCCACAGCCGCCTCAAAATCAATGGAGGAACACACAAGGATTTCAAGGAGGCCAGCAGCCTCCTCAAAACACATGGAGGAAGAATGAGAATTTCTCATATGCTAACCCAAAAGCTGGTATTACTGTTCCTGCAGGTGTTGACCCAGGTTCAAAACCTCCTGGTGGAGAAGGCGGTGCATCAACCGAGGAGATGTTGAGAGCTATTCTTCAGAAGGTGGAGGAAGGAAGTAAGAGATTGTCATCTTTGGAGTACGATGTGAAAGAGTTGCATAAAAAGGGCGATCAACGTGATCAAGAGCTCCAGAAGATGAACGTTGAGTGGACTAGAACTCAACAAGAGAACAATCGAAGGTTCACTTCTATAGAGTTCCAGATGAGCCAGATTGCAAAGTCGTTGAATAGAGAGCCGGGAAAATATCCTTCCATGCCGGAGGGGAACCTGAAAGAGCATTGCAAGGCGATCCAGCTTAGAAGTGGAACCAATTATGAAGGTCCTCAGATGCCTGCTAATTCTGAAACGCCTCAAGCTGAGATGGGGGAAAGAGAACACAAGAAAGATGGAGGTGTTACTGTTGAGAAGGGGATTGAAAGTGAAGGGATTGAGAAGCATAAAGATATGGATGAGTCCCAGAAGGGCAAGGAAAGTGAGGAGATTGAGAGAGTTCCTAAGTGGAAAAAAGCAAAGGAAGCAAGGGATAAAGTGAAAGTAACAGAAAGAGATGAATGGGGGGGGGGGGGTACCCAAATCGGTGATACCAGTCCCGTATCCACAGCGCTTCATGAAAAAGAAGCTTGATGAAAAATTTGCAAAATTTCTTGATGTTTTTAAACAACTTCACATTAACATTCCTTTTTATGATGCCTTAGAATAGATGCCACATTATGCAAAGTTTCTGAAGGACTTAATTGCGAAAAGACGGTTAGTGGATGAGCCGAAGTTGGTGCAGTTGAACCACGAGGTGAGTGCATTAGTGCACAAGGTACTTCCACCGAAGCTGAAGGATCCTGGGAGCTTCATGATCCTATGTGACATTGGGAACAGGATCAAGAAGGGAGCGTTGTGCGACCTCGGAGCGAGCATTAATTTGATGCCGTTGTCGCTTTTCAAGAAGTTGGAAGGTGGTGAACTTCAACCCACGATGATGACGCTTCAACTTGCCGACCGGTCTATCACTAGACCTCAAGGAGTGGTTGAAGACGTCCTAGTGAGAGTTGGAGATCACATTTTTCCAGCCGACTTTGTAGTGCTAGAGATGGAGGAAGATGAGCACGTGCCCCTGATCTTGGGAAGACCGTTCTTAGCTACGGCGGGGATGGTGCTAGACGTGGCGAATGGGAAGATTACATTGAAGGTTGATGATCAAGAAGTGAAGATTTCCCTATATGAGGCCATGAAGTACCCGAAGGAGGATGAGAGCTTGTATTGCATGGATGCAATTGACCCTCGTGTTGAAGACACGCCTTCTATCCCTAATCCTTCTCATATTCATGATTTTGTTAGTTCTTCACTCGATTATTTAACCCATGAGCATTATGATCTTGATTATTTTGATAGGGATAAAGTGAAGAAGTTGAAGGATGAAGAGGTGAAGAAAGTGGACGTGGTCCAGTTAGAAGGGAAAGGAGGAGTTAAGAAGAAGAAGTCAAAATTCAAGAAATTGTTTAGTAAGACTCCTCCAGATAAAGGTCAGAAGGAGTTGAGACCTATACCACTTGAGGTGGGGAAGGAAGCAAAGGAACTCATGATGGAGGGACAACAAGGAAAGAAATTCAAACACCACTCTTATGAGAGTGAGGGAGGTAAATTTGAGTATGATGTCCCATAAGCTCCTTTGAGCTCGGTCCGGCATGAGGACTTTAAAAATAGCGCTGAATGGGAGGCAACCCATTATTATTATTATTATTATTTATTTGCTTTGAGTTTTTTTTAGTTATTAGGGAGTTATTTTGATTCGTATGTTTAACCTCGTATTTGAGTGAGTTGCTTGTAGGCTTGTCTCTAAAGGAGTAAAGGTATCATGGAGTTATTCAGATTGAAGGGACCAACTCAAGCAAGGGAGTGTGCCAAGTTGATGAAGAGAAACTGAATTGTTTGGTTGAGGTAACCCACAACCCCAAACTTAGACCTCTAGCAAGGTCGAAGTTTGGGGGGGTGGAGTTTTTTATTTGTTTTATGATTACATTGCACATGCATGCACGCCCTTATCTTTGAGTTGAGTTTGATTGATCATTGGTTTGTTGAGATACTCCTTGGGGTGATTTTGAGTTGACTCGCTATTGCATATTTCATGCATATCAACTATCTTATGCTTGTTGATTGCTATCTTTGAGTATGATTTGATGAGTAGGGTGAATTGTGAGAGTGAGTTAGGAATTTTATTGTGTGAGTATTTGAGTTAGAGTTGATTTGAGAGAGAACCCGTATGCTTACAAATTTTCCTTCTGAGTGCTTGTGTGATGATTGTGAGAATGCACTAGACTAGCATGGATGTGAAAGCCGAGAGACTTGAGCCTTATGAGATTTTGATGCATGAATTAATCTCTTCGTTTGTGAGTGAATCATCACCTTAGAGGATGCTAGAACTTGCATGTGCTCTTGCTTCTTGATTGTGTCTAGTTTGAAATGCCGAATGTGATCTTAGACCATCTTTGATTTGAGTGAGTCACTTAGCCAAAATTTTCCTTACCAATGACATGTATCTCTTGCTAGCCCCTTTGAGCCTAAAGCCTATTTTATTTGCTAGCACATTTAAACACTATTCCAAGTTCCTAAGCCTTTTGTCCCAATTTGAGTGGAGAATAGGAAAAGTGTGAAGGTTGAAGGGATTGAGTTGAGTTGAGTTGAGAAAAAAAGAATTATGATGGTTGAGTGGTGATAAAATAAGGGTGTGAATGAGATTTGAGTTGTGGGAAAGAAAAAAATTGAGAATGAGCAAAAGAAAAAAAGAGCTCATGTGTTTGTGCGAAAAAAAAAATGAAGTGATTGAAAAAAAAGTGAAAAGAGTGAGAAAGAAAAAAATTGAAGTGTTGAGAAAAGTGGAATTGAAAGAGTGTTGATTGAAAATGTTTGAAGTAGTCTGTTCCTAATCTCGAAGTGCCAAAGTTTGATTTTCTATTCTCCATTCACTTTAGTCACTTTACCATATTGTTATCCCACCTGTCCAAAGAGCCTACATTACAACCTTGAGAAAGTCCTTTTTGATTCGGCATTGATTTCTAGAGTATGGTCGGAGTTAAGAGCACTTACAAGCCTATGGCTGCCAATTTGTGTGATTGATTGTTTGAGTGAGTCCCTTGATCATTGTTATACACTTGTGAGGGAGTGAAACACATCGTTGAGTGCACATCCATGCTTGATCTTGGTGTTTCTTGTTATTGTTGCATGAGTACGATAAAGGAAAGTGAGTGAGTATACGGGTGATTGATTTTTGAAGCTCGAGTTCATTAGCTTGCATGATTGATTCTTTGACTCATCCCTAACAATTTCACTTGACTTATTATTTCATTGCTTGAGGACAAGCAATATGGTAAGTTTGGGGGGGTTGATTAGGCGTGAAATTGTCATAATTTGTAGCTAGAAACGCCCTAGTTTTGGTCGATTTTATTGTGTTTTAGAGCCAAATGATTATTATTTCTATACATTGATGAATTTGTCTCTTTGATACTCATAGGTGAATCGAGGACGAAAAATGGAGTTCGTAGGACTTTGAATCGACTCAAACGGATGCCCGGATGAGAAGATATCGAAGAAATACTATTGATATTAGTACGTGAGAAGAAAAGTGTTAGTTGCGAGGAAAGAAGGCCATTCGAGCACCATCACTCGAGCACCATCGCTTGAGCAACGTAGGTCGAGCGCTCCAAACTTACAGAAAGTTTTTGCCGCTTGAGGGGCACAGCTCGAGCGCCCCGCTCGAGCTCCTGAACCATTCGACCAACGTAGGTCGAGCGCCCCGCTCGACCAAGCAATTCATTCGACCAACACGGCTCGAGCGCCCCGCTCGACCGGGACAGCTCGAGCGCCTCCGAGGCTTATATGCCATATTTCGTTTTTCGGCCCACGAGATCCCGTTTCAACCCGATGCCTATATATACCTCTTCCAAACACGTTTTGAGGGGACACGAACTTTAGAAATCACTTTTAGACTTAGTTTTTGGAGAGGAAGGAGAAAAACAAGTTCACGTTTACGTTTTGTTGAGGTTTTCATACGAATTCTTAGTTTCTTTTCGTCTCTTAGTTTCTTTTCAGTAATTCGACTACGTTAAACACTTCGTACTTCGTTTTTATTAATTTAATTTTAGTTTATTCTTTTATTTCATTAAACCCTAGTTTATGTTTGATCTCTTCTTCATCTTAATTATCATGTTCTTGTTCGTTACTTATTTAATCGTTGTTATTTCCGTTAAACCTATGTCTAGCTAAAACCCTTGCATGCTTAGGGTAGGATGAACTCGTAGAAGTAGGTTGTGGGTACGTAATTAGGATAACTTGTGACGTTAGGTTTTAATTCTCTTGGTTAATGAATTCTTAAAATTAATCTAGACTTCGCTTTTGAATTTAGTTCGAAAGGTGTTAGAGAGAGGACGACCGTATCACTCTTTAACAACGAGTAGACTAAACGAGAAGGTTTAGGAAGGGTTAATTCATCTACCAGTTTAGCGAAGGAGGACGACCGCATCACCTTAGTTAAATTAGAGTCTCATTAATTAAGCACAATCTATTAAATTGTTAGTAGATTAGTGGAGTCGAGTGTTAGGGTAAAGTATTAGGGTTTAGAATCTTGAGCTTTCACCTTGCATTCTTAGACTTAGGTTATTTCTTGTGTGTCACAGTTATTCTGATTATGTACCTGCTCCGTTAGTATACGTAGGGATTCCTATCCTGAGCATCATCATCTCTCATTTGAAAACAACCCGTAGTTAATTCGTTTTCTTTAGTATTTTAGTTTACGTAGCTTATTTTAGTTTTAATTAATCTTTCCAAAAATCCAAAAACAACACACTCATATTAATTACGACGCATAGATCTTCAGGGATCTATTCGCATATACACTGTCCCTTGGGTTCGATATTACTTGGTCATTATACGTACTTATACTACAGTGAACCCGTCCGCTTGCGGGTGAGCGATTAGTAGAAGTTAGTGTAATTCGCTTTAAGTCAATGATCAACATTCTCAATACTCTACTGAATGCATTGCAAGCTTATCTGCTTATATGACTAATAGGGAACAACTTCGCAATAGAGAAGCTCACACCACTCTTAAAAAATGACTTTGGTTGAGCATATATGGCAAAAATTTGGCAATGGTAATTAGATATGTAATTTTGTTGGTCCCACTAGATAGATTAATTGCGGAAGCCTTTATAACCAAAATGTCTTTAGAGAAAATCTTTTCTAAGAGCACAAATAATAAACAACAGGTATTAAAGAAAGCAATAAATAACACCGTATTTATAGTGGTTCGGATCTGAATATCCTACGTCCACTCTCCCTTGATCAAAGGGGTCTCACTATCCAACCAACAAACTCACAACTTTCTGGAATTTCCGAAGTACCAGCACCTTCTTACAATCTCTTTAGATCTAACTTCGATCTAAAGACAAACTTACTCCAACCTTGTCTAACAAGATGAACAGGTTGAGTATATAAACTCCTTACGAGTTGGATGAGTAATTAAGAACAAAGTGAGTGCAAATGCGTAGTGATCAAGAAGCTTAGTATGCTATGTGCGCGTGTAGAGTCTCTAGAGCTTTTTCTTGATCTGCACTCTTGAATATATAGAGGGGATTAGGGCTAGCCGTTGGAGGGCTAATCCAATCAGATCCTCTATATAAGGAAGCCTCAATCAATCAATTCCCTAATTGATTGATTGGGTTGGTGGGATCCTTGGATTGATTATCTTCAAATACTTTCCAATCCTGATCTTGTTGACTTGATTTGAATCACCAACGGTCAATAACTTCCTCTGCCTAACTCTAATTCTCTCCAGAGAAGGCAGGACCAGATGACTTGAAGGCGATGATGCTAACTTCTACTAATCGCTCACCCGCAAGCGAACGGGTTCACTATAGTATTGGCAAGTATAACGACCAAGTATATCGTACCCACGGGATAGTGTATATGCGAATAGATCCCTGAAGATCTACGCGTCGTAGTTAATATGAGTGTGATGTTTTTGGGTTTTTGAAAAATTAATTAAAAGAATAAAATAGACTAATTAACTAAAGAATGAAAAAGAACGAATTAACTACGGGTTGTTTTCTAATAAGAGATGGTGATGCTCAGGATAGGAATCCCTACGTATACTAACGGAGCAGGTACATAATCAAAGTAATCGTGACAGACAAGAATTAACCTAAGTAAAAGATCGTAGAATGAAAGCTCAAGATTTCTCACCCTAATACTTTATCCTATCAATCGACTTCACTAATCCACTAACAAGTTAATGAATTGTGCTTAATTAATGAGACCCTAATTTAACTAAGGTGATGCGGTCGTCCTCCTTCGCTAAACCGGTAGATGAATTAACCTTTCCTAAACCTTCTCGTTAAGACTACTAATTGTTATTGAGTGATGCGGTCGTCCTCTCTCTAACACTTTCGTACGAAATTCAAAGGTGAAGTTCAGATTAATTATAAGAATTCATTAACTAAGAGAATTAAAACTAACGTCACCAATTACCTTACTTACGTACCCACATCCTACTTCTACGAGTTCATCCTAACCCAAGCATGCAAGGGTTTTAGCCGGACATGGTTTTAACAAAAATAAAAGCAACAGAAGAAACAACGAATAAAAACATGATGAATTGAATAAAGAAAGTAAGAAACATGAACTAGGGTTTAAAAAGAAAATAAATACGAAGAACTGAAATTGAATTATCTAAGACGGAATTAAAAGCGTTTAAAGTAACGAACTAATGACAAGAAACTAAGAATTCGTATGCAAAACCTCAACAAAACGTAAAATAAAGCTTGCTCTTCTTCTTCCTCTCCAAAAACTAAGTCTAAAGTGATTTCTAAAGTCGGGATCCCTTAAAAACGTGTTTGGACGAGGTATATATAGGCACCGGGTCGAAACAGGAGTTAATGGGCCGAAAATATGCATCCGGAGGCAAAAGTATATGGGCGCTCGAGCAAAACGCTCGAGCGGTCCCGCTCGAGCTGTGTAGCTCGAATGACGCATTCGCTCGAGCGGTCGCGCTCGAGCTGCTCGAGCGCTGAATCTCCTCTGTATGTTTTTGGGCACTCGAGTGATTCGCTCGAGCGGTGGCGCTCGAGCGCAAGAATGGTTCTGTATGTTTTAAGCGCTCGAGTAAGGCGCTCGAGCGGTGGCGCTCGAGCCATGCGCTCGAGTGATCTCTAATCCTTCCAAATGATACTTTTCCTCGTCCGCACTAATACCAATCGTATTTCTTCAATATCTTCTCATCCGGGCATCCGTTTGAGTCGATTCAAAGTCCTACGAACTCCTCTCTTCGTCCTCTATTCACCTATGAGCACCAAAGAGACAAATTAATAATTTTATAAAAATGATACTCATTTGACTCCAAGCACTAATCGAAAACACTCAAAACATGAGTAAATTGGGCACCAAAACATAACAATTTCACGCCTAATCAACCCCCCCAAACTTACCATGTTGCTTGTCCTCAAGCAACGAAATAATAAGTCAAGTGAAATTGTTAGGAATGAATCAAGAATAAAATCATGCATGTATTTGAACTCGAGCTTCAAAGATCAATCACCCGTATACTCACTCACTTTCTTTTATCGTACTCATGCAACAACAACAAGAAACACCAAGATCAAGCATGGATGTGCACTCAACGGTGTGTTTCACTCCCTCACAAGTGTATAAAAGTGTTTACGGGACTCACTCAATCAATCAATCACACATATTGGCAGCCATAGGCTTGTAAGCACTCTCAACTCCGACCATACTCTAGAAATCAATGCCGAATAAAAAAGGACTTTCAAAAGGTTGTAATGTAGGCTCTTTGGACAGGTGGGATAACAATATGGTAAAGTGACTCAAGTGAATGGAGAATAGAAATTCAAAACTTCGGTACTTCGAGATTAAGAACGAACTACTTCAAACGTATTCAATCACTACACTTTCGCTTTCAATTCTCTCAACACTTCAATTTTTTTTTTCTCACTCTTTCACTTTTTTTTTTCAATCACTTTTTTTCTTTTCTTTCTTCGCACAAACACATGAGCTCATTTTTTTCTTTTGCTCATTCTCAATTTTTTTGTTCTTTCCCACAACTCAAATCTCATCACTCCTTCTTCTCATATTCACTCCCTTCATATTCACACTTTCCTATTCTCCACTCAAATTGGGACAAAAAGGCTTAGGAATTGGAATAGTGTTCATATGTGCTAGCAAATAAAATAGGCTCTAGGCTCAAAGGGGCTAACAAGGGATCAATGTCATTGGTAAGGAAAATTTTGGCTAAGTGACTCAATTAAATAAAAAATGGCCTAAGATCACATTCGGCATATCAAACTAGACACAATCAAGAAGCAGGAGCACATGCAAGTTCTAGCATCCTCTAAGGTGACGATCCACTCACAAACGAAGAGATTAAATCATGCATTTAAATCTCGTAAGGCACAACTCTCACGGCTTTCACATCCCTGCTAGTCCTAGTGAATTCTCACTCTCATCACACAAGTACTCAAAAGAAAAATTCACAAGCATACAAGTTCTTTCTCAACTCAGCTCAAATTCAAACACTCACACAAGAAAACTCCTAACTCAGCCTCACAATTCACTCTACTCATCAAATCATACTCAAAGATAGCAATCAACAAGCATAAGGTGATTGATAGGCATAAAATGTTGAGTAACAAAACAAATTAATAATAGCCCAAGGAGCATCTCAAGGCACCAAATAACTAACTCAACTCAAAGATAAGGGCGTGCATGCATGTGCAATGTAATCATAAAAAGAAACTCCACCCCCCCAAACTTCGACCTTGCTAGAGGTCTAAGTTTGGGGTTGTGGGTTACCTCAACCAAATAATTCAATTTCTCTCAGTAGCCTTGCACATTCCTTTGTCTCAAGTTGGTTCCTTCAATCTCCACTTCTTTGGTTCCTTTACTCCTTTAGAGACAAGCCTACAAAATAAAACTCTCGAGTACGAGGTTAGACATACGACTCTAAACACCCTAATAATATAAAAAGACACTAAAAATAAATGAAAGCAAATAAAAATGGGTTGCCTCCCATTCAGCGCTATTTTTAAGGTCCGCATGCCGGACCGTGCTCAAAGGAGCTTATGGGACATCATACTCAAATTTCCCTCCCTTACTCTCATAAGAGTGGTGTTTGAACTCCTTTCCTTGATTCCCCTCCATCATGAATTCCTTTCCTCTTTTCTCATTCCCAAGTGTTATGGGTCTCAACTCCTTCTTGCCTCTATCTGGAGGAGTCTTACTAAACAATTTCTTGAGTTTGGACTTTTTCTTCTTAACTCCTCCTTTCCCGTCTAACTGGACCACGTCCACACTTTTCACCTCTTTATCTTTCAACTTCTTCACTTCATCCCTATCAAAATAATCAAGATCATAACGCTCATGGGTTAAATTATCAAGTGAAGGACTAACAAAATCATGAGTATGAGAAAGATTAGGGATAGAAGGCGTGTCTTCAACACGAGGATCAATTGCATCCATGCAATACAAGCTCTCATCCTCCTTCGGGTGCTTCATGGCTTCATATAGGGAGATCTTCACTTCTTGATCATCAACCTTCAATGTGATCTTCCCGTTCGCCACGTCTAGCACCATCCCCGCCGTAGCTAAGAACGGTCTTCCCAAGATCAAGGGCACGTGCTCATCTTCCTCCATCTCTAGCACTACAAAGTCGGCTGGAAAGATGTGATCTCCAACTCTCACTAGAACGTCTTCAACAACACCTTGAGGTCGAGTAATAGACCGATCGGCAAGTTGAAGCGTCATCATTGTGGGTTGAAGTTCACCACCTTCCAACTTCTTGAAAAGCGACAGGGGCATGAGATTGATGCTTGCTCCAAGGTCGCACAACGCTCCCTTCTTGATCCCGTTCCCAATATCACATAGGATCGTGAAGCTCCCGGGATCTTTCAGCTTCGGTGGCAGCGCCTTGTGCACTAATGCACTCACCTCGTGGTTCAGCTGCACCAACTTCGGCTCATCCACTCGCCGTCTTTTCGCGATCAAGTCCTTCAGAAACTTCGCATAATGCGGCAACTGTTCCAAAGCATCATAAAAAGGAATGTTAATATGCAATTGTTTAAAAACATCAAGGAACTTAGCGAATTTCTCATCAAGCTTCTTTTTCATGAAGTGCTGTGGATATGGGACGGGTATCACAGATTTGGGTACCCCCCATTCATCTCTTTCTGTTTCTTTCACTTTCTCCCTTGCTTCCTTTGCCTTTTTCCACTTAGGAACTCTCTCTATCTCCTCAAAGTCTTTCCCCTTCTGGGACTCATCCATATCTTCATGCTTCTCAATCCCTTTGCTTTCAATCCCCTTCTCAACTTCATCTCCTTTAGGCTCAATCTCTTCTTGGGGCGTCTCAGAATCAGCAGGCATCTGAGGACCTTCGTAGTTGGTTCCACTTCTCAGCTGGATCGCCTTGCACTGCTCTTTCGGATTCCCTTCCGGCATTCTATTCACTGATTTTGCAATCTGGCTCATCTGGAGCTCTAAAGAGGTGAACCTTCGATTGTTCTCTTGTTGAGTTCTAGTCCACTCAACGTTCATCTTCTGGAGCTCTTGATCTCGTTGATCACCCTTCTTATGCAACTCCTTCACATCGTGCTCCAAGGATGACAATCGCTTGCTCCCTTCCTCCACCTTCTGAAGGATCGCTCTCAACATCTCCTCGGTTGATGCACCGCCTTCTCCACCAGGAGGTTTAGACCCCGGATCAACACCTGCAGGAACAGTAACACCAGCTTTTGGGTTAGCATAAGAAAAATTATCATTCCTCCTCCATGTGTTTTGAGGAGGCTGCTGGCTTCCTTGAACTCCTTGTGTGTTCCTCCATTGATTTTGAAGTGGCTGAGGGCCTGGAGGCACAAATGGTTGGCCATAAGACGGCCTTCCATACTGATTTCCACCTTGGTAGCCATTCTGATTGTAATATGGACCTCCCATGTAATTGGCTACCTCTTGCTGTCCACTGGGTTGGTCTACTCTCTCATTCTCCACTGCATGCTCTCCACCCAAATTCTTCCCCAACTCGAGGTTGTTGATCTTTTCCATCATGGCCATCAGCAGCCTTCTAGTTCCTTCTCCCTCTTCCACCTGATGCACTCTTTGCAAATCTGCATCCACACCCCAAGCACCGGCATTCGTGACAATGTTGTCAACGATCTCCCTACACCTCTCTATGCCTTGGTTGAGGAATGCTCCGCCCGCACAGGCGTCTAAATGGGCTTGACCATCCTTGCTGGCACCACTATAGAAGAATGCCATAATGTCTCCCTCATTGTACCCGTGCTGCGGGCACTCTATAAGCATGTTTGAGTATCTCTCCCACACTTGGCGTAAATCCTCTCCAGACTTCTGGCGAAAGGATGAGATCTCAATTCTAGCCTTGATCGTCCTAGATGGAGGGTAGAATCGCTCGAGGAACAGACGCTCGAGCTCGGCCCAAGTGGTAATACCTCCCCGCGGGAGCGTATTATCGTACCACTCCTTAGCTATTCCCGTCAATGAGAATGGGAACAGCCTAAGCCTCTTGGCATCTTCAGACATGCCATTATAGTTGAATGTTGAGGCTATCATGAGAAAGCTCCTCAGATGTGTATGAGGATTCTCCTTCCCGATCACCCCTTTGAACTGATTCTCGGTCAGCAGCTTTAAAATCCCCGGTGATATCGAGAAGTTGTTCGCCTCAACAGGAGGCAAAGCCACTCCATCATAGTACCGCTGTGGCTGCGCTGCGAACCTCCCTCGAATCGCCATGTTATGATCTACGTTCTCAGGAACGTGTTGAGGATTAGCAGCAGGTACTGGTACTTGTTGGGGTGGTGGTGGGTAAACAGGTGGTTGGTTATAGACTGGTGGTGGATGATATGGATATGGTGGATAAGGATAAGGTGGGTATGGGTAATGTTGGTATGCTGGGTTGTGGAAAGGGTTATTTGGGTTTTGTGGGTAAACAAGGTTTTGGTTCTGGTTTTGGGGTTGTGTTTGTGCAGAGTTGATTGTGTCTTGTGGGTTCGGGTGTGGGCTCTCAGTTCCCCCTATGGGTATCTGCTGATTACTGCTATTTCCATTGGCACCCTCTGCCCGTTCCACAAGAGCAGTATACTCTGCAGCTATCTTGTCTAACTCCCCAAGTTCATCAGAAATTTTGTCTTTGTTTCCCGCGGCAGTAGTCATTCTTCTCAAGAAGGTTCGGTTCCTTCTGGCTATTGTCTCAGGATCTGCAGGTAATCTCTCTTCGCTCGTATTGCCTTGTGATCGTGTTCTCATAGACCTGACACACTAGCAGAAGGATCAAAACGCAACTGCCGACTAAAATAAAAAATAAAAATAAAACAGAAAAGAAAGCACTCACTACTAACTACTAAGCTATCGACAAGTCCTATTCAAACATACAACGCCATCCCCGGCAACGGCGCCATTGACATGAAGGCGATGATGCTAACTTCTACTAATCGCTCACCCGCAAGCGAACGGGTTCACTATAGTATTGGCAAGTATAACGACCAAGTATATCGTACCCACGGGATAGTGTATATGCGAATAGATCCCTGAAGATCTACGCATCGTAGTTAATATGAGTGTGATGTTTTTGGGTTTTTGAAAAATTAATTAAAAGACTAAAATAGACTAATTAACTAAAGAATGAAAAAGAACGAATTAACTACGGGTTGTTTTCTAATAAGAGATGGTGATGCTCAGGATAGGAATCCCTACGTATACTAACGGAGCAGGTACATAATCAAAGTAATCGTGACAGACAAGAATTAACCTAAGTAAAAGATCGTAGAATGAAAGCTCAAGATTTCTCACCCTAATACTTTATCCTATCAATCGACTTCACTAATCCACTAACAAGTTAATGAATTGTGCTTAATTAATGAGACCCTAATTTAACTAAGGTGATGCGGTCGTCCTCCTTCGCTAAACCGGTAGATGAATTAACCTTTCCTAAACCTTCTCGTTAAGACTACTAATTGTTATTGAGTGATGCGGTCGTCCTCTCTCTAACACTTTCGTACGAAATTCAAAGGTGAAGTTCAGATTAATTATAAGAATTCATTAACTAAGAGAATTAAAACTAACGTCACCAATTACCTTACTTACGTACCCACATCCTACTTCTACGAGTTCATCCTAACCCAAGCATGCAAGGGTTTTAGCCGGACATGGTTTTAACAAAAATAAAAGCAACAGAAGAAACAACGAATAAAAACATGATGAATTGAATAAAGAAAGTAAGAAACATGAACTAGGGTTTAAAAAGAAAATAAATACGAAGAACTGAAATTGAATTATCTAAGACGGAATTAAAAGCGTTTAAAGTAACGAACTAATGACAAGAAACTAAGAATTCGTATGCAAAACCTCAACAAAACGTAAAATAAAGCTTGCTCTTCTTCTTCCTCTCCAAAAACTAAGTCTAAAGTGATTTCTAAAGTCGGGATCCCTTAAAAACGTGTTTGGACGAGGTATATATAGGCACCGGGTCGAAACGGGAGTTAATGGGCCGAAAATATGCATCCGGAGGCAAAAGTAAATGGGCGCTCGAGCAAAACGCTCGAGCGGTCCCGCTCGAGCTGTGTAGCTCGAATGACGCATTCGCTCGAGCGGTCGCGCTCGAGCTGCTCGAGCGCTGAATCTCCTCTGTATGTTTTTGGGCGCTCGAGTGATTCGCTCGAGCGGTGGCGCTCGAGCTGCTCGAGCGCAAGAATGGTTCTGTATGTTTTAAGCGCTCGAGTAAGGCGCTCGAGCGGTGGCGCTCGAGCCATGCGCTCGAGTGATCTCTAATCCTTCCAAATGATACTTTTCCTCGTCCGCACTAATACCAATCGTATTTCTTCAATATCTTCTCATCCGGGCATCCGTTTGAGTCGATTCAAAGTCCTACGAACTCCTCTCTTCGTCCTCTATTCACCTATGAGCACCAAAGAGACAAATTAATAATTTTATAAAAATGATACTCATTTGACTCCAAGCACTAATCGAAAACACTCAAAACATGAGTAAATTGGGCACCAAAACATAACAATTTCACGCCTAATCACCAGACACCAGGCAACCTCAGTGTCTTCTGGTCCTCATCTGGTCAAGAACTAGAATACTCAGTAGAGTCAGGGGATCAAACTGAGAATCTTTTGTTCTACCAGACTCGTCTGGTCCGGACTCGTCTGGTCTGGGGAAGGTCCTCTGCCTCTGGTCAGTCTCATCTGGTGAAGTCTTCTGGTGGAGTCCTCTGGTGAAGTCCTCTGGAGGGGTCTTCTGGTGACTCTTCTGGTGAAGTCTTCTGGTCTGGCAGTTCCCCCTAGACTAAGTCCTAATCTAGATCATCATCTGGCTAACAGGTCCAGATGGTCCTATTACATCTTCTGGTTTGTTTTAACTCATCAAAACTAACAATTTTTATCCTAACAATTTCCCCCTTTTTGATGGAGTTAAAACACTACCAGAACTGATCAAGAATACTAAATTTAAGCAAGAAAACATATAAAGGATAAGACCTTAGAATAGATCTTATCAGGCAAACAATTAAGACAACAAGAGGTTGTCTTTAGAACAGAGAAGATATGAATTTCATTAATAATAAGGACAAAGAAGAATACAGATTACAATGCATTTCTGGTCCTATTCTAAGCATATCTTCTGTTGTCTTTGGGCACCAGAAACCAGTCAAGAAACCTGTCTTGAATGGCCTTCAACTCTGCAGAAGATGATGGGGTGAAGTTTGCCAACACCTTGGTCTTGTACAGTTTCTTCAGCTCAGCCCAATCAACCTGGTCTCCTGCCATTGGAGTGTTGAGAAAATGGAACTCAGGAGCAGTGACTTCCAGGTTGAATTCAATAGTTGAATCCATCAACTGCTTGTACAGATCTGCATCATATGCCTGCATCCAAGAATGGAAGGTCCTGTTGATGAGAGCATCATCCTCTGGTGGAGGTCTCTGGATGTAATGTTGAATGAACCAGAGAGTCTTGGCTTCTCTCCATTTTTCTATCAGAGGCACAGGAACAGTTGAGTCAAAAGACCCTTCTGTCCTGAGAGGGAGGATGTTCATGACTTCAACAGGCCCTTTTCTCTTCTGGCTGGATCCACTAGCACCAGGAGTGATGCCGGCTTCTCTGCTCTTCTTATTTTGCCTTCTAACATATCGGAGCCTCTGCTCTTCATCTATGTTTTTCCTTATCCTTGCTTGCCTCTCTTCAGGCGACTCTTCCTTGAATCTCTTCTCTGCTTCTTCAACCACAGATTCAAGGAAGCTCTTCTTTACTTTCCTTATCTTCCTCTTTGCAGGTCCAGAGATGGAAATTGGATCCTGCTCTGCTTCAGACTCCTCTTCTGCAGCAAACTGCTTAGCCATGGAAAGAGATTTGAGCTCTTCCTTCTTCTTCTTCTGCAACTCAGCCTGGGCCAATGTATTCTCCAGCAGGTCCAGACGAGCTCCATGGCTGAAGAGAGTTTCATTTGTGGTCTTCGCCAGATCAGTTCTGGCCTTCTCTTCCCCCTTTTTAACTTCATCAAGGAGGGGCTCCACTACCTGCCTTATAAGATCAGGCAAGGCAGTGTTGGAGGAAGAGTGAAGATCACGCAACTGCTTGGCCTCCTCCAGGTAAGCTTTAGACTCTGCAACAAGTCTCTCTTGCTTCTCCAACATCTCCTGGAGGGAGTCTTTCAGCTTTGCAGTTTGAATCATCTGGCTGGCCATCTCCACTTTGAGCACAGAGACAGGTCTCAACTGCTCCAGCACGTGCTCTTGTAGCTGCTTCTGGCTATGCATGACATCTAGCTTGAAAAATAAGCCATTAGCCTTAAAAGAAGCTTTTACCTCTGCCAGAGAAGACTTTAACTGCTTCAGAAAGATTCTCCTCTCATGCTTGATCTGGTGCTCTATCATAGCAGGGGCCATATGTTGAATAGCTTTTGAAAAGCGCCCTATCTGCATGATCTGCTCGTTGAAGAAAACTTTCATCTTCTGGAGCACAGCAGGAGACATCTCAAAGTCTTCCTCATCTGAATATAGCTCTGGAGGAAAGACAAAATGAGGACCAAACTTGTAAGTGGGGCCCTCTGGAGTGAGCATTACTCCTCTCTGGATGAGCAGGGTGCGAATCAAGACTTTAGCAGCACCAGGGTGCGAATCAAGACTTTAGCTCTGATACCACTTGTTGGTCCCACTAGATAGATTAATTGCGGAAGCCTTTATAACCAAAATGTCTTTAGAGAAAATCTTTTCTAAGAGCACAAATAATAAACAACAGGTATTAAAGAAAGCAATAAATAACACCGTATTTATAGTGGTTCAGATCTGAATATCCTACGTCCACTCTCCCTTGATCAAAGGGGTCTCACTATCCAACCAACAAACTCACAACTTTCTGGAATTTCCGAAGTACCAGCACCTTCTTACAATCTCTTTAGATCTAACTTCGATCTAAAGACAAACTTACTCCAACCTTGTCTAACAAGATGAACAGGTTGAGTATATAAACTCCTTACGAGTTGGATGAGTAATTAAGAACAAAGTGAGTGTAAATGCGTAGTGATCAAGAAGCTTAGTATGCTATGTGCGCGTGTAGAGTCTCTAGAGCTTTTTCTTGAACTGCACTCTTGAATATATAGAGGGGATTAGGGCTAGCCGTTGGAGGGCTAATCCAATCAGATCCTCTATATAAGGAAGCCTCAATCAATCAATTCCCTAATTGATTGATTGGGTTGGTGGGATCCTTGGATTGATTATCTTCAAATACTTTCCAATCCTGATCTTGTTGACTTGATTTGAATCACCAACGGTCAATAGCTTCCTCTGCCTAACTCTGATTCTCTCCAGAGAAGGCAGGACCAGACACCAGACAACCTCGGTGTCTTCTGGTCCTCATCTGGTCAAGAACCAGAATACTCAGTAGAGTCAGGGGATCAAACTGAGCATCTTTTGTTCTACCAGACTCGTCTGGTCCGGACTCGTCTGGTCTGGGGAAGGTCCTCTACCTCTGGTCAGTCTCATCTGGTGAAGTCTTCTGGTGGAGTCCTCTGGTGAAGTCCTTGATTAGGCGTGAAATTGTCATGATTCGTAGCTAGAAACGCCCTAGTTTTGGTCGAGTTTATAGAGTATTTAGAGTCAAATGAGCATTATTTCTATACATTGATAAATTTGTCTCTTTGGTGCTCATAGGCGAATAGAGGACGAAAAACGGAGTTCGTAGGACTTTGAATCGACTCAAACGGATGCCCGGATGAGAAGATATTGAAGAAATACGATTGGTATTAGTGCGGACGAGGAAAAGTATCATTTGGAAGGATTAGAGATCACTCGAGCGCATTGCTCGAGCGCCACCGCTCGAGCGCCTTACTCGAGCGCGCAACGTACAGAACAATTCTTGCGCTCGAGCAGCTCGAGCGCCACCGCTCGAGCGAATTGCTCGAGCGCCCAAAAACATACAGAGAAGATTCAGCGCTCGAGCAGCTCGAGCGCGACCGCTCGAGCGAATGCATCATTCGAGCTACACTGCTCGAGCGGGACCGCTCGAGCGTTTTGCTCGAGCGCCCATATACTTTCGCCTCCGGATGCGTATTTTCGGCCCATTAACTCCCGTTTCGACCCGGTGCCTATATATACCTCTTCCAAACACGTTTTGAAAGATCACCAAACTTTTAGAAATAATTTTAGACTTAGTTTTGGAGAGGAAGGAGACGAGCAAGCTTTCTTTATGTTTTGTTGAGGTTTTGCATACGAATTCTTAGTTTCTTTTCATTAGTTCGTTACTTTAAACGCTTTTAATTTCGTTTTAGTTAATTCAATTTCAGTTCTTCGTATTTATTTTCTTTTTAAACCCTAGTTCATGTTTATTATTTTCTTTATTCAATTCATTATGTTTTTATTCGTTGTTTCTTCTGTTGCTTTTATTTATGTTAAAACCATGTCCGGCTAAAACCCTTGTATGCTTGGGTTAGGATGAACTCGTAGAAGTAGGATGTGGGTACGTAATTAAGGTAATTGGTGACGTTAGTTTTAATTCTCTTAATTAATGAATTCATATAATTAATCTTAACTCTACCTTTGAATTTCGTACGAAAGTGTTAGAGAGAGGACGACCGCATCACTCAATAACAATTAGTAGTCTTAACGAGAGGGTTTAGGAGAGGTTAATTCATCTACCGGTTTAGCGAAGGAGGACGACCGCATCACCTTAGTTAAATTAGGGTCTCATTAATTAAGCACAGTTCATTAACTTGTTAGTGGATTAGTGAAGTCGATTGCTAGGATAAAGTATTAGGGTGAGAAATCTTGAGCTTTCATTCTACGATCTTTTACTTAGGTTAATTCTTGGTTGTCACAATTACTTTGATTATGTACCTGCTCCGTTAGTATACGTAGGGATTCATATCCTGAGCATCACCATCTCTTATTTGAATCCAACCCTTAGTTAATTCGTCTGCTTTATTATTTTAGTTTACTTAGTTTATTTCAGTCTTTTAATTAATCTTTCAAAAACCCCAAAAAACATCACACTCATATTAACTACGACGCGTAGGTCTTCAGGGATCTATTCGCATATACACTATCCCTTGGGTTCGATAATACTTGGTCCCTATACTTGCCCATACTACAGTGAACCCGTTCTCTTGCGGGGTAGCTACTAGTAGAAGCTAGTGTAGTCGCTTCAAGTCAATGGCGCCGTTGCCGGGGATGGCGTTGTATGTTTGAATAGGACTTGTCGATAGCTTAGTAGTTAGTAGTGGGTGCTTATTTTCTGTTTTTTTTATTTTTTATTGTTCTTTTTAGTATTCGGCAGTTGCGTTTTGATCCTTCTGCTAGTGTGTCAGGTTTATGAGAACACGCTCACAAGGGAATACGAGTGAGAGAGATTACCTGCAGACCCTGAGACAATAGCCAGAAGGAACCGAGCTTACTTGAGAAGGATGAACGCTGCCGACTTAGGGAAGGAACCAATGGACATCAATAACGAGTTGGACGATGCTGCCAATGATTTCAATCAGGCAGTAGACCGAGTTGAAGGCACTGGAGTTAGTGGTAGCCAGAATCAAATTCCATTAGGGGATAGCCAGAGCCTAAACCCGGATACACGAAACGTAGGGAATCCAGCTCAGAACCTTGTCCATAATCCTCATAACCAAAACCCTGCTTACCCACAAAACCCAAATAACCCTTTTAACAACCCAGTATACCAACATTACCCATATCCACCTTATCCTTACCCACCATATCCATATCATCCACCCCCAGTCTACAACCAACCACCTGTTTACCCACCACCACCCCAACAAGTACCAGTACCTGCTGCTAATCCTCAACACGTTCCTCAGAACGTAGATCATAATATGGCGATTAGAGGGAGGTTTGCAGCGCAGCCACAACGGTACTATGATGGAGTGGCTTTGCCTCCAGTTGAGGCCAATAACTTTTCAATTTCTCCAGGAATTCTCAAGCTGCTGACCGAGAATCAGTTCAAAGGGGTGATCGGGAAGGAGAATCCTCACACACATCTGAGGAGCTTTCTCATGATAGCCTCAACATTTAATTATAATGGCATGTCTGAAGATGCCAAGAGGCTTAGGCTGTTCCCATTCTCACTGACGGGAATAGCTAAGGAGTGGTACGATAATACGCTCCCGCGGGGAGGTATTACCACTTGGGCTGAGCTCGAGCGTCTGTTCCTCGAGCGATTCTACCCTCCATCTAGGACGATCAAGGCTAGAATTGAGATCTCGTCCTTTCGCCAGAAGTCTGGAGAGGATTTACGCCAAGCGTGGGAGAGATACTCAAACATGCTGATTGAGTGCCCGCAGCACGGGTACAATGAGGGAGACATTATGGCATTCTTCTATAGTGGTGCCAGCAAGGATGGTCAAGCCCATTTAGACGCCTGTGCGGGTGGAGCATTCCTGAACCAAGGCATAGAGAGGTGTAGGGAGATCGTGGACAACATTGTCACGAATGCCGGTGCTTGGGGTGTGGATGCAGATTTTCAGAGAGTGCATCAGGTGGAAGAGGGTGAAGGAACGAGAAGGCTGCTGATGGCCATGATGGAGAAGATCAACAACCTCGAGTTGGGGAAGAATTTGGGTGGAGAGCATGCAGTAGAGAATGAGAGAGTAGACCAACCCAGTGGACAGCAAGAGGTAGCCAATTATATGGGAGGTCCGTATTACAATCAGAATGGCTACCAAGGTGGAAATCAGTATGGAAGGCCTTCTTATGGCCAACCATTTGTGCCTCCAGGCCCTCAGCCACTTCAAAATCAATGGAGGAACACACAAGGAGTTCAAGGAGGCCAGCAGCCTCCTCAAAACACATGGAGGAGGAATGATAATTTTTCTTATGCTAACCCAAAAGCTGGTGTTACTGTTCCTGCAGGTGTTGATCCGGGGTCTAAACCTCTTGGTGGAGAAGGCGGTGCATCAACCGAGGAGATGTTGAGAGCTATTCTTCAGAAGGTGGAGTACGATGTGAAGGAGTTGCATAAGAAGGGTGATCATCGTGATCAAGAGCTCCAGAAGATGAACGTTGAGTGGACTAGAACTCAACAAGAGAACAATCGAAGGTTCACTTCGTTAGAGCTCCAGATGAGCCAGATTGCAAAGTCCGTGAATAGAATGCCGGAGGGGAACTCGAAAGAGCAGTGCAAGGCGATCCAGCTGAGAAGTGGAACCAATTATGAAGGTCCTCAGATGCCTGCTGATTCTGAGACGCCCCAGGAAGAGATTGAGCCTAAAGGAGATGAAGTTGAGAAGGGGGTTGAAAGTGAAGGGATTGAGAAGCATAAAGATATGGATGAGTCCCAGAAGGGCAAAGGCATTGAGGAGGTTGAGAGAGTTCCTAAGTGGAAAAAGGCAAAGGAAGCAAGGGAGAAAGTGAAAGAAACAGAAAGAGATGAGTGGGGGGTACCCAAATCTGTGATACCCGTCCCGTATCCACAACGCTTCATGAAAAAGAAGCTTGATGAGAAATTCGCTAAGTTCCTTGATGTTTTTAAACAATTGCATATTAATATTCCTTTTTATGATGCTTTGGAACAGATGCCGCACTATGCGAAGTTTTTGAAGGACTTGATTGCAAAAAGACGGCGAGTGGATGAGCCGAAGTTGGTGCAGCTGAACCACGAGGTGAGTGCACTAGTGCACAAGGCGCTTCCACCAAAGCTGAAGGATCCCGGGAGCTTCACCATCCTATGTGACATTGGGAACGGGATCAAGAAGGGAGCGTTGTGCGACCTTGGAGCAAGCATCAATCTCATGCCCCTGTCGCTTTTCAAGAAGTTGGAAGGTGGTGAACTTCAACCCACAATGATGACGCTTCAACTTGCCGATCGGTCTATTACTCGACCTCAAGGTGTTGTTGAAGACGTTCTAGTGAGAGTTGGAGATCACATCTTTCCAGCCGACTTTGTAGTGCTAGAGATGGAGGAAGATGAGCACGTACCCCTGATCTTGGGAAGACCGTTCTTAGCTACGGCGGGGATGGTGCTAGACGTGGCGAATGGGAAGATCACGTTGAAGGTTGATGATCAAGAAGTGAAGATCTCCCTATATGAAGCCATGAAGCACCCGAAGGAGGATGAGAGCTTGTATTGCATGGATGCCATTGATCCTCGTGTTGAAGACACGCATTCTCTCCCTAATCCTTCTGATATTCATGATTTTGTTAGTCCTTCACCTGTTGAGTTAACCCATGAACATTATGTTCTTGATTATTTTGATAGGGATGAAGTGAAGAAGTTGAAGGATGAAGAGGTGAAGAAAGTGGACGTGGTCCAGTTAGACGGGAAAGGAGGAGTTAAGAAGAAAAAGTCCAAAATCAAGAAATTGTTTAGTAAGACTCCTCCAGATAGAGGCAAGAAGGAGTTGAGACCCATAACACTTGGGGATGGGAAGAAAGCAAAGGTACTCATGATGGTGGGGCATCAAGGAAAGGAGTTCAAACACCACTCTTATGAGAGTAAGGGAGGTAAATTTGAGTATGATGTCCCATAAGCTCCTTTGAGCACGGTCCGGCATGAGGACCTTAAAAATAGCGCTGAATGGGAGGCAACCCATTTTTATTTGCTTTCATTTATTTTTAGTGTCTTTTTATATTATTAGGGTGTTTAGAGTCGTATGTCTAACCTCGTACTCGAGAGCTTTATTTTGTAGGCTTGTCTCTAAAGGAGTAAAGGAACCAAAGAAGTGGAGATTGAAGGAACCAACTTGAGACAAGGGAGTGTGCAAAGCTATTGAGAGAAACTGAATTGTTCGGTTGAGGTAACCCACAACCCCAAACTTAGACCTCTAGCAAGGTCGAAGTTTGGGGGGGTGGAGTTTCTTTTTATGATTACATTGCACATGCATGCACGCCCTTATCTTTGAGTTGAGTTTGATTGATTATTGGTGCCTTGAGATGCTCCTTGGGCTATTATTAATTTGTTTTGTTACTCAATATTTTATGCCTATCAATCACCTTGTGCTTGTTGATTGCTATCTTTGAGTATGATTTGATGAGTAGGATGAATTGTGAGGCTGAGTTAGGAGTTTTCTTGTGTGAGTGTTTGAATTTGAGCTGATATGAGAAAGAACTTGTATGCTTGTGAATTTTTCTTTTGAGTACTTGTGTGATGAGAGTGAGAATGCACTAGGACTAGCATGGATGTGAAAGTCGTGAGCTTTTGAGCCTTACGAGATTTTGATGCATTAATTAATCTCTTCGTTTGTGAGTGGATCATCACCTTAGAGGATGCTAGAACTTGCATGTGCTCTTGCTTCTTGATTGTGTCTAGTTTGATATGCCGAATGTGATCTTAGGCCATCTTTGATTTAATTGAGTCACTTAGCCAAAATTTTCCTTACCAATGACATTGATCCCTTGTTAGCCCCTTTGAGCCTAGAGCCTATTTTATTTGCTAGCACATATGAACACTATTCCAATTCCTAAGCCTTTTTGTCCCAATTTGAGTGGAGAATAGGAAAGTGTGAATATGAATGGAGTGAATTGAGTTGAAAAAGGAAAAGGTTGTTTGTTGAGTGAATATGAGAAGAAGGGTGTGAATGAGATTTGAGTTGTGGGAAAGAAAACAAAAAATTGAGAATGAGCAAAAGAAAAATTGAGCTCATGTGTTTGTGCGAAAAAAAAGAGAAAAAAAAAAGTGATTGAAAAAAAAAAGTGAAAGAGTGAGAAAGAAAAAAATTGAAGTGTTGAGAGTAGTGGAATTAAAGTGTATTGATTGCAAATGTTGAAGTGATTCTGCTCCTAATCTCAAAGTGCCAAAGTTGATTTTTCTATTCTCCATTCACTTGAGTCATTTACCCCATATTGTTATCCCACCTGTCCAAAGAGCCTACATTACAACCTTGAGAAAAGTCCTTTTTGATTCGGCATTGATTTCTAGAGTATGGTCGAAGTTGAGAGCATTTACAAGCCTATGGCTGCCAATATGTGTGATTGATTGAGTGAGTCCCTTAAACACTGTTATACACTTGTAAGGGAGTGAAACACATCGTTGAGTGCACATCCATGCTTGATCTTGGTGTTTCTTGTTATTGTTGCATGAGTATGATGAAGGAAAGTGAGTGAGTATACGGGTGATTGACTTTTGAAGCGTAAGTTCATTAGCTTGCATGATTGAGTTTTCCTACTCATTCCTAACAATTTCACTTGACTTATTATTTCATTGCTTGGGGACAAGCAATATGGTAAGTTTGGGGGGGTTGATTAGGCGTGAAATTGTCATGATTCGTAGCTAGAAACGCCCTAGTTTTGGTCGAGTTTATAGAGTATTTAGAGTCAAATGAGCATTATTTCTATACATTGATAAATTTGTCTCTTTGGTGCTCATAGGTGAATAGAGGATGAAAAACGGAGTTCGTAGGACTTTGAATCGACTCAAACGGATGCCCGGATGAGAAGATATTGAAGAAATACGATTGGTATTAGTGCGGACGAGGAAAAGTATCATTTGGAAGGATTAGAGATCACTCGAGCGCATTGCTCGAGCGCCACCGCTCGAGCGCCTTACTCGAGCGCGCAACGTACAGAACAATTCTTGCGCTCGAGCAGCTCGAGCGCCACCGCTCGAGCGAATTGCTCGAGCGCCCAAAAACATACAGAGAAGATTCAGCGCTCGAGCAGCTCGAGCGCGACCGCTCGAGCGAATGCATCATTCGAGCTACACTGCTCGAGCGGGACCGCTCGAGCGTTTTGCTCGAGCGCCCATATACTTTCGCCTCCGGATGCGTATTTTCGGCCCATTAACTCCCGTTTCGACCCGGTGCCTATATATACCTCTTCCAAACACGTTTTGAAAGATCACCAAACTTTTAGAAATAATTTTAGACTTAGTTTTGGAGAGGAAGGAGACGAGCAAGCTTTCTTTATGTTTTGTTGAGGTTTTGCATACGAATTCTTAGTTTCTTTTCATTAGTTCGTTACTTTAAACGCTTTTAATTTCGTTTTAGTTAATTCAATTTCAGTTCTTCGTATTTATTTTCTTTTTAAACCCTAGTTCATGTTTATTATTTTCTTTATTCAATTCATTATGTTTTTATTCGTTGTTTCTTCTGTTGCTTTTATTTATGTTAAAACCATGTCCGGCTAAAACCCTTGCATGCTTGGGTTAGGATGAACTCGTAGAAGTAGGATGTGGGTACGTAATTAAGGTAATTGGTGACGTTAGTTTTAATTCTCTTAATTAATGAATTCATATAATTAATCTTAACTCTACCTTTGAATTTCGTACGAATGTGTTAGAGAGAGGACGACCGCATCACTCAATAACAATTAGTAGTCTTAACGAGAGGGTTTAGGAGAGGTTAATTCATCTACCGGTTTAGCGAAGGAGGACGACCGCATCACCTTAGTTAAATTAGGGTCTCATTAATTAAGCACAGTTCATTAACTTGTTAGTGGATTAGTGAAGTCGATTGCTAGGATAAAGTATTAGGGTGAGAAATCTTGAGCTTTCATTCTACGATCTTTTACTTAGGTTAATTCTTGGTTGTCACAATTACTTTGATTATGTACCTGCTCCGTTAGTATACGTAGGGATTCATATCCTGAGCATCACCATCTCTTATTTGAATCCAACCCTTAGTTAATTCGTCTGCTTTATTATTTTAGTTTACTTAGTTTATTTCAGTCTTTTAATTAATCTTTCAAAAACCCCAAAAAACATCACACTCATATTAACTACGACGCGTAGGTCTTCAGGGATCTATTCGCATATACACTATCCCTTGGGTTCGATAATACTTGGTCCCTATACTTGCCCATACTACAGTGAACCCGTTCTCTTACGGGGTAGCTACTAGTAGAAGCTAGTGTAGTCGCTTCAAGTCAGTCCTCTGGAGGGGTCTTCTGGTGACTCTTCTGGTGAAGTCTTCTGGTCTGGCAGTTCCCCCTAGACTAAGTCCTAATCTAGATCATCATCTGGCTAACAGGTCCAGATGGTCCTATTACATCTTCTGGTTTGTTTTAACTCATCAAAACTAACAATTTTTATCCTAACAATTTTGTATCTTCAATAATGTTTTATTTTACGGAACTATTTGTATTTTAACTTATTTATTTATGATTTGTATTTCAATTTTTGTAATTTTAATTTTGTTATTGAGATTGTAGTTTATTTTAAGTGCATGGTATTTATTTTTAACAAATTACGTGCATTGAATAATATAAGTTATTATATTTCTTACATTTTTATATATAATAAAAAAATTATTATAGTGTATATATAATTTTTAAATAATAAAATAAATAATTATTTTAGGTTGAGTTGAATAGTAAATTGAGTATGTGGAAGAGAGAACGATGAATTATTTATTGAGAGATTGTGTTGTTGTAGGTTGTGTTAATGTTGTTGGTAGTGAAGTATTCACTATTTACTTTGAAACAACATGAATTTGCCCTTTCTTCTCATTAACCAATACTTTATGATCAAATGTTGTTTTAGATATTTTAACATGCAGGATGAAGATCTAGAAGGATCTACAAGGTTCTGGAATACTCAATGTTGCAGTGAATGTTGCATAACGTTGGTTGCAACATGGGCGGTTACGGGTTCCAAAAGGATCTACAAGGATCTACAAGGGCCTACACGATCCAGACTTATCCAGGACGTTTTAGAACAATCTAGATCAGGCGGTTGCATCAAGAAGCATTAGGAATAAAGATAAAAAACGTGGGACAACATGAAGATCATGGAAGCGGTTACTTGAAGGAGTTATTTGCGGATTGAAGACTTGCGCCTATAAATAGAGGTCGAAGCTTTCAGTACCAAGTATGGAGTAAATGAGTACACCTACTTTAGTGTTGATCCTGAGTTTAAAGGTGATAGGGCAGTTATTCCAACATTTATGTTATACTTAGAAGTAGAGTTTTTCTCGTATAACTTGCGGTCGAACCTATATCCATAGATAGATAGATCATAAATATAGAGTGAGATCAACTTTGATGGTGTATAGTTTTATACACTTAGCCAATTTAGATTTGATAGGTGATATCGAGTCTTGTTTCCGTTGTGAATGATTATACTCTTCACACAACTTTTGTAACACTAATCTTTTTATAGTGAACCTTTCGCCGTAAGGCTAGCACAAACTATTTAAGATAGTTTATGTTAAAAAGTATTCCATTTCGCAATTGTGTGTTTAAGTCTTCCGCTATACACATTTTATATTCTGATTTTCCAGTTTGTTGTAATATTTATTTTAACATTTGTTACAACATCTGTACTTTTTAACATACGCACACTTTCAATTGGCACCAGAGCCATAAACTTAATATACTAAGTTTAGATCCTGAGTTTTTAAGTGTGTCTTTTGCTATGGAATATCCTGTAAACACCCCACTTAGGCCTCCCATACTAGATGGAAACAACTATGCCTATTGAAAACCTAAGATACGTATGTACATCAAGTCAATTGATGAATGTGCTTGGAGTAGTGTTCTGACCGGCTGGGAATGGCCCAGAAATCAAGCAGATGATGATGGCGAGACAAGAGTCAAACGGGAGATTGAATGGACAAATGAGGAGACCACGACGGCAAGCTACAATTCCAAAGCTCTCAATGCTATCTTTACCTCTGTTGATGTATCTATGTTCAAGATTATATCAACATGTACCACGACTAAAGATGCATGGGAGAGGCTTCAAGAACATTGTGAAGGAAGTGGAAGTGTTCGAAGGACTAAACTTCGAATGCTTGGGACCAAGTTCGAGAATCTAAGGATGAAGGATGATGAGACGATCACGGCTTACAATGAGAGGCTGAGTGAAATAGTCAACGAATGACACGCACTTGGTGATCCAATTTCCAATGTACGAGTTGTACACAAAATTTTGTGATCTGTTCCTAAACGGTTCGATGCAAAAATTTGTGTTATTGAAGAAGCCAAGGACACTGACACTTTAAGTCAGAATGAGCTTGCAAGTATTCTCAAAACATATGAGATGAACACAACTTAGTCTGATGATACAAGTGAAGGAAAGAAGGTTGTTGTTTTCAAAGGTGAAACATCTTCTAACACTGAAAATTGGCCCTTTGTGACTGAGGTTGAGTCTGATGAAGATGTTTTGGACCAATGTTACAACACTCCTGAACACATTGCACTCCTTACAAAGAAGTTCAATTCCTACCTGAAGAAGAAACTGAACAGATCCAGAGGAAATGTCCAACAAAGGACTCCTTTCAACAACACACCATCAGACCCAGAGAAAAGTAAAGATCAAAATCAATCAAGGCAATTCAGAGGTAATAAATCAAGGTATGATCCTGAATTTAGAAAATCAGTTAGATGTGATGCATGTACTGGATTTGGACACTATGTAAATGAGTGTGCAAATACCAGGTTAAGACAGAAACTGAATTTTAATGTTACCTTTAGTGATGACTCAGATGATGATGAACCTGAAGGTTCTAAAGATGAGGAATTAACTTTTTCTGCAAGAATTTATTATGATGATTCTTTAGATGATGATCTGGATGATCTAGACACTGATGATGTTTCCAATGTTATAACATCATAAACAACATTTGTTAAAAATCATTCAGATTTGAACTGTTTTAATGAGTTTGTTGATGAGATAGGTTCTAATGACATAAGGAATGATGATTCCAGTATAGCCAAAGAGAATGATGATCTCAGAGAGATTGTGACAAAGTTGGAAGTCATTCTAACAAGGAAGGATTTAGAAATTTCTAAGCTAAAGGAAGAATTGAAAAATTCTACCTTAAGTTTTAAGAAGTTTTCTAAAAGCTCTTCCATTGTAAATGATTCTTTCACTACTAGACAGTCTAGTAAACATGGTTTAGGCTATTGTGGTGAGACTACTTCTAAATATGTGAATAATCCTGTAAAATTTATTAAGGGAAAAATTGAACTTTTTGCTGAGACAAAAGTACATGTGATTGATAAACCTATTAGGAAGTATGTTTGTCACTATTGTTCTGAAATTGGTCATATTCGTCCTTACTTTCAAAAGATGAAAAGAGATCTGGAAATTCAAAGAGTGTTGTCTGAAATGTCTTCACATTCTAAGAAACACTGGTCAAAATCTGCTAAGAAAAAGAAAGAACATGTTACTTGTAATGTTGTTCAAACTTCTCTGAAAGCATGTGTTCCTGATCTATGGTACTTTGATAGTGGTTGTTCTAGACATATGACTGGTGATGTTAACTACTTGTCTGATTATGAACCTTGTAATGGTGGAACTGTTACATATGGTGGTGGATCAAAAGGTAAAATCATTGGAAAAGAGATCTTAAATGTTGAAGGTTTTCCTAGGCTTAAGAATGTTTTGCATGTTGATGGTTTACTTGCTAATCTTCTTAGTATAAGTCAACTATGTGATGACAATTTGCATGTTGAATTTGATAAAGATTCATGCTATGTTCTAAACAAGGATAATAAGTGTCTAATGACCGGAAATAGGTCAGCTGATAATTGTTATCTAATTGGAACAAACAAAGTATGTCATTTGTCAAATTGTGATGATAATGTCCTATGACATCAAAGACTTGGACATACAAATTATAGATTCATGCAAAAATTGGTTAAGTCTGAAGCAGTGAGAGGTTTACCTAAACTAAAGATTGTTACACCTACTGTATGCGGTTCATGCAAAAAAGGTAAGCAGGTAAGAATGTCACATAAAATGTTATCACATTGCATGACACATCGTTGTTTTGAATTACTGCATATGGATCTTATGGGTCCTATGGAAACTGAAAGTATTGGTGGTAAGAAATATTCACGGGTTGTGGTAGATGATTACTCTAGGTTTACCTGGATTGAGTTCTTAAGAGAGAAATCTGAAATATTTGATACTTTTAAAATTCTTTATAAAAGATTTAAAACTGTTTTCAACTTGAAAGTAAGCAGGATTAGATTTGATCATGGTAGAGAATTTGAGAATAGCATGTTTTCAGAATTCTGTAATAAGAAAGGAATTGTCCAAGAGTTTTCTTCTCCTAAAAGTCCAAAACAAAATGGGATAGCTGAACGGAAAAATAGAACTCTTCAAGAAATGGCAAGAGTAATGCTTATTTCAAAAAATCTTGCAAAGAAATTTTGGGTTGAAGCATTGAATACAGCATGCCACATTGCTAATAGAGTCTATTTTAGATTTGGAAGCAACAAAACCCCATATGAGATCTTGAACAATAAGAAACCGAATGTGAAATACTTTCATGTTTTTGGTTGTGTGTGTTACATTCTGAATGATAGGGATCAACTGCATAAGTTTGATTCTAAGAGTGATAAAGGTTTTTTCTTAGGTTATTCTAGAAATAGCAAAACTATAGAGTCTATAACCTTAGAACTAACACTGTTCAAGAATCTTTGAATGTTGTTTTTGATGATGACAGGAATCTGATAGATGGAAATAACACTGAAGATGTGACTGAAGTTACTGATGTTCCAAAAGAATCACTGAAAACAGAGAATGTTACACCAAATATTACAGCATCTGGTTCAACATCTCCTGCAGATTCAATTGATACTTCACAGAATAATCAGTATACCCCAAAGAAGAATCCAGCTACTTGGATTACAAAAAGTCATCCTTCGAATCAGATCATTGGAGATGCTTCAGTTGGTGGTCAAACGAGAAGAAGAGTAAGTGCAAACCGTGTTGATGTGGTAAGGTCTGTGTGCATGTCTTCAATATGCAATATTGTGAATGCTCAGTGTTACTTTTCTGAAATTGAACCTAAAAATGTTACAGAATCATTAAAAGATGAAAATTGGATTAATGCTATGCATGAGGAACTTAATCAGTTTGAGAGGAATGATGTTTGGTCATTAGTTCCAAGACCTGATAATGTCAATGTCATTGGAACTAAATGGATCTTTAAAAACAAAACTGATGAGTCTGGTAACATAATTAGGAACAAAGCTAGATTAGTTGCACAAGGTTACACTCAAGTTGAAGGTATTGATTTTGATGAAACATTTGCACCTCTTGCTAGGATAGAATCCATTAGACTATTACTAGCAATTGCATGTTACATTAACTTTAATATTCATCAAATGGATGTAAAAGCTGCATTTCTGAATGACATATTAATTGAAGATGCATTTGTTGAACATCCTAAAGGTTTTGAAAACCCACAGTATCCTGATCATGTGTACAAACTAAATAAAGCCTTGTATGGCCTCAAACAAGCTCCTAGAGCTTGGTATGGTAGACTTACTGACTTTCTGTTGCAATTTGGTTTCATAAGAGGAGAGACTGATAGAACCTTATTCATTAAAAATTCTGGAGAGGACTTATTAATAGCTCAAATATATGTTGATGACATTGTTTTTGGTTCAACTTGCAACATTATGTTAAACAAGTTTGTTGAAGCAATGATAACAACATTTGAGATGAGCATGGTAGGTGATTTGAATTACTTCCTAGGACTTCAAATCAAACAAACTGATAAAGGTATTTTCTTCTCTCAGAGTAAGTATGCAAAGAATTTAGTGAAAATGTTTGGTTTAGAAAGCTCAAAAGTCATGAAAACTCCTATGGGATCTACACAAAAGTTGTGTAAAAACACTGTTGGTCAAGATGTTGATCCAACTTTGTATAGATCCATGATAGGTAGTCTTCTGTACTTAACTTCAAGCAGGCCTGATATTATGTATAGTGTTTGTGTTTGTGCTAGGTACCAAGCTTGTCCCAAAGAGTCTCATTTGAATGCAGTCAAGAGAATCATAAGATATGTGGCTGGTACAACTGATCTTGGTATATGGTATACCAAAGACACAAGCAGTACACTTGTTGGATATACTGATGCTGACTGGGCTGGAGACATTGATGATAGGAAGAGCACGAGTGGTGGTTGCTTTTATATGGTTAATAATTTGATTTCATGGCATATCAGAAAATAGAATTGTGTATCACAATCTACTGCAGAGTCTGAGTACATTGCAGCAGGTAGTTGTTGTACACAACTTCTTTGGTTGAGTAAAATGTTCAGTGATTATGGTTTAGAGAGTAATACTTTAACTGTATTTTGTGATAACACAAGTGCTATCAACATTTCGAAAAATCCAGTTCAACACTCACTTACTAAACACATAAGTATTAGACATTATTTCATAAGGGATCTTATAGAAAAGAATATTGTGAAGTTAGAATACATACCCACTGAAAATCAATTTGCTGATGTGTTTACTAAAGCATTAGACCATGAGAGATTCTCATTCTTGAGGAAATCTCTTGGTATGTGCACAATCTGAGTAACTGAGAAGCGAATGTTGTTATGTGTGTTAAAACATCTATAACAACATCAGGGTATCTGCATGTTCTAATTAAAGCTTGTTCTTGTATTTTGATTCATAATTTCTTTGTAAAATAAATCTGGACTAAGTACGTGTGCTGTGTAAAAATAAAGAGGAATCACTCTTCTCAAACACATAATAAGTTTTTGAAAAAGCACATCAAGATGTAACTAATTCACTGAGTAACTATGGAGCACGGAGTTCTCTACTACGATGTCTTCTTTTCAAAAGGTGATTAGTAAAACATCAATATGTCACAAATCCATTGAGTAATTATGGGGCACGGAGTTCGCTGCTACGATGCATTCTCTTGAAAAGATGGATCAATGTGAATAAAAAATGCTAAAAGTGTTTGATAAAAAGTGCGACATTGGATATTAAAACCGATGTTGAAGTGTGTGTTCCAATTTTGAATACAACATCATATGCAGATCGTATTTATTTTTCTAAGTCAAGTTATGGACCGATTTTTCAGGAATTTGTTTTTTAATTTCCACATGCATAACCCACGTTTTCAATTTTATTCAAGTAGTGCATAATTTAGTGTGTTTAATTAATTAAAATTCGGATTTTTGTTTCTGAAATAACCCACGATCTTTTATGGAGGAGTGGGTGGTTTCAACTTCTTAAAATCCAGAATATTCCTTTTGTGGGTAATTAAAATAACTTCCGTACTCTCTCCTATATATATCCTTCATGTCCTATGCTTAATTTTCTGTGTTTTAGCATATGAGTAAAGTTCAGATTTTTCGTACAAGTGTTGAAATTCAGTGTGTTTGCATTCTAGGGTTTTAGTGTTATTTCTCTTAAATTTGATTTCACTTGCTTTTACTAAGTACTTAATGGCTGGAAATCAAAAGAAAAACTCCCACAGTTCGAAAACTCCCTCAAACTCTCCACCTTCTCAAACCTCAAACCTGAACCTTCTTGCAGAAATAACCTCAAGCCAAAACCCAAATGCTGCCTCTGTTGCTCCATCATCGAGCACAACACCTCTTACTACTCTAACTCCTGTTCAAGCTTTCCCCGTAAACATCTACATCCCAAATGAAGCCACTGTTGATCAGCTTGAGTCGATCACACGTGGTATTGCTCAAAGCCTTCAAGGAAGCCTTATGGTTCCCAAGCTAACCATTGGTTCGATTGAAGTGGATGTTGCATCCTATCTGAACCAAACTCAAAACTCTTCATCTACTGTTCACATCGAAGGCACTTCTTCGATTGCTCAACCAGAAATTCCAAAATCCTCAAGCCAAGCCAATAACCCTACTGCTAATGTTTCAAAAGATGTTGAAACAGGTGATCAAGCCATGGAGAATGCTGACATTGCCAAGGAGACTGTTGCTGAAGAAACTAGGGAGAAAAGCCCTAATGTTGAGGTCCCTGATGTTGAGATGTCAGAGGAAGACAAAGAAGAATCACCCAAAACTGATTCTTCAATGTCTGAGGACTCTGAGCCTGCTCCAATAGCCAAAACTATGAAGAAAAAGGGTGGCAAAAGGAAAATAAGCCCTGTTAAATCAAGGAGGAGATCGGGTAGAGAAAAGAAAAGGGTGAACTACTCTGAAACCACAAGGAAGAAGAAAGATGAGGAAGGAGATGTTGCTACTCGACCTATTCAAGTGTTTTCCTGAATCTGAAAAGGAGTCGAGCTCCAAAGACTCATCTGAGAAAGAGACTGATCACTCTCAAAGCCAGGGGAAGGAAGAATCTGATGAGAGTGATGTACCTATATTTGAACTAAGGAGGAGAGCAAGAGTTGAGCTAAAGACCAAGAGGAAGTTTGAGTATGCCACTGGTGGTGCTGGAACAAGTGCAGCAGCACCAGAACCTGAAGCTGATGGCAACAGTTCTGGGAGTAGCTCAGACAAAACCAAAACTGATTCTAATTAAGTTTCTTCATGTTGAGGATGTTGAGGAGGAAGATGTTCCTCACATGGATGAGATCATAAATGTCCTGACTGGAGGGAGAGTTAACAAATGGAAGAAGAATATGTTGGCTGCCTCATTGACCTCTCTGTATTCAGTCTTACACAAACTAATGGTGTATAACTGGATACCCTCTACAAATTCCACAAAGGTGACCAGAGATCAGACTGTACTGATGTACATAATTGGTGTGATGAAAAACTTTAACCTTGGTTTGGTTATTTTTCATCACATGATGAAATTTGCTGGAAAGATCTCTGAGAACTACTGGGAAAACCTACTTTTTGCCACAACAGGGGGAGTATCAGTTGCTGCTGCTCGAGGAGTTGAAATTCATGAGATGGATGATGCTGCTGAACCTGCTGTTGAGGTTGCTGAGGAAGGTGATTGATTAGGCATGAAATTGTCATGATTCGTCGCTCGAAATGCCCTAGTTTTGGTTGATTTTGTTGAGTATTTAGAGTCATTTGCGTATCATTTTTATAAAGTAATGAATTTGTCTCTTAGATGCTCATAGATGGATAGAGGGCGAAAAGAGGAGTTCGTAGGACTTTGAATCGACTCAAACGGACTCCCGAATGAGAAGATATCGAAGAAATACGAAAAGTACTAGTTCGAGGGAGCAAAAGTATCATTGGAGTGCACAAGCTAGAAGAGCTCGAGCACAAGTGCTCGAGCGGTCGTGCATAGCACACGAGGAGGTGCAACTCGTGCACAAGTGCACGAGTACTCGTGCATAGCGCACGAGCAAGAGAGTTGGTCGTGCACAAGTGCACGAGCTCGAGTGCTCGTGCAGTTTTGCGTCCCTGGAAGATTGAAGCGCTCGAGTTGAAGGAGCTCGTGCACTAGTGCACGAGCAAGCTCGGAATTTCGGCCCGTTAACTCCCGTTTTGACCCTTTGCTTATATATACCTCTTCCGAACACGTTTTGAAGGATCCATCACTGTATACATCACTTTTAGATTTAGTTTTAGAAGAGGAGGTGAGACGAGCAAGTTTACTTTACGTTTGGTTGAGGTTTTTCATACGAATTCTTCGTTTATTTTCGCTTCTTAGTTTCTTTTCGTTAGCTTGGTAACTTTTAACGCTTTAAACTTCGTTTTTATCAATTAAATTTCAGTTCTTAGTATTTTTAATTCTTTAAAACTCTAGTTTATGTTTGATCTCTTCTTCGTCCTAATTATCATGTTCATGTTCGTTATTTATTCAATTGTTATTATTTACGTAAAACTCATGTCTAGCTAAAACCCTTGCATGCTTGGGGTAGGATGAACTCGTAGAAGTAGGTTGTGGGTACGTAATTAGGGTAACTCATGACGTTAGGTTTTAATTCTCTTGATTAATGAATTCTTAAAATTAATCTTAACTTTACTTTTGAATTTCGTTCGAAAAGTGTTAGAGAGAGGACGACCGTATCACTCTTTAACAACGAGTAGACTTAACTAGAGGGTTTAGAAAGGGTTAATTCATCTACCAGTTTAGCGAAGGAGGACGACCGCATCACCTTAGTTAAATTAGGGTCTCATTAATTAAGCACAATCTGTTAACTTGTTAGTGGATTAGTGAAGTCGAGTGTTTGGGTAAAATATTAGGGTTTAGAATCTTGAGCTTTCACCTTGCATTCTTTTACTTAGGTTATTTCTTGCGCGTCACGATTATTTTGATTATGTACCTGCTCCGTTAGTATACGTAGGGATTCCTATCCCGAGCATCACCATCTCTCATTTGAAAACAACCCTTTGATTCTTAGTTTAATTTTGCTTTTTGCATTCCTAGGATAATTTTAGTCTTTTAATTAATCTTTCAAAAAATCCAAAAACATTCCACTCATATTAACTACGACGCGTAGATCTTCAGGGATCTATTTGCATACATTCCATCCCTTGGGTTCGATATACTTGGCCATTATACTTACTCATACTACAGTGAACCCATACGCTTGCGAGGAATCTACTAGTAGAAGTTAGTATATTCGCTTCAAGTCAGTGGTGCGACTGGACCTGATGCTGCTGAAGATGTTGTTGCAAATCTTGCAACAATTCATATTCAGGAAACAGAGGAAGAAGAGTTGTATGGTGATCTGCCAGATATTTCTACCAAAGTTTGAAGATGGTTTAGAGACTGGAGGAAGCACAATTTATGGGGGAGCTTAGTGCATGATGCTTGAAGCTGCAGCTGTATATTTTATACAGTGATATCAAGTTCCTCTTTTGATAGGAAGTTCTTAATTTCTGAAAGACAATATTATATTAGTTGTTAGGATATTATTTCAGTTTGAAAGTTGTAATTTGAATGAGTAAACATTATGTTACTCATTTTGCTGTTTGATGAGCATATATGATGATGTTCATTCTGTTTTGGTGAAATTAACTTATTGTTATTTCATCTTGATTTTGATGGTTCAACTTACAGTTGATCATCTTGTTTTTTGGCAGTTTTGCTACACAAGTGTGAAAAGATAAGTGTACAATACGATGTTGATCTCTATTGTACATACATCACTGACTTATATATTGAGAGATATATACATCATGTGTGTTGTAGCAGAAATGTCAAATTGGGGGAGATTGTTAATGTTGTTGGTAGTGAAGTATTCACTATTTACTTTGAAACAACATGAATTTGCCCTTTCTTCTCATTAACCAATACTTTATGATCAAATGTTGTTTTAGATGTTTTAACATGCATGATGAAGATCTAGAAGGATCTACAAGGTTCTGGAATACTCAATGTTGCAGTGAATGTTGCATAACATTGGTTGCAACATGGGCGGTTACGGGTACAAGGGCCTACACGATCCAGACTTATCCAGGACGTTTTAGAACAATCTATATCAGGCGGTTGCATCAAGAAGCATTAGGAATAAAGATAAGAAACGTGGGACAACATGAAGATCATGGAAGCGGTTACTTGAAGGAGTTATTTGCGGATTGAAGACTTGCGCCTATAAATAGAGGTCGAAGCTTTCAGTACCAAGTGTGGAGTAAACGAGTACACCTACTCTAGTGTTGATCCTGAGTTTAAAGGTGATAGGGCAGTTATTCCAACATTTATGTTATACTTAGAAGTAGAGTTTTTCTCGTATAACTTGCGGTCGAACCTATATCCATAGATAGAGAGATCATAGATATAGAGTGAGATCAACTTTGACGGTGTATAGTTTTATACACTTAGCCAATTTAGATTTGATAGGTGATATCGAGTCTTGTTTCCGTTGTGAACGATTATACTCTTCACACAACTTTTGTATCACTAATCTTTTTATAGTGAACCTTTCGCCGTAAGGCTAGCACAAACTATTTAAGATAGTTTGTGTTAAAAAGTATTCCATTTTGCAATTGTGTGTTTAAGTCTTCTGCTGTACACATTTTATATTCTGATTTTCCAGTTTGTTGTAATATTTGTTTTAACATTTGTTACAACATCTGCACTTTTTAACACACACACACTTTCAGGTTGTTAATGATCATAGTCTAAAATTGATTTGAAATTAGATTTAAAATTCAAGTTAGATGCGTACAAAAATTTGTGTTTTTTTAAAAGAAGGAAAGGATACTAGTATTTTATAAAGAACTTGTTGTTAGTAAGATTACATTATAATAGGAAATGTAAACATCATAGTCAGATATTCCATGAACAGCCCGCATGGGGATAGCTCAATTGGTTTTTGGGTGACAGATTGCTATAAGGACGCAGAATCGAGCCCTGGCAGCTGCAGTGTGGGAGTATTATCCCTCTCCAAAGTGGGGGATAGCTCCTTGTGGGCACCAGACACTAGTCCTCCCACCTAATGGGCCTAGTCCTCTCACCTAATGCGCCGCTGATTCACCATGATTTACCTCCTCAACTCAATTCTGTCGGGCCAGTGGGTGGGGCCCCTGAGGGCGAGGGCTTCGCCTTTTGCTACAAAGATATTTATGCATCTCAATCTATGCTATATATATATTTTTTATTTTGCAAATTTAGTGAACCAGTTAGAAAACATCTTTAGCAGATTATTAGAAATAAAGTGAACTAGTTGGAAAAAATATTTATGAAACATCAACAGAACTTAGTAACTGTAATTTAGGTTTTGACCAGAATAATACTACAAATTCATTTTGGGCATCATTGATGCACTTTGAAGAATAAGTTAAGCAGCCCCTAGTACAGAATTGGCATTTTAAACACGAATATAAATCAACACTACTGGTAACGTTCAAATAAAAGAAGGGCATCCTTGGACAACAATTCCTTTAGCAGTTGGACAGGAAGCTAATGGGCATCCATCTGTGCTACTTCCCCACCAATCAAGGCTGATATGTTCCATACCCAGACATAAATACATGAGCACTCCCATGAAAGCTAATCCGGCATCAAGAGCACCTGATAACACATAGTTGTGTCTACTCCACCAATCACGGTAGTATCTGTACCAAACGTACCCAGACAAGAAACCGATGATAATCCAGCTGTTGTAGTTCACAGCTGTAGCTGGAGGCATCTTTATTATTGACACTAACAGCACCGGAACTGAAATCGATCGAACCCATTGCTGGTTCGGGAAGGCCTTGGTTGCCACCCAAACCAGAATGGGGGCCACGGCCCCGATTAGAAAAGACCAATTAATGGCTGCGTAATAGCCAAGATCTCCAGTTATCCTCTCTGGCCCAATCAGCCCCCAAATCACGGACCCATCGTAGAATACGTGGTCAGTCGGGCAGGTCCACGGGCTGCCCTCGGGCAGCGCTGCTCGATCACAAATGTCAGGAACGGTGTCCATGAGCCACCACGCCGTTCCTAGATGTACGAGAGATGATATCAGAGTGCCAACCACCTGATGGACATTAGTAATGATCAATGATAACTAATGAGAAAATACAATAAAGACAGAATCGTAATATAATCTTCAACTGAACGTAACCTGGGCCATGAACATTGTTCTGGGTGGTATTTTCATGTAATGACCAAGTTTGAAATCTTGGAGAAATACTAACGCTTGTTTCATACTGATGTAGCCGTACACCTTAAAGCAAATATTGGCAATCGGATATCCTGGATAAAGGTATCCGAATATGTACTCCGTGATCACATTCAATCCTGGTGTCTGATCATAAATAACTCAATTTCAGCAATAGCTAAGAGGCTAATTGATGCAACAATTAATAGATAAAATCATAGATTCTGACTTGGTTGGTTGTAGCAGTGATAACTCCAATTGGAAGGGTGAATAAAAAGGCAAGGCCACATGCTAATAAAACGCCCCACCATGGCAACTGAAGTTCATCGTTGTAATAGTGACACAGAAACAGGGCGCCAACTATGTTTATTGAAAGAATGCATAAGAACCACCATTCAGGGACTTGCTTGTAGTTTTGCATGAGCTTGGAGTGTATGTCCATTTGCTTCTCTTTGAATGCTGATTTTCTCAGCAACCACATATCTCTAAATTCACAAAAGATAATGTTAGTTTGGGAGACAAAAAAAAAACTAATCTTGATACAATAACATTTTATAGTGTAAAATGTTATGGTATCAGTGAAAGCATGTAATGGTATCAGTTTCATATTATGAACAAGTTTCACGCGAAACCTACTCTGATGGTAAATATTTTTTATTGAAGCAGGAAAGCTAGCTAATTAGTAGTTATTTTAAGCTTACCTGCCATGGAAAATGAGGACATGAACAATGGTGGCGGTGAGACAGGCAAAACTAAAACCATAGCTCATAATAAAGAAGGTGCTGAGATAAAGATGGCCTTCGCGCTCGTATGCTTGTAAGTCAATGTGGAAATTTGAATCTATAATGGCAGAGATGTTATACTTTTGCCCATCTGACTTAAAGAGCTCATCAGAGAATATAGGAAAGGTCTTTGCTCTGTAAACATTGAGCCAATACATTGTAGGTGTAACTACATACATGTAAAGAAAATAGCCAACAGCAATGTTAGCAGTGGCAAACCATGGGCTAGCCAAGGGGCTACCGAGATATGAGGATATGCTGGACCAGTCGAGGCCGATTGCACCGATTCCTAGACCGTCGAGTCCAGAACCGAGCTGTTGAATTAGGACGGAAGAAGAGAATATCCAGCAAAGCCAGGATATTGAAGTAAGCTTTGGGATTAGGTATCCTGGAAATACATAATAAGCAAAGCTGCAGATGAAGGCGATGAGGAAGAACTGATTTCGTGTGAAGGTTCCCCTGGCTCTCACTTCTTTCTCATGAAGTGCCCTGCAATTCATACTCAACGATTACAGACTTTTCATATGCATCAACAGCCACAATTTTACAAGGCGCTACCGTGCCACGCGGGAATTTAAGTATAGAGTTTAAAAAAATTACATTATAAATTTATTTTACTCGTACCTAATATACTTTTATACGTTGATGTTAAATGAAAAGCACTCGTATAAAATATTTATGCTAGTATTTAGATTGGAAAGCCCATCGATTCTAGCTGGTTGAAATGGGAAGGGTGAATTAAAAAAAAAAAAAAAAAAAAAAAAAAACTCCGCCCAAAGACAAAAACCAAGAATTCGATCACAGTTTGTGTTATTATATGAAAAATGATATTTTCACGTTAAAATATAAAAGTTCGCTCGCGGGTTATGTTATTATAAAGTCAAACATGTGTAACACATGTAATGTATTTGAAAAATATGTTACTATATGAATAAAAATATTTATTATATGAAGAAAGATGCGTTACTATATAACAAAATAAGTACTGACGTGGAACACAAAATCTAGAATTAAAAAACACACATTTGTCTTTTTAAAAACACATATTTGTCCTTATAATTACTATAAAGACAAATATTTGTTTTTGTAAGGACTAATAACACATAATAGTCTTTATAGTAACACATCTCGTGCCAATTTTCAATTTTTGCCTTAACTTGGATTTTTTTTGGGTAAACCCACTTGACAGGTTTATAATCTGCGATTTTTTACTCGGACGATCCATGACCCATGAGATTATCATACTTGTCAATTTTAAACATATTTTACGGTATAATATTTTATAGGAGTGATTCTCATGTTAAATTAGGGTATGATAAGATATTAGATACATAATCAAGTTTAGTACTTTTTTTTTTCCCACTATAAATTTCTCACTTTCCTTTTTTAGTGTCTCACTATAAGTTTTTTATTCCTTTAAAAAATAAAAACAACACTTCATATATTAATAAACAAATATTTTTTTTAAACAATTATATTTTACTTTTTCACAACCCTTCATTATTTTACATAAAAGTCAGCATGTAGTCCACCATATATTAATAAACAATATTTTTTTTTAAACAAATAAATAAAAAGAAAGGAGAAACTTGCAGTGGTATAGAAGAAGTACAAAGAAGTGTTAAATAAAATAAATGTTAAAAATATATAAATATTTATAATTTAATTTAATCAGTAAACATTTTAAATATTCACAAGACACACTATTCAAATTTATATATATACATATTTAATTAGGCTCAAAATTAGGATGCTACATGTGATGACATACAGTATGGTTTATAGTTAAAAATAATCAATACATGACACTCCGTACACCAAGTTCTCAGTTAAAAATTGTTAAATAAGGACGTCCAACCAAATCACAATTTTCTATTAAGAGGAAGTCAGAGTATAGAAGATGACGTTTTGCAAATAAAGAAAAAAAAAAAGAAAGAAGAAGAAAGTAAAAAAAAAAAAAGAGCATAGAAGATGACAAAATTAAGGAAGATCTAAATACTTGAATTCATTCATCAAATAAGGATGTGTATTTTATTGATAGTTTTCTACTAAAAAGAAGCCACAGTTTAATTAGAAGATGACAAAAGCTTTTGTTCAAGATGAATAGTTGATGGAAGTTCAAGAACAGAGAGTCCAGGAGCATATAATGCGATTGTGGATAACCAATTATGAAATAAAAATAAGTTTGTAAATTGCTAGCCACAATACACAAAACACGTGTAATATCAATCCAATCAACATCTAACGTCGGAACAGAGGAATCGAACTATCAAAACTGATAAATTAAGAAGAGTGGACCTGAAGAGAGACACCTGAACGAGGTTTTGAGGCCACCACATTGAGGCGGGCTCCACCAAGTACCGCCGGAGAAGCCCGGCCCATCCGAAGCCCAATATCTGCGTCGTTAAAACCACGCCCAGCGACACCAAAAAAGTCAACCTTTGTTTGTAAAATATCTTAACCGCCGTAATTATATGGATCGAGTAAGGATTCGCCGCCCCCGAATTCGCGAAAATGGTTATAAGGACGTGCTCCTTCACATTGAATTTCCCGGGGTTGAGGCTGAATTCCCACTTTTGCCCCTGGAAGAACACCCGCCGCGTGAGCGCCGCGGCCATGAGGTGGCCCAGGGGCACGACGGCGATCTGGGCGGAGATGGCGGAGACGGAGAGGGGCTCGCGGCGGTACCAGAAGAACTGGTTGAGGAAAGAGAGGAGAACGCAGGCGGCGGCCCCCAATACCCACATCCGGAATGTGACGACGGGCAGGGTCGGGTCGTCGATCGGCGGCACGGTGAGCGCCACCTGCTCCACCGGCGAGTTTTCTTGTTGTTGCTCCGATGAGGAGGCATTTTGGGTGTTGTGAACTGCACATTTTTTTAGTTTAATTTTGGTGAGATAATTGACGAAAATTAATTTAAGTTGGTGTGTGCTTACTTACTGAGTGGAGCAGAGATTTGATCTTCAGTTGCAATCATCTGAGAGGTTAGCTGATCGCAACGAACGTGAATGGGTGAATGTTCTTTGGGTTAACGTGGCATTGGTACCGTAAAAGTAAACCCATTTCTATCCGTGAAAATATTTGACTAAATATGAGGCCAACGGAAGTTCTTGCTCATTTTCAGTGTTTTAATTACAGTCTCTATCACGATGTTTGCTCAATAATTTCAAGTCCTTGTCATTTTGTCATCACTTTTGTGCTCGAATTCCATTCATTTGGCCAAAACAAATTAAGGAGTCGCTTGCTTAACAATTTTTCAATGGTAATGAGAATAAAAATTATTTTCCATCTATGACCCCATAATAAAAATAATATGTTGGAAGAAGATTTGTTACAATTGTGACTCCATTGCTAGTGTCATGCCCCAATTTTGGAATAGAAGTGGACAACAAATGGTTGTTAGTAGAGGAATGGGGGAATGATTGAGGGGGAGGATTGTAGGAAGAGAATAGGATAATCGAAATGAAGTAGTGATTACCTTATTTTGGAGAGGAGGTGGTGATTTTATTCTCATTAATCATCATAATTACACTAATTTTCAATCTCATTCTCATTACCATTGAAGAGTTGCTAACCAAGCGCCTCCTAAGTTGTTTGTAGATGTTAATGTATTTTTATGTAATATTGTTGAATTAGTACTACAAATCCATAATGTCTTATATCCAAGGACGAAAATATCGCTATCGCAAGTAATATTGCAACCTTAAATTTACGGATATATCGTTGGATATGTCGATATCGCCGATTTAAAAAAAAAGACGGAAACATTATTAAAATTTTGAAAATTTAACATGAAATTTTAGGGAGTATTATAATATGATATTATGCATAGGATCCATTCAAAATCACTATAAAATTACATGTTTAAAACAAACATATAGATAATAGACTATATAAACACTGTTTGAAGTAAAATAATTGACAATACAATAATTAATAAAATACAATACAATACAATGCAATATATAATACATAATACGATACAAGATATTATACAATACATAATACAATACAAGATATAATACATAATACAGTAAAACAAGAACTTGTAATAGGACTAGCTGAACCTGTTAGTCAGCTACAGATTAGTCTTAGTCTAGAATAGGTCTTTGGTTAAGGGGGAAGAAATCTGTGTAGACCAGAGAAGGTACCAGAGAAGGTGACCAGAACCAGAGAAGGTGACCAGAGAAGGTACCAGATGAGGTGACCAGATGAGGTATGACCAAATGAGATGTCCAGAGCAGAAGAGTCACCAGAGCAGATGTGGTCCAGAGGAGTCCGGCCAGAGGAGTCTGACCAGAGGAGCCTGACCAGAGGAGTCTGACCAGAGGAGCCTGACCAGAGGAGTCTGACCAGAGGAGTCTGCCAGAGGAGTCACCAGAAGACCTCTCCCAGATGAGGACCAGAGCAGAAGTGTTACCTGACCAGATGAAACCAGACCAGAAGACCCCAGACCAGACCAGACGAGAGACGGATTAGTTCACCTACCAGAGGCTGCATGTAATCTGGAGACAAGAAGACTTTGGAAATTCTTGATGGAGAAGAAGACAATCTGGAAGTCAACTGATGGAGGATCTGATTGATTGATTGCTTGATTGAAAGTCAACTAATCAATCATATAATCAATCTTTGATTGATTATATCCCTCCAATTATGGTTGTTTGAATTGCTAGTTCCCAACGGCTAGTTAATTCCACAACTATAAATAGGAGTGCTTGGATTAGTTCAAGACACAAGAGTCGCGCGAGAGCACACAATAAGAACACACGAACTCTTCCAAACACTCACCTTGTTCATTAATGTTTATACACTCTTTAGGAGTTTCAGTTGGATCTTATAATTAACCTGTTCATCTTGAAAGGTTGTTGTAAGTTGTTGTACGAAGGAGCTGGTACTTCGCAATTCCAGTAAGTAAGTGAGTACGTAAGTTGGAGAGTAAGAAAGACCCCTTTGGAGAAAGGGAGAGTGGACGTAGGACAAGTTGGTCCGAACCACTATAAATCCGGTGTCATTTACTTTTCTGCAATTTAGTTTTCTGCATTTTCTTTTAGTACATTCTTTAAAGGGTTTTCTTAAAAATAATTTCAAAACGCTTTCCGCTAGATAACCATTTTGGGACCAACAAGTGGTATCAGAGCAGTGTGTCCTACAGACCACTGTTTTGAAATTATCTCGGTGGTCACCAGGGCAGATCCATATTTTTTTAAAACCCAAGTATTTGTTGTGCTAACAAATTTTGCAGAAATGGGCTCAAAGAGATGCAGTAGAAGAGACACCAGAAGATACTCCAAAAGAAGCATAGCAGATGAGGAAGATGAGGTATCCACTTCTGGTTCATCATCCAATTATGGACCAGACGAAGAGATATGTCTGGTAACAGACGAGGTATGTAATCGAACTCCCTCTTCTTCTTCACATTCTTCTTTTTCTGGACAATCAGAGGAGTCTGATATGCAGAAGATGCTATTAGATCTCCAAAAATCTATACAACTTTGTCAAAAATTGGAAGATGAGAACTCAAAGCTAAAAGCAGAAAATCATAAGCTTTCACAATGTTTAGGCAACTCAGCTAATCTACCAGCTGAACAAAATCATACACTAGTTGAAGAGTCTTCTGACTTGACAACCAGGTGTATTGAACAAGTTAAGCTGATAGAAAGGTTGGTTGCTGAAAACATTGAGAAAGACAATGAATATAATCTGCTAACAGCTAAGTTTGATGAACTCTTCCATCAAAACAAAATTGTAAGAGAAAGTGAGGACAAGCTCAAAATGAGACTGGAGCAGCTGACTACAGCAAGCAATGCTGTGTCACACATAGCTACCTCATCTCAAAGAGAGCATGATAAGACAGGCCTTGGTTATTCCAAACCTGAATCCTCACATGTTCAGAAAGAAGAACAACCTAGAAATTTTATTGATAAAGGCAAGAGGTCAGCTGACCAGGCAACTCAGCCTAATGGGCAGATGAGTACTGAAACTCAAAAACCCAAAAGGCAGAGGAGGAATTTTAAGAAGGGTTATACCCAGAATAAAATACCTCAGCCAGGCCAGCAGAGTAGAAGACAGTCTGGATCTTCTCAAAAGAAGCAGAACCAGATGACTTCCACTCACCTGCAGAGGACTTTCAAGTCATCTGCCAGACCAGCTGGAACCTTTGATGGTTCTAGTAAAACTTATCCTTATCAAAAGAATTTCAAGTCTGTTGCATTAAGACAAGTTACTTCTTCTACTGGACAAGCTCATAAGAGAAGAAGAGCCTCTAGAAGAATAACCATGTCGAAGCTTCTTATGTTCAGTGTGTTTTTGTGGATATGTATGGAAGAAAGATAAGATCACCTGATTAAAAAAGGGATGATCTATTCTTGTGGCTTCCTAAAAATTGTGCTAACCCCCCTGGACCCAGTAGGGTACCAAAAAGTTGATTGCCTGCAGATACACAAGAAGACCAGCTGATGTTTTGCCCCAAATATCAGCTGAGCATACTTTGAGGGGGAAGATCAGTTGACCCAGCCTGCTAGAATCTCTATTTTTGATATTTCAGATTTTTCTTGTCTTGTTTTATTTAAAGTTCTTCCAGTTTTAACATCATCAAAAAGGGGGAAATTGTTAGGATATAGATTAGATGTTTTGAAGATGTTAAAACAAGAACTTGTAATAGGACTAGCTGAACCTGTTAGTCAGCTACAGATTAGTCTTAGTCTAGAATAGGTCTTTGGTTAAGGGGGAAGAAATCTGTGTAGACCAGAGAAGGTACCAGAGAAGGTGACCAGAACCAGAGAAGGTGACCAGAGAAGGTACCAGATGAGGTGACCAGATGAGGTATGACCAGATGAGATGTCCAGAGCAGAAGAGTCACCAGAGCAGATGTGGTCCAGAGGAGTCCGGCCAGAGGAGTCTGACCAGAGGAGCCTGACCAGAGGAGTCTGACCAGAGGAGCCTGACCAGAGGAGTCTGACCAGAGGAGTCTGCCAGAGGAGTCACCAGAAGACCTCTCCCAGATGAGGACCAGAGCAGAAGTGTTACCTGACCAGATGAAACCAGACTAGAAGACCCCAGACCAGACCAGACGAGAGACGGATTAGTTCACCTACCAGAGGCTGCATGTAATCTGGAGACAAGAAGACTTTGGAAATTCTTGATGGAGAAGAAGGAAATCTGGAAGTCAACTGATGGAGGATCTGATTGATTGATTGCTTGATTGAAAGTCAACTAATCAATCATATAATCAATCTTTGATTGATTATATCCCTCCAATTATGGTTGTTTGAATTGCTAGTTCCCAACGGCTAGTTAATTCCACAACTATAAATAGGAGTGCTTGGATTAGTTCAAGACACAAGAGTCGCGCGAGAGCACACAACAAGAACACACGAACTCTTCCAAACACTCACCTTGTTCATTAATGTTTATACACTCTTTAGGAGTTTCAGTTGGATCTTATAATTAACCTGTTCATCTTGAAAGGTTGTTGTAAGTTGTTGTACGAAGGAGCTGGTACTTCGCAATTCCAGTAAGTAAGTGAGTACGTAAGTTGGAGAGTAAGAAAGACCCCTTTGGAGAAAGGGAGAGTGGACGTAGGACAAGTTGGTCCGAACCACTATAAATCCGGTGTCATTTACTTTTCTGCAATTTAGTTTTCTGCATTTTCTTTTAGTACATTCTTTAAAGGGTTTTCTTAAAAATAATTTCAAAACGCTTTCCGCTAGATAACCATTTTGGGACCAACATTACATGATACAATACAATTAGTACAAAAATGAGGACTTGTGAGGTTCAAATATAGAGGATGGAATGACATCTTTGTCCAAACAATATTGATACCAACTCATCACATTGGAGTAATCCTGGATAAAGTTATGCACGTGTCATTCATATGTTTCTCTATCTCTTCCAACTGTTTCACCATAGATTGGATAGTTTGCACTGACCCAATGATTTTGTTGATACATAGTTTGACATCCAAATGGCATTTGAGGGAGTGGATGATGAAACACATTTTGAGTAATCCAATTAAATTGTGAACTCGCATTTGTGTCATAAGCATATGAATCTTGCGACATATCACTATGATCAGTGCCCATACTCATTGAATCAAAATTGATTGAAAGGGGTTCAATGTTAGTACTTGAGCTTTCTTCTTGATTCCAAGCACGTCGTCTTATGTATTCCTTTCCAATAACACCAATCCCTAGACCTCCTGCTCTACTTCAATGGTCCATATCTTGTGTTGCATGAGTGAAATCAGCCTCACAAGTGAATGGACTCAATAACACTTGACTTGAAATATAATCATCCTCATTATTTCCACTATTTCCATCACCATCATCATTTCCACCATCACTGTTTCCACTATTTCCTCCATCATCTGTTGAGCTATCTGTTTTTGATACAAGGGCTCGTAAAAATGAACTACTTGTTGTACTACATCCCAAAATGTGTGATCAAGAACTTATCTTTCTAATTTTCTGCATGTATCTGTTCGACTTAATCGATTGTTTCCCCATTCATCACAAGTAAACAATTTTTTCAAGCTAGACTTTTTCTTTAGAAGACTGTCCAATGCGATGTAATTTGTTGCAAATTGTATCGCTCCTGGTCGTACAAGCTCTCCTTGACATATCTCTCGCATTAGTGCAAGTAACCAACCATGATTATATATAGTTGGTTAAATGCCCAGCCTTTGAGATTACCTCTGCAACACCCTCTCTTTTTCCAATATCCTCAAATATTAAGTCGATACAGTGGGCAGCACATGGAGTCCAGTACAAATTATATATGCTCATTAGCTTTTTTCCCACTTTCACAAAAGCTGACCCATTATCAGTAACAATGTTGGTCCCAATTAGATAGATTAATTGCGGAAGCTTTAAAGGTTATGTCTTTAGCAAAGTCCTTTATAAGAGCACAATAAACAAAGAAAGACAGTAATTAAATAAAGCAGTAAATAGACCAGATTTATAGTGGTTCGGATTAGAAGATCCTACGTCCACTCTCTCTTTTATCAAAGGGACCTCACTAACCAACCAACAAACAACTTGCGTACTGGAATTTCGAAGTACCAATTCCTTCTTACAAACCCTTTAGATCTAACTTCGATCTAAAGTCTACAGCCTTCAACCTTTTCTTAGAGATGAACAGGTTGAGATCCAACTACTCATTTTTTAGTATATATGAAAGTATGAACAATGAGAGTGCTAAGAATGATAAGACTAAGGCTTGGAATATGACTTCGTGCGCGTAAGATTCTCTAGAGCCTTTCTTTGAGTCTGCACTCTTGTATTTATAGAGGTGATTAGGAATTAGCCGTTGGAGAGCTAATCTAATCAGATCTCTATTTAAGGAAGCTTTCAATCAATCAATTCCCTAATTGATTGATTGGGTTGGTGGGATCCTTGAATTGATTGACTTCAAAACTTTCCAATCCGATCTTGTTGACTTGATTTGAATCACCAACGGTCAAATGCTTCCAATGTCTAACTCTGATTCTCTCAAGAGAAGGCAGGACCAGACACCAGGTAACCTCAATGTCTTCTGGTCCAGAGTTGGTTGAGAAACAGAATGCTAATCAGAATTAGGAGATGATTCTGCGCATCTTTTGTTTCACCAGACTCGTCTGATCCGGACTTGTCTGGTCTGGGGAAGGTTCTCTGCCTCTGGTCAGTCTCCTCTGATGAAGTCTTCTGGTGGAGTCCTCTGGTGAAGTCCTCTGGGACTGGGAGGTCTTCTGGTGACTCTTCTGGTCTGGCAGTTCCCCCTAGACCAAGTCATAATCTAGTTCCTCATCTGGCTAACAGGTCCAGATGGTCCTATTACATCTTCTGGTTTGTTTTAACTCATCAAAACTAACAACTTTTATCCTAACAAACAATTTGTACAACATTCTTCTTCCCAACCTCCAACACCACTTCTTTAAGCAAACCATATATGTATTGATGATCCTTGATTTTGTTGGATGAATCAACTGATTTGAGAAATACAGTTCTGTCTTTACAATAGACCATAAAATTTATAATGGATAACTTCGTTGGCCCAGTCCATCCATCTGACATGATCGTGCACCCATAAGTATTCCATTTCTCCTTCTGAGAATCTACATACTCACTCATTTCTTTATACTCCATATCGAGATATTTGTGTTTGATCTTATATGGAGTCGGTGGTAGCACTCCCGTACCTACTTCTTGCAATCCAGCAATCATATTTTTGAAGTGGTGTGAGGATGCTTTGCTGGGTGGTAAATTCTCATAAATAAAAAACTTACTCACCAATTTGCCCAATTTTTCTTTGAGGTTGCCACGAGAAAATACGTCTTTGATCTTTTTTTTGTTTTGCAACTTGTGATTTATACAAAGACGGTGCATCTGAAGGTTCATAGCTTGATTCTCGAACAATGTATGTTCGACGAAAATGGGAAGAAGTTGCATCCACACTTTGACTTGAACTGCCTCTTTTATTACTAGTTCAACTCTGTTTTTGTTGTTGTTCCCATTCACTGGCCTTAGAAGCATTCATAGCTGCACGATATGATTGTCGGTCTGATGGATCAAGATCAACAGGATACATGAGCACATCATCCTCATCTTCTCCCTCATCCTCGTCTATTAAGCCATGACGCAATTCTGCTCCAATGTTCTTCATTTTTTCAGCTTTCTTTTGCTTTGCAACATCTTTCATTTTTAGCATGTTACGAATCCCTTGCTTCACTTCAGGAAGCACACTTGGGCATGTTCTTGAATTCTTTCTAGCATCTGTGTGACTCAAATGATATTTGAAACAAGTAATACCTCTACTTTGAAGTACAAGATCACAGAAATTGCAAATAGTTCCATTTCTATTGTTTGAAATGACTTTGCAATACTTTCATGCAGGATCATGTCTTGTATTTTCAACTGCACCACTGCCACTTCCTCCTTCGGTGGCCATTCACTTTATATGTATCCTTTAAAAAGAGAAAGTTATTGTTAAATAATAAAATTAAAAAGTTGGAATTAAATTCAATTTATATTCTATTAATATTTAAGTCGATTCATTGAATATTAATTCGAAATCTCAAATTATTTGCACTCTTTATATACCCTGAAATAATTTTACGTCTTCATTACAATTTATCTACCATTTAAGAAACAAACAAAAATTATTTTACCCATCAAGAAAGATTGGTGAATGAAGTAATGACGTGCACGTGTGGGGGAATAAACAATAATCATTATCAATGTTTTACAACACAAAAAAATTTAAATTTAGAAAAAATAAGTATAAAAATTCAACCATTTTGACACATGGGGCCGTATTCAATAATTTTTCTACTTGGATTTCTTTATTTTCTTAAATGGGAATGATTATAGTGATAATTTTTTTATCTAAAACAATAACTTCAATAATACTCTCAAATAGTTAAATGGATTTTTAGAGAAATTAAATTACCTCTATTCAACCACTAAATGTGTGCTTTATTAGTTGTTAGGGTTCTTTTTAATATAATAATATTTTGAACTTAGTATCATATTATTGGTGGATACAAAATATACAATTATACAGTGGTGATATTATTCTTTAAAAAATAGGAATGATTAACTATTTTGTAATAAAGGGTTCAAATCATAATTTTAGAGGTATAAGATAATATTGTTATAATATATCTATCCGTTGGCAAAGTATTATGCAAATAATACTCACAATAACTATAATCGTAAACAACAATTTACTAATATTTTATAGTGAAACAATTAATACATTTAATGCAAACAACTATTTAATATGTAAGTTGACTCCTAAAAAAAGAAATATTGATTTGCATGCACAATCACAATAATATACACATATTGATAACTTATAATAATACTAAACATATATCCTATTTTTATATAAAAAAAAGGGGTAGGTTTAATACTAAACATTTCCCAACACTATTATATTTTTTATGATACAAATACAAAATATTCATAACCATTTACACAAAAAATGACATACGTATGAGTTAAGAATTTGAAATTTACATACCAAGTGTATCTCTTCAAAATGGCATTAAAATGGTTGATATAATTCTTGATGCAAATATTTCCTTTCCAAGTCTCCGTGGTCATTTATTGAAGATAAGAAGAAATAGTGTTAATTAAGAAAATATATATTTAAAGTTAATATAATTAGGACCTTGAAAAGTTGAAAGAGAGAGATACAACACCTTAAAAATGAACAACCGATGAGTGTAGATTGTTGGATTGCATTCATGGTAATTTATAGATAAATTTGGAGTATAAAATAATTAAAAAATAAAATGATAAATTGAGTAATAATTGGAGAGTGTGATAATTGAAAGAATCTGTCTGCAAAGTAAAAATGTAAGATGAAGTGATGACTAAAGAGAATATATTCTCTGAAAAGTAATGTTTACAAGTCATATAAGTCACCACCAAGGATTTTTCGCAGCAAACAAACAAAAAAAGAAGGAAAAATAAATTATATTTAAAAAAAATTGAAAGAAAAAAAATCGCGATATTTTTTATATGTGCGATATATTTGCGATATTTCCCAATTCTCATGCATATTTGCACTACGAGTGAACCAATATCGATATCGATAACTTGCGATATATCGCGATATATTCGCTAAACGCTGTCAAAAATACATTGAACCCCAATATCCGTATCCCAAACTAAATTTTTTCGATATATCCGCAATATATCCACGATATATCGCGATATTTTCATCCTTACTTATATCACAGCAAGAAAATAAAAAATTCCCTACAAAAATTTTCCAACAAAAAAGTTCGTAGTACGATTTACCTGCAAAATTTTCTAATTATAAAAGTTTCTACATTTCTCAATCTAGAAAAAACTTGCCTACGTAATTAATTTGTTTACGAAATAAAATTTTTAGGTATAATTACCTACAAGTCTTTTGCCTACAACACAATTTGTCTAAGTAACTTTTGTAGTAAAATTTTTTTGTAGGTAGGGAAGGAAGATGCATATACAATTAGAAATTTGTGTAGGCAATTCGTAGGTATCCCCACTACTAATTTTTTTTTGTTTAAAATTTCGTAGTCATATTGACAATTTTCGTAGATAATTTTATTTTATTTTTTGAAAAAAGGCAAATTTAAATTAATATGAATTGGGAGCACTAGGAATGTCCCTTACAAACACCAGACTGAGTTACAAAAAATTATGAGGGAACTCAAATGTCAACAAAGAAGACATCAGTTCAGGCACAACAAGGGCTCCCTCATCCATTCATTACAGGAATACCAACTATAAATTATATCTCTAGCCTTTAACCAAAAATATGAAGCCAAAATTATTTTCGAGATGACCTCGTTGAACCATTGAAAATCACAGAATTCCTCATAAACAGACCTGCCAAATGGTGCAGTGCCAAATGAGAGTCCACACCTTCCTTCTTTTAGTCTCAATTTCCTCAAAATGATTAGTAAAGTGAACCCGTCTAGTACCTTCAGTCGTGTAAGTGCGCACGAACCAACGATAGATTCTTTCCCAAATGTAGCAGACTTCTGGACACTTAAAAAATAGGTGATCAGTGCTTTCCTCCTGGTTATGACATAAACGACATGAAGGCAAGTAATACTGGTTATAGGCACCTCTCTTTCGTAAATTTTTCCAATTATTAAAATTTTATCTTAACACAGCGATAATGCCGCATCCTTCAAGGGAACCAGATTATTCCAGATGACACCCAGACCGTCGATCTTAGGATCAGGAGCAGTTTCATATTCCTGGATGACTTGAATGCTGAGTTAACCGAGATGTTGTCCAATGCCAGTAATCCTCATGAGCAGAGATCTTCAAAATCCTGTTAATCAAATCTAACAATTTGTTAACAATATCATCTTCCCAAGAAAATGTTTCCTATGCCATTTCCAATTGAAAATGTAAGACACCCTATAAGAAATGGTACACTCAATATCACTTTCAATCTTAAACAACCTGGGAAATAATTCCTTGAGACTCGATCCTCCCACCTAAACATCAATCCAAAATTTAGTAGATTTTCCATTTCCCACCACCCGAATGCAATTTTTCCCAAACCACTCACTCGACTCAATAAAGAAATTAATGTTTTCCACCAACCCGACCAACCTGACTCGATAGACCTACCAGACTTGTACCTATCAAAACAACCCCAAAAATTTTCGTATTTGGATTCAATGAAAATAGACACGAGACTTGGCCCTCTTCTAATGAAATGCCAACACAATTTACCAAGCAGAGCATGATTAAACCACTCTAAATTTTTAATCCCAAGACCCCTCTATCCTTATCCCTACATAACGTGCCCCAGCTCACCCAAGCGATCTTTCTCTCAGAACCAAATTTTCCTCCCCATAAAATAGTCTTTGAATGGAGCGAAGATTTTTTTATAATACAAGTAGGTGCAAGGTTAAGGGACAGAGCATAGTTAGGTAAATTGGATATAACATAATTAGTCAGCATGATTCTTCCACTGAAGGAGAGGTGTTTGTAATCCCAACAATTCAGACGACTTTCCACTTTTTTAACAATCCCCTTCCAACTCGAAGCACGCTTGGGGTTAGCCCCAATTTGCAATCTCAAATAGCTGATTTGAAGTGCAGCTTTATTGCAGTTAAGCATCCTGGCCCATTCATTCAAATAAACATCTTCAACGTTTACACCCGAAAGAATACTCTTATTAAAATTTATTTTCAATCCAGATTAAACCTCAAACATTCGAAGGATACTCTTCAAGACCACAATATTATGCTTAGAAGCCTCTCCCAAAATATTAGTGTCGCAAACTGAAGATGAGAGATACGAATATCATTACTTCCCACCCTTGAAGATTAAACACTCCCGCTGAGACATCCTTATTCACCATCAGACTCAGGCATTCAACATCAACGAGAAAGAGAAATGGGGATAAAGGGTCCCCTTGTCTGATACCCTTTTCCAAGGAAAATTCCTTTGTTGGGCTCCCATTCACGAAGATGGAGGCTGATGCCGTACTGGTACATTCATATACTCATTTACACCATTTATCATTAAAGCCCAACAGTTTCAGCATATCCATAAGAAAAGAGAAATTCACCGAATCATAAGCCTTTTCAAAATCTATCTTAAGAACAAAAATGCTTTTGCCTTTTCTCTTAGCTTCATCAACCACCTCATCTGCTATCACCACACTATCCATATGAACCTATTGCCAATAAATGTTGATTGATTAGGAGAAATAATGCATTCCAGGACTTCCACCATACGATTTGCAAGACATTTGGCAATGACTTTGTGAATACATCCAACAAGGGAAATGGGGTCTGTATTCTTTAATAGATGTCGGGTTATGAATTTTCAGAATAAGCGTTATGAAAGTGGAACTAATACCTTAGTCAATTTGACATTCAAGTGAAATTATGTACAAACTCTCCAAAAATCTTCTTCAAGAAGGTCCCAAAAAACCTTCACAAATATGAAAGAATAACCATCCAGACCTGGGCTTTTGTTGTCCCCACAATCCCATACTGCCCTTTTTAATATTTTCTTGTAGTGTAGCATACTCCTTCTATTCACTCGGAATTGATCACATGTCCACCAGTGGGTACAAATTTATATAGTCATCGCGAATGTGTTAATGACACATAAACAGATATAAACAATCAATTAAAATAATAGTGAGTCTCTTGCTTATGTGTCATTAATAATTTCTAATGGTAATAATTTTAGAAATTTTAGGAATAATAAAATTTGTGTTATTTTTATATTTTACATGTAATAATTATGTGTAGATATTATAATACGATAAAAACAAATGAGTAGTGGATCATAATCCGAGTATGCACATTTTATCATGATCCAAATGTGTGTATTTTGCAATTCGTAGATAAAAATTATATGTTTATTGTAATAAATTAAAGAGTTTCACAAGATATTTTAATATATAAAATATATGAATTATATTAACTAATTATTAGATTTAAGATTTTTATTAAAACAAAACTTCATTTTGTTGATTGAATGTTACTTGAAATAAAAACTAAAATAAATAATATTTTATATTACTAAGTGTGTTGCATTCTTTTTTATATTTCATATGCAATAATTATGCGTAGATATTAAAATATAAAAAACATAAACAAAAATGCTTGATTCGTACATGCACGTTTCGTGCAAACTTTGTGTACATTCCGTGCAAACTTCGTGCACGATCCATATGTTCATGTTTTAAGCATGATCCATATATACACGATTCACATTTAGTACATAAACAATATATTTATTTTAGTAAATTAATAACATTTCACAATATATTTTAATAGGTTGAATATGTCAATCATATTAATTACTCATTAGATTTAAGCTCTTTCAATATATATATATATATATATATATATATATATATTGAATGATACATGAAATAAAATATAAAATGAGATTTATAGTTTCAAAAAATTCATTTTAATTTTTTTATTATATATATGGACATATATAAATATTACTATTTGACATAGTTTAGTTCCAAGATAAACAAAAAATTATTGTTTTATTTAAAAAAAAAATAGTGATTGGAACTTATAAATGAAAATAAAGTTTAAATTTTATTTTGAGAAAAAAGTAATATATATATATATATATATATATATATATATGTATTATATTTGTTTAAATAATACCTAGGGGTCCAAGGCGGTCGCTCCTCTTGCCCCACCTCAGGGCCACCCCTGCACCAAAGTTAGTTAGAACCACTATCATACATGAATTGCACAATCTCTGAAATTATAAACCTGAACATCTCCAATTTGTATTGCAAAAACTTCAAGTTTACAAGGTTATTCACTACTACAACCCAGTTACTCTTTACAACCATGCTTCAAGCCAATGCACTTACTAGAACTGCACAATGCATATAGATTTTTCCAAATTACTATTTGACTACTCCCAACGATAGAGTATAACTAGAAACAACACATTCTTGTTTTTCTTCTCCTCTTTCCTCGTGCATTTGCAGATTTTTCTATTTCAACACAAAATAATTAAAATACATCACAAAAAACATAAATTAGAATAGGTAAGAATAGTATCTAAATACATATCATATCATCTATCAGCTGCTTGAAAACATCCGCAAAGTAGGAGTCGAATAACTCCGTAGCGACAACTTCAATGAATTGATTAACTAGGTATTCTTTGTCGCTTGTGGTTTTGATATATTTATACGAACCATTGGAGACCTTGTGCATATGGAGGAAAACATGCCTCAAATACCTAAAGAGTCTATACGAAGGAGTCAATCTAGTGGAGTATCGACTACCCGTGATGAAGGCATGAAGTGGAGTGTTTGTTGGAACACAATTTTCCCAATGATCATTTGGAGGGTTGACCTTATCTATAGCACGTCGAATCACACCTTTTCCGCTCAACACTGATATTGCCTTCATTTGAGGATGTGAATCTTGCTGAACACGCAACCAAAGAATTAGCATATACTCGTACCTCCGCTCCCATGGCCAGGTCGCCGAATGGTATTGAATGATGTGTTTTTTCCATATTAGCTTATCGGTCCAGACTTTGTACCCTTCTAATTTCAACTTTTTTCTAGAAGTCATTTCCTCACGCAGATCGTTCCAAATACGGGGGATTGGCGTACCTCACAGAATCTCATCAAAGATGATCGTTGCGAGCTCTTCGAAGTTGCTCACAAAATGGGTCTTAGTAGCCTTTGGATCTGCGTTGATAAGCGTAACACGCATGCATGAATGTACGCGTCCATACTCTGGTACCTTCTCTCGGAACATCAGGTAATTTGCCGTGTTCTTCAAATTCCCATGACCCTCTTCGTTAATGTGGAAATCAGTTACGACCTTTATGAGGCCCCTTATAAACTCTACACATCCATTTGTTGGTCGGCGTGCATCAAAGCCTTGAATACCATTTAGTTGACACATCTTTAACAAACTGGTGTTGTTGAATGCATCATAGACTGAGTCTCATCTGGTTGGATTGAGCGCCAACCAGCCTGACAGTGTGGTTTCGTATTTCACCGATGTTAAAATGAGATTTTGGTGAGGAGTGGGAGTGCTTGTAGAACCGGTGTTTCCTCCCTTGTTTGTCGTCATGGGGATTGCATTAAAGTAGAAAACACCAGAGTCAAATAAAACATACATCATACATCAAATAAAACACCAGACTCAATAGTTCGATTGCAACATTCAATTCTTAATTCGGGAGGTCCCACATTGAGTGGCCACTGACCACCATTTTCACATCTAGATCACGAGAAACCAACTAGTAATCCCTTCAAATAATTCCATCTTATCTTAAAGCAGCATAAGTTTTCACACTCCATGGTACTTAAACAATAAATTTATTATTTAAAAAACACACATGTCTCCAAAATCCGTTCCTTCCGTGTTCACAACAAAATGTGAATAAAAAAACAAATTAAAAAGGAAAAACATAACAGACATTACATTAATCAAGTTTGAAATTACATTTAGCTATCATGATTCATGAGTCATTAAGCTATCAGAATTTTCACAAGTTGATTTAGCTATATGATTAGGCGTGAAATTGTCACGATTCGTCACTCGAAATGCCCTAATTCTGGCCGATTTTGTCGAGTATTTGGAGTCAATTGAGCATTATTTCTATACATTGATGAATTTATCTCTTTAATGCTCGTAGGTGAATCGAGGGTGAAGAACGGAGTTCGTAGGACTTTGAATCGACTCAAACGGATGCCGGATGAGAAGATATCGAAGGAATACGATTGGTGTTAGTGTTGAAGAAGAAAAATACTAATTGGAGCAATTTTGGGAGTCATTTGAGTGGACCACTCGAGCACTAGCGCTCGAGCACGTTGCTCGAGCGCCCAAAACTTACAGAAAAATTCGAGCATTCGAGCAGCTCGAGCGTGTTGCTCGAGCGCCCCAAAACTTGCAGAGGAATCCGAGCGCTCGACCAGCTCGAGCGCCACCGCTCGAGCACCTGCACCATTCGAGCTCCACGCTCGAGCACCACCGCTCGAGCACTTGCACCATTCGAGCTCCACGCTCGAGCGCCACCGCTCGAGCGGGTCTGCTCGAGCGCCTTCATGTTTTGCGCTTTAAAAGTCATTTTTCGGCCCATGAGTTCACGATTCGGCCCGTTGCTTATATATACTCGTCTCAAGCTCGTTTTTAGGGAGACCACTTACCATCATTAGATTCAAGAGCGTTTTAGAAAGTTAATTTTTTAAGAAGAAGGAACGAGCAAGTTAACTTTACGTTTTTTAGGTTTTCTTACGAATTCACGACACAATTTTACTTTTTTTAGTATAGTTTCTTTATATCTTTGTTCTTGAACACGTTGAGACTTTGTTTTATTGAATTAATTTCAGTTTATTCTTTTATATCTTGAAACCCTAGTTTATGATTTATCTTTTCTTCGTTATAATCATCATGTTCATGTTCGTTACTTCTTCAATTGTTCTTGTTTACGTAAAACCCATGTCTAGCTAAAACCCTTGCATGATTGGGATAGGATGAACTCGTAGAAGTAGGTTGTGGGTACGTAATTAGGATAATTCGGGACGTTAGGTTTTAATTCTCTTGATTAATGAATTCTTAAAATCAATCTTAACTTTGCCTTTGAATTTCGTTCGAAAAGTGTTAGAGAGAGGACGACCGTATCACTCCCTAACAACGAGTAGACTTAACGAGAGGGTTTAGAAAAGGTTAATTCATCTACCAGTTTAGCGAAGGAGGACGACCGCATCACCTTAGTTAAATTAGGGTCTCATTAATTAAGCACAATTTATTAACTTGTTAGTGGATTAGTGAAGTCGAGTGTTAGGGTAAAGTATTAGGGTTTAGAATCTTGAGCTTTCATCTTGCATTCTTGTACCTGCTCGCGTCACAGTTATTTTGATTATGTACCTGCTCCGTTAGTATATGTAGGGATTCCTATCCTGAGCATCATCATCTCTCATTTGAAAACAATCCTTCGATTCTTAGTTTAATTTTTGCTTTTTGCATTCCTAGGATAATTTTAGTCTTTTAATTAATCTTTCAAAAACAAAAACATTACACTCATATTAGCTACGACGCGTAGATCTTCAGGGATCTGTTCGCATACACTCCATCTCGTGGGTTCGATATACTTGGTCATTATACTTACTTATACTACAGTGAACTCGTACACTTGCGAGGAATCTACTAGTAGAAGTTAGTATATTCGCTTCAAGTCAATGGCGTCGTTGCCGGGAATGGCGTTGTATGTCTTTTGAATAGGACTTGTAGATAGCTTAGTAGTTAGTAGTGAGTGCTTTATTTTCTGTTTATTTTTATTTTTATTCATTCGGCAGTTGTGTTTTGATCCTTCTGCTAGTGTGTCAGGTATATGAAAACACGCTCACAAGGCAATACGAGCGAAGAGAGAATCCCGTTGGACCCTGAGACGATAGCTAGAAGGAACCGAGCTTTCTTGAGGAGAATGAATACTACCAGAGGAGGGAAAGAACCCATGGACATCTCTGATGAGTTGGATGATGCTGCGAATGAGTTCAATCAGGAATTGGGCCGAGTTGAAGACACTGGAGTTAGTGGTAGCCAGAATCAAGTTCCGTTAGGGGATAGCCAGAGCCTAAACCCGGATACACAAAACATAGGCAATTCAGCTCATAACATTGTCCAAAATCCTCAGACCAACCGTGCTTACCCATATCCTAACTTACCACAAAACAACTTACCTTACCCACCTTATCCATACCCACCTTATCCATATCCATCATATCCGTACCCTCCACCTCCAGTTTATAATCAACCACCTGTTTACCAACCACCACCCCAACAAGTACCCGTACCACCTGCTAATCCGCAGCACATTCCTCAGAACGTAGATCAGAATATGGCTATTCGAGGAAGGTTTGCAGCGTAGCCACAACGGTGCTATGATGGAGTGGCATTGCCTCCTATTGAGGTAAATAACTTCTCGATTTCCCAGGGAATTCTAAAGCTGCTTACAGAGAACCAGTTCAAGGGGGTGATCGGGAAGGCGAATCATCATACTCATCTGAGGAGTTTTCTAATGATAGCCTCCACTTTCAATTACAATGGCATATCTGAAGATGCCAAGAGGCTTAGGTTGTTCTCATTCTCATTGACGGGAATAGCTAAAAAGTGGTACGATAATACGCTTCCACGGGGAGGTATTACCACTTGGGCCGAGCTCGAGCGTCTGTTCCTCGAGCGATTCTACCCTCCATCCAGAATGATCAAAGCAAGAATTGAGATCTCTTCCTTCCACCAGAAGCAAGGAGAGGACCTACGTCAAGCGTGGGAGAGATACTCAAATATGTTGATAGAGTGCCCACATCACGGGTACAATGAGGGAGATGTGATGACATTTTTCTATAGTGGTGCCAACAAGGCTGGGCAAGACCATCTAGACGCTTGTGCTAGTGGATCATTCCTGAATCAAGGAATAGTGAGGTGTAAAGAGATTGTGGACAACATTGTCACGAATGCCGGGGCGTGGAATGTGGACGCAGATTTCCAGAGAGTTCATCAGGTTGAGGAAGGTGAAGGAACGAGAAGGCTGTTGATGGCCATGATGGAAAAGATTAACAACCTTGAGTTGGGGAAGAATATGGTTGGAGGGAATGCAGCAGAGAATGAGCAAGAGGACAAGCCCACAATTCAGCAAGGAGTAGCCAACTATATGGGAGGTCCTTATTACAATCAGAATGGGTATCCACAAGGTGAAAATTTTCAAGGAAGGCCTTCTTATGGCCAACCATTTTTACCTCCAGGTCCACAGCCGCCTCAAAATCAATGGAGGAACACACAAGGGTACCAAGGAGGCCAGCAGCTTCCTCAGAACCAATGGAGGAAGAACGAGAATTTTTCTTATGCTAACCCGAAGGCGGGTATTACAGTTCCTCCAGGCGTGGATCCAGGTTCAAAACCTCCGGGTGGAGAAGGCGGTTCCTTAACTGAGGAGATGTTGAGAGCTATCCTTCAGAAGGTGGAGGAAGGTAGCAAGAGATTGTCCTCTTTGGAGTACGATGTGAAGGAGTTGCATAAGAAAGGTGATCAGCGAGATCAAGAACTCCAAAAGAGAGATGTAGAGCTGAATCGAATTCAACAAGAGAACAATAGGCGGTTCACCTCAATAGAGTTCCAGATAAGCCAAATTGCAAAATCATTGAATAGGGAGCCGGGTAAGTATCCGTCCATGCCGGAGGGGAACCCGAAAGAGCATTGCAAGGCTATCCAGTTAAGAAGTGGAACTAACTATGAAGGTCCTCAAATGCCTGCTAATTCTGAGACGCCCCAAGATAGAGATGAGATTGAAGAGATGAGAGTTGAGAAGAAGGTTGAGGGTGAAAGCACTCAAGCGAGCAAAGAGCTTGAAGAGGAAGGCATTGAGAAGGTTGAGAGAGTTCCTAAGTGGAAGAAGGCAAAGGAAGCAAGAGAGAAAGTGAAAGAGACCGAGAGAGATGAATGTGGGGTACCCAAATCTGTGATACCCGTCTCATATCCACAACCCTTCATGAAAAAGAAGCTTGATGAGAAATTCGCTAAATTCCTTAATGTGTTTAAACAATTGCATATTAATATCCCTTTTTATGATGCTTTGGAACAGATGCCCAACTATGAAAAGTTTTTGAAGGACTTGATCGCGAAAAGACGGCGAGTGGATGAGCCGAAGTTGGTGCAGCTGAACCATGAGGTGAGTGCATTAGTGCACAAGGCGCTTTCTCCAAAGCTGAAGGATCCCAGGAGCTTCACCATTCTTTGTGATATTGGGAACGGGATCAAGAAGGGAGCGTTGTGCGACCTCGGAGCGAGCATTAATTTGATGCCGTTGTCGCTTTTCAAGAAGTTGGAAGGTGGTGAACTTCAGCCAACAATGATGACGCTTCAACTTGCCGACCGGTCTATTACTCGACCTCTAGGTGTGGTTGAAGACGTCCTCGTGAGAGTTGGAGATCACATTTTTCCAGCCGACTTTGTAGTGCTCGAAATGGAGGAAGATGAGCATGTGCCCCTGATCTTGGGAAGACCGTTCTTAGCGACGGTGGGGATGGTGCTAGACGTGGCAAATGGAAAGATCACGTTGAAAGTTGACGATCAAGAAGTGAAGATTTCCCTATTTGAAGCCATGAAGCACCCGAAGGAGGATGAGAGTTTGTATTACATGGATGCAATTGATCCTCGTGTTGAAGACACACCTCCTATCTCGAATCTTTCTCATGTTCATGATTTCGTTAATCCTTTACTTGATAATTTAACCCATGAGCATTATGTTCTTGATTATGTTGATAGGGATAAAAAGAAGAAATTGAAGGAAGAAGAAGTGAAAAAGGTGGACGTGGTCCAGTTGGAAGGAAAAGGAGGAGATAAGAAGAAAAAATCCAAATTCAAGAAACTGTTTGGTAAGACGCCTCCAGATAAAAGTGAGAAGGAGTTGAGACCCATACCACTTGGGGATGAGAAGGAAGCAAAGGAGTTCATGATGGTGGGGCATCAAGGAAAGGAATGCAAGCACCACTCTTATGAGAGTAAGGGAGGTAAATTTGAGTATGATGTCCCATAAGCTCCTTTGAGCTCGGTCCGGCATGAGGACCTTAAAAATAGCGCTGAATGGGAGGCAACCCATTTTTATTTGCTTTTGAGTGTTTTTAGTTATTTGAGTTCTATGTTATTTGGGTGTTGTTGAATCGTAAGTTTTAATCTCGTACTTGAGATTTCATTTTGTAGGCTTGTCTCGAAGGACTGCCAAATACGTGGAGATTGAAGGAACTCAAGCAAGTGAGTGTGCAACATTGTTGAGAGAAACTGAATTGTTTGGTTGAGGTAACCCACAACCCCAAACTTAGGCCTCTTCGCAAGGTCGAAGTTTGGGGGGTGGAGTTTTTTATGTTTCGTGTTACATTGCACCGGAGCACCCCTTATATTTGAGTGCGTTTGGTTATTTGGTGCCTTGAGATGCTCCTTGAGGTGATTTTGATCTGAGTCGCTATTGCATATTCCATGCCTATCAATCATCTTATGCTTGTTGATTGATATCTTTGAGTATGATTTGATGAGTAGGGTGATTTGTGGATTTGAGTTAGAGACTCTTTTGTGTGAGTGTTTGAATGAGAGTTGATTTGAAAAAGAACTAGTATGTTTACAAGTTTTCCTTTTGAGTACTTGTGTGATGAGAGTGAGAATGCACTAGGACTAGCATGGATGTGAAAGCTGTGAGATTTGAGCCTTATGAGATTTTGATGCATTACTTGATCTCTTCGTTGTGAGTGGATCGTCACCTTAGAGGATGCTAGAACTTGTGTGTGCTCTTGCTTCTTGATTGTGTCTAGTTTGATATGTCAAATGTGATCTTAGGCCATCTTTGATTTTATTGAGTCACTTAGCCTAAATTTTCCTGACCATTGATATTTATCCCTTGTTAGCTGTTGGGAAAATAGGGGTGCCCGGAATCTATTCAGAATGAAATTTAAATACGAATTTAAATACAATTATTACTAGCATGAATTAATCCTAATTAATTCAAATAATAATTCCAACAACTAATTTTCATCATGCATGTTGAATTAATTTCACATATTAACTAGGCGGAATAAACAAGTAAATATGCGATTAACGTACCTCTTGTAGAATTGGCATTTGGATATACAGGACAATTATAATCTCGCTCTATCAACCAAAAACCTTCTCAAGTATTTCCCTTTTCACCTCACTTGATCACCGGTGGGAGATGCTTTCAAGTAATTTAATAAACTAAGGAAAAATAAATATATCTATGTTTCTTGAATTTTCCAACACATGGAATTATGTACTTGGAGATGAAATAATCAACCCCTATTTATAATATGTAGGGGCCGAAATTTTTAGTGATGTTTGGGTTTGGAAAAAATCTTTTCTTAGACTCTAAGAAATCTTGAATATATCCCATATATTCTTTTCTCCAAAATAAAATATTCCACAAAAATCTCACCCTTCATATTAAGCCTTTAATTTTCGAAAAATACAAGGAGAAAATCCAAGATTTGGATCTTCTTGAATATATGAGATAATCTTGTATTCCAAGAATACTTATCTTCCATAATATCTTTCCAAGAAAATCAACAAAATCTTTTCTCTCCTACAAACCATATTTTCGAAATTAAGAGGAAAAAATCAGCATATATATTTCTTTTTATTTTAATCACCTTATCATTATTGGGCTACTTAATGGGCTACTTGAGGGGCCTTAAGTAGAATTAAGATTGGACCTCCTAATGGACTTCTGAATTTCAATATTGAGCCCCAATATAATTCAGCCCATTAATATTAATTATTACCACTAATAAATTAATATTGCACTATCCATCTTAATCCATATTACGATAATATGGGCTCCCGGTTATTATTTCCCGCGTTTAAGATTATCAAGTCCATTAATTAATCAAGCTTCTGAATAGCTCTAAATTAATTAATATATTTCACCTTGGAGTAAAGACAGCTCAACATTATTATTCGTACCGAAGAAACTAATTCTTCACTTGCAAGATTTGGTACAATAAAACTTCTGAGCCCACCAAGGGGACTAATCACACGAGCCGTACTCGCACGCGTTTCTCTGTATTAAATCTTAGCAACCGTCGTATGATTAATATTACTGCCCAAGACACAAAGTTCGAAGTCGCAATGATTCTCACCCAACATGAATCATAGCAGTAACCATTAAGCACACACAGTCCTATTTAAGTGACGGGGATTAAGAAATCAACAACCACTGAGGTCTAATTCTTCACCTTTCAGAACAGAAGAATTTCTCCTCGCTGTAGGACCTCTTCAACACATACTAAATGTGCTAGTGCAATCTCTTAGTCAAGACAGACCAATCTGAGCCTTACACATCGACCTTTCACGGTGGATTGTTCAATTCCACCTAGGTCGTGAAAATGTACGTTTAGTTACAAGTAAACTATTAATGTTGTCTTCCGTGATCGGGTATCACCACATTAACTACAATGTAACATGTACTATATATTGAACGGTTTGCAATAGAAATTCAACATTCAATCATAACTAAAGCAAATGTGATAAAAGAATTATTCTCATAAAATGAGTGTTTGATACACGAGTTATACAAAGTAAAAGCATACTTTCACGTATAACTCCAACAATCTCCCACTTATACTTAAAGTCTGCTTTTAGTATAAATCACGCATGTCTTAGTGTAGTAGCTCTACGTGACATCTCATGTCAACCTACACTACCCTAATAATTCCTCCCACTTATACTTAAAGCAGATTGGCAATAGTCTTGACTCTCATTCCATCCACATGTCTCTCGAATGTATTCAGAGGAAGACCCTTTGTGAATGGATATACTAGGTTGTCCTCCGACATTTATCTTTGACACCTCTTTATCTCCTCTCTTAACGATTTCTCGTATAAGATGGTGTTTTCTTTCAATGTGTTTGCTGGCCTTGTGGGCTCTCGGTTCCCTTGAATTTGCAACTGCTCCGGCACAATGATTGTGATGGGCAAATTCGGAACAACGTCCAAGTCCACTAAGAATTACTTGAGCCAAACCGCTTCTTTCGCTGCTTCACAAGCAGTTACTTATTCGACTTTCATGGTCGAATCGGCGATGCATTTCTGCAAATTGCTTCTCCATGTCATAGCTCCTTCTCCCATGCAAAACACACTACCCGAGGTAGTTATTTTGGAATCTATATCTGATTGGAAATTTGAGTCCGTGTATCCCATAGGAATTAGATTGTCTGATCGTTAAATCAGCATTCCATACCAAGTTCTTTTCAGAAACTAAAGAATGCATTTAATTGCAATCTAATGTGCTTTCCCGGGATTACTTTGATATCTTGCCATCATGCCCACGGCAAAGCAGATATCCGGTCTCGTACACAACATTGCATACATAAGACTTCCTACGTCCGAAACGTACGGAACGTCTTTCATGTCATCTATCTCCACTTGCGTCTTAGGGCATATTTATTTAGATAGATGGATTCCGTGCCTAAAAGGTACAAAACCTTTCTTGGAATCTTGCATGCTGAAATGCTTCAAAACAGTGACTTTGTATGAAACTTGCGATAAACCCAACATCCTCCTGTTGCGATCTCGAGTGAACTTGATCCCAAGGATGTGACCGGCTTTCCCTAAGTCCTTCATATCAAACTGATTTGACAGCCATACCCTTACGTCTGACAATACCTTTACATTGTTTCCAATGAGCAGAATATCGTCTACGTATAATACTAAGAATACCACCGCAGTTCCGTCACATCTTTTATACACACAACTTTCAAACTTGTTTTGATCACAAACCCATAAGACTTAATTAATTGATCAAAACACTGGTTCCAAGTACGCGATGCTTGCTTAAGTCCATAAATGGATCTCTAAGCTTGCATACGAGGTGCTCTTGGCCTTTTTCAACGAAACCTTTGGGCTGTTGCATATAGATCCCATCAAGACTTCCGTTAAGGAAAGCTGTCTTGACATCCATTTGCCAGATCTCGTAATCTAAGTGCGCAGCGATCGACAAGAGAATACGGATGGACTTAAGCATAGCTACAGGCCACAAGCCTTGCTTTGAAGGTCTCTACCCTTCCGTCCGGTCCTCTTTTCCTCTTGTACACCCACTTGCATCCAATGGGCCCTACCCCACTAGGTGGATCAACCAACTCCCACACTTGATTATAATCCATTGAACCCACCTCGGTTTCCATTGCGGTTTGCCATGCCTCCGCGTCTTTGTCTTGGATTGCCTCGTCGTACGTTCATGGGTCTGATTCATCGTCGGGAATCAAATCTGAAGATTCTCCAATTCCCATGAATCTCTCGGGTTACCTTGCAATCCTCCCACTACGACGGGGTTCCGGTTGTGAAGGTGTGACGTGTGGTATATCATCATGTATACTTGGTATAGGAGTTTGCCCTCTTAACTCGTCTAAGGTAATCTCACTTCTGGACTTTCTTTTGTTCATATAGTCTTCCTCCAAGAATTTAAAGTGCGAACTAATCACGATCTTTTAATCCTTGAGACTATAGAACATACACCATTCCGTTCCCATGGGATATCCTATAAACAACCTTGATTCCGAACGTGGATCCAATTTACCGGCTTCCTTGTCTAGCACGTATGCTGGACAACCCCAAATCCGCAAGTGTCTTAGACTGGGCTTGCGCCCGGTCCACAATTCCGTTGGGGTTGTAGGAACCGATTTGGATGGAACCAAGTTTAGAATGTAAGTCGTTGTTTCCAAGGCGTTACCCCAAAACGACTTGAGTAAATCCGAATAACTCATCATGGATCTGACTATTTCTAAAAGAGTCTGGCTCCTTCGTTCCGCCACACCGTTCTATTGAGGGGTTCCCGGTGCGGTCAACAGGGATACAATCCCTTCGTCTGATAGCTAGTTCAAGAATTCATCGCTAAGGTATTCGCCTCTACGATCAAATCGTAGAAACTTGATACTTCTTTCCCTATTCTTCATAAGGTAGATGTATCCATATCTTGAGTAATCATTGATAAGGACAATTTACTCATACCCCTTCTTGCTATGATCGTCATTGAACCACACATATCGGTATGAACGAGTTCTAACACTTCCGTGGTTCTATTCCCCTTGGCTCCAAATGCCCTCTTGGTCATTTTACCCTCTAAACAGGATTCACAAGTTAGAAACGGCTCGACTTGGAGCGATTCCAAGGATCCGTCTTTCACCAATCTCTCTATCCGCTTTAGATTAATATGATATAGTTTAAGATGCCATAGAAGTGTTTCGTTCATCTCCGAAGAATGCTTTCTTTTATTTCTCAAAATAATCGATGTGTTATTAGATTCAATTTTGTGAGTGGTGTGCCCAAAAATGGTATAAGGATCATCCATTGAAGTTCCGGAACAGATAAACTCATCGTTTCGAGAAATAATAACATCCTTATTAAAAGAAACTGAGTATCTATTCAAACAGTTTAGAAACTGAAGGTTGAGTTCTTTCTAAACTAGGAACATGAAGAACATCTCTCAAGACCATTACTCTATCTTCAAAAGATAGGCGCACTTCTCCCACTGCTTCAGCTGCCACTCTCGTAGCATTGCCAGATGTGATGGGGATCTCACTTCCGTTAAGTCGTCGGGTTAGCTTGAACCCATAAGAACAAATGTGATCAGTAGCTCTCGTATCCACTATCCACGAATAGATAGCATACGCCACTTCACAAGTTTCGACGACTAGGGTGTGTGAATTACCTAACTCTCCTAGCCTCTTAGGCTTGGAACAGACAGACCTCCATTGTCCTCTCTCACCGCAACTAAAACACTTCCCTTTCGATGCTAGCCTTTGCATTTGCCTTTCGCAACAATTGGATTTGCTTGGATCCGGCCTTTGGTTCTCTTCCTCTTTTTCCCTCCCTTGGGACCAAAAGAGGTAGACAAACCATTAGCCACCATAGCACTAGACTGGTGCTCCATTATCACCTCCACCGAAACTAAAGCTTGCAAGAACTCGGGCAAACGACTTGTCCGTTCATTCATCTGACAGTTCAGATGAAACTAATCAAAGCTTCTCGGTAGAGAATGGTATATGAAATCAATCATAATCCGCACCAAGTACTTCTAACTTGTTAAGGTATGCCATTATCTCGAGAACGTGCTCCCTCACAGGCGTTCCTTCCACCATTTCCAACTTGACCGAGTCATGTTTGGTGAACTGATTTGTCATGGGATTCTGATGTGAAAACATCTTCTTCAAGGTGTTCCATGATTTCAACAGCGGATACAATGTCTCCATGAACGCGCCTCAAATCCTCAGACAGAGATGTCAAGATGATGCACTTCATGTGTTCATTGTCATGCTTTCAATCATAAACTGCCTTTTCCCATTGCTTGACTTATCATTAGGCTTGCCGGGTATATTAACGTAAATAACCCAATTGTGTTTTCGTGCAGTAAGGACAAATTAAAAAAAAACATTTTCAATCGATATAATTCTCTCCAAAAAGTTTATTAACTTTAAGTATATTAAACAATGGATTAAAAGGTTGCGACATGATGAAATGAGAATAAAACATACATTCATATTAATATCTAGAAAAATACGAAATTATCACATAATTCGATCACATCAATTATATTGAAACCTTAAAACAATATAATCATGCATCAGCCAACATCTCGAAATAATTTAAATGCGCCACGAGGGGTGGTCTATACATTTAAATACATTCAAGCGGATTACAAACTCGAAAGTTACAAATTCTTAATTCAAAATTAATAGTTGGCTCCCACTTTGACCACATAGAAACTGACAGGGACTCCGAGGGGAGTAAGTTAATATCAATTCCCTATGCCTAAGTAATAACCATAATTAAATACAGGATTATTATTTCGCTTTGAGCAAGCCACTCGTGGTGAGGGTCAATACCGCCACTAGTAATAATCCACAATCATCCTTTCGGAATTTATTCATGCGAAATCCGTTCTTTTGGCCGATCCGAGGGGGAAATGTATTCCAAAAGAACTTCACAAATAAATAAATTATGGAGGTCAAAATAATCCAATTTTAATATCCGGAATAAAATTGAGATTATAAAAACATACTTAGTATTTTTCGAAAGTAAGGTTTTTCTTGGACAATTAAATTCATGCAAACACATATTAACAAATAATAATAAGTGCACGAAATAAGACATCCATCAAAACAAAATTAAACAAATTGGAGCACTCAAATCCAATTGTCACGGTTTAATTTCTTCACGTCTTGATGCGAAAAAATCGTCCTTGTTGCTTTCCGTCGTTCGTCTCGACGTGCTCCCACTCGAACAGCAACACTTCTTCAAAAATAGCATCGTTTGGGGTTCGGGACGATGTTTAAAATCACACGAAAAAAAACACGAACCGAAAAAATTCCACAGCCCGAGATACGGCGCGCCTCCCGGCCCAAAAAGCGCCGAAGCACTGCTGGAAGCGCGCCGAAGTGCAGCCCCGAGGCGCACCCGAGGCGCTGCACGGAGGCGCGCGCACGCGTGCGTGCAGCGCCGTGCTCCCGTTGCGCACCCCCGTGCGCCATTTTTTCGCCGTTCGTCCTCGTTTTCTTCACCCCTTGCATGATTTTACATCCATACACGCGCCACGCTTGTATGCGTCGTTCGGGTACGCCGTTTTTAATTCTTCGTTCTTCGTCACGATCCGGTTACAATTTATTTTTACAAAAAAAAAAAAATACTAGATCTAGACTAGTCTATTACAATGATCAAATCAAAATAAAAACAACTAATCTACTCGTGGATTTTCTCACGAGAAAAACGAATTCGAACGAAACGAATTAAAAAACAATTAATTCACACGCATGAAATTAACAACATTAAAACCATGACAATTGGATACCTGCAAAAAAAGATCTAACAATTCTACTATCCAATTTCAATTTAATGTTTAACAATTTAAATTCCAATTTAAAATTCAGAGCCCGAAACCGTGGCTCTGATACCAGTTGTTGGGAAAATAGGGGTGCCCGGAATCTATTCGGGATGAAATTTAAATACGAATTTAAATACAATTATTACTAGCATGAATTAATCCTAATTAATTCAAATAATAATTCCAACAACTAATTTTCATCATGCATGTAGAATTAATTTCACATATTAACTAGGCGGAATAAACAAGTAAATATGCGATTAACGTACCTCTTGTAGAATTGGCCTTTGGATATACGGGACAATTATAATCTCGCTCTATCAACCCAAAGCCTTCTCAAGTATTTCCCTTTTTACCTCACTTGATCACCGGTGGGAGATGCTTTCAAGTAATTTAATAAACTAAGGAAAAAGAAAAATATCTATGCTTCTTGATTTTTCCAACACATGGAATTATGTACTTGGAGATGAAATAATCATCCCCTATTTATAATATGTAGGGGCCGAAATTTTTAGTGATATTTGGGCTTGGAAAAAATCTTTTCTTAGACTCTAAGAAATCTTGAATATATCCCATATATTCTTTTCTCCAAAATAAAATATTCCACAAAAATCTCACCCTTCATATTAAGCCTTTAATTTTTGAAAAATACAAGGAGAAAATCCAAGATTTGGATCTTCTTGAATATATGAGATAATCTTGTATTCCAAGAATACTTATCTTCCACAATATCTTTTCAAGAAAATCAACAAAATCTTTTCTCTCCTACAAACCATATTTTCGAAATTAAGAGGAAAAAATCAGCATATATATTTCTTTTTATTTTAATCACCTTATCATTATTGGGCTACTTAATGGGCTACTTGAGGGGCTTTAAGGAGAATTAAGATTGGACCTCCTAATGGACTTCTGAATTTCAATATTGAGCCCCAATATAATTCAGCCCATTAATATTAATTATTACCACTAATAAATTAATATTGCACTATCCATCTTAATCCATATTACGATAATATGGGCTCCCGGTTATTATTTCCCGCGTTTAAGATTATCAAGTCCATTAATTAATCAAGCTTCTGAATAGCTCTAAATTAATTAATATATTTCACCTTGGAGTAAAGACAGCTCAATATTATTATTCGTACCGAAGAAACTAATTCTTCACTTGCAAGATTTGGTACAGTAAAACTTCTGAGCCCACCAAGGGGACTAATCACACGAGCCGTACTCGCATGCGTTTCTCCGTATTAAATCTTAGCAACCGTCGTATGATTAATATTACTGCCCAAGACACAAAGTTCGAAGTCGCAATGATTCTCACCCAACATGAATCAAAGCAGTAACCATTAAGCACACACGGTCCTATTTAAGTGACGGAGATTAAGAAATCAACAACCACTGAGGTCTAATTCTTCACCTTTCAGAACAGAAGAATTTCTCCTCGCTGTAGTACCTCTTCAACGCATACTAAATGTGCTAGTGCAATCTCTTAGTCAAGACAGACCAATCTGAGCCTTACACATCGACCTTTCACGGTGGATTGTTCAATTCCACCTAGGTCGTGAATATGTACGTTTAGTTACAAGTAAACTGTTAATGTTGTCTTCCGTGATCGGGTATCACCACATTAACTACAATGTAACATGTACTATATATTGAACAGTTTGCAATAGAAATTCAACATTCAATCATAACTAAAACAAACGTGATAAAAGAATTATTCTCATAAAATGAGTGTTTGATACACGAGTTATACAAAGTAAAAGCATACTTTCACGTATAACTCCAACATTAGCCCCTTTGAGCCTTAAGCCTATTTCATTTGCTAGCATAATTAAACACTATTCCAGTTCCGAAGCCTTTTTGTCCCAATTTGAGTGGAGAATAGGAAAGTGTGAAAGTGAAGGGATTGAATTGAGTTGAGAAAAAGGAATTATGATGGTTGAGTGGTGATAAAATAAGGGTGTGAATGAGTTTTGAGTTGTGGGAAAGACCAAAAATTTGAGAATGAGCAAAAGAAAATATGAGCTCATGTGTGTTGTGAAAAAAAAAAGAAAAAAAAGAGTTGAGTGATTGAAAAAGTGAAAAGAGTTGAAAAAAAAATTGAGGTGTTGAGAGTAAAGGAATTGATGTGCATTATGTGAAGATGTTGAAGAAGTATGTTCCTTGTATCGAAGTACCAAAGTACCAAAGTTTAAATTTCTATTCTTCATTCACTTGAGTCACTTACCCATATTGTTATCCCACCTGTCCAAAGAGCCTACATTACAACCTTGAGAAAAGTCCTTTTTGATTCAGCATTGATTTCTAGAGTATGGTCGGAGTTGAGAGTGCTTACAAGCCTATGACTGCCAATATGTGTGATTGATTGTTTGAGTGAGTCCCTTTATCATTGATATACACCTGTGAGGGAGTGAAACACATCGTTGAGTGCACATCCATATTTGATTTTGGTGATTCTCGCTGTTGTTGCATGAGTACGATGAGGGAAGGTGAATGAGTATATTAGTGATTGATCTTTGAAGCTCAAGTTCATTTACTTGCACGATTTGATTCTTTGACTCATTCCTAACAATTTCACTTGACTTATTATTTCATTGCTTGAGGACAAGCAATATGGTAAGTTTGGGGGGGTTGATTAGGCGTGAAATTGTCATGATTCGTCACTCGAAATGCCCTAATTCTGGCCGATTTTGTCGAGTATTTGGAGTAAATTGAGCATTATTTCTATACATTGATGAATTTGTCTCTTTAATGCTCGTAGGTGAATCGAGGGCAAAGAACGGAGTTCGTAGGACTTTGAATCGACTCAAACGGATGCCCGGATGAGAAGATATCGAAGGAATACGATTGGTGTTAGTGTTGAAGAAGAAAAGTACTAATTGGAGCAATTTTGGGAGTCATTCGAGTGGACCACTCGAGCACGTTGCTCGAGCGCCCAAAACTTACAGAAAATTTCGAGCATTCGAGCAGCTCGAGCGTCACCGCTCGAGCGTGTTGCTCGAGCGCCCCAAAACTTGCAGAGGAATCCGAACGCTCGACCAGCTCGAGCGCCACCGCTCGAGCACTTGCACCATTCGAGCTCCACGCTCGAGCGCCACCGCCCGAGCACTTGCACCATTCGAGCTCCACACTCGAGCGCCACCGCTCAAGCGGGTCTGCTCGAGCGCCTTCATGTTTTACGCTTTAAAAGTCATTTTTCGGCCCATGAGTTCACGATTCGGCCCGTTGCTTATATATACTCGTCTCAAGCTTGTTTTTAGGAAGACCACTTACCATCATTAGATTCAAGAGCGTTTTAGAGAGTTAATTTTTGGAGAAGATGTTGGAGTTATACGTGAAAGTATGCTTTTACTTTGTATAACTCGTGTATCAAACACTCATTTTATGAGAATAATTCTTTTATCACATTTGCTTTAGTTATGATTGAATGTTGAATTTCTATTGCAAACCGTTCAATATATAGTACATGTTACATAGTAGTTAATGTGGTGATACCCGATCACGGAAGACAACATTGACAGTTTACTTGTAACTAAACGTACATTTTCACGACCTAGGTGGAATTGAACAATCCGCCGTGAAAGGTCGATGTGTAAGGCTCAGATTGGTCTTTCTTGACTAAGAGATTGCACTAGCACATTTAGTATGTGTTGAAGAGGACCTACAACGAGGATAAATTCTTCTGTTCTGAAAGGTGAAGAATTAGACCTCAGTGGTTGTTGATTTCTTAATCTCCGTCACTTAAATAGGACCGTGTGTGCTTAATGGTTACTGCTTTGATTCATGTTGGGTGAGAATCATTGTGACTTCGAACTTTGTGTCTTGGGCAGTAATATTAATCATACGACGGTTGCTAAGGTTTAATACGGAGAAACGCGTGCGAGTACGGCTCGTGTGATTAGTCCCCTTGGTGGGCTCAGAAGTTTTATTGTACCAAATCTTGCAAGTGAAGAATTAGTTTCTTCGGTACGAATAATAATGTTGAGCTGTCTTTACTCCAAGGTGAAATATATTAATTAATTTAGAGCTATTCAGAAGCTTAATTAATTAATGGACTTGATAATCTTAAACGCGGAAAATAATAACCGGGAGCCCATATTATCGTAATATGGATTAAGATGGATAGTGCAATATTAATTTATTTGTGGTAATAATTAATATTAATGGGCTGAATTATATTGGGGCTCAATATTGAAATTCAGAAGTCAATTAGGAGGTACAATCTTAATTCTCCTTAAGGCCCCTCAAGTAGCCCATTAAGTAGTCCAATAATGATAAGGTGATTAAAATAAAAGAAAATAAATATGCTGATTTTTCTATGTTGAATTCGAAAATTAGTAATTAAGAAGGAAAAAGATTTTGTTGATTTTCTTGGAAAGATATTATGGAGGATAAGTATTCTTGGAATACAAGATTATCTCATATATTCAAGAAGATCTAAATCTTGTGTTTTACTTCTTAAAATTTTTGAAAAATACAAGCTTAATAATAAGGGTGAGATTTTTGTGGAATATTTTATTATGGAGAAAAGAATATATTAGATATATTCAAGATTTCATAGAGTCTAAGAAAAGATTTTCTCTTGCCCATAAAATATATAATTTTCGTCCCCTCACTATTATAAATAGGGGATGATTATTTCATCCCCAAGTACATAATTCTATGTGTTGGAAAAATCAAGAAGCATAGATATTTTTCTTTTTCCTTAGTTTATTAAATTACTTGAAAGCATCTCCCACCGGTGATCGAGTAAGGAGAAAGGGAAATACTTGAGAAGGTTTTTGGGTTGATAGAGCGAGATCGTAATTGTCCCGTATATCCAAAGGCCAATTCTACAAGAGGTACGTTAATCGTATATTTACTTGTTTATTCCGCCATAGTTAATATGTGAAATTAATTCAACATGCACGATGAAAATTAGTTGTTGGAATTATTATTTGAATTAATTAGGATTAATTCATGCTAGTAATAATTGTATTTAAATTCGTATTTAAATTTCATCCCGAATAGATTCCGGACACCCCAATTTTCCCAACAACTGGTATCAGAGCCACGGTTTCGGGCTCTGATCTTTAAATTGGAATTTAAATTGTTAAACATTAAATTGAAATTGGATAGTAGAATTGCTAGATCTTTTTTGCAGGTATCCAATTGTCATGGTTTTAATGTTGTTAATTTCATGCGTGTGAATTAATTGTTTTTAATTCGATTCGTTCGAATTCGTTTTTCTCGTGAGAAAATCCACGAGTAGATTAGTTATTTTTATTTTTATTCGATCATTGTAATAGACTAGTCTAGATCTATTATTTATTTTTTTGTAAAAATAAATTATAACCGGATCGTGACGAAGAACGAAGAATTAAAAACGGCGTACCCGGACGACGCATACAAGCGTGGCGCGTGTATGGACGTAAAATCATGCAAGGGGTGAAGAAAATGGAGACGAACGGCGAAAAACGGCGCACGACCCGGGCGCGACGGGAGGCCGGCGCAGCGCGCACGCGCGTGCGCGCCTCGGGCACGGCCTGGCGCGCCTCCGTGCAGCGCCTCGGGTGCGCCTCCGTGCAGCGCCTCGGGTGCGCCTCGGCGCGTCTCCTGCAGCGCTTCGGCGCTTTTTGGGCCGGGAGGCGCGCGGGCCCACTTCGTGGGCCGACGCGCGCTGTATCTCGGGCCGTGGAATTTTTCGGTTCGTGGTTTTTTTTTCCGTGTGATTTTAAATGTCGTCCCGAACCCCAAACGATGCTGTTTTTGATGAAGTGTTGTTGTTCGAGTGGGAGCACGTCGAGACGAACGTCGGAAAGCAACAAGGACGATTTTTCGCATCAAGACGTGAAGAAATTAAACCGTGACAATTGGATTTGAGTGCTCCAATGTGTTTAATTTTGTTTTGATGGATGTTTTATTTCGTGCAATAATTATTAATTGTTAATATGTGTTTGCATGAATTTAATTGTCCAAGAAAAACCTTACTTTCGAAAATTACTAAGTATATTTAATTTAATCGCAATTTTATTCCGGATATTAAAATTGGATTAATTTGGCCTCCATAATTTATTTATTTGTGAAGTTCTTTTGGAATACATTTCCCCCTCGGATCGGCCAAAAGAACGGATTTCACATGAATAAATTCCGAAAGGATGATTGTGGATTATTACTAGTGGCGGTATTAACCCTCACCACGAGTGGCTTGCTCAAAGCGAAATAATAATCCTGTATTTAATTATGGTTATTACTTAGGCATAGGAAATTGATATTAACTTACTCCCCTCGGAGTCCCTGTCAATTTCTATGTGGTCAAAGTGGGAGCCAACTATTAATTTTGAATTAAGGATTTGTAACTTTTAAGTTTGTGATCCGCTTGAATGTGTTTAAATGTATAGATCACCCCTCGTGGCGCATTTAAATTGTTTCGAGATGTTGGCTGATGCATGATTATATTGTTTTAAGGTTTCAATATAATTGATGTGATCGAATTATGTGATAATTTCATATTTTTCTAGATATTGATATGAATGTATGTTTTATTCTCATTTCATCATGTCGCAACCTTTTAATCCACTGTTTAGTATACTTAAAGTTAATAAACTTTTTGGAGTGATTTATATCGATTGGAAATGTAATTTAAAATTTGTCCTTACTGCACGAAAACACAATTGGGTTATTTACGTTAATATACCCGGCAAGCCTAATGATAAGTCAAGCAATGGGAAGAGGCAGTTTATGATTGGTAGCGTGACAATGAACACACGAAGGCATCATCTTGACATCTCTGTCTGAGGATTTGAGGCGTGTTCATGGAGACATTGTATCCGCTGTTGAAATCATGGAACACCTTGAAGAGATGTCTTCACATCAAACCCATGACTAATCAGTTCACCAAACATGACTCGGTCAAGTTGGAAATGGTGGAGGGAACGCCCGTGAGGGAGCACGTTCTCAAGATAATGGCATACCTTAACAAGTTGGAAGTACTTGGTGCTGATTTTGATTGATTTCATATACCATTCTCTACCGAGAAGCTTTGAGCAGTTTCATCTGAACTGTCAGATGAATGAACGGACAAATCGTTTGCCCGAGCTCTTGCAAGCTTTAGTTTCGGTGGAGGTGAAAATGGAGCACCAGTCTAGTGCTATGGTGGCTAATGGTCCGTCTACCTCTTTTGGTCCCAAGGGAGGGAAAAAGAGGAAGAGAACCAAAGGCCGGATCCAAGCAAATCCAATTGTTGCGAAAGGCAAATGAAAAGGCTAGCATCGAAGGGGAAGTGTTTTAGTTGCGGTGAGAGAGGACAGTGGAGGTCTGCCTGTTCCAAGCCTAAGAGGCTAGGAAAGTTAGGTAATTCACACACCTTAGTCGTCGACACTTGTGAAGTGGCGTTTGCTGTCTATTCGTGGATAGTGGATACGAGAGCTACTGATCACATTTGTTTCATGGGTTTAACCTAACCCGACGACTTAACGGAAGTGAGATCCCCATAACATCGGGCAATGCTACGAGAGTGGCAGCTGAAGCAGTGGGAGAAGTGCGCCTATCTTGTGAAGATAGAGTTATGGTCTTGAGAGACGTTCCTCATGTTCCTAGTTTAGAAAGAACTCAACCTTCAGTTTCTAAACTGTTTGAATAGATACTCAGTTTCTTTTAATAAGGATGTTATTATTTCTTGAAACGATGAGTTTATCTGTTTCGGAACTTCAATGGATGATCTTTATACCAATTTTTGGGCACACCACTCACAAAATTGAATCTAATAACACATCGATTATTTCGAGTAATAAAAGAAAGCGTTCTTCGTAGATGAACGAAACACTTCTATGGCATCATAGACTAGGTCATATTAATCTAAAGCGGATAGAGAGATTGGTGAAAGACGGATCCTTGGAATCATTCCAAGTTGAACCGTTTCCAACTTGTGAATCCTGTTTAGAGGGTAAAATGACCAAGAGGGCATTTGGAGCCAAGTGGAATAGAACCACGGAAGTGTTAGAACTCGTTCATACCGATATGTGTGGTTCAATGATGATCATAGCAAGAAGGGGTATTAGTAAATTGTCTTTTTCAATGATTACTCGAGATATGGATACATCTACCTTATGATGCATAGGGAAAGAAGTATCAAGTTTCTACAATTTGATCGTAGGGGCGAATACCTTAGCGATGAATTCTTGAACTAGCTATCAGACGAAGGGATTGTATCCCTGTTGACCGCACCGGGAACCCCTCAATAGAACGGTGTGGCGGAACGAAGGAGCCAGACTCTTTTAGAAATAGTCAGATCCATGATGAGTTATTCGGATTTACCCAAGTCGTTTTGGGGTAACGCCTTGGAAACAACGACTTACATTCTAAACTTGGTGCCATCCAAATTGGTTCCTAAAACCCCAATGGAATTGTGGACCGGGCGCAAGCCCAGTCTAAGACACTTGCGGATTTGGGGTTGTCCGGCATACGTGCTAGACAAGGAAGCCGGTAAATTGGATCCACGTTCAGAATCAAGGTTGTTTATAGGATATCCCATGGGAACGAAATGGTGTATGTTCTATAGTCTCAAGGATTAAAAGACCGTGATTAGTTCGCACTTTAAATTCTTGGAGGAAGACTATATGAACAAAAGAAAGCCCAGAAGTGAGATTACCTTAGACAAGTTAAGAGGGCAAACTCCTATACCAAGTATACAAGATGATGTACCACACGTCACACCTTCACAACCGGAACCCCGTCGTAGTGGGAGGATTGCAAGGCAACCCGAGAGATTCATGGGAATTGGAGAATCTTCGGATTTGATTCCCGGCGATGAATCAGACCCATGAACGTACGACGAGGCAATCCAAGACAAAGACGCGGAGGCGTGGCAAACCGCAATGGAAACCGAGTTGGGTTCGATGAATTATAATCAAGTGTGGGAGTTGGTTGATCCACCTAGTGGGGTAGAGCCCATTGGATGCAAGTGGGTGTACAAGAGGAAAAGAGGACCGGACGGAAGGGTAGAGACCTTCAAAGCAAGGCTTGTGGCTTGTGGCCTGTAGCTATGCTTAAGTCCATCCGTATTCTCTTGTCGATTGCTGCGTACTTAGATTACGAGATCTGGCAAATGGATGTCGAGACAGCTTTCCTTAACGGAAGTCTTGATGGGATCTATATGCAACAGCCCAAAGGTTTCGTTGAAAAAGGCCAAGAGCACCTCGTATGCAAGCTTAAGAGATCCATTTATGGACTTAAGCAAGCGTCGCGTACTTGGAACCAGTGTTTTGATCAAGTTATTAAGTCTTATGGGTTTGTGATCAAAACAAGTTCGAAAGTTGTGTGTATAAAAGGTGTGACGGAACTGCGGTGGTATTCTTAGTATTATACGTAGACAATATTCGGTTCATTGGAAACAATGTAAAGGTATTGTCAGACGTAAGGGTATGGCTGTCAAATCAGTTTGATATGAAGGACTTAGGGAAAGCCGGTCACATCCTTGGGATCAAGTTCACTCGAGATCCAAGAGGAGGATGTTGGGCTTATCGCAAGTTTCATACAAAGCCATTGTTTTGAAGCATTTCAACATGCAAGATTCCAAGAAAGGTTTTGTACCTTTTAGGCACGGAATCCATCTATCTAAAGAAATATGCCCTAAGACGCAAGTGGAGATAGATGACATGAAAGACGTTCCGTACATTTCGGACGTAGGAAGTCTTATGTATGCAATGTTGTGTACGAGACCGGATATCTGCTTTGCTGTGGGCATGAAGGCAAGATATCAAAGTAACCCCGGGAAAGCACATTAGATTGCAATTAAATGCGTTCTTTAGTTTCTGAAAAGAACTTGGTATGGAATGCTGATTTAACAATCAGACAATCTAATTCCCATGGGATACACGGACTCAAATTTCCAATCAGACATAGATTCCAAAATAACTACCTCGGGTAGTGTGTTTTGCATGGGAGAAGGAGCTATGACATGGAGAAGCGATTTTCAGAAATGCATCGCCGATTCGACCATGAAAGCCGAATAAGTAACTGCTTATGCAGCAGGGAAATAAGCGGTTTGGCTCAAGTACTTCTTAGTGGACTTGGACGTTGTTCCGAATTTGCCCATCACAATCATTGTGCCGGAGCAGTTGCAAATTCAAGGGAACCGAGAGCCCACAAGGCCAGCAAACACATAGAAAGAAAATACCGTCTTATACGAGAAATCGTTAAGAGAGGAGATAAAGAGGTGGCAAAGATGTGCGTCGGGGACAACCTAGTAAATCCATTCACAAAGGGTCTGCCTCTGAATACATTCGAGAGATATGTGGATGGAATGGGAGTCAAGACTGTTGCCAATCTGCTTTAAGTATAAGTGGGAGGAATTATTAGGTTAGTGTAGGTTGACATGAGATGTCACGGAGAGCTACTACACTAAGACATGCGTGATGTATACTAAAAGAAGACTTTAAGTATAAGTGGGAGATTGTTGGAGTTATACGTGAAAGTATGTTTTTACTTTGTATAACTCGTGTATCAAACACTCGTTTTATGAGAATAATTCTTTTATCACATTTGCTTTAGTTATGATTGAATGTTGAATTTCTATTGCAAACCGTTCAATATATAGTACATGTTACATAGTAGTTAATGTAGTGATACCCGATCACGGAAGACAACATTGACAGTTTACTTGTAACTAAACGTACATTTTCACGACCTAGGTGGAATTGAACAATCCGCCGTGAAAGGTCGATGTGTAAGGCTCAGATTGGTCTTTCTTGACTAAGAGATTGCACTAGCACATTTAGTATGTGTTGAAGAGGACCTACAACGAGGATAAATTCTTCTGTTCTGAAAGGTGAAGAATTAGACCTCAGTGGTTGTTGATTTCTTAATCTCCGTCACTTAAATAGGACCGTGTGTGCTTAATGGTTACTGCTTTGATTCATGTTGGGTGAGAATCATTGTGACTTCGAACTTTGTGTCTTGGGCAGTAATATTAATCATACGACGGTTGCTAAGGTTTAATACGGAGAAACGCGTGCGAGTACGGCTCGTGTGATTAGTCCCCTTGGTGGGCTCAGAAGTTTTATTGTACCAAATCTTGCAAGTGAAGAATTAGTTTCTTCGGTACGAATAATAATGTTGAGCTGTCTTTACTCCAAGGTGAAATATATTAATTAATTTAGAGTTATTCAGAAGCTTAATTAATTAATGGACTTGATAATCTTAAACGCGGAAAATAATAACCGGGAGCCCATATTATCGTAATATGGATTAAGATGGATAGTGCAATATTAATTTATTTGTGGTAATAATTAATATTAATGGGCTGAATTATATTGGGGCTCAATATTGAAATTCAGAAGTCAATTAGGAGGTACAATCTTAATTCTCCTTAAGGCCCCTCAAGTAGCCCATTAAGTAGTCCAATAATGATAAGGTGATTAAAATAAAAGAAAATAAATATGCTGATTTTTCTATGTTGAATTCGAAAATTAGTAATTAAGAAGGAAAAAGATTTTGTTGATTTTCTTGGAAAGATATTATGGAGGATAAGTATTCTTGGAATACACGATTATCTCATATATTCAAGAAGATCTAAATCTTGTGTTTTACTTCTTAAAATTTTTGAAAAATACAAGCTTAATAATAAGGGTGAGATTTTTGTGGAATATTTTATTATGGAGAAAAGAATATATGAGATATATTCAAGATTTCATAGAGTCTAAGAAAAGATTTTCTCTTGCCCATAAAATATATAATTTTCGTCCCCTCACTATTATAAATAGGGGATGATTATTTCATCCCCAAGTACATAATTCCATGTGTTGGAAAAATCAAGAAGCATATATATTTTTCTTTTTCCTTAGTTTATTAAATTACTTGAAAGCATCTCCCACCGGTGATTGAGTAAGGCGAAAGGGAAATACTTGAGAAGGTTTTTGGGTTGATAGAGCGAGATCGTAATTGTCCCGTATATCCAAAGGTTAATTCTACTAGAGGTACGTTAATCGCATATTTACTTGTTTATTCCGCCATAGTTAATATGTGAAATTAATTCAACATGCACGATGAAAATTAGTTGTTGGAATTATTATTTGAATTAATTAGGATTAATTCATGCTAGTAATAATTGTATTTAAATTCGTATTTAAATTTCATCCCGAATAGATTCCGGGCACCCCAATTTTCCCAACAGAAGAAGGAACGAGCAAGTTAACTTTACGTTTTTGAGGTTTTCTTACGAATTCACGACACGATTTTACTTTTTTTTAGTTTAGTTTCTTCATATCTTTGTTCTTGAACACGTTGAGACTTCGTTTTATTGAATTAATTTCAGTTTATTCCTTTATATCTTGAAACCCTAGTTTATGATTTATCTTTTCTTCGTTATAATCATCATGTTCATGTTTGTTACTTCTTCAATTGTTCTTGTTTACGTAAAACCCATGTCTAGCTAAAACCCTTGCATACTTGGGATAGGATGAACTCGTAGAAGTAGGTTGTGGGTACGTAATTAGGATAATTCGGGACGTTAGGTTTTAATTCTCTTGATTAATAAATTCTTAAAATCAATCTTAACTTTGCCTTTGAATTTCGTTCGAAAAGTGTTAGAGAGAGGACGACCGTATCACTCCCTAACAACGAGTAGACTTAACGAGAGGGTTTAGAAAATGTTAATTCACCTACCAGTTTAGCGAAGGAGGACGACCGCATCACCATAGTTAAATTAGGGTCTCATTAATTAAGCACAATTTATTAACTTGTTAGTGGATTAGTGAAGTCGAGTGTTAGGGTAAAGTATTAGGGTTTAGAATCTTGAGCTTTCATCTTGCATTCTTTTACTTAGGTTATTTCTTGCGCGTCACGGTTATTTTGATTATGTACCTGCTCCGTTAGTATATGTAGGGATTCCTATCCTGAGCATCACCATCTCTCATTTGAAAACAACCCTTCGATTCTTAGTTTAGTTTTTGTTTTTTGCATTCCTAGGATAATTTTAGCCTTTTAATTAATCTTTCAAAAAACCCAAAAACATTACACTCATATTAGCTACGATGCGTAGATCTTCAGGGATCTGTTCGCATACACTCCATCTCGTGGGTTCGATATACTTGGTCATTATACTTACTTATACTACAGTGAACTCGTACGCTTGCGAGGAATCTACTAGTAGAAGTTAGTATATTCGCTTCAAGTCATTATAATCGAAGTGATGTTCCCCACTCACAGACACGGTTTAATCGTATATCAGAGTTTCGAAACAGTTATACGATCCACAAGGAAAAAAGTTATAGGGTATTAAATCCCAGAGCATACCAAGGTTTCCTAACTATCATCATCTTAAACTACTGAGTACAATGAGTAAACTACAAGTATGAAGAGCTACAGTTATAGCCAATGGTAACTTAAGACTTAATAGCTCGATAGTTCAACTTGGATGTCTCGTACTTAGTGACCACAACAAACTTGAAAATTTTGATGTACCCTTATGAATAGATGTACTCAAATATCACATATCTTAATGTACGTTCTCCATTTACTAAAAATTAACTTTATGGTTAAGCTATATTATTAGGTAATATGATGCGGAAAATAACTTTTATAAAACTCAATGCTATTGAGCCTAATTAGTTTAGCACAATTTATTATTTATACGCTATTATTGTACAAACAATTTATGCATAAATCCAAACCCACCGCATAAAAAAAATATATAAAGATAAGAAGATGTTAAGCATTCCTTCTAAATTAATAGCTAGGTAGCATTTGTAAAGGTTGATTGTATACAATCAAATAAAAGACCCAAAATTACAAATAAAAAATTAAATTTTTTAATCCTATAATTTTCATTTTCAGGTTGGTCATGGACAATTAACGAGAATGCAATCGTGAATAACATATTAAAAAAATTTGAGGGAATTATTAAGGGTAAAACGTAATTTATTAGTTGTAAATATTGTTTTAAAAATAAAAAGATATATATATATATATATATATATATATATATATATATATATATATATATATATATGTGACGATTTCATGCCAAGATTTATGCTCTATGTATATATGGATCATGCATAAAATATGAACATATGGATCATGCATGAAGTTTGCACGGAATGTGCACAAAGTTTGCACGGAACGCGCATGTACAAATCATGCACATTTTGTTTATGTTTTTCTATTATAATATCTACGTATAATTATTGCATATGAAATATAAAAAAGAATGTGCAACACTCTTGGTACTATAAAATATTATTTATTTTTATTTTTATTTCATGTAACATTCAATCAACAAAATGAAATTTTGTTTAATAAAGAGCTTAAATCTAATCACTAGTTAATATAATTCATATATTCTATATATTAACATATCTTGTGAAACTGTATTAATTTATTACAATAAACATATAATTTGTATTTACGAATTGCAAAATACACACATTTGGATTATGATAAAATGTGCATACACGGATCGTGCACGAAATTTACATGATATGTGCATATACGATTCATACACAAAGTGTGCAATTTTCATTTGTTTTTATTGTATTATAATATATAAATATAATTATTACATGTGAAATATAAAAATAACACAAATTTTATTATTACTAATATTTCTACAATTGTTACCATTATAAATTATTTTAGATTGTTGGAAAATACAAATTTAAAAACTATATTGTTGTTTATTTGTTTTTAATGCCTATTTTATACTTATGTTCATATTTTTATTTGTGTATACAATATAATGATTTACAATTTACAATTTTTTTTACTGTTTTTTTTAAAGGGGCCTACTTTTTTTGTTTCGCCACGAACCTAAAACTTATCAGGACCGACACTGAAGACCGAAAAGGAGGGGAGATGCAATTCATTACCGAATGAAATATACCACATCTAAAAAGTTAATAACTTTAAAATTAATTAATTTATTTTGATTCCTAATATATACACTTTTTTCAAAATAATAGTCATCCTTTATTTTTTACACATACCAACAAAATATTATCTCCATTTCTTTATTTTTTTATTTAAAAATATATTTATTTTCAATTCTCACTCTACTAAATCAATACGTATTTTATCCATTTTTTTCAAAAATATCCATAATAAATAGTAAAACTAATCATCATATTGAAATTAAAAAAAAAAATGAGTATCATTTAATACCCTAATAAATGAAAAATTAGTTTGTGTGAATGGATAAAATGAGACCGATAAAAAAGGACGGAGAGAATATCATTTATTGTTGCTAATGTTTTGAATTTTACATATAAAGTTCCAAATGTACCCATATTTATTGAACATTAACAATGATAAATATGTTAATTTCATAATTCATTAAACAAGGTTTTGAACATTCTTCGCACTTCAAAATGGAAAAGGGACTACAGTGAAACCTCGAAAAATTAATATTGTCGGGATTGAGAAAATTTATTACTTTAGAGAGGTATTAATTTAGGGTTAGTATTAATTTGCAACATGTACAATATTTTTTTTTTTTATCAAATTGTAACATGTTGTTGCAACCTATACAATACATTATTAATCATTTACAAATCTAAATTTTATTCTCTAGTATTTTTCTGGTCATACCAAAACTATAATGGTCTATTTATATATTATATATATTTTTTAGTTTTTTTTTTAAGTATAAACGTTATCATTCAAACACTTTGATGCAATGAAAAATAGTAAATCAAACGATTAAATGGACAATAAATATAACATGTAAAATTTATATTTAAAATATTCTAAATGTTTATATTAATAATAACAATAAACTATATATATAATAAGAATTGACAATTATAACCCTTATGTGGCCGAAAAATACTAGAAAAATAAAATTTAATTTGCAAATTGATATATAGTATGTGTTGCAATTTGATAAAAAAAATATACAGGTTGCAATTTGATATTAACCCATTAATTTATTAATTTAAAGAATATTTTTCAGTACAATAAATAAAAATCATACAAGACACACACTCATAAAGATTTGGTATCTTTGTTTCATGAAAAGCTCAAGTCTAGAAAAGCTTTGAAGAAAATGTGTGTATTAAATGCCAAATTAAAGTCATTATAGCAATGGTGGATGTATGCTTACCTCCGACTCATTAACTATAACTGGAACCGATACGTTTTTCCTTCTTTATTTGAATTTTTGTTTTTCTAAGACAATGGATCTTAGTCGTTGATTCCGAATGCTCTTCTAATCTTACTCGCCTGATTTTTTTTTCTTTTTTGTTTTTTAAGGAAATTTCCGCAATCTGTAGTAGTTTCCAAAATCTATATTTGAAATTGTGAATTTTGTAATATTTCAAATGGTAGGGGTTTAAAAGTTATACAATTGTATATTAAAAAATTGTGTATAGGATTTTAAAAGTTATACGATTGTATATTAAAAAATTGCGTATAACTTCGCGAAGATAGCAGGAAGCAAGAGAGTTTCGAGTTAGAGTAGATAATAATAATAATAATAATAATAATAATAATAATAATAATAATAATAATAATAATAAGTGAATAGGGATGAATCCATAAATTCATCCTAAGGGCGTCGAAATATATAGAAGATAAACAAAAAATTATCCAAAGGAGGTAAAATGATAAAAATCTCATAAAAGCAAGATATATATTAAAAATTTATTCCAAGGAGGGCGAAATGACAAAAACAATCATAAAAGTTATACGATTGTATATTAAAATATTGTGTATATTGTCGCGAAAATAGTAGGAGGCAAGAGAGTTTCGAGTTGAGTAGATAATAGTGAATAGGAATGGATCCAGAAATTCGTTCCAAAAGCGGCAAAATATATAAAATGTAAAAAAAAAAAAAAAATCCCCCAAACAAAATCCGTCCTGGTGAGAAATATTGGTAATATATTAAAAACTATGTTTTCAAATAGAGTAAAAGGAATTAAAGGTTTTTTTTTTTTTTTTTTTACGGGAGAATTAAAGGTATTATTGAGTATTTGAAATTTTAATAACATAGAATTTGGTTTATTTGTCACGTACTAAGTAAAAATTCGTAAACAGATATAAACAGATGTATGTATATACGTAGCTTATTTCCCTCCAAGATTGATATAGCAACTAATAAAATCAGGTGTCCTTCTAAAAGTATAAGCATCAAATTAGCATGTTAAAACATCTGGAATAACCAATTGAAAAGTTATTGATGCCAATGTGTCCCACAAAGTTTACCAACAAATAATAGCAAAAGACAATGGAAATACAGAACTTTTTAAGTTTTCCATACATCAGTTTAAAAGGTAACAATTCTAACAAGATTTTAACCCATTTTCTCAGCATGAAATTTCAGATTGTCATTATATAGTACTCCCTCCGTCCCGGTCTAAACGTCCCATTTCTTTTGGTTGAATGGTTTAAGAAAGTGTATTTGTTTATTAATATATGGTGAAAAAGTAATGAATAGTGTTGAAAAGTAATGAATAGTGTTTAATAAAGTAATGAATAGTGTTGAAAAGTGGATTGAATGAGTGACATTTTTGGTAATATTGTATGAATTTGAAGGTTAAAATTTATATGTAGTAGAATGTTGTTTTTTCCATTTATGGAATGAGACACTTAGTGTGAGACAATAAAAAAAGGAAAGTGGGACACTTAGAGTGGAACAGAGGGAGTATCACTTATTCTAAGATGAAGAACCATGAAAACTGACACAGTTAAAGAACAGAGTTATATGCAGAATGCGAAAATCAAATACGAGAATGAAACCTTAAGAAGTACACTAATTAATTCCCCAAAACACATACCTTTTCCGTGTAATATTTGAAGGCAACCTTCATAAATGTTGCATTTACAGATAGGTTCAAAATATTTGCATAAACCCATAAAAATATTTGCACAGAAAAAGAAAAATGTGTCTGTACAAATTATTTTGAACTTATTTGTAATTAGAGCTACTTTTCGGAACCATATTGTAACTTTCCAAAAAAAAAAAAACACCACCTTAGCAATTAAACTAGTGCATAAAAAGAAAAATATTTCGTCATCTGGAAAAACCTCGAAATTAGTCATCACCTGTGACTCTACACTGGCACAAACAACATAAATCCCTCAATTTCGAGTGTAATTATTATACAAAGTGTAAAAGTGTAAAAATGTCCACTCTAATAAAATAAAAAGTTTTTTGCCCATCACTAAAAAAAATAAAGTTTTTTGCCCACTCTAAGAAAGATGTAAATTCTTTTCTTTTTAAGTGTGGTAAAATTTAGGTGTTTTGGTTTCACTCTTTCTTTTTCTTATTTAAAAAATACCATTTAATAAAAAAATTACAAAATTTTAAAAACAACTAAAATTATTACATTAATATATATTAAAAATTATAAGAACTAATTGGGGGTGGGGGTAGAATTTTTGTTATTAAGGATGTGTATGTATTTTTTTTTATCAAAATGGGTATAAAACTTTTTTTTTTTTAATTGTGGGCAAAAAACTTTTAATATTATAAGAATGGGCATTTTCCTTTTTATCCGTGTAAAAGTGTAAAAATGTCCACTTATACAAATGTACTCCCCCAAATCTGACGCGTGGTGTCGCTGTCGGGACCCATGGAAGAAACAATGGTGAATCGTAACTCTTATGCATCTGTCACCCGTGTGGGAAGGATCAGCCCCGATGAGCATGGTTATATCGTGATTAGAAAAGTGACATCTGCATCCATCCAATGACAAAAATAATAGTCAAATTAATTAGTTCGATTTCTCTGTGACACTTTTCGTATTCCACCTTAGGATCATTAACACGTATCATCTAAGGTGCTATTTGGTTAAAGGATTGTCTGAGATTGCCTTTATAATTTCAAATAATTTCATGTTTGGTTTGAAAGATTGCAAATGATCATGACTCCGTATTAAACTAGAGTCCGGGTCCATAATCCCAGCTAATCCCTCATTTTAAGGACTATTAAGTCCTGACAAATATATGAGATTATTTGTTTTGGTGAATTATAAGCACCGAGGCGCGCGCCTCACTGTCCGAGGCGCACCTAGGCAGCGCATACTAAGCGATTGTGCAATTCTTCTACTGAGAGAGAGAGATTTTAGGAGAATGAAGAGATAAAAATATTTTATAAGGGAGACCAGACTATGTATAGGATGAGAGAAGATGACTTGGTTGAGAAAATTGTGGAATCCAATTAAGTGAAGACGTGGTCTTCTGTTCCTTGAACTTAGGTGGAAGTAGAATAGCTGAAAGAAATGGAAGGTTATAGCCTTTTTAGTATTCTTATAAATTGATTATTAGCTTCATTTACTTATACTTGCTCCACTCTATCTCAGTAAAAAGAGTGCCACACTTTATGTTCGTGCTGATAAAATGATAAGAGGAGAGAGATAAAGAGATCTCTAGGCCTTCTGTATGTTCCTCTCTACACAAACTATATGCCTGCCCTATGAGTTAATTTTGATTTTCTATTATGCTTCTGTACATATATTCCACTCCATGTACCATTATTATGTGTTTCTGCATACATATTATAGTCAAAGGGCTTTACTTTGTGAGTTCCTGTCCTTTGATTTTTTTGACCCTGTCTTAAATGCTTTCAGGCCCAATACCATTAGGTAATCTTATAAGTAACAAAATATATTGTTATTTCGAGATGTTTAAACATCGATCACGAGTCTAGTGCTTAAAAGGTGGTTGGGTTAATTTTTCCTTCCAAATTGATGGTTGCAGCTCTTCGTAAAGAGCAAGCCTTGAATTCAAGTGCTTCACATGCAGATCAACAGATCCTAGGTAGCACAAATCTTCCCTGTTGTTTTATATATTAATATGCCCCATTAGTTCCTCTATCGTAATAAGGGATTTTTTTTTTTTTTTAGTACTGTAATTTTAGGGGATGTTAAAATGAGGGTCATAACTTATTAGGTTGTAAAAATGAGAACCGTAACTTTTCAAATTAACAATTTAAAAATAGTAACTTTAAAATTTACAAATTGAGGTCAAATTCAGCCCGATTTGGACTCGGATTCTAGCCCAAATTGAGTAGTCAATTAGCTCGTTTTGTTGATTCAAGCTGATTTGTCCTCAATTTGCCACATTTTAAAGTTATAATCCTTATTTTGCCACTCTCTTAAATTACAGTTCTGAAAAAAACAAATTTCCCATCATAATCATAATATGCATGTTAAAGGACGTGGTTAGTAGTGCAACTTATAAAATCTTTGATAATTTATAAAGAATATTTTATTTATTTTAATATAAAATAATATTAATTTATTTTTTTATATTAAGGTAGAGGTGGGTGAGAGTGTGGGTGGGCATAGAGTAGGGTGGATGTTTGAGGAAGAAGGTGGTTAGGAAAATAAGTTGGAAAATCTCACTTTTTTTTTTTTACAGCTTATAAGTTGTAGAGAGCTTATTTTTTTTATTTATAAATTGTTAAACATATTATATTATCAAACACTTTGAGTATAAGCTCTTAAATAACTTATAAACTATTTTAAAGGGCTTATAAATTATTTTAAAGAGCTCATCAGCTCAGCCAGACAGGCTCCGAGGGATGTTCGATTATTCTCTTCACAAATACTATCATCGTCTCCAAACACTCTTCACAATTGATTTTTCTCGTGTTTTAGCGAGCAATTTTTTTTATTAGTATTTGAAATGATAAAATGATTTTTAAGGTAGGATATGATAGATCTATCTCTCTAAAACAATTTAAAATTATTTTACCATTTTAAATATTAATAAAAAATCCACTCGCTAAAACACGAGAAAAAGTCAACTGTAAAGAGTGTTACGGGACGGAGGTGGTATAAGTTTGTACAGGTCAAAAAATAAAAACTACTTGCACTTTTACTTCTAATTTTGTAAATTTTGATCATGAAAAAGTTATGTTGTATTAGCTGTCTTCTTAAGAATGTTTCTCAGCAATTCCAGTGATGCTATTAAGGTAAGCAAGTAATATTGTATGCATGATTCAATGACCCTTATTAAGCTCACTTATTTTTTGGCATGCTGTTTTATTTCCTCCTATTTTTAAGGTATTGCATGTTATTGCAGAGTTACTCTTATCATTTATATAGAAGTCACCAAGTGTATTCTATATATTTGAATTTTACATTCAATTTTAGATTAAATTTTGACTTTTTAAAAATTCATTAAAATTCAATTTTGACTTAATTTTACAATTGAATTAAAAATTCGAGTGTATAGTATGTACTTGATGCTTACTAGAATTCGTACAATACAAGAGAAAATAAGAATTGAAGTGACGATCTCAAATCGATCGCCTGGCCCAACTACAATTCCGGAGAGTGTGGCTTCTTAACTGTAAATCCGTTTTGAATCCAAGCAATATATCCTCCTCCCATGTTATGTACATTTTTGTACTCCTGCAGTGTACAATGATATTCTTCTTATTTTATTATAAAAGTATTACTAATCAATATAATTTGGAATACATATAATTAAATAGTTATGATGTCAAATGTGTACAGCAATAATCCAACCACATTTAATTACAATGAACTTTAACTTAACTAAAAAACTCAATTCGATGTACCTAAGTCCAATGATCAGAAGTTGAATCTTAAATTACAGAAAGTAAATAGGAATAATATTTCCTCAATTTCGCGATTATTAACACACTTGTCTTACTCGTCCATCTCGAAATTTTAGATGAACACTCGTAAAAATATACACATATTTATCCATATATCAATACTTTATTTTAAAAAATATATATTTTTCAAAATATGTGTGCGGTATATTTTGCGGAAACTTCCAAGACGGGGTGAGTATAATAATAAACTAGTGTCACAGAAAAAACACGAACTTTTTCATTTTTAGATAAAATGAAACTTACTGCGTTGAGAAGATCGGTAGTTGCATATACAGACCTTACACCACTTTTGCAACCCTGATATGTTAACATTTTTCAGCACTACGTAAGTTCAAATTTTATTAAAATAAAATAAAAAAATTCCGTAACAGGCTACGTACCACTATAATATAATCCTCCTTGCTACAAAGGGACCGGACTTGATCCATAAATTTGGGGTTCTTCACCATACCTAAATTCCCTCAAATTCAGAGCAAAAAAAATAATGGTGATTATATAGTAGTAATATAGTTAAAATATAGTACCTCCTTTTGGAGTACTGAACATGTATGGTATGTTCAAGGCATTTTCCAAGTGACCATTCTTAAATTCGTCTTCAGTCCTGTATCCATTGAATATAATTTTTAAAACATCAGTAATTAAAATTTAAAGAATATGATCTTACAGGAATAGTATTTTATGGTTTGATTATATTTTGTAAGACGTCACAATTTCACATTTTGCTTCAGCCTATATAACCAGATCAACAATAAATAAAAAGAGACATTAAAATACTGAAACATAATAGTGGATAACTGGATATTATGTGGGAATTTTTTACCTGACATCAAGATACACGTGGCCTTGATTGAGGAGGTTCCTAGCTGCATGTATATCAATAGTAACAACCTTTGCACCATAACTGCAAGAGGTAATAAAAAACAGAAGAAATTCACAGAGAAAAACGGCCCTAAATGTACCCATTTTACAGCAGAAATTATATATATGTGTAATTTTAATTTTCAAGTTTATGAAATTATGTGCACATATATATATTTGAAACTCCTTGAATTATTATTATTATTTTATCTCAAACCAAGTGGCTGTTACGTTTTCAATTGGTTGCAGCAAAGACAAAACAACCTGCAGAGGGAATACCTTTGGCCATCTTCTCCCGTTGTTTTGTAACCCATGTGTCCAATTACCTGCATCTTCCCATAGTAACAATCCAAGGTTTTCTTTTCCTTGGTTTTTTTTTTTCCTCTCTATTTTATGGTTGACTTTATGGAATTTGATCAAAAAAAAATTCCTCTCTATTTTTTTCCTCGTTAATTATTGGATGTTGGGAGTGTGTACACACGCCTCTGTTCCCTGTTAATTTTTATATGTAGGGTGATACACTTTTTAAGAAAAACTATTTTATTGTTTTTCTGGACCAATGAATGAACAATATTTTAAAAGAAAGTAGGCATTATGAAAGTATTTTGTTTCCGAATTTGGGATGTGAAAATTATTGTGAGACGTCTAAAAAAAAAAGTGTGAAGATTATTAGGGGACGGTGGAGGTATTAATTAGGACACAATTTTTTAAGGGAATATAATAATATATAATGTAAAAAAATTTAATATAAAAATAGTTCATGATAATACTTACTATAAAACTATTTGGAAAATTTAAGATATTAAGTATTTGATCAAAAGTATCAAAAACCTCATCAATAGTATAAAAAATTAAGGCCAGGGACATCGTATTATTGTTTAGAATTATTTGACAACAATTTATTTATTTCACTATCTATAATTATTCATATTCAATTAAAAAAACACAATATTACAACATTTAAGTTTAAAATATTATTTTTTAAATGCATTTAATATAATAATTTGACCAATATTTTGAAAAGAAAAAAAAACAATTCAACGTATTAATATGTAATTTGAAAAAATTAAATTTAAATTTAAAATTCAAATGCATACTAAAATCGGTGATGTCTAGTAATCAAATTTGAGCCATATATAAGTGAAGGCATAATTGGTTTAAATTTGCGGATATAATTTAATTTTAACTACTTGTCTGCTTTTACATGACCTAATAAAATCTTAGTGGCATATCCTCCATATATTAGTTTATAAAATTATGGTCATCAACAATGTAGCCATCACAATAATGCTTTGTCAGAATATTCAACTTAGATACTAGTATAATCATTTGTGATTATCCTCCAAATGTAAAAAAAAAAATGAAAGTAAAAACCATTTTCATTTATGTCTTTTGACTTATGGACGTGTGTAAAAGACATTAAAAAAGTAAGGTACTTTCCTTAAAAATATGTATTTTTTATTCATAACTGCTTATCCCATGTACTTTGGCAGCCTCCAAGTTACTTTAAGGTAATGTTAAATATTGAAGTGCTATTTAAAGTGTTAGAACCGGTTTGGTCAATTTTATCTAGACAATTATGTTTCCAATAATTTTGAAGAAAATCATAAAAGATGTAAATGAATTGTAACTTGGAATTCGTAATCCGACCACTCATTTAACTAAAGTGATAAAGAAATGAGAATTATCAAGGTGAACACTTGACTAAGATTTTTTTTTATTTTAAATGAATTCATTCAGTAAGTAATAGCATTATAGTTGATTAATGATTTTGATTTGTTTTTCCATTTGTAAGGGATGGAGTATCTTTTAGCCCCATTTTTGCAATAATTTTTTCTTGATAAAATAAATTAATTTAGTAACACTATAACTTTCATTCAATAATATTGCTATTTTAATAAACACAATAATATTTTTACACACATAAACACGTTGAATTGAATGAATATATAATGTCATAATAATAATTTATAAATATTATGGAATTAATATTGTTATTACTAAATGAATTAATGTAATGATTTTATTTTCATATCGATTGGACATAAGTTTCATCGTAAACTTACTCAATATGTAAAATTCTAGTTTACTTTTCTTTGGGTTTTGATTGATGGGTTCTGGAAATAATTTAACCTCAAAATTAATTAATTGGTGTACAAATTAAATAGAAATTCATTGGCGACAAGATATTGTTGGGTATGAGAATGAATTTGCAATTCATTAATTGACGCAAATCCATTGGTGGTTGGTTAAATTTTGAATTTAATGTAGACCTCACTTACTTTAAAAAAAAAAAAAAAAGTAGAACTCACTTTATAAATTTTAAGCTAATATTTTAACAGATTTGGATGTATATAAAATTCACTAGAATTAGGTGGATTTGGAAAGCTCCCTTTTCAAATGTCACGCTTTAAGAATAATCTCAATTAATCCAAATGCTAGTTAATTTTCTTACGATGTCTCTTCCACCAAAACAAAAGTGAGCTATGTGCCTTTACGTTAGGATTGACGACGACGGCTACTAAACGAGTTTAAGGATGTATTTGTAAATTTTATAATATTGTATTATTTTGCAAAAGTTGCGAGTTTCAGTAATTAAAAAAAAAAAAAAAACAACAAGATTAATTTCTATCAATTTTTGTAGGGTTACAAACCCCACCAAAGAGAGATATTGCCGTACTATTTATGTACACCGCTTTACGTATAGTTCAGATTGTCAACTAATGGAGGATAAATCAAATTTCTAACATTTCTTTTCTTTTACATTTTTTCGATCCACAAAGAATTTGGAGTTATTATAATTAAAATATTTAATTTTTGTTTTCCCTTTTAATTTCTATAAATTAACTAGAGTACAAAAAATGAAAATACAAATTTAATAATATTTTAAATATAATGACACTACAAAAAAATAAAAAATTGTATACATTCCTCAACCTACTAGTAAATTGTCTACAAAATTAAATTCCTAGATATTAATTATCTACAAGCAATTTGTCTACGAAAATTCCGTAGGCAGATTTTTTGTGGATAAGGAATGAAAACACATATATAATAAGAACATTGTTGTAGATAATTCTCTCACTGCGAATTTTTTTATTGTAAATTTTGTAGTCATATTAATAATTTTCGTAGACACTACAAAAAAAACACTGTTTTGCGACGGAATTAGCGACGGAAAATCTGTCGCAAACAGTGTTTTGCGACGGGATCTGCGACGGACACGTATCCGTACCTAAAACAGCCGTAGCAAATTTTTGCGACGGATTCAGCCATCCGTCGCAAATTAACGACGGACAAATCCGTCGCAAAATCGGCGGGTCAGATCCGGCCGGGTCACACAGAATTTGCGACGGACAGTAGTCCGTCGCAAACTTTTCGGGTCAGACCCGATCGGGTCAACAACATTTGCGACGGCTAAATTCCGTCGCAAATGTTTTTATATATTTTTTATATTTTTTTGTGTTATAATTTGCGACGGGCTGTTTTCCGTCGCAAAATTAAATATTTGCGACGGAATATGGCCGTCGCAAATTACCGAGCCTATACAAAAAAAAAGTGGCCCGCGTGGTTCGAGCCCGGGCACCCGAGGCGGCCGGGGCGGGCGCGGACCAATGGGCCAACCGGCCCATTCCTTGTTATATGCAGCCCACCTTCTATATTAGTCTTATTAGGTCTGGAACAATTAATTCATTTTTTGCGTCCAAGGGGAATCGAACACGGGACCTTTTGTGCAAGAGGAGAGGGCGCGCGCCACTAGGGCACAAACTACTTTCGTTTATTTTTTTGCAATTAATTGTATATGTATTCAAATTAAGTCATTTTTTTTATAATTCACCAAATTAATTTCTTTTCGTTTCTAAGTTGTTTATTAAAATATTTTGCCCAACTATTTTTTTTATTTTGTAAAATTATTTATTTCGACTCCCGCTTAAATTTATAATTCGTTCATTTGTACGCAATTAATTATATATGTATCCAAATTGACTCTTTTTTTTTTCTACAATTCACCAAATTAATTCATTTTCGTTTCTAACTAGTTTTTATAAATATTGGGGTCATTTAATTTTTATTATTTCTGTAAAACTATTTATTTCGACTCCCGCTTAAATTTATAATTCGTTCATTTGTACGCAATTAATTGTATATGTATCCAAATTGACTCATTTTTTTTTCTACAATTCACCAAATTATTTCATTTTCGTTTCTAACTTGTTTTTATAAATATTGGGGCCATTTAATTTTTATTATTTCTGTAAAACTATTTATTTCGACTCCCGCTTAAATTTATAATTCGTTCATTTGTACGCAATTAATTGTATATGTATCCAAATTGACTCTTTTTTTTCTACAATTCACCAAATTAATTCATTTTCGTTTCTAACTTGTTTTTATAAATATTGGAGCCATTTAATTTTTATTATTTCTGTAAAACTATTTATTTCGACTCCCGCTTAAATTTATAATTCGTTCATTTGTACGCAATTAATTGTATATGTATCCAAATTGACTCATTTTTTTTCTACAATTCACCAAATTAATTCATTTTCGTTTCTAACTTGTTTTTATAAATATTGGGGCCATTTAATTTTTATTATTTTTGTAAAATTATTTATTTCGACTCCCGCTTAAATTTATAATTCGTTCATTTGTACGCAATTAATTGTATATGTATCCAAATTGACTCATTTTTTTTTCTACAATTCACCAAATTAATTCATTTTCGTTTCTAACTTGTTTTTATAAATATTGGGGCCATTTAATTTTTATTATTTCTGTAAAACTATTTATTTCGACTCTCGCTTAAATTTATAATTCGTTCATTTGTACGCAATTAATTGTATATGTATCCAAATTGACTCATTTTTTTCTACAATTCACCAAATTAATTCATTTTTGTTTCTAACTTGTTTTTATAAATATTGGGGCCATTTAATTTTTATTATTTTGGTAAAATTATTTATTTCGACTCCCGCTTAAATTTATAATTCGTTCATTTGTACGCAATTAATTGTATATGTATCCAAATTGACTCATTTTTTTTTTCAAAATTCACCAAATTAATTCATCTAAGATCATGTATATGTTTGCTACAAGTAATTAGTTAATTAACACTGAATTAGTAATATCTTTGTTGAAATACTATTTGTAGCATCATTCCCGGTCACAAGGTTTCCGCCATTATTACAGAGATATTGAGGGATAATCTAGAGGAGAACGCAATGAAGTGCAAACTCGTCTCGTCGCAGCGGAAGCAGTACTACTTGGATGAGTTTCGAGTATATATATGCAAATATTTTTAACCAACTAATTGTTTATAAATATTTGCATATATATATACCCAAAACCCATCCAAGTAGTACTGCTTCCGCTGCGACGAGACGAGTTTGAACTTCATTGCGTTCTACTCTAAATTATCCCTCATTATCTCTGTAATAATGGCGGAAACCTTGTAACCGGGAATGTCTTTACCAAAAATTGTTCAAAAAATATAAATAAATTGTTCAAAAAACATAAATAAATTGTTCAAACTGACTCTCTCTTCTCCCTCTCTTCTCTCCCTCTCCCCCCCCCCCCCCTCTCTCTCTCTCTATCTCTCTCCCTTCATGATCTTCTTCAGAATGATGGTTCACTGTTCCAGTGATCCACCAAACCATCCCTTATCGATCGTCCGTCTGGTGCTCGACCCAACTCCACCCGATCCCCACGCTCCCACCGTTTCTTCAGGCCGTAGATAATATCTTTGTACCGTTCTTGTGCTTTCGCACAGAACAATTGGTACATAATACTATCGTTGGCAGGGTCCCAAACGCACTGCCTCTGCAAATAAATTAAAAATAGAATATTAACGAATAAATTAAAAAATTAAAAGTTAAATTAAAATCATAATAAATAAAATTTTTTATACCTTGAAGTCATCAAAGTACTCCATCCTCTTTTGCTCGGACACTTGACTCCACGAGTGGGCACCATACTCAAATTGTCTCATCCTAATGATTTGTGAGACGATTAAGCTAGTCTCATGGACTAGAAGCAGTCTGTGACAACAAAATTAAAAAATCAAGTTAATTATATTAATATATATATATATATAATTAAAAGTATACATAATTCATTAAAAAATACTTACTTGTTGTCGACTATGATGACACTGAGAAAATTATCTTGACCTGGGTTCATCTGTAATAATTATAAATTCAACTAATTCAATTATAAACTTAACAAAAATTAAACATGCTTTAAAATTAAATTAAAATTCGATCTACTAATTAAATTAGATCAACTAATTCAACTAAAATCAATTCATTTCTAATATAATTCAAACAATTCAACTAATTCAATTATAAACTTAACAAAAATTAAACATGCTTTAAAATTAAATTAAAATTCGATCTACTAATTAAATTAGATCAACTAATTCAACTAAAATCAATTCATTTCTAATATAATTCAAACAATTCAACTAATTCAATTCTAAACTTAACAAAAATTAATTATGCTTTCAAATTAAATTAAAATTCAATCAACTAATTAAATTCGATCAACTAATTCAACTAAAATCAATTCATTTCTAATATAATTCAAACAATTCAACTAATTCAATTCTAAACTTAATTAACAAAAATTTAAAAATGCTTTAAATTAAAATTCGATCAACTAATTCAACTAAAATCAATTCATTACTAATATAATTCAAACAATTCAACTAAAATCAATTCTCAACTAAAATCAATTCTCTAAACATGCTTTAAAATTAAATTTTAAACGGTAAAAATGAAGACAACTTACGGTTTATTTGTAGAAGATGACGAAACGAGAACTCGGTGGGGACGGATTGGCTCTACAGCGACGGCACCCGACTTCTCCTTCCTTTTCCTCTCTTTTTCCTCTTCTTCTTCTTCTTTTCTCTCTTTCTCCGTCTGCAACGCGGCGGGCCTATATAAATAAGTGGAAAAAAATTTGCGACAGACGCCTGTCCGTCGCAAATTTTGCCCGTCAAACGCAAAACGACGCCGTTTCTTACTGATTTGCGACAGAAAAGCCGTCGTAAATCAGTCAACGCACCGTTTCCTGATAAGACGCGTAAAACGGCTCGAATTTGCGACGGACATTCCGTCGCAAATCAGTCAATGGGCCGTTTCCCGAGAGGTCACGAATATAAATGTAAGCATTGCGACGGCTTTCGTCCGTCGCAATTACAAAGTTTAAAATTGCGACGGCTTCTTCCGTCGCAAATAAGTCAAACGGGTCGCTTCCCGAACGGTCACCTTTAAACGAGTATGTTTTGCGACGGAATTGACCGTCGCAAACTCAAAATTGAAATTTGCGACGACCTTTCCGTCGCAAATGTAGCCGGTTCAAGACCAAGTCGGTGGGCCCTAGATTTTGCGACGGCTTATCCGTCGCAAATTACTATCATTTGCGACGGACTTCCTAAGTCGTCGCAAATTTTCATTTTTTGCGACGACTTACAAAAATCCTTCGCAAATGATAGTAATTTGCGACGGATATTCTTGCCGTTGCAAAATTCCCGTCGCTAAACTCCATCTTTTTTGTAGTGAGATAATTTTATATTTTCTTGTATAATATGTCTATTTTTATGGGATGGATTCAAAATTAAGTTAATTTTTGTGGGATAGATTACCTTTTACTCTTTTAAGTAATAGCCAATGTAGTAATATAAATTACTCCCTCCATCCAACAATAATAGAAAAAATTGTCATTTTGAGATATCTCACTATATAGGCTTGTTTTGCATTCTAATGAGTATTACTTTTTTTTTTCCTAAAGTACTCCTATTTAAATTCATAAAATGTCTCTTATTTGATATCAAAGTTTAAGGTAAAATAGAAAGTTTAATAGGAATTAAATGAGTTGATCATTAATTATATACATATCTTAATTTATATGTAAAAATAAATTTGTCTATTATTGTTGGCCGGTCAGAGTATTCCTTTTGTTCTACATTGAATTATGAATACATTTTGAATGCAATACATGTACCATACAATTCAAATGTAGTTGTTTTTATTGAAAGTGCAAGTGAAAATATGCAACTGCATTTTCAGTAAAAATAATTGCACCTTTTTCAATGAAAAAATCTGATACTATTTAATATACTTGAGTTGTACGTGACACTTGGAACACAAGAGTCCTACCCTTAAATTTTTATTTTTTGCATTTTAATGTCAAAGTATATATAACTAGGGGTTCGGTACGGTATACCGTAGTTTTTAGTTCATACATTATACCGTACCGAAAATATCGGTATGTAAAAATTCATACCGTTATCGTACCGAAAATTTTGGTATACCGTAGTTCGGTATACCGAAATTTCGGTATATAACCGGTATGATTTCGGTATACCGTTCTTTGCAAAAAAACTATGTAAAATAAACTACTAATAAATGAAAAAAAAGGCATCTTCAAAATCTTAACAAGCGAGAACCGCAGAGAAAAAATATGAACATATTCTGCAAATAATTCTCCAAAGAGAAAGTAGAATTTAGATTTACTCTACATATGTTGTTAATGTTGTCGTGAATTTACTCATTGGACAACAACTTAATAATTACTAACTTATGTTTTAAATAGAGATTTTCATTGTTCTGAATAGGATAGGGATTGAAGGAGGTAGAAAAGTGATAAATATACATTTTGCATAAAAATGGACAATGAGCCTATGGTTATATTAATTAAGAAAAATAAGTAGTATGTGCTCTTTTTAAATAATAAGAGTGATTGAACATCCACATTTTTTATAATAAGACTACCATCTAATCATTTATAATGATACAATATTAAATATTATTAAAACTATAAATTAATTTCGGTATTTCGGTATACCACTTTTCATACTGTTACCATACCAAAATTTTCGGTATGACAACATATCTTACCGAAATTTTCGGTATATTAAACTTTTCGATAAATTCAATATTTTTCGATACGATAAGTTCGATATACCAAATTTTTCGGTATTTTCCCCAGCTCTATATATAGCGACGTCAGACAGCTAAAAAAACCTTGACGCTCACAGAAATGAAGACAATGAAAAAACAAAAAGAAAAAATAATAGTATTATATGTATATGTGTGTGTGTGGAATTGAGGTGTGGAGGTGGATAAAGATTTTGAGTGGGTTCTAATTAGGCGATGCACAATTGTACGGTCGGTCATGAATCATACACATATATATAATGCATGTAATAAGGTCACTACACTAGCGTTTTGTTGCAACTTCTAGAGACTAGAGAGAGGGTGTGACGAAAAACCACCTACTACACCTCCATCATATACTTTTGGGCGTGTTTAGTTTAAATATTAACATCGTGGCAGTTAGTGGCAGACTAACACTGACTCAAGAGATTAGAATTGTGATATCACCCACTTTATTAATTTGTTTCTCATTTATCAGTTATCACTTTATTAATTAATTGCAAGCTTCTGTTGAAAGAAAAAAAAAATTAAGTGAAACCTCCAATTGTATCCTATTTTAGGGGTAAATTATAAAAACCATGTGTTTGTCCAAATTATATAAAATATATAGTGTGATGGTGAAATTAATTTATAATTAATTTTTAATAGAAGTAATTAATACCTTCAATTAATACCCTTCCATCCATTAATTTTATTTTGTAGTAAAACAATACATTTTAATGTAACAAGCATTCATACAAATTTAACGATAAAACTTCATACTTTCTACATTAAATACTACCCATTTAATTGACCAATCACAGGACATGTGACCGAAGCCACCAAACAATACATCTATACAAAATAAGAAAAAACAAATTAACTGAAATAATTTTACATTTTTTATCCTTCATATAAATTTTTTGATTACCAAGAAATTATTTGAAAATTATTTTAAATTACGTACGAGCTTCTTTTAATAAATGAATTTCTTTTTGAGGGATATATATATCCAGAATATTATATTAAAGAAGAGAGATTTTAAAGACAAAGTATAGAGTGAAAATAGTTTATATATAAATTATTAAAGGGTATTAGTTGTTTTCACTAAAGAGTATTAGTTGTTTTCACTAAAGAGTATTAGTTGTTTTCACTAAAGGATATAAATTGTTTATACTGAAGAGTATTATTTGTTTTTACTAAACAACTAATAAAAACAACTAATACTCTTTAATGCAAAAAACTAATACTCTTTATTGAAAATTAATATATGAACCAATTTCACTCCATACGTACTCGATTTTAAATATACATATTCGCCTGCAAACTCGTTTTGATTTTATGTAAAACAATTACTTCATATATGTCACTTTATAGTAAAATAATTAATACTTATGAATGAAACAATTAATATTAACAAACAAATACATAAATTAACATGAGTATATTTTGAGTGAAATTGGTTCATAAATGAATTTCATTGAAGAGTATTAGTTGTTTTTACTAAAGAATATTAATTGTTTTCACTGAAGAGTATTAACTGTTCTAACTGAAGAGTCTTAGTTTATTTTTAGTAAACAACTAATACTCTTCATTGAAAATAACTAATACCCTTCAATGAAAACAACTAATATTCTTTAGTGATAACAAGTAAGACTCTTTAATGGTTCATGTATGAACCACTTTCACACTATACTTCGTCAATTAACATATATGTTGATTCAAAATTCATTTCATTCTTGAAAAAAAAAATTAAGAGGAAAGGACATCCCACAATATAAGTTGCTCGCAACAAACAAATAGGTTGTATTTAATTAAACACATACTTTATAATCAAGTATTGTTTATTAATCTTGCTTTGAAACATAAGATGCAGATTGATCGCATAGCAAGTATATATAATATATATAGCTAGTGACATTTGTCCATGTACACTTAAATAAATATAACCCAACACTATTATAATTGAAATGTACATATATGCTTACACTTTAAGTCGGAGATAAGAATTATTTGTACCAATGGAGTCAAGCCATTATAAAGAAGCTTTTTTTTTTAGTTTTTTTAGTGTGGGGTACATAGATAAGCTGTTAATGAGAGCATTAGATTGATAATTAGAATATTATCTTTTCTTAAACGACAATGCTTTGAAAGACAAGTGTAAGGTTGAGGAATCACAATCCTTGGATTCCAATGCTTGGAATCAACTAAACTAGTGGTGTAGGATCAATAATGGTCCATTTCTCCATTTGCTTACCACTCAAACCCACTTATCATTTTGATTTAGCAAATTGATCGATAACTCAACATGATCCCAACTTCCAAACATCCAATTTGATATTACATTAATTCTATAAAATTAGGACGAATACAATTTTCTCATTTCGCCCTTGAATTATGTAACGACAAATTATAAAAACTTTTATGCGAATTTCGATTTTCAAATCATCTGATCTGTGAATCACACGTTCTTCATGACAAAGTTATAGAATATAAAGATGCCAACTTGTGATATGGTATGAACATAATCTGTGTTAGTAGATAGTAGATACCCCTTTATCTTATTAGGCCGGATGCACCAAGTTTCTTAGTATGATATTCATATCATTACATGTGTTCAATGATACAATTACATGCATTCATTGATACTATTAGGTTTGTAATATGCATGAAATCGCAGTATAAAATATTATAATATCAGTAAATACATTTAATGATATTGATAAATACATATAATGATATCAATTTTATACTTTATGAACAAGTTTTACAGGAGACCTACTATTTAATTTTAAACCATTCGCAATCTAATATATGGGTTTTAAAACATTTACCGTTGCTTTTAAATCTCTCCAGTTGAATACTCTCTGTAACTAAAGTATATTCTTACCAGTTCATAGTCTATACTAATAGGAGCATATGACCAACTGACTCTTGACCTCCAAGAATAAAAGGTGGACCAAATTGGCAAATTGGCAAATGCTTAAAAAGAAAAAAAAAAAAAAAAAGGTGTGAGTATCACTAAACTGGCTTTAATTACTATCATTAGAAAATTTTAGTCCAACGTCGTGGCTCCACGCGTTCTTATATAGGTATTTAAATAAAATGTTATTCCATTCACCAAATTTATTCTTTTTTTGGTTATTCACAATTTACAAAAAAAAATTCATTTAAATTTTTTATTTTTTTACAAATAGTTAAATGATCTCACGATATCCTCACAATTTTGTGTTCAACAGTAAAAGGGAATAAGATTCATCAATATCACTGTAAAATAAAATGCCAATTAATATAATGCATGCACAAAAATTATGCTTCAATAATATGTACAACACCCAGACCCAAATTGCCCAAACAATTAATTATTATTATATGTGGGGAATGGTAGGGGCTGATTTTCCATATCATTCATAATTATTAGAACTATATGCCCTAAGGAGAATTAAGTATACTGTTCGCCTGGTGACAAACAGTAGAAAATCAGGAGTGAATTTTAGCTACGGACAAACACAGTCGGATATGGAATTTTGTTTTATCGATCGAAAGATCATCATCATGTGAAGTTTAAATTCAAAAGATATAAATTCTTATAAAATAAAAGTGAAAAAAAAAATTAAAATTCAAGGGAGGACGAACCTTAAATTCGTAAGGGACAAGTGAAGGACACACCACAACTCCACTTTGTGAAATGTAACGCAGCCACCAGCACCACCAACACCAACACCAACATTCCTAATTAATAAAGCAAGCAAGAAGAAAGAAAGAAAGAATCCACATTAATGCATTTACAACTCCAATTAATATGCTATTCCAACTTCTCTTTCTTCCACTCATCTCTCTCTCCTCCATTCTATATCTCTCTTTTTTTTTGGCCAATACAAACACATCTTTCACCTCTGAATCTTTAAACCAATGGGATCCCCCCACAAACGGCTGATCAAAAGTCTTTCCAATTTCTTGACCATTTTCAAAGTGAAGATTGCTTCCGCAGAGAGCAACAGATCATTACAGAGAGATTTGGAAGACGAAGAGACCCAATATGGAACTACTCTTTGTCTCTCCTCATCATACTATAATGTCTTCGTTGTTCGTCTAGCAATCATGGTTTGCCACTCTGTTTCCTCTGTTTTTATGATGCTCTATTTTTGGAAACTTATCCAAGTTAGTCACACTTATATATTGTGCAGATTATGCTGGCAATCTTAATAGGCTTACTAACTCTACTAACATGGCACATCACAAGAGTCTACACCACAAGATCACTAAACATGCTGGCCTACGGCCTTCGCCACGAGCTTCTCCAACGCCCGATTTTGCGCATGTGGAACATCCTCAACTCCACTGTCGAAGTCGCCACAGCTCAAGTTAAGCTCTCCGAATCGGTCATCAAACGCCACAACAAGCCAGTCAATCAAGCAGAACAAGTTGAGGTTATTAATGAATTTTTTTGATCCAATATCTTATTCTTTGTTCCATCCTTGATTGATTGTGTAATAAATAATATCTCCGACTCTCAGCAGCTCTACGAAGTTATGAGGGACGTAACGTGGGCGTTGTTCGCAAGCCGACGAGCTCTCAACTCCATAACTCTCAGCTACAGAAACGGCTTCGTCCAGGCTTTCCATAGAAACCACAGGAGCAACAACACATACTACATATACTCTGATCTTGCCAACTACTCCATAAGCGGATCCTATAATGTTAACTTGCTTTCGTCCCATCAAGGATGGGACGACCAATCCATACACGGTAACACCTCTGCCATTTGGTACCGCGAGCCTCTGGACTCAATCACGGGCGATAAAATAGGAAAAGCGACGCAAATCCCACCCGACGAGCTCATCAACATTGCCGGGATTTCGCAAGTTCCGGAAGGTACAGCAACTTGGCACATAGCTGTTAGCAAGTATACTGATTCTCCCTTGCTATCGGCAGCTTTGCCCGTGTGGGACCCGTCCCACAAGAGCATAGTTGCCGTTGTGGGGGTTACGACCGCGCTTTATAGTGTGGGGCAGCTCATGAAGGAGCTGGTTGAGTTTCATAGTGGACATATATACTTGACCTCTCAGGAGGGGTGGCTTCTTGCTACTAGTACAAACACTCCTCTGCTCATGAATACTACGATGGGGCCGAAGCTTATGATGGCCGTTGATTCGCAGGATCGTGTGATTCGGGGTGGGGCTAAGTGTTTGGAGAAAATGTATGGGAATAAGCTTCCTCCTAGTCAAGAAGTTCATATTGAGAATGCAAAGCTTGGGAACCGGCTTTATTATATTGACTCGTTTTTCTTGAACTTGAAGAGGCTTCCTATGGTATGTATGTCTTGGTTACTATATTTGGGAGTGTGTGTTTTTCTTGTGTTGTTATTTATAGAGAGTGTTTGTTTGCAGGTTGGGGTTATCATCTTACCGAGGAAGTATATAATGGGAAAGGTGGATGAGAAGGCTTTTAAAACTCTGATGATTTTGATCTCAGCTTCCGTGTGCATTCTGTTGGTTGGATGTTTCTGTATCTTTATTCTGACGAATGGCGTTTCGAAAGAGATGAAACTACGAGCTGCATTGATAAGTCATTTGGATGCGAGAAGGAAAGCTGAAGCTTCGAGCAATTATAAAAGTCAGTTTCTAGCAAACATGAGGTTACTATCAATCTAACTCTAGCTACAACTACATATATATAAATATAGCTTGTCAATTGCATATAAAATTATCTGCTGTTTTTTACAGTCATGAGCTTCGAACACCTATGGCTGCAGTGATTGGATTGTTGGATATTCTTATGAGTGATAACTGTCTAACAACGGAGCAGCATTCGATGATTACACAGATTCGTAAATGTTCAACTACTTTACTTCGCCTTCTGAACAACATTTTGGATCTTAGTAAGGTATGGTGTAACTTCATGCTTTTTGTTTCTATTTTGAGAAAGAATGCTTAGGAATGAAAATTGTGTTACAGGTTGAATCCGGAAAGCTAATTCTGGAAGAAACCGAGTTTGATTTAGGGCGGGAACTTGAAGGGCTCATAGATATGTTCTCTGTCCAGTGTATTAACCACAATGTGGAGACTGTTCTTGATCTCTCTGGTATGCTCCCAACCTGTTTAATATATTTTCATTGTGACCGTAATTATCTTAATGTTGAATCTGTATTGTTGGTGATTCTTCATTTGCAGATGATATACCAAAGGTAGTCCTGGGAGACTCAGGAAGAGTTCTTCAAATATTTGCTAATCTGATTAGCAATTCTATCAAGTTCACAAACTGTAAGTCCAAGAGTTTCTTGATAAGTTTTATGTATGACATAGACTCTGAACATGCATTGCTGAAGATATTAAGACTATTTGTTTCTTACAGCCGGTTACATCATTCTACGAGGGTGGTGTGAGACTGAGACTGATAGTAAGGCAAGGAATTCTTCCATCCATCCAAAGGAATCATGGTGTGCACAGAAATTGAAATGGAAACGGGATCGAAAATCATGCTCAAAGAAGGACAACAAAATGGTTCTTTGGTTTGAAGTTGATGACACTGGTTGCGGTACGCCACTCCCTACTTCTATGTAGGGATGCATCCTACCAATATGTCTCCTTTTTTTTTGTCTGCATACATTAAAACACACTAACATACATGATTAACCATAGTTTCTTGAGACATAACTAAGCTTTACAAAGAGACCTTGTTCATTTTCTTTCAGGGATTGATCCTAACAAATGGGAATCTGTATTTGAAAGTTTTGAGCAAGCTGATCCCTCAACGACTCGACTGTAAGCTACTGAGTTATTTTCAAGTACTCACTATGATTTTTCTTAAAGGTCACTAAGTAGAGTAAATAAGCTCTCATGGAATCTTATTTGATAGTTTCATTTCTAATATTCAAAGGCATGGTGGAACTGGTCTTGGCTTGTGCATCGTACGAACATTGGTGAACAACATGAATGGAGAAATTAAAGTTGTAAGGAAGAATGGACCGGGAACTCTGATGCAACTATATCTACGGCTCAGCACGACTGCTGAGACTACAAAGCAGCATTGCCAATTCAACTTGGACGAGCACAACCTTACTGTGAGTTTTTCACTACTTTAAAAATTTTGAAATTCTAAACTTACCAAGGGCTAGTCTTTAAAAGTCATAGAAACTATTAATTATTGAAGCTGAATACAGGTGTTGCTTGCACTTAATGGCAGAATGACTAGATCCATCATGACACAATGGTTACAACAAAAAAAAGGTGTTCACACCCATGAAGCCTCTGACTGGAATGAGCTGACACTAAGTCTTCAAGAACTCTTCAAACCCGGAACTCATACTCAAAATTCACAAATGCAGTATCCAGAAACTCAAGATTCAAACATGGGAGCCACTATTACATCTGTTTTCATCATATTCATCGATATTGGACTGCTCGACTTGAGTACTGAACTATGGAGGCAACAGCTCAATTTTCTAGATGAACACTACACCGGTAGAGCCAACTTTGCATGGATCCTAAATCACGACACGAGCAACATTATCAAGGCTGAACTCCGAGAAAGGGGACATCTGTTGATGGTCAACAGACCTCTGTACAAAGCAAAAGTGATTCAAATTTTTGAAGCAGTCATAAGAAGGAACAGAAATAAGGCCTCACAAACATCACATGCAGATGGGCAGTTTCATGAATTTCTTGAGATTGATGCTCTTCAGTCTGGTTCTGTTAGCTCTGATGATTCTGAAAAGCCCGAGAATGAGAGCAGAAGTATTGTAAGAGGGTATCAGAACAACGATGTTTCCAGCATGAGTCATCCAAAAACCAAGGCTTTGAATGAACAGAAACCTCTAGAAGGTCTATGCATACTTCTTGCAGAAGATACACCGGTGCTCCAGAGAGTAGCGACGATAATGCTGGAGAAAATGGGAGCGAAAGTAGTAGTGGTGGGAGACGGAGTTCAAGCCGTTGATGCTTTGAAAGACAAGATCCAATCAAATGAATGTAGAGATGAATATCTCCTTGAAGATGGAAGATTGGAAGACACACATGTTGAATCATTACCATATGACTTGATCTTGATGGATTGCCAAGTAAGTTCACACATTATCACTTGTTACATTTCAAATTCGACGAATTTTTTTGGTTGATCTTACTATAAACTGTGTGAATGTGCAGATGCCTAAAATGGATGGCTATGAGGCAACAAAGGCAATAAGAAGATCAGAGTGTGGAAGTGGATTGCATATCCCAATAGTTGCATTGACTGCTCATGCTATGTCTTGTGATGAAGCAAAATGCCTGGAAGTAGGCATGGATGCTTACTTAACAAAACCAATTGACTGTAAACTTATGGTGTCTACTATCCTTTCCTTAACTAAAGAAACATGATCCCCCACAGAAGAAAAAGAATAAAGAAGCTTTAGTGCTTGTTTTGTAGAGAAGACAGGAATACAAGGTTTGAGCAAACAAAGGAAAAATAAAAGAGCTAACAAAGTAATATAGGTTTATCCATAGTTCTTGCAGATGGAACAAAAGCCAATTTGTAAATGTAGTGATAAGCTTTATATTTTTGCTCGTATGTCTTTTTTTTTTTTTTGCAGTTATTAGAAATCTTGTTTCAATTTACCTGATAAATATCTCTAATTCTCCACTTATCTTGTTTTGCTCCAATATATCTTTTTTTTTTCAATTATTAGACATGTTTCCATTTACATGATAAATGTCTCTAATTGTCCATGTAGTATGCCTTTTGGAAGTGTTTGGTTTCCCATTTAATGATTGGATAAAAGACTCAAGAACTATATATTAATTATTTTATTTAGGGCAATTTGCTTTGAGGTCTAATACATAGAGACAACTTGCTTAGCACTTGCACCATTCTCCTTTCTTATTCTCAATTGCTATTTAATTTAAAAAATGCCACTATACCCCAACCCCACCTTAACTTTTCACTTTTCTTTTCTCTTCTTAAATGGTTAACTAGGAATTATCAAAAAAAGAAAAGTGGAATTTGTTCGAGCCTTTGCATCCACCGGAAGCTTCAACCACCACCGGAATTCGTTCGAGCCTTTGCACTCCGCCGCCGTCCCCTGCCGCCGCTTCCCCTCCCCCTACTACTTTGCATCCACCGGAAGCTTCGACCACGACTGGAATTTGTTCGATCCTTTGCACACCGCCGCCGTCCCCTGCCACGCCGCTCCCTCCCCCTGCCACCGTCGCTGATCTCCACCCATAGCCGCCGCCTCCTTCAACCATTAACTCCACTGCCCCACCGTTCAAATTAACCAACTACCTCCAAAAATCACTTCTTTTCACAAAAATGAGAACACCATTTCGGAGATGGAGATGCAAATTGAGAATACCATTTTGCAGCCCTCCATCCCAGGCCTTTCATTTCGGGTTTTTTAGTACATAGAGAGAGAAAGGAGAAATGGGGGAAGAAAAAAGGGAAATGGGGAAGGGAGAGAGAAATGTCAGTTATGCAGAAGGGGTGGGGGATGTTCACGACTCACGAGGGGTGTAATTGGGGTGGGGTGGGGTGGGGTGGGGTGGGGTCAAACCTATGAATACCTAGTGAATAGTAGTTTAGTTGGAGTGGAGAGTAATTTTTTTTTTTTGGCTTTAGTGTTAAGCAACTTTTTTTTAAAGAGTGGAGTGGGGAGTCAATTTCCCTTTTATTTATTTTTGAAGAAGAAATCGAAATTATACTATAGATTTATGAAGTTTTTATGAAATATGCTCTCAGTGATATGAATATGATAGCGTAATTTTTTTATCTTAAACCAATTTTGTTTGTAATAGATGCATTATAAGTAATCCATTGTTATATTGAGTAAATATGGATACTAATACTATTTAATTAATTAAATTCGATTAATCTAATTCAATTTTTTTAATAATTATTGTTCTCTTAATCAATTATATTTTGTAATCGATAATTGTCTTAATTAAAATTGTGATTATAATTTTAAAAGTTAGATTAATTAAAAAATACATTTAGAGTGAATATTCGTTTCACAGAAAAAAAAATTGAATGGTTGAGATTACTTAATTGATCAATACTTTAAATGTTCCGTTACTTAGATGAGATTAGTTTTTTTTTAATTATTTAATTAAGAAATAAAAACACATTACACACATATAAATATATACATATATAATACAATATCAGCGATTGACAAACATTAATACATATTTTCGTTATTTAAATTTTTTTATTTTGGATTTTAAAATACAAATTTTGCAAAAATTGAACAGAAGAATATGCATCAGATAAAAAAATTCGAAGTATTCTAGTGTTCGTGTATTGGAAGATTCATCAATATATGCAACTTGTAAGGGGGTTGACATGTAGGTTTTGAATATTCAGTAATATATGTAAAGTTGTACTACCCAAAAGAATATGATATGCATGAACTATAGACATGTAAATAAAAAGGACACATATACATACATTTAATTAATATTTTTTAATAACTTTCATAATTTATATAAAATATTTTTAAAGATCAATTAAAGTTGGCCAACAAGAATATTGAATTAGTAGAGAGCTTTACTCTTTTCCCATTAAAGTATACTAGGAGCTGAAGTGAGGATCGATTGCTAAAACCTTTACATATTACATACTAATGACCAGAATGATACAACCATGAGTCTCCCGCCAAATTAATTAGCATACAACCCCAATATATTCAGAGGGATAGAAAGGAAGAAACCCACAACCATAAGCATTCTTGGGAGATGCATAAATTGTGAGAAAAAAGGACCGGAAATACAGAGCCAATTCTAGATTTAAGGGAAAAATGAAAAAGAAAAAAAACAATGATACAAACAAGTCCATACATATTGCATTAGACTAGTAATGAAATGTTACTTTGCCTTCTTGAGGAGAAGAGAAGTTGTGTACTCAGCATCATCCCTGATGAAACTCCACCATAGGTAGGTAAGAGGAATGGTGGTGGCGTGCCAAAGAGCATGAGCATCAACAAGCCCCTTGTACGGAGGGAAATCATATATCTCTAAAAGCATCGCAACACCGCCTCCAATTACCACCACCCACAACTTCCGACGAGATGGGTGACGAGTAACACCCGCCCAAACTGCCCAGATAACTATCTGTAGTATCCCCATTGTTACGCAAACTTTCATGTTCAATCCTGCATTGCATATATCACAATGGGTCACAAAAGAATGTTCCTTATTCAACAAAATATCCTTTCGTCCAATATTTTTTACTTATGGGCATAGAATTTTAGTACACATACTGTCCCAAAAAAAAGAGTTTTTTTCGGGTTTATCGAATGAAGGTACAAACATTTATAAGCCATAAATTCTCACTTCTCACTTGGTTGGGAGGTTTAGGGGGGTTGAAAATGGGAATCAAACTACCAATTTCAATACCCGTACCATTTCTTACAATCATACCAAACACCCCTAACCACATAGATTTTTTTTCTTCAAAAAATTCCTTCAATTTCTCATTCTCATAAAAAAAAAAAAAAATAATCACAAAAGCCTATAAAAGTATTTGGAAGGAATTTTGAATATTATTCCTACCCACCTGAAATATACGGTGGCGGGGATCATGTGCAGATAATTTTTTGACAAACATTAATCTACAATAACATTGACATGACAGCACAATATTCAATATACAAATATATGTTTACTTTTTATATAGCAAGTGTAACTAAATATATAAATATGATTAGATACATAAGTATAAATTATAATAAAATATAGATATATAAAAAATATTTACAAATTAATATATTTATATATTGTACCGCATCCAGACAGACTACTAGATTTGAAAATCATGCAAAAATTAAATGCAACTAAAAAAAGAATGGAAATTAGTGGGATTACCATAGTCAAGTTGATAGAAGTTCAAGAACAAGATATGAGTTGTTACGAAAGCAATTAAGGGAGCAGCAACCATGACCCTGGCAGCCTCAAGCCTGATGCTAAAAGCTCGTATTATACCCAACATCAGAGAGTATCCAAGTAATGCCACTGCAGATGAATAGTCCAGCTTCTCAGTCAAATCAACATCTCTGCATATGGTTCACAGAATATCTCCAGGTTAAAACTGAAACTAGCAATTTCAAATGCTAAAGAGTCAAACCAATAGAGAATCATTCGGAGAATAAGTGAGAAACAAAGTTTAATATTTTTAAGATAGATCATTGTTTATAAAGAAACAGATAAGCACTTGAGAAAGCCCTATAATCCTATAAAGTTCTTGAATTGTTACTTCAAAGTATGAGATAGGAAGAGAAAAGTAAAAAAGGTGCAAGTAATGATGTGTACCGGCAGTGGAAAACTGCACTCCATAACCAGGCGTTCACTGCAAAGACTGCATATATGTTGCAGAGGCCTGTGTACTCATAATATGACTTCTTGTTCTGCCTTAGAGGCAGTTTGTAGTTTACGAGGCTGAAAAAAGATACCCATCCATGAAATTGCACAGCAAGATTAAGTGCAGAAAAAGCAACTGAAACTGGTTCCTGATAAAACAATAACTAAAATTTAGTGTGCCCATAAATAATAAAAAAGGTAAATAACACTGCATGATGGAGGGTATATTGATTAATTTGGAACTTTATTTTAGGACTTGAGGCTTAATAATAATAGCTTTCATCTTTCCTTTTCTTTTTTTCCATTTTTGAATCTTAACGGGGTACATTTCCTTTTCATGAACCATAACAAATACAGTTGGTTTTGATTAACGTTAAGGAAAAAAAAATCAAATATATTGGCGTTCAAGAGAACACCTATAACTCTACCTGCATCCCGTAAACACGTTTGAAAGGCCACTTTCCATGATACTTTACTGGCTTGTGACCATGTTGCTGTCTTTTTTCTTCTCTGGAGAGCATACAGTGGTAACGGCAGTCACTGGAACAGTCCCATCGCTTCCACTGCTTGTAAAGTGGCTCCTGCATATACCATGGGCCATCAATGGGGTTCCCATCAAAGCTAAAATTACAGTGTTGAAAGCACTTGTTCTCCACACATCCAGTCTTCTCACATTGTGTAACGCAAACCCTAACAGCAGCAACAAATTATAAGGAACTAGAAAAAATATATGAATGTGATGAAACATGTTATGATATATCTGCTGTATATAGATCCAGATTCATTTATATTTTTGGTTCTGAATTCAGCCTATTCACAACCATGAAAAATAAGGATGTTCAGAATAAAAAGGCACAAGAAGCTGTACTATAGTATACTACATCAGGATCCACAACTCAGAAGCATTACGAGACACAGTATCTGACCCAAAGTTGATATTGCAGAAAATTGAAATAATACAAGCATGATTGCATTATAAAATTGTAGAATAGAATATTCGAGATGGCTTTATAATGCTGTGGCATAGAATATTGCAGCTAAATTAACAACGAACCCTTAAAAAAGAAATGGCTGATATTTGTTTATCCAAATAGAAGAGAAGCCATCAGAACCCTCCCACTGCATATTGAACATCAAATAGCAATGACCAGATAATTTGGGGAAGTTTGATTGACTATAGTAGATGGGTAAATAGGGGCAAGATGATAAAGGAAAGCTATGCTTAGATTTTCAACAAAATTCGTTGTTGTATTTTAGCATTATTGTAGAAACAAGGCAAATTTCACAGCCATGCTTAGATGGCTATGCTTAGATTTTCAACAAAATTCGTTGTTGTACTTTAGCATTATTGTAGAAACAAGGCAAATTTCACAGCCATTGAAAATCAAATCAGTCCTTGTTGAGTTTTGGTTACATATACAACTGATAAAGAGTCGGAAAAGACAACCAATCCAGAAGAAATTAAACCAAACGAAGACGTTAAATTTACATTCACACCCAGCAAACCTAACCAAGCCTAAGGTATTGCAAGTCAGCTCATTAATTTAAGAAAGTCTCCTTCCTATGGAATTCCTAAAGTACCATCCTACTTCTAATTCCACAAGTTCAACTGAATGACTATGTATACCAAGTTTCAGCTGTGGCATAAAGCTTATCGACTGCATTCTCTTACTTTATATTCGACCACAGCCAACAGCTAACTTATTTTCCCTTTATAAACAAGTTTTATCGTTGAATGACCCAACACTGAACAAGCCTATCAATTAAGTAAGATCATGGATACTCAGCAAATACCAGTTCCAACAATCCAAAATAGTTAGTTGGTTTATTTTAATATCTTTTTTATCTCATCACAACACCAAGATATGTTTCAATAATCCGATGAGTCCTTCAAAGGAAGTAATAAGAATATTACACACACATAAGCAAGTGCCAATTAAAAGAACCACAACTGTTACACGTAAGTTATAAACATCCCCACTAATTCTACTTGCATACGACTACAGATGATCAATGGTTAGTTTAAACTCACAGATTACCCTGAGAAAGAAAAGTTCAACGAGCACTTGGTACTCTTTTTTTTTTTTTCCTACTCGTTTACTTGAAAATACTCTAAACCAGCAAGCAGTAATTCTACTTCAAGCTAAAATTGTGCAGTCGATACTACAAGCAGTTGGTGCGCACTTATTCTGCAGTAACTTGCAATCCAAAATCCTTACGATTACTCAAATTACAGATTTCGAAATTCCAAAAAATGAAATTATACGTGCTCAGCTTGACAAATTAGAGTAAAGGATAAAAAAAAAAAAAAAAAAAAAGACGTACCTGTACACCGGATCAGCATCACCGGGGCTTGCCTCGGGCAATCCGAAAAAGCAGCAGAGGGCAACAAGAAAAAGAAGGAAACGACGCCGTGCCATCAGATTTGACAATATAATCAGCTCCAGAGACCAAGAAAAGAAGCAATAGTTAGAAAGGGGAAGTGGAGAAGGTGTGGTTTTGATTCATCAACTGGGTAAATAATTTATTTTCTATTTCTAACAAAAAGATTGAGTTTGATGATCAAGTTATTACTACTCCATTATTCCTTCAAACTGGGTCGGGGAGGCGCGAGATCTGAAGATTAACAGCGGCGCCGGTGGGTAAGGCCCGAGGGTAAAATGTGTTTGGGGATTCTGGAGGTGAGCAGCGTTGTGGGGGGTGTAAACTTAAAAGATTTTTACATTTTAGACTTCATTTCTGTCAGCCCAGATTTTTAATGTTAGATGTGGTAAAATAAAAGTATTATTATTTGCCTTTTAAAGTTTGAGCTATTAACTTTAAAGTGTATACATACACCTAGATCCAGTTGGTAGGGCTTATTACTTATATTAATCAGTGTTAGATATACTAACACACTTAGGCTCCATTTAATTGACATTCATAATTTAAAAGAGGGGTATATATTTAATTTTAATTTCGGATATTAAATTGTTTGATACATCAAATCAGGAAAAACTGTATTAATTTATAAAATCTTCAAAATTTACTTGATAGGGGATAAAAAAAATCTAAAATATAAAAATTAAAAATATGATCAAAAGATGGAAGTGTTCGTTTCCCATTTAATGATGGGATAAAAGGGTCAAGAACTATATGTATATACTTTTTTTTTTTTTTTAAGAAGAAGAAGAAGAAATTGAAATTTTAATATAGCTTTATGAAGTTTTATGATCTCATTGATCTGATAACGGAAATTTTAACTTAAACTTGATTAAACCAATTTTGTTTATAATAGATGCATTATAAATGATCAGATTTTTATACTGAGTAAATATGGATACTACTACTATTTAATTAATTCAATTATATTGATCCAATTCAATATCTTTGTTAAAATAATTATTTTTCTCTTAATCAATTAAATTTTTGACCCTTCATTGATTATCATCTAATTGAAATTTGTGATTATAATTTTGAAAGTTAGATTAATTAGAATATACATTTAGATAGGGATGGCAATATTGGCCCGCCCCGTGGGTACCCGCCCTGCCCCGAAACATTTGGGTCAGGTTGGACCCGCCCCGTTTTGAAAATGGGGCGGGTCTGGGTATTATGATGGCCCCGTGGGTACTCGCCCCTGCCCGACCCACCCCGTACATATATACATATTAATATTAATGTATATATATATGAATATATAATTAAATAAATATATTAACATGTTATATGTGTATGTTTTATTACAATAAAAATAGATTAAGTGGATGATTAAGATCGTTTCACATTTAAAAAAATGAATGGTTGAGATAATTTAATTGATCAATAATTAATTTTTCCATTAATTAGATTAGATTAAGTTGAGACTAAGCATATTATATATATATATATATATATATATATTATTGATTGGTCCACATTAATACGCATTTTCGCTATTCAAATATTTTATTTGAGGTTTTAAAATTCAAAATTTGTAGAAATTTTGAATAGAAGAATATGCACTGCATTCAGGGATAACAAATTTGAGTATTATGGTGTTCTTGTATTGGAAGATTCGTCAATATATGTAACCTGCAAGGGGAGATCTGGTTTTTTGCCCATTAAAGTATATATATAGCCCTCTGAGCATATTTGTTTTCCGGGTGATTTTAAATATGCACAGACTTAACTGTAATATTATAAGAATTTAGAATCCGTATAATTTAGACCACCGACTTTATTTATAGCCCTTTTTTTCTTCCATCACCCTCATTGTTATCACAATTTCGGCTGATTTTTTATTATATGAGAGTATCATACACATATTAAATAGCACAATATAAAAAAGAAAAAAGAAAAAAAGAAACCTAGCACAATATATATAACCTCTCTTAAGAAAAAACAGTATACAATATAACCAATAACAAAAATCAAAATCACAATACTGAATTCTAAAATAACTAAATAACTATGGGATATATTAAACAAATTTATGCATAGTTCTCAAGTAAAACTGGTTCATAATATGGAATTTAATTATATTATTACATATATTCACTTATATCATTATATATATTTATTGACATCATTACATATATTTACTAATGTCATAACATTTTGTTGATACCATTACATCCATTCACCGATATCATTATATGCATTCACTGATACTATTACATGATTTTAATGTCATACACATAATGGTGTTAGCGAATGTATGTAATGGTGTCAGTAAATGCATATAATAGTATAAATTTTATACTATGAAAATGGTTTATGGGAGACTTAAGGATTTAAAATAATTTGCATACTGTTTTTTTAATCATTGAACATATAATAATAGTATGTATATCATTTATTACTAATAATGTGAAACTCGGAGTAAAGGGAATGATAGGATAAACCAAGCTCGATCCATCTATTGAGGTTTTGATCATTTACACTTTGCGTAAAAACATGGTTGAAATGAAAGACAATGTTTTAAAAACGGTTGAGGCGTATGCACTGAGGCTAGCCTCAATTCGAAATGGCAAAGTAATGCCTTAGAGGCGTGCGTCTCTGCTGTAGAGCCCGAGGCGCACTGAGACGGTATAGCTTCAGTTCTGCTCTCATCTCTTCTCCTCTAACGCGGTGCGTATCCCGCATGGATTCTTCATTTTCTTCCCGGTCTCGGGAATTTAGTGACTAAACAGATTTATTTAATATTTATTTATTTATTTTAGTATTATCTTTTACTTAATTTGAAATCGCTTTAAACTATTCAGTTTTCCACTATTGACCGCCTAAAAATATGGGACCAGGTATCTCACCACCACCTAAATATTGATTTTGTTTAATTAGTTTATTTTTCTTAATAAAAAATAAGATATATTTAGTTATGAACATATGGTCTACACCTCGGTTCGAATTGGTTAGTACGCCTCGGTGTACAATAGGAAAATACCTTGGTTCCCGAATTAAAATTTTAAAATATTGATGAAAGATGTTCAAATATCGTAACTACAACTTGTATTGTGCTTCTATTTTTTCTCTTTTTACTTGCATTGTTGAACTCATTCTCTATGTGGTGAAGTCGAACGGGTCCAGCAAGAGGTAATTGATATCGCTACACATTTAAATCTTCTACTGCATCCAATTCCCAAAAAAGAAAAAAGAAAAAACATGTCATTTACCTTTTACATCAGAATTTTCGGTTTTTTCTACAACACTCAATATAGTGTTCATGTTCTTTGTTTTGACATAATTGGTGCACTTTGATTCTTCACTTTGCAAAATGCTAATCATGAATTTTTTTTATTTATTTTTTTATTTATTTTTTGCAATCGGCTACCCGAATTTATGGTTGGACACTAATAACCTACTAAATTCTAATTTGAACCCTATCCTGTCCCAATGACCATTATTATGTCATGACCAGTTAAGTGCCTCTTCTTGAGACCCGACTTATTAAGTGACCCTTCCATTTACACTGATTTGATCTCCTGTCCTTCCCGCCACTCAACTTGGTCACCTACCTCTCACGACTCCCACATATGTTGGTTAATAGGTCAAAAAAAATTGGGTGACATTTTATACCAAAAAAAAAAAAAAAGCATAAGTGACATTTTATTTGCATTGCTTTATTTTTCTCATGTTTTAGTTTGTAACTTTGCAATGCATTCACACCCCTTGATATACAATGTTTAGGTTCATATCTAAGATTATTTTTCTGTTCTTTTGTTGAGGTGTGAAATGGAATTTGGAGTGCTAAAGGGGCAATGACTTAGGTAGGCGTATTTTTCTAGAACGTAGAGAACAATGTTCATTAATGAATTTTAGCAATAATTTATTCTTCTTGCCTTTTTTATTCATTATAAGTTGTAAAATGATACTTGTCTGATTTTTCAACCATCTTTTATAAAGATTAATGTCTTCTGTTGTCTTTAATATTTATTTATTTTTGTTGATAGGCGACCTGTAAGGACACATGATTAAGATAAAAAATATTAAAATAATAAAATTAGGAAGTCATTATGAATAAAAGAATAACAAAGGACGAGCAGCAGGGAATAATGACGTAGGAGGCGAGCAACTGGGCCAGGTGATCAAGTAAGAAGAGGCGAGCAACTAGGCCAGGTGATCAAGTAAGAAGAGGCGAGCAGCTGGGTCAGGTGATCTAGTAAAAGGAGGCGAGCAGCTGGTCACTTGAGACATAGGCGACCAGCTAAGAGCAAGAAGGGCAAAGAAAAAATTAAAAAGAGGCGACCAGGCGAGCAAGAGGGCACCTCGAAAGATCATCAGAAATTCCAATAATTAGGCATTACATTAGGAGCAAACAAGTGTTCTAACACTTGTCATTGTGTAAAGATGTAATAGCTTAGGAATAAACAAGTGTCTTAACACTTGTCACCATGTAAATGAGGATGATTAAGGAGGTGACACCTCCTACTTGCTTGTACCTCTATAAATACCTCTTCATGAGGTCATGAGAATAAGTGCAATTAATTCAAAAATAGACAAAACTCTTGCAAATTTCTTTCTCAATTCCTCTTTATAAAAATCCAGTTTTATTCTTGAGTTAAATCCTTGTTTGATGACCTTATTAGAGTAAAACAGCCACTAATTACAAATTTGGAGCAAGGTCATTGTTGACGATCAGTTCTAATCTTGAAGATTAATGGCTGTTTTAGATGGTTAATTGATCATCAAACAATTACGTGTGATTGATCACTAACGTAATTAGTGAATACGGATCTTCGGGTTTAGGTGGATTAGAATCGTATGAAAGCTTTCGTGTTTAAGTTCGATTGTAAGTTAATCGAGCTGCTTTGGATTCATAATCGAAGTTTGGACGTGTATATTAATTTGTGCTTGTTTATTTGCTGAAAAAATCTAAGTATTTATAGACTTTTGCCCAGCAGGAGGTGGCACGACCTTTGGCCGACCAAGTCTGCATGCTCGACACCTGTCCTTTGACTAATTCGACCTTATCTTAACTAAATTCTATCCTTATCTACTGGACTTGCTCGCAGTCTAGAGCTGTTCGTTACTTTGGACTTGTCCTTGATGAGTCTTTAGTCTGATTCTGATGGTCTTTCATCTTGTTTAATTGTTATTTTGGCGATGTGGTTGGATCTGATCGGCAGGATGCCGTTTGAGCTCGTCATGTGGCTTTTGATCTGATTTTGTTCGCCTATGTGTCTTGATCGCATGTAGGTTTTGCTCGCCGGATGTCTTGGGTGAATCATGTGTTAATTCCAGTTTAAATTTTGTGTGATTTGCGCTAATCCTGGTCGCCCAAAGGATGATCCTGCTCGCCTATCAATAATTGCCCCCTTGCCAATCAATAAATTGTGAAGATGGTGAATGAGCACTTTTTGGGTTGGCAACTTTTAAGTGTCACTAAGGCGAGCAAGAATGTCCCTGGGGCGAGCAGCTTTTCACGGGCGGACAACATTGGTCGAGCAGACTCGGGTCGGGGACGGTTGGGATCCCAAGGTCTGGGCACGGCTCGAGGTGTGACGTGGGCGGAATGATTGCTGCCGCCCACGCGCACACAATCCCGAGGAGACGCGCCTTCCCGTTTTGTCGGACAGGTGCTGCACGCGCCCAGAATTTGCAATTTGGTCCTTCCACTTTCAACTTTGTTCGCCCGGTACCCCGTTTTTCCAGAAGTATAAAAGGAAAATTTTCTTCGTTTTTTTCATTTTCACACTGTTTCTTAAGCGCGAATCCCTCTTTCTTCCTTCTTTCAAATTTCCGGCGACGTTTCCAGCTTCCGGTGATCTTCGAACAACGTCAAGGTAGTTTTTTCTCTGCTTATTTTCTTCTCTCTCTTCTCTTCTTGCGTCGTCTGCGTTCTAGATTCACCGAGAATTCCTACTCCGCCGTGGAAAATTCCGAGCCGCCGTGTTCTTCCCTTGCCGGAATCTGCAAAACCCTAACATCTCTCCTTAACTTACTCGATGGCGTCGCACTCTGAGACCGGTTCTTTTCCTCCCCGGAATCCTGAAAAACGGCTCGTCGAAGAAGATCCTCCTGTAGTTAATTTGGAATTTGATCTCGAGGCGGCTTCGGTTGCACGCTCGGTCAATTCTGGAGCCCATCCCTCCGGGGAAAGAGAGGAGCAAGCAAATCCTGCTCGCCAGCTCTTAGAAGAGACGAGCTCGGACCTCCATGAAAACGAGGATGAAGAAGTCGAGGTACTTCAGCCGGTGAACCTTGACGAACTGACTTGGGCCTATCTCAAGGATATCAACTTCCCCGCGCCCAGATTGATCGAACATCGGGTTCCAGTCGCGGTTGCTCGCCGTGTCGACTGGAATGAGTATGAAAAGGAGCACTCCAATCACTTCGTCATTCCTGCTCGCGGAGTGCAGAAACTTAAAGCGACCGAGTTCGCAGCGAGCTGTATCGTATCCGCCATCACTGAGGAGAATTTGATCGAGATTCGGAGGGATTACAAGATTCCCTTTGATATCCCAATGTATGCTCCTTTGGTGGACGACAGAGCTGATCGCCCACCACGCGGATTGACGGCGATCAACCTTGCCACCCTAAATGCTGGAGTTTCATTGCCGTTGCACCCTTTGGTCGGCCAATTTCTACGTGATGTGAACTTGGCTATCACCCAACTTACTCCCGTTGGGTGGATAAATCTGATGGCCCTGATGGTAATGTTCGCCCTGGAGGGGTATCCCAACAGGTTGTCCGCCGAGGAGGTTGGCTATCTGATGACGATGACCGGCTGCACTGGGGAAGAGGCGGGCTGGTACTATCTGAAGGCGCGACCAGGCCAAAAACTTGTCGAGGATATTCCTGGGAAAGTGCGAGATTGGAAGCATGACTGGTTCTGGATCGGAGGCGACTGGCGTGCTTCTGCTCGCTCTTCTGGGGGTTCTGAACGAATCGAGACCCCGGCGGAGTTTAGGGAATTAAAGCATGAGTCTTACCTCTTCTTTATCTTTGAAGTGGTTGGACTAATTTTAATTCTCTTTTTCCTTTATTTCAGGTCCCAAGAACTTGGGGTGGCGAACTGTGAAGAATAGCATAAGCGATCAATTCCTGTTCATTGCGTGTTTGATCGCCCTTCGTCGCCGAGAGGATCGAAGTATTGGCCATCTCTTCTCCGAGGATACACTGCGAGTTGCTCATCTCACAACCTACCCCCATCATCTCGAGGCTCTAGCTCGTATCCCAGAGGGTAAGTATCTTCATATTGGGCGAGCAGATCTGGTCGGTCTTACACTTGGTATTAATTTGTTTTTCATGTCCTTCACAGATCAGCTTACCGCAGTTGCGCTTCACCCTTCCTTCCTAGAGCTCGATAACCGTGTCTGGGAGATGCCGACCAAAAAGGGACGTAAGAAGTCGAATCCCCTCTCAAAGATCATCGCCCTTGCGGCCAAGGGTGGAAAAGGAGACCCTCGACAAGTCGGAGGGTCGAGCTCGGCACAACCTCCTGCCCCCGTGGCGAGTCCGCCCAAGACACTGGCTCCGAGGGCGAAGAGGCTTCTTCGTGGAGACGACACTCCCGTCTCCGATACCGAGAAGGCTGCCAAACGAGCAAAGACGGCTCAAGAGAAAGTGACGGTGTCTGTCCGACCATCCGAAGGCGACAGCGAGCAAACTCCTTCAGTGGAGCATCCCGGCGAGCAAGCTCTGGTCGTCACCACTCGTGAAGGATCTGGTCCTTCATCTGACCCCACCTACCTTGGTTGGGATAAAGGTCGTCTTGACAGGTATAACCTTGCTCGCCCAGGACACTTAGCATTTTTTTTTTACTAACTGAAAAATTTCTTTTCAGCTACTCGCCCGAGCAGTATCCAGGGCGATCTAACCTGGTGCACCGTTTTGCCTGCTCAAAGGTGCCGACCAATCTGCGCGAAATCCCGGACTCTTTTGTTCGCCGCGCCTCTGAGGTCGTTGCTCGTAGCTGGACCAAGGAGCTAAACGAGACCGTCAAGGCACAAGCGCCTCGTGATAATGGCCGTTTGTGTCTTGTCGAGGCGGGAAACACCTTGGCGGCCGTGCAACGTTTGGTCGACCAGGTTGAGGACCTTGAGAAGGACTCACGCCAGCATGCGGCCACGGTCAGCCGTATTGCCAGAGAGCGCGATGACGCTAAGGCTGAGGCGAAGAAGATTATCACCGACCTTGAGAATAAAGCCAAAGCTCATCAGGTTAGCGAGCAGCGTGCCTTAGACCTGCACGTCAAAGTCTCCGAGGAGCTGAAGATCAAGATGGCCGAGGTCGAGCACATGCGAGTAGAACTTGCTCGCGCTCAGCAGCAGAAGGAGGTCGCCGAGAAATTCGCGACTGAGGCAACGACCAAAATTGCGGACCTTGAAATCCAGCTCGCTAACTCCATTACCCAAGAGGAACTTATTCCTAAGATGGAGGTGGGCTCGATTCTTGGTTACATAACTGGTTATGCGGAGAGCATCCGTATTGCCCATGAATTCAAGGCTGCCGCAGTTGTCGAAGAGATCGGCAAGGAGTTGTGCAATTTTGTTGAATCTAACCCTCCTGCTCCGGGCACAACTCTGCAAATTGGTGACCTGCCTGAATATGGGATCAAGCTCGACTTCATTGGCCCCGAGATAATTATCACAAGTCCTGCCGAGGACGAGGAAGAAGAGGGTGATGCTGCGGAGGGCGAGCAAATCCTTCCTGCCGATCAAAGTGAAAGAGCTCTAAAGGAGCGTGCTGATGCTGAGGGATTGATTGCTGAGCTAACTGAGGTGGTCCCAGTTGATCCTGTCCTTGAAGGTTCTCCTCTTGAAGACCCCAAATATGACAACATATCTCCTCCTGCCGGGCAAGGATCTTAGCGGACAGAATTAGCTAGGAACTTGTACTTCTTTTTTGTTGGTCGTCTTTTTTTGTAATTTTTTGGGCGATCAAGCCTTGTGTTCAATGAATATATTTTGCTTAATTGCTCATCTTTCATCTTACATTAATTGTTCTTTGCATCTTTATCTGTGCTTCAACAATCTTAATGTAATTGGGCCTTGTTCCTTAAGAACTTTTTTTTTTGCCTTAGGATTTGATGGGCTTTTGGCCTTAGGCTATGTCCATTTAAAAACGAACAACCTTTAATGGGCTTGGTTGTATAATCAACTTGCGCCTTGAGCTCACATTTCTATTTCGAACGAACAACTTAATATTGAACAAACATTTAAAAATTACAAGTATCAAACGCGACCAAGAATGTAATCCTGCACTAGCCAGGTTGGACTTGCTCGACAGAAACAATGTTAAGCTTCCAACTTATTAAAAAACATAATTTACATCAAGAGTCAGAGTTGCTCGACTACTATACAATCTGTCAAGACATCTTTAAACTCTTTAAGAGGAAATGAAATTATTACAAGATACTGACATCCCAGCATGCGACCAGACTTGACCCAATTCATCTTTGTTCGACCATTTATACTTGGTGAAAAATTTCAAAAAATTAGGCAAGTTTTTTGGACCCATCTTGTATCTCTGCTATTCCAATTCGCCCAGTGGACTTAGTAGCTCGCCCATCTCAACTTCACTTTCTCATGAGGCAGAACTGATCGCCTACTGAAAGTATTTCCTTAGATTAGCCGCATTCCAGGAATATTGGGCCGAGTTGCCATCTAAGTCCTCTATGTCATATGCTCCATTGGGTAACCTATCTGTTACCCTGTATGGGCCCTCCCAAGTCGGGCCAAATATGCCTGGAGGTGGGGCAAGCTTCTTTCTTAGAACGAGGTCACCAACTTCGAATTTTCTTATCTTGACTTGAGAATTGTAGTAACGCTCCGCTCTTTGCTTGTACGTGGCATTCTTCAGCTCAGCGTGTAATCTTCTTTCTTCGAGCAAATCTGCCTCTGTGGCTAAGGCAGAATGATTTGTTTGTTCATCAAAGCTGGTTGTCCTGACTGTGTCAGTCTTTAATTCAATTGGTATTACCGCCTCTGTTCCGAAAGCCATTGCAAAAGGTGTTTCTCCGGTGCTTGACCTGGGAGAAACCCTATATGCCCACAAGACTTCCGGGAGTTTTTCTGTCCAGCTACTTTTACTTTCTGCCAGACGTATTTTCAATGTATGCTTGATAATCTTATTTACAGCTTCAACTTGTCCGTTTGACTGGGGATGATAGGGAGTTGAATAGTGTTTCCTGATCCCCCATTTTGTACAGAAATCTCGTAATTCTTTTCCGTCAAACTGTGGGCCATTATCTGTCACGATTGTTCGTGGAATTCCAAAGCGACAGATGATGTTCTGCCATATAAAGTTGATCATGTTTTGCTGTGTAATTTTCACCATGGCCTTCGCTTCTGCCCACTTTGTATAATAGTCGACTGCTATGAAAGCAAATCGAACATTTCCCACTCCTGCCGGGAAAGGACCAATAATGTCAATCCCCCATCTTGCAAATGGCCACGGGCTGTAAACCGATACAAGCTCCTGGGCTGGGGCATGGATGCTTGGAGCAAAAACCTGACACTGGTGGCAAGCCTTGGCTAACTGGATTGCATCTTTTCGTAAGGTTGGCCAATAGTAACCTTGCCTTACAGTTTTGTAGGCCAAAGCTTGCCCCCCAGTGTGATTTCCACAAACTCCAGAATGTATATCCTCCAGGACTGTCCTTCCTTGCCCCCTAGACAAACACTTGAGTAGCGGGAGTGAGAAGCCTCTTTTGTAAAGCTGTTCGTCTACCAGAGTATATCTGGTCGCCTGTTTTTTAATTTTTTCAGCTTCAAATGAGTTGTTTGGCAACTCCCCGTCTTTCAAGTATTTGGCTATAGTAGATCTCCAGTCATCATCGTTGTTACGTTCGACTACTTGATTTACTTCGTAGTCCATTGTTGATGGTTGGACCTTCCTGGTAATGACAATGTCCGTCAGATCTGCTGGCCCTTCGCTTGTTGCTAATCTTGCTAGGGCGTCAGCTTGGGTGTTGCTCGTTCGTGGTATCTGCTGGATAAACACTTGGTCTAATTGACATACCAAGTGCGCAACTATTCGTTGATACTCGATCATTTGCTCGTCTCTGGCTTCATATTCGCCTCGTACTTGGCTGACAATGAGCTGGGAGTCCCCGAAAATCTGGAGTTGTCTAACTCCAACTGCTAATGACAAGTGAAGACCTGCAATGAGGGCCTCATACTCTGCCTCATTATTAGTGGCCATGAATTCAAATCTGACTGCTGAAGTGAATACTTGCCGGTCGGGACTGATAAGCACTATTCCTGCCCCCGAGGCCAGATTTGTTGACGAACCATCAACGTAAAGATGCCATGGGTGATCCAGCCCTCTCGTTGGATTTTGAGGGAAGGTTAAATCAACTATAAAGTCGGCTAACACTTGTCCCTTAATCGCGGTTCGAGGTGCATAAGTCACGCCAAACTGGCTTATCTCCATGAACCATTTCAAAAGACGGCCAGCGGTGTCGGGTCGGTGTAATATTTGTCTGAGTGGGAAAGTTGTCAGTACTTCGACTTGATGATAAAAAAAGTATGGTCTTAACTTCCTGACACTCATGACAAGAGCATACGCCAGCTTTTCAGTTGGTGAGTACTTTATCTCAGCATCATGCAGGGCCTGGCTGACATAGTAGATTGGCAGGTGAAACTTGCCATCTGCCCGAACTAACACCGAACTTATGGCTGTGTCAGATGCTGCCAAGTATAAATATAGCTTCTCACCAGGAATTGGTTTTGACAGAATTTTTACATCTCCCAGATATTCTTTCAATTGATCAAAGGCTTTCTGGCAGTTTTCTGTCCAGGCAAAGTTGCCCTTTTTGATGGCCTCAAAGAATGGACGACACTTGTCTCCTGATCGTGATATGAACCTGTTTAAAGCTGCTAGGCATCCGGTCAACCTTTGCACTTCTTTAACAGAGCGTGGTGGTTTCATATCGACGATCGCCTTCACTTTGGCTGGATTAGCTTCGATTTCGCGTTTGCTGACCAGATGGCCCAAGAATTTCCCAGAATGTACTCCAAAACTACTTTTATTTGGATTTAACTTCATATTGTATTTTCGGAGTATGTCGAATACTTGGGAAAGATGATGGAGGTGATCTTCCTTTTGTGTACTCTTGACGACTATGCCGTCGACGTATACTTCCACTGTTTCTCCTATATGTTCGTCGAACATCTTGTTAACCAGCCTCTGGTAGGTTGCACCAGCATTGATTAGACCAAACGGCATCCTCTTCCAGCATAACAAATTCTTATTTGTATAAAAGGCCGTATTTTCTTGGTCGTCCAGGTGCATTGGAATCTGGTGGTATCCTGCGAAACCATCCATGAATGTGAACATTTCGTGACCGGCAGTACTGTCCACCAATTGATCGATATGTGGGAGCGGAAAGTTATCCTTCGGGCATGCTGCATTAAGATCTGTAAAATCTATGCATAACCTCCAGGTTCCGTTCGGCTTCCGTACCAGGACAGGATTCGCAACCCATTGTGGGCTTAATGCTTGTTTAATTAGATCGTTGTCCAACAGCTTTTTGACTTCTTCGTTTAAAGCTTGATACTTGTCTGGTCCATATTTTCGCCGTTTCTGGTGGACAGGTTTTCGGACTGGGTTGATATTCAACCTGTGACAGGCATCCTTCGGGCTGATTCCTACCATATCGGCATGAGACCACGCAAAGACGTCCAGGTTAGCCTTCAGAAAGTCCGTCATGCGTGTTCTGTAAGGCTCAGGGAGTTCAGACCCGATGTAAAGTTCAAGACTGTCACGCTCAGGATTAATCTTGACGGCCTCCAACTCTTCAATGGGAGTTGCCCGTCGTTTTTGCCCTTTCCATCGAGGATCAACTATTGGTCCTTCCGAACTTAGCTCATCCTCAATGTCCATGGGTTCAGCACCAAATCGAGGGTCAAAATCGTCCGCGGGCTTCGGGTGAGACTCAGCCACCATGGTTGGACTCCCCTGGTTATCATTTGGGCACGAACAGTCGGCTACGGGGGGTAACATTGCTTTTGGCCGGTTTTGCTCATCGTCGTGCTGTGCCTGATCGCCCGTAGGCGAAGGTTGGTCGTCAATGTCCATCTTACTGTTTTGGGCTCCAAGGATGTCCTCCAAGATTGAGGGTTCATTTTCGAGTTGACTAGTTGACGCTTCCATCATAGATACTTGTCCCTGTCTTGACTGAATTTGCAGAAGACATTCTCGAGCTTTTCTTTGGTCTCCTTTCACCGTGCCAACTCCACTTGTTGTTGGGAATTTTATGCAATAATGGTAAGTTGAACATGCGGCCCTGAATTCGTTTAAGAAAGGTCGACCCAGGAATCCATTGTACGATGATTCTTGATCGACGACCGGGAAATCCACCATTCTTGCGATATTCTTCTCAGGCTCTTTGACCGTCACAAGCTGCATAGCGAAAGTTACTATTCCCAACGGGATTGTCACGGCATTTCCGAATCCCAGGATACGGTGATTTGTGTCTCTGATATAGCCTGCATAATCTCCCATTTGATCAAGTGTCTTTTTGAAAAGGACATTAGTGTAGGCTCCAGTATCCACCAGTAATCTATGCACCCTTGTTTCCATAATCTTGGCACATATTACAAGCGAGTCATTATGTGGTGTCAGTACTCCTTCCAAATCTCTGTCGGTGAAAGTTAATTCATGTGTTTGCATGGTAGGGGGAATGATCCCCATTTCTTGTACATGTCCGATTGCTCGTAGTTCTGGCTTTCTTTTCCGATTAGAAATTGGTGGTCGTCCATCGGAATAACCGCCTATGGGTCCTGCAGGTTCCATCATCTGTATGTCTGGAACTGGTCCCCCGGCAGGCGCCTGAGCCGGTCGTCCAGCTCGATTCCGATGAGGTGCCTGGTCCTGGTCTTCTTCATCAGAATCTTCGTCTCTGGTTCTTTTGCCGGGCTGTCTTTTCACGAACTCTGATAACTTTCCCTCTTTGTAAAAATGCCACAACTGCTTTAGCAAGTCACGACATTCGCTTGTAAAGTGCCCTACACTTTGGTGGTAGGCACAATATTTATTCTGGTTCAACTTGCTCGTTTCCTGACGTATCTTACGGGGAGGTGTTAGCAATTCTTTGTCCCGGACACTATTATAAACTGTATCGATTGATACAGTAAGAATGTGGTTCAGTTTGTCTTTTAGCTCTGTACCCTCGGTAAATGCCTTCATATTTTTGGGAGCTCGATAACCAGTTCCAGGCTTCTTTGCACCCTCTTTTTGCTCTCCTTTGTCTCTCATATCCTTTTGCAGGGATTCATGCATGGAGACAAAAATGCATGCCCGGTCCCGAAACTCAGCGTACGTCTTTGGGCATCTTAGGTGCACATCTTTCCAGAGTTCAGTACCCTTCTTGAGCCCAGCCAAGACGGCTACAATCTTGGTGTCTTTACTGACGGATTCTCCCTCTAACAAGACCTTATCAAATCTTTCCAAATATGATCGGTCCGACTCGTCGTCAGTTTGTTTCAAGTCGGATAACCGATGCCTTTGGGATAGATAAGACCCGCTGTAGAGAAATGGGATAAGAACTCTTTACCCAGCTGGGCAAACGAATGGATTGAAGCTGGTGGCAGGGCCGAAAACCACTTATGGACACGATTCCCGAGAGTTAAAGGAAAGTTTCGACATTGCGTTGTGTCACTTGCCCCCATTGATACCATATAATTGGTATACTTCATCAAATGCACTCGGGGATCCGCCGTGCCCTCATACTGGATACTTGCTGGAAACTGGATCTTTTGTTGAATTGGAGCCTTCAGAATTACCACTGACAAGGGTGAGATCGGAAGAGTCGTGTTCCCATATCCTCTCTGTTGATCCAGCTGGCCCTGCATGCTCTCGATGGCCTTTCTCATGGAGGCGAGCTCCTCTAAGGATCCCCCTGACTCTGTGGCTGTTCGGCGAGCAGAGGCGCACAACCATCTGTTCGCTCCAGTCCCGCATTGGGAGTGGGAACCCCCTGGATTGGCCTCCGGGGATTGGGCTCTGCATTCGGGCCAAGGCGACCAAAAGCTGACCTAGTCAGCCGGTCAAGGACAGATTGGCGAGCAGGTATTGCGGCTGGGTGAGCTGCTCCAGCAGGGGGATGAACCTCCAGGACTCCCCGGCCACGTCGACCCAATCTTTCCAGAGCACTTTGGTGTGTACCCTGACTTGCCGCCATGGCCGGGTTCTGAGTCGAACCTCCCTGACTGGCAGCCTCAATGTTTAATTTTTCTTTGCCTTTGGCCTTACGAGCTTGGGCGCTGTCAGCCTCATTCAACTGATCCCCTCTAGCCTTATCATGTTCGCGAGTCTTTGTGGGGCTACCCCTTGCTCGCACATATGATGGGCCAGGTTGGGTTTGTTGTCTTTGTAAAGCTTGGAGCATGGCAATTGTACGCGCCAGTTCGTCGGGGTTGCGGGCAATGGCGTCCAACTCTGGTGGAATTAACTGGCGAGCAACATTAGTTTGATTCTCTTGGTTGTTTCTGCTCGCCCTTGCTCGCCCACCAGCTTGGGACATTCGGGAGTGTGAATCCCGGGTTATATGTTGAGAACGTTGTGTCTCCCTCGATTGAGGCATTTTCTCAAAGAATATCAAGTGTTGTTCTTGGTGTTCTTGAGTTTTTTCTTTAAAAACTCAAACTTGTTCTTCAATTCTGGGATAATCTCCTTGTATTCAATGAATCGGAGGTTCGAACCCTCCTTGTAGCGCCAAATTGTTGACGATCAGTTCTAATCTTGAAGATTAATGGCTGTTTTAGATGGTTAATTGATCATCAAACAATTACGTGTGATTGATCACTAACGTAATTAGTGAATACGGATCTTCGGGTTTAGGTGGATTAGAATCGTATGAAAGCTTTCGTGTTTAAGTTCGATTGTAAGTTAATCGAGCTGCTTTGGATTCATAATCGAAGTTTGGACGTGTATATTAATTTGTGCTTGTTTATTTGCTGAAAAAATCTAAGTATTTATAGACTTTTGCCCAGCAGGAGGTGGCACGACCTTTGGCCGACCAAGTCTGCATGCTCGACACCTGTCCTTTGACTAATTCGACCTTATCTTAACTAAATTCTATCCTTATCTACTGGACTTGCTCGCAGTCTAGAGCTGTTCGTTACTTTGGACTTGTCCTTGAGGAGTCTTTAGTCTGATTCTGATGGTCTTTCATCTTGTTTAATTGTTATTTTGGCGATGTGGTTGGATCTGATCGGCAGGATGCCGTTTGAGCTCGTCATGTGGCTTTTGATCTGATTTTGTTCGCCTATGTGTCTTGATCGCATGTAGGTTTTGCTCGCCGGATGTCTTAGGTGAATCATGTGTTAATTCCAGTTTAAATTTTGTGTGATTTGCGCTAATCCTGGTCGCCCAAAGGATGATCCTGCTCGCCTATCAACAGTCATCAACACACGCATCCTTAAAAGTTTCATACACAACACCATCTACAGTACTTATCATCTCATGGGACCCTGCTCCATTGCTATGAGGCAACAAAAGGCTCAAATAAAATGTCTCGCCTGCATCAGGAGGAACATTAACCAACCTTCCAATAGCCGTCCTACTATTCCATCTCTCATTCCATTGACGCTTAGTCCGATCCCAAACATATTGCGACGGAAATTCAACGTACATTAACTTCTTAGCTTCACGATCCCCCCCGTTTCGCTCCATCCAACCCAAAAACATCGTTTTTTCGGACGATGGTCTCTGGAGAACATCATCAATGTAATCCTCATCCTCAAAATAGACATTTTGTTCACCTTCCAGATGGAAATACAACCTAACAACAGGAGGATACCTATAGTGTATCTCGTACTGGAGAGTTCTCCAAACAGCTTCGCACAGATACCTAGTATGATCCCCGCGACTTTCGCGGATTTTGACAAAAAATGTTAGATTTATCTTTAAAAAAATAATATAAAAATATTTTTATTAATTTGGTTATGTAATTATTAATTATTTATTCTTGAAAAATGTATTAAATTTTTTTGGCATATCATAATCAGATTCTATTTGACCTATATTTTATAAAATTTAACCTAAATTGGACAAAATGAAAAAGAGTGTCCTAGTTTTGCAAGTTTGTAAAGATGTTGTCCTAATTTTGCAAGTTCGTAAAGTGCATCTAAAAATAATTATAAAGTGGTTCATACATCAAATAATTTAATTACAAAACATAATCTCAATACTAATATTTTAATGTTAAAACACGTAATACCAAGATGAGGTTAATCATGTTTGTAATCTATCGCCAATATTATCTGAAATACGAATTGAATTGTATACAATAAATTATACCTTATAATTTATAACTAAATTAACTCATATAAGCAAGAAACAATTATTTTTTTTGCAAGTTTGTAAATATATTTTCTCACTTTTGCAAGCCTGCAAAGATAGTGTCCTATTTTTACAAACAATCATAAGGTAGTGTCCTAAAATAACAAAATTTCCCTTATAACCAATATATTTTAGAAAAGAAAGATTTTAAAAAAAAAACTCTATTAGTTCTATCTTTAAAGACAAAGTATTATATGAAAATAGTTCATGATAAGCTTATCACGAAAATATTTTAAAGTATCATTAATCTCCTCGGGAGTATCATTAATCTCACCAGGGGTATCATTAGTCTGAGTTCACGAAAATTGTTTTAAATTTTTTTGAACTCAGACTACTGATACCCCTGACAGGTTTAATGATACTCCTGATGAGATTAATGATACTCTAAAACTATTTAATGTTAAGATTATTATGAAGCGTTTTCATATAAAACCTACTCATCTTTAAATAAACTTTTTAGTATGTGAATACTATCAAAATCAATGGATGGAACAAAATAATGGATGGAACAAAATTAAAAAAAAAAGGACCAAGAAGTTGCAAAAAGTTTAATACCATGATTTTGTTATCTAATATATATATATATATATATATATATATATATATATATATATATATTAAAGACAAAAAATGAATGTGGACCAAAACTATTCTCATGTTTGTACATATACTCTATTGTAACTCGAACACACTATTCTTACTGACTGATATCATATCAAAAAATTATGAACAATGTATAGACGACACTCAACTTAAACCAAATCACGTGAATTAAAAATAGAAATACACAAATATAAAAATAGAGACTGATATACACAAAAGACCGGGAAATTTAAATTTTTGGTCCTATGAGAACAACCGATTTGCAACAATGACTTTTTTTGATATTTCATGTCCCGTAGTTTTTTCAAATTTGGTCCCATAAATAATTACATGTAAAAAATATGATCGGCAAGTGCTAATTAAACTTGACACAATAGAGGAGTATATTCCTAAGTAGCGTAAACGAATCAAATCATTCTTGTGATAAAGAAGCAAATCTATCTTTCATGTCCCTCAATTTATTTCCATTGGAATTAACACAAATATTAAGAAAAATAATACTCCCTTCGTCCCAATTTTGTTTTCCCATTTGCCAAAAAGGTCCGTCCTAATTTTGTTTTCTCATCCCTAAAATGAAAACTACTTTATTCATTTAAATAATACTTTATGCATCATTCACCATTCTCAATACTACTTTATTCATTTAAATACTACTTTATTTACCATTCATCATTCCCAATACTACTTTATTTTTTTAAATACTAAAATTCAACTCTCGCATTAAACTCCGCGCACAGTCAAACGGAAAAACAAAACTGAGACGGAGGGAGTATAAAGTAGATCAAGTAAATTTGATGTGAAATACATTTATGAAAAGTAATAGTTTCTGAAAGTAAATTAATAATAATTTCTAAAAAGAGAATGAGAATATATTTGGGATTAGAAAATTAAAATTTATAAATAAAATTGAAAACAAAAGAAGTACTTAATTAGGCCATCATTAACTATTACGATGTTCGGCAATAGCATTGACGTAAATCTACTCAACGTATTTCCGTATCTTTTCAGCAGCTTTTTAATATGTGAAAACCATCTTCAAGTTAATTATCTACATAATCGTAGAAGTTGTGATTTATAACCACATCTTCCGCTTAAATAAAATTTAGACCAATTCTTATAAAACGTGGGTCAAATAAAGCCCGATTATGATATGCCCAGTTGATCATATATTATAAAATTTGGCCTAAATTGACCAAAATTAAAAGATAGTGTCCTAGTTTTGCAAATTTGTAAAAATATTGTCCTAATTTTTGCAAGTTTGTAAAGATATTGTCTCAATTTTGCAAGTCCGTAAAGACAGTGTCCTAATTTTACAACCATCTATAAGGTAGTGTTCTAAAATAACAATTTTTTCCTTATAACCAATTTAGTTAATGGTAACAATGAGTACTAATTGTTTAGTTAAAGAATATTAATTGATTAAAGTAAAGTGTATCTAAAAATAATTATTAAGTTGTTCATATACAAAACAAATTAATTCTAAAATATACTCTCAATATTAATATTTTATGATCAAAGTATGTAATACCACATTGAGTTTAATTATGTTTATAAGCTAACACCAATATTATCTGAACTATAAATTGATATGTATACAATAAGTCATACCTTATAAATTATCACTAAATTAACTCATATATGCAAGGAAAAATTATTTTTTAAGATATTATCTTATGGATATTTGCAAAATTAGGGCACTATCTTTTTGGGCTTACAAATTTAGGAAAATATCTTTATGAGCTTATGAAATTAGAACACAATCTTAATAACCTTACAAAATAAGAACACTACCATTTATGTTGGGCGTTATTAGGCCAATTTTTTAAAAATGTGAGTCAAATAAATTTCGATTATGATATGCCCAGTTAACTGTATTTTATAAAATTTAATCTAAATTGCCAAAATTAAAAGAGAGTGTCCTAGTTTTGGCCAATTATAAAGACATTGTCCCAATTTTGCATGTTCATAAATATATTTTCTCAATTTTGCAAGCCCGTAAAGATAGTGAACCAATTTTACAAAAACTCATAAGGTAGTGTCCTAAAATAATTTTTTTTCTTAATAACCAATATATTTAAGAAAAGTAAGATTGAGAAACCAAAAAATAAGGTCAATTTTGATGGAGAAAAGTATGGATCTTTTAAAAAAAAAATATATATATATATATATATATATATATATATATATATTCTTATGATAACCGTTTAAGAGAAGAGCTGGGAGAGTTTACTTGATCTCTAGTTGTTGTTTGCTTGTATAATCAAAACCATAATTAATTAATCAATTAGACATTATAGCATTTATTTTTTAAATAAACTTTTTAATATGTGAAAACCATCTTCAAGTTAATTATCTACGTAACAGTAGAAGTTGTGATTGATGACCACACCTTCCGCTTAAATGAAATTTATGCCAAATTTTATAAAATGTGAGTCAAATAAAGATCAATAATGATATGTCCAGTTGACCATATCTTATAAATATTTTGGCCTAAATTGACCAAAATTAATGCACTGTCCTAGTTTTGCAAGTTTGTAAAGACACCTTCCTATTTATGTAAGTTCGTGAAGATATTGTCTCAATTTTGTAAGCTCGTAAAAGTAGTGTCCTAATTATACAAACACTGATAAGGTAGTGTCCTAAATTAACAAATTTTCCCTTATAACCAATTTAGTTAATGGTAACGAAGAGCATTAATTGTTTACTTGAAGAACATTAATTGGTTAAAGTGAAGTGTATCTAAAAATAATTATAAAGTGGTTCATATATGAAACAATTTAATTCTAAAACATACTCTCAATAGTAATATTTTTAGGGCATTCTCTTACATGTTTGCAAAATTAGGACACTATCTTTTCGAGCTTACAAATTTAGGAAACTATCTTCATGAGCTTATAAAATTAGAACATTATCTCTAAAATCTTTCAAAATAAGGATATTATCTTTTATGCTGGGCAAATTTAGGATAAATTTTGTAAAATGTGGGTCAAATAAAGGTCGATTATGACATTCCTAGTTGACCATATTTTATGATAATTGGTCTGAATTGGTTAAAATTAAAAGATAGTGTTCAAGTTTTGCATGTTTATAAACACATTTTCCTAATTTTGCAAGATCGTAGAGATATTGTCTCAATTTTACAAGTCTGTAAAGATAGTGTTCTAATTTTACAAATACTCATAATGTAGTGTCCTAAAATAAAGTATTCTCTTATAACCAATTTAGTTAATGGTAGTGAAGAGTATTAATTGATTATTTAAAGAATATTATTTGATTAAAGTAAGTGTATTTAAAAATAATTATAAGGTGATTCATATATGAAACAACTTAACTCTGTTATGGTTAAAGAACATAATGCCATATTGAAGTTAATTATGTTTCCAATCTATCATTAATGTAGTCTGAACCACGAATTGATATGTATACAATAAGTCATACCTTATAGTTTATCACTAAATTAACTCGTATATGCAGAGAAAAAGATCTTTTTTTAGGACACTATCTTATGGGCTATTTGCAAAATTATGATACTATTTTTTTGGGGCTTACAAATACAGGAAACTATCTTTATGGGCTTATAAAATAAGAACACTATCATTACATTCTTGTAAAATAAGGACATTATCTTTTACGTTGGACAAATTTAGGCCAAATTTTATAAAATGAAGTTCAAATAAAGCCCAATTACGATATGCTCAGTACGCCGTGTTTTATAAAATTTGGCCTGGTGTATCAATTTTGCAAGTTTTTAAAGATATTGTCCTAATTTTGCAAGTTTGTAAAGTTATTATCTCAATTTTGCACGCTTGTAAAAATAGTGTCCTAGTTTTATCAACACTCATAAGGTAGTGTACTAAAATACCAGTTTTCCCCTTATAACCAATTTAGTTAAGGTTAAAGAAAAGTATTAATTGTTTATTTAAAGAAAATAACTGATTACAATAATGTGTATCTAAAAATAATTATAAAGTGGTTCATATATGAAACAATTTAATTATAAAAATACTCTCAATAGTAATATTTCATGATTAAAATGTGTAATACCACAATAGGTTAATTATATTTCTAATCTATCACTAATATTATCTGAACTACAAATTGATATGTATACAATAAGTCATACATTATAATTTATCACTAAATTAACTCATATACACAAGGAAAAATCATTTAGGACGTTATCTTATGGGTTTTTGCAAAATAGGACACTATCTTTTCTGGCTTACAAATTTTAGAAACTATCTTTATAAACTTATAAAATTAGAAAACTATCTTCACAATCTTGCAAAATTAGGACACTATCTTTTATGTTGGGCAAATTTAGGTCAAATTTTATAAAATGTAGGTCATATAAAGCCCGATTATAATTTGCCAAGTTGTTATATTTTATAACATTTAGCCTAAGTTGGCCAAATTAAAAGATAGTGTTTTAGTTTTGCAAGTTAGTAAAGATATTGTCTCAAATTTACAAACCGTTAAGATAGTGTCCTAATTTCCACACACTCATAAGGTAGTGTACTAAAATAATAATGTTCCCTCTATAACCAATTTAATTAATGGTAACACATAATATTACTTCTTTATTTAAAGAAAATTAATTGGTTAAAGCAAAATGTATAAAAAAACTAATTATAAAGTGGTTCATATATGAATTTTTTTAATTCTAAGGCATTCACTCAATAGTAATATTCTAAGATTAAAATATGTAATACAACATTGAGGTTAATTATTTTTAATCTATTATCAATATTGTCTGAATTACGTATTTTTATATATACAATAAGTCATAACTTATAATTTATCACTAAATTAATTAACTAATATAAGCAAGGAAAAATTATTTTTCTATGATACTATTATGAGTGTTTACAAAATTAGGACACTGTCTTTTGTAATTTGCGTATATAATAGAATATTACATTGTTTAAGTATTCACATTTTAGGAAAAGAATGACAAATGGTCCTCTAACTTTGTCTGAGTTCATGAATGATCCTGTAACATTTTTATTCTAACAATTTTAGTCCTGTTAGTATCAATTTTGGTCATTTTCGTCGATAAATTCAAATTCAGCAAACACAAACTAATAAAGCCATAGTAAAATCCACATACACACTAAATACCAATTATTAAAAAGTTACGGACTAAATTATCTCCAAACAAACATCTATTATGGCAAATTCCACCAAATTAGACCCGCACCATCAAAGTAAACCTCTAATCATCAAGAATGTTTATAATAATAATATCTCAATTGATTTTAAAAATAACAATAAAAAATATAGTTATAAATTATATGAGAATGGATATACTAACATTTTAGGGGAAAATATCACCAATGGTCCCGTAACTTTGTCAAAGTCCATAAACAGTCCTGTAACTCTTTACTCTATCAATTTTAGTCCTTTGGGTATCAATTTTAGTCATTTTTGCCAGAAAAGTTATTGAAAATTTATTGTAGCTTACATAATGAACCGAAAAAAAGTATCAAAATGACGAGCTCAACGAGAATATGAGAATAGTATATGCCTTGACCCAAATATTATTGTAAATTGCTCGGATTTTCCGAGAAATCCATCGATTATGGTAAATAGCTATCTATGACCTTTCCCAAACGTGTATACAAACATAATTCGAGAATGAGTGAATACGCTTTTTCTCCCGGTGACGTAAATGGGGGAATTCAAGAGGTACACAAAGAAAATTGATATACATCTAGATAACATTTCTATCGATCTGTGCACTAGAATTGAATCTTATTTCTGAGAAAACCATGATAATCGGAAGCAACTTTTCCGATTTATTTTGATGTGATAAATGCATATTAATTTTAAATGTATTAGATGATAGACTTATATTTATTTCTTGTCTCATCTGATTTTGCGTGTTCTTCCTCCTTCACTTAACAAAGCATATGTTGGATGCTGAGTTGTTACATATTCCGAGCAATTTATGATAATATTTGGGTCAAGACATATACTATTCTCATCTTCTCGTTGAGCTTGTCATTTTGATACTTTTTTCCGGTTCATTATTTAAGCTACAATAAATTTTCGGTAACTTTCCGGCCAAAATTTTAATTTTCCGGCGAAAAGGACTAAAATTGATACTCAAAGGACTAAAATTGATAAAGTAAAGAGTTACAGGACTGTTTGTGGACTTTGACAAAGTTACGGGACCATTTGTGATTTTTCCCAACATTTTAGCATTAAATAATTATAATAATAACCTTAAAAAAATGGTTTGCAAAATATATACTAAGCATTTTAGCATAACTATTTTATGAAAAGTCTTCTAAGTTATTTTATTTAGCATATTATTTTTAGATTTATTATAAGAATTGTTTAATTGGAAGCACTTAAACAATATATATCATTATAAAATATGAAATCAATATAATCAACTTTAGATTATTTTAATGAGTTGATGTGGCAATTAATGTAAAAAAAAAAAATTTGCACAACTAACCAATCTAAGTAGGCGATTCCTAATCATAAAGGACAAAATTGAACATTTATGAATATAATGATATACTTAAAATAATATATCAATATTCTTCCCAACATGACATTATGAAATTCATAAAATACTTTTTCTGTTTAATTTTATTTATCGATTTTGAAACAAATAATATAAAATATTTCCAAATTAATTTGTTTACTTAAAGAGTCTCATTGCAAAAATCATATAAAATATATTTGAGAGTATAATGTATTTATCTAGTTTATATTAAAATATGTAAAATTTTATTATACTATTTAATATTTTTTATTATCACATAATTAACAGAGATTCATATAAACTATGCATACAAATATATAACATTGGATGTATACACAAACAAATAATACATTGCGTAAATTAAGGAACTAACTAGGGCTTTTCTACGGTTAATAAGGCTTTCGCCCTTCCTGATGTCAGTAAACCCTTTGATTACTGTTAGATCGAAGATCCAACGTATAATATTTTTTTAATAGATTGCACTTTGCATTAAAGCGTTTGCACTCTGCATATTGCAATCGCACTGTATCGCCCTATTAATAAATAATATTAATAAATATAAAATTACAAAAATACCCGTTTTACTTTAAAATAATTTATAATATTACTTAATTAACATTTAATATTTCAATAAACCTTTTACATATTATTAATATTAAAATTACAAATATCATATTAAAAATATCATAATCAATAAAACATCTCAAACTCTAATTTGCAACCTCCCTTCAAGAAAAGTTTAAAGTTTCATTTTGAATTAAAAAAAAATTATTTATGCAAAATGTTTCAAATGAATTTTCCACGCTTCTGCAAAAAGATGAACTAATTGAATCTCGCCGACACTCCACTTTTCGGAAAATTCATTTTTCATGTAAAAGTTTTTCCTCCATTTTACCTTTACCAAAAGCTGTTCATGCATATTACCATAGTTTCATTTTCACGGTACTTCAAACAACCCAAACGATGGCGATCATATCTGAAGAACCCGATTCCCCAAAACCCCGCCTCTGCAAATCCAAAACCCACCTCTAAACCCCCCTCGCCGCCGCCAAATCAGCCGCCGCACCAACTGCAAGCCCATTAAGAAAAAAAAGGGAATAGGAAGAAATCTTCTTTGAAAATCAATGAGCCAAGCCACATTTAATTATTATAAAATTATAAAAGGTTAAAATAATTTTTTTTTTAAAATAAAAACACTACAAGGATATTTTTGTAATTTCATAATTTTTTTATAAAAAATAATTATTTTCCTCCGGGCGAAGTTAGATCGCATATTGCGATATTAAATGATGTGTCAAGTTCTTATTGGTTTACTGACATCAGAAAGGGCGAAAGTCTTACTGACCGTAGAAAAGCCCAACTAACTAAGTCAATTCTTATGTTAACTTAAGTCAATTCATTCATCCAAATTAAAAGTAAAGAGCATAGAATAAGTAAATTTATCAATCATATCTTATAATAATACCATAAAATAACCGAAATTTTAAATTCAGGATTATGCAATTAACCCATTTGACTTAATATTCCTAAAATTAAGTACATCCTCTTAATTTAAATATATGCCTTTAAATTGATCCATTAGACTTAATATTTCCTGTGATTGTGAATTGACCTATTACACTTTATATAATTATCATTACATTTAATATTCCTTAATACACCATAGAGGATTTTACGAAAGCGTTAAAAATTAAAATAATTAAGAACATAATTAGCATTTTTAGTATGCAACAAAAACCGTTACAAATTTCAATTAATTAAGAACAACTACCAGTCTTAGTAAGTTATTTAGAAAAAAACACGTGTTACACAAACACCAAAAACCATTACAAATTATACTAAGAAGACATTTTTAGTATGAAAACCTCAAAAAACATGTGTTACTAAACTAAAATAACCAAGACCATTACAAATTAAACTAATTAACAACATAATTGGCATTTTTAGTATGGAACAAAAGCCGTTACAAATTTCAATTAACCTTTACAAATTTCAATTAACTAAGAACGTAATTACCAGCTAAAAAATCCATGTCACACAAACACAAAAAACCATTACAAATTACACTAATTAAATTTAAGGCTTTGAGTCAACCATACCATATATTCTTATTATGGAAATTGAATAATATTAAACATTATATTTCAAAGTGATAATTTTAAAAAAAGAAACAATAAAAATAAACCAAGTTAGAACCACACAAATAGTAAACGTATAAGCTTTAAATTACAATTTATGGATATATTGTCCAAAAACTTACCGTATATTAAAAATTATAGGATTATAAGATTAATCGCAAAAGTAACACTTTTAATTATATTGTAATTTGGTTATCTAATTAATTACATACTCAAAATAATACTATTAATGCAGTACATTAATTTTACATATTTTATTTTTGGTACATGCTGTAATTTGATTATCCACTCACTTTCTCATTTCATAAGATTGCACTATATACACACATTAAATATGTGCAGAATTTGTGTAATAATAATGCACATCCCTTTCAATTAAGGAGATAAATAAGGAAACTAATCTATGTATACATTAACCAACAAAAAATAAGAAGCTAACCAAGGGCTTTAGATTACATATCGTATATTCTTTTCAATTGAATTTTAATTACATTTACTACATTGGATGGTTTATCGACTTAAGTTATGGTTTAATCAAATAAATAATCATCATATCCTAGGTTAAATAATTCTCGGTATAGCTAAATTAATGCACAAAAGTTTTGATGCCGATGGTTGTCTTAATGCACGTAGGTCTCTCTCTTAGAAAGCTGTTTTCGTCAAGAAATTGGGATTTAGCAATTGCAACCTTTAATTATAAGTTTTTTATTTAACAAATGCTTTTAACTATTGAAAATGTGTCCAAAAATAATTTCACCATATTTATGTAATGCCGCATTTCGTACGCGTAGAAAAATCTATTAATTAATATTGCGAAGGACACAAATTATTACCGAGTACATCTAAATCGGCAATACATAATCTACTCGCACAAACCATATTGTCGATCATAGTTATTATTTTGTATAAATCCACAGTAGATATTACGTTATGCCAAACACACAAAACAAAAGATCGGATGCAACAAACTTAGCCAAAACAATGGAAAAAAATAGATAGAATGAGTGGAATATTATTTAAACAAATAGAATAATGATACAAGGAAAATCAGTACTACATTCAATATTCTACACAAATTAAAACAACGATAGAAAAAACGAAATCGTCTGAATCCGAATCACTACTCGACCACAAAGTATTCGAACAACTTGAGAACACCAACGGAGAAAATGCCAACGACGAATACTCGAACAATGGGAGCACAACGAAGGAAAAATGGAAAAAGACGAACAAAATCTGCACAAAGAAATAAGAAATGTCGAATATCAAGGACGAAGATGAATACGAATAAAAAATGAGGAGGAAAAATCCATATTTATAGGAAAATCGGAAACTTTGGACGGTCAAGATGAAATGAATAAATATCAAATAGATGACCACTGTTGATAGGCGAACATAAATTAATAAATGGCGAACAAGAATTAAAGCCTTATCAAGGATTATGAAGAGCCAACCTCAAATCAAGGATGATCAACAAAGAAAATCAAGTCGGGGTGCATAAACCAATCTGGGGAGTACATAAACTGACGAACAACCATCCGGCGAACAAGATATTGGCGAACAGGTTTAAAGACCCAAGACCAAATATGGACCCACCACCAAGTCAATAATGACGAACAACACTGGTAAAAGTGTTACAGCTATCAACCTAAGAGGTGTATGTTGACGAACAAAGGACCATGATCCCAAAGTCAATCTGTGTAAAACACAAAGGCGACCAACTTCTGAGCCATACGCCCAAAAGGCGAACAACTTTTATGAGAGAACCATCCTGGATCAACTAAGCCGACCTGGACGAACAACAATGAAGTCCGAGATAAGACCAAAGAAGACTTTGTAACTAAGATTTAGCTTAGATAAGGTCAAACTAGAGTCAAAGGACACATGTCAAGCATGCAGGCTAGGGAGACCAAGAGCCAGGAACACCTCATGCTTGCTAGTCTCTATAAATAGTTGTTCTCCAGCTTAAGAAATACAAGTTCAAATTCATAAACACTCTCAAAACACACACTAACACACCTAAACGGGCACACATACAAAATTATTTCGATTTCGACTTTCGTATATCCGATTTCATAACCCGAACCTCGATTTACCATTTACGGTGGTAACCAATCACACGTAATTGATTGATGATCTTTAAACCGAACTTAAACAGTCACTAATCCACTCGACAAAAATTGATCACCAACAATTTTGGCGCTAGAAGGAGGGTTCGAACCTTCGGTTTAGTGTGATTACTCAAGAACTTCAAGCTGAAAACTTGAAGATTCAAAGAAAACCTCAAGAAATACTTGAAGATTCAAACAAAGGTGTTCTTGGTGTTCTTCAATATAAAAATTAAAGAACAATCTAATTGAAATGCCTCAATCAAAGGAAACCCAAGCATCACGTTTGTCAAGGAGACAATCTCCTACCCGAGCTTCGTCGGCCGACCACCAAGATCGTAATCCTAGACATGTGAATAGATCACAGCACACGGCCATAACCCATAATCTCCCACCTGAAATGGAGGCCTTGGCGAACAACCCTAATGAGCTAGCCAAAACCATTGCTGCTCTCCAGGCTCTACAGAGACAGCAAGATCAGAATAGGCCTTCGCTAGTGAGGCCTAAGGATAAACCCGTGGAAGTTGTTAGGGCAAGGTCTACCAGGGGCGAACAACTCGAGGTAAACAGTGCCCAAGTCAGGCGGGATAGAGGCAAAACAAAGATGGTCGAACCAAGAGAGGGCCAGGCTGAATCTGCTCGCGGGCGAACAACTATGTCGAGCCACGGAACAACCCGTTCCAGTGCACAGGACAGACTTGGCCAACCCCAGCAACATGAGAAAGTTGCTCGCCAGGAAGCTGAGCACGGGCGAGCAACATTTGAGCAACCACGCCCGTCAGTTCATGAGAGACTTTCTCAATCTGCCTTCAGGCGTCTAGGGCCAAATGCGGCGAGCAACCCTAGAAAACAGCTCCAGGAGTTGCCCACTCCAAGTGAGGGACTGCGACGAGCAGAAAGGTTGGTACCTTTGCTCGCCGAACAGCCTCCAAGTCAGGGGGCATCTTTGGATGAGCTATCAAGTTTGAGGAGGGCAGTGGAGAACATGCAAGGAAAGTTGGACCAACAAAGAGGGGTGGGGACGACCAGCTTGCCATCCTCACCACTATCATCTGTCATTCTGAAAGCCCCGATTCAGAAGAAGGTCCAGTTCCCGGCAAGCATACAGTATGACGGTGTTGCTGATCCCAGAGTACATCTTACGAAGTATTCAGATTCTATGGTCTCGGTGGGAGCCAGCGACACTACTCAATGCCGAAATTTCCCCTTAACCTTGGGGGATCGGGTGCACAAGTGGTTTTCGGCAATGCCGCCAGCCTCAATCCACTCTTTCACTCAACTGAGTCGAGAATTCCTTTCTCATTTCTCAACGGCGGGGTCATACTTGTCCCAAAAAACACCGATTATCTGACCTAAAACAGAATGACGACGAGTCAGATCGGGCATTCATGTAAAGGCTCGACAAGGTGCTGTTGGAGGGTGAACCCGTCAGCGAGGACACGAAAATCGTTGCCGTTATGGCCGGGTTGAAGAAAGGATCAAAGCTATGGAAAAAGGTACTGTTGATGACCTTTTTGTAATCAATGATGATTAGTGGCTGTTTATGCTAGTTAAGATCATCAAACAAGAATCTTGATCATAAACAATGTTCAAGAATGAAATTTGCAAGAGTTTTGCATGTATTTTTATTAGGGGAAAACCTCTTCTTTTTCATACAAATGAAGGAGTATTTATAGATACACAAGGAAGTTATGTGTCATTATCCTAATGGTTTAACCATTGGATTCTTGCCATGTATTGAGACACTTGTACAACATCTAAGCTATTAACCATTAGATTTATGCCAAGTGTTAAGACACTTGGATCATATCTAGACTAGTGACTCTTGGAGTTCTCAATGTTGTACTTGATCTTTGAGATAACTCAATTGCTTTCTCTGGTGGCCTCTTGCTCGCTTGTACATCCTTGTGGGGTATCACGGACCTGCTGGTCGCCACTTGTCTTTTCTCTTTATGTTAATTAATTCATCTTTTGTCCTTTGTTATGTTGGTCGCCGAGATACGCCTAACTGTGCTCCTGGTCGCCAACAGCTTCATTCTCCTTTGTACTCTCGTGATCGCCTGTTTCTTGGTTTTAGTTTTAGTTCTTTAATTCTTCAATCACTGTTGCTCGCCTGATCGCTCATCAACATTGCCCCCTGACTTGTTCTTTATTAGGAAAATATTTGACTAATGAGGAGCAAGGCACAACTTTTAATAGAATGCCTCTTGTATCCATTAGGCGGGCAAGATATTTTAAACTTCATTAGGTGGGGAACTTTTAAGCGAACATCCAGTCACCTCGGCGAGCATGAGGGTATTGGACGTATATGTGACGGTTGGATTCCCAAAGGTCTTGGGACTCGAAGCGTCGTGGGCGGCAGGTGACATCATTACCGCCCACATCTAAGCTATTTTTGCAGGTAGGGGCCTATAGAATTTCTTGTAAATTCTATTTTGGCCCCCGTTTTCAACCCTTATAAATACTTCATTCTCTCCCTCCTTTCATTCTTTCGAAATTCTTCATCTCATCCGCCATTAAAGTGCCCTTTCAAGCTTTTCGTCGTTCATTCTTGTCGAGTTCCCGATCGAATTCACCTGCGATCTCCAGGTAATCCTTGATTACTATTTCCCAAACTTATCTCTTTCTTTAATTTTGCTTTCGATTTCATATTTAATTTCTGTTTTATTGAAAAAAATTTGCACCGCCGCCACCCATTTTCCAGCGCCGCCGCCAGTCTTCCGGCGTCTCTAAATCTTTCTACCATTTCATTTTCCTTTCCTTTCTCTTTTAATCTCCACAATGTCCTCTTCGAATGAGGGTGCCTCAATCTAGATTTTTGAACGAAACCCCGGGAAAATTCCCATGGAAGAAAACGCTTCCCCTGCTCCTCGCCGATCGATTCGACAGGCTCTGGCACAAAATCCGAGGACGTTACTGCTCAACGAAGAGATGGGTTCGGAGGTGTCCTCTGTTGTTCGCTCAGTTGAAGATCACGCCTCTGAGAATTCTGGCGATGATGAGGTCCAGAATTCTGCTGGTCGCCATGATACTGGAGGAGCGACTTCTTCTGACTTGGGAGAGGATTCAGAGGAAGTGGCCGCTGAGATCGATGCGGAGGGCTACCAGCCTGAAGTGGAGCGACCACCACTGGCCGTGACTTGGGAATTCCTCGAGGAGATTGGCTTTCCCACCTCCAGAGTGGCTCCCGAATCTCAAATTCCTGAAGGCGTTGTTCGCCAAGATGAGTGGGAGGAGTATGCTGCTCGCTATTCTAGTGCTTTCCCTGTTCGCCCCCGTGCAATCATGCCCGCTCAAATGAATACAAATACTTACGCGGCGAGCAGGATTTCGAGCCTAGTTGTTGAGGACGACTTGGAGGGTTTCAGATCTTATTATAAGATCCCATACGATATTTTTCTCTATGCCCCCAAGGAAGGAGAAACTGCTGATCGCCCCCCTCCAGGCTGTACAGCGATCAACCTGGACATACTTAATACGGGGTTCCCATTGCCGCTCCATCCCCTCATTGGTCGCTTTTTGGAGGACATCAATCTAGCCATTACCCAAATTACTCCCATCGGGTGGAGTAACTTGCTTGCATTGATGACCCTTTTTGGCCTTGAAGGGTATAAGAACAAGCTTAGCACGACGGAGATCCACTATGCCTTAGTTATTTCAGCCTGTAGCGAGGAAGGTGATGGCTGGTACTATGTAAAGGCGAGGACCGGGGTGAAGCTCATCACTGGGGTTGCCAACAAAGTTAAAAGTTGGCATAACCAATTCTTCTTCATTGGTGGAGACTGGCGAGCATCGGCGGATTTTTCTGGCGGCCAGGCGCGCATTAATACTCCCGAGTGTTTTGGGAAAATGAAACGTAGGCATCCTTGTTTTTCTTTTGGGACCACGTTGAGGACTAATTTTAATTTTTGTCTCTTTGTTGTTTTGCAGGACCCAGAGCTGCGAGGTGGGGACAACCAGCATTGAGTGACGAATTTTTCTTCACCTTGGCCTTGATCGTGTTGCGGGATCCTGCTACTTGCGATATAAACTATCTCTTGAAAGCTAGTCATCGGAAGATTGCTCAGCTCTTTACGAGTCCTCACCACTTGGAGGCTCAAGCAGAAGTCCCTGAAGGTAAGTTACTTAACCTCTTTGCTTGCTCGCCTGGTCGCCTCGATTAATTCTATCTTGATTTTAAAAACAGATAGGCGAGTGACCGTTGCCATCCCAACTATCCCCCAGTCTTATCACCTGTTGGCCGCTCGAGTAAAACAGATGACCGCCGAAGCTCCGACTAGAAAGAGACAGGATCCACCCCTCTCTCTCATGCGTCTCCGGGCTGGGGAAAAGTCAGGCGCTCCTGGTCGCCAACCTAAAGGAGCCCCCAAAGTTACTACCTCCTCTCGCGGTGGGGGGAAGGAAAAAGAGAAAGGTTCAAAGAAGACTCTCCGAGAGAGTTCTCGTGGCGAGAAGGAGGTTACTGAGCGATCATCCAAACGCTCTAAAACCATGATTGAGGCGAGCAGTCGAGATCCAAACTCTCCGGCTTCAAAACCTTCTTCCGTCGAGGTCGTGAGCGAGCAGCAGGCCGTGTCTGCTATATTGGTGAAGAAGCGAGCATCAAATGATCGCACGTATTTGGGATATGATCCTGTAAAGCTGAGGGAGTAAGTTTCCGAATTCTTCTCCGATGATCGCCTGTTAAGATCTTTTTCATTTTACTTAGTATTTTACTTTCTTTCTAGGTATAAACCTGAAGAGCATCCTGGGCGAACAGAGGTGCTTCACAGTGTCAGCTGTGTCAAAACTCCCCCTCCTTACTTGGACATACCGGACTCTCATGTTCGCCGGGCGACCGAGATGGTTCCTCGTGCTTGGACTAGGACTGCCGAGGATATCATCCAGGATCAAACTGCCAGTGATAATGCTCGCTTGGTCGCCTACAATGCCAGCCATCAAGCTGTGGCGGCCCAAAGACTACTTGATCAAATTATTCTGCTGGAAAGGACCAACCGTAGTCTTGGCCGCAAGATTGAAAGCTTTGAGGCGGAGAAGGCGGCCGCCCTAAGGAAGAAGGATGAGGAGCTTGCACAGGAGAAAGCTGAACACTCCAAAGCGATAGCAAATTTGGAGCAAATGTACGACGCTTCCGTGGCCAGCGAGCAATTTGCACTGAATCAATCGGAGAAGCTCTCTCTTGAGTTGGGAGTGGCCGATGAGCGAGCAAGAGCGCTAGAGGTTGAGAAGACAGCCATGGTCGCTCAAGTAGAGGAGCTTCAAGCCGAAGTTGCTCGCCTTAAGCAAGAGAAGGTTGGGATGGTCGCCTACGACCTTTATGCTCAAGATGTGGCGGACAACACCAACCTGGGATATGTCTGTGCTTATGCTGAGAGCTTAAAATCGGTGAAGTTCGCTTTGGACCATAACTTAGACGTTTGGGCCACTGCAAAAAAGGACTTTATTGGTTATGTTCAAGACAATCCCCTTGGTGAAGGGTTCAAGCTTCCCTTGGCTGATCTTGGGGAGATGGGAGTTCCCTTGGACATTTTTGGGGAAGGTATTGAAATTGTTCCTCCCGAGTCTTCCGGCGAGCAGCCGAGTAAGGAGGCGGACATCTTCGATGGCCTTCACTCTCTCCCCTTGACTCCAATTGACGGATCGAGCACCTCCGCTGTGGCGACCACGATTGTAGCGGCCACTACTGGAGAAGCACCTTCTGCTCCGGCGATCACGGATGCGCCTCCAGCTCCTCCAGCCTGAAGATCTTGTATCTTTTGTTTCCTTTAGATCTGTATTAAGGCTAGCTTGTACTCTTCACTTCCCTTTTGATGTAACAACTTGCTTCCTTAATGAATGAAAAATTTGAACGAATTTATTTTCTTTTCTTTGTTTCTATTTTTTTTGTTTCTCGCTTGTTCGCACATTTTCCTTTTTTAGAATAAATATTTTGTGCCTTAATGCTCGCCTGATCGGCTTACATGGGCTCATGGTCTTTTAAAAAGACTTGCCTTAAATAACTGGGCCTCTTGGTCCTTTCATGGACTTGGCCTTGAATTGAATGTTTCTCTCTTAGTCGCCCATAAATCGGGGCCTTGTTATCCTTGTGTGGATTTGGCCTTGGGTCTTGGTCGCTTTTAGCACTGTTGCTCGCCTCCTGCATGACTGTCTTGAGCGAACAACTTACTTTATTAAGCGAATAATTTTGACAAACTATTTTTTGCAATACAACATATATATTCATAATATACAAGATCCTGAATATTTTCCATAATATTTACAACTGTGTTTTCAGATAAATACGAAACGGCATGGAATTTTGAATTAAAATTCTACATTTTCTTTGCAACTTCCTGTCTATTGATAATACTTCTTCAGCAAAGCTGCATTCAAGGAGTATTGGGCCGGGTTGCCTTTCATGTCTTCTAGATCATAAGTGCCGTTGTTCCATTTCTGAGTTATCTTGTATGGGCCCTCCCAAGTTGGTCCAAATACTCCTGGTGACGTCCCCAAAATCTTTTTGAGCACGAGGTCTCCAATTTTGAATTCTCTGACCTTTACCTGTGAATTGTAATACTTTGCGATCCTTCTCTTGTATACTGCGTTCTTTATTTCCGCCGAAATTCTTTTTTCATCAACCAAATCCATCTCTGCAGCTAAATTCTCGTCGTTTGTTTGTTCATTGAATGTTGCTGTTCGTTCCGTTGGGACCTTCAATTCTACAGGTATCACTGCTTCAATTCCGAATGCCATGGTGAAAGGGGTTTCTCCCGTACTTGTCCTGTGGGATATTCGATATGCCCATAGCACCTCTGGTAGTTCTTCTGACCACTTTCCTTTTTTATCCACCAACCGGATCTTCAGTATATGTTTGATTATTTTGTTGACTGCTTCCACCTGGCCGTTGGACTGCGGATGATATGGGGTCGAAAAATGCTTTTTAATTCCCCATTTTTCGCAAAAATTTCTTATTTTCTTGCCCTCGAATTGTCGTCCGTTATCTGTCAGGATTGCCTGTGGGACTCCAAACCGACACACGATGCTTTTCCATATGAAACTTATCATCTTTTCTTGTGTGATTGTCACGAGTGCCTCCGCTTCAGCCCATTTTGTGTAATAATCCACGGCTACCACGACGAACTTCACATTTCCTTTTCCAGTTGGGAAAGGTCCAATGATATCAATCCCCCATTCTGCGAATGGCCATGGACTATTAACTGCTATCATTTCTGTTGGTGGCTTGTGGATGTTGGGTGCGAATATTTGACATCTGTGACAAGTTCTTGCAACTTTGATAGCATCTTGCAGTAATGTTGGCCAGTAATACCCTTGTCTGACTGTCTTGTAGGCCAATGCACGCCCCACAGCGTGATTTCCGCAGACGCCTTGATGAATTTCCTGCAAAACTTCCTGGCCTTGCCTTCTTGTTATGCATTTCAATAGTGGAAGTGAGAATCCTCTTTTGTATAACTGATCGTTCATGATCGTGAATCTTGCTGCTCGCCTGGCAATTTTGGCTGCTTCCTAAGGATCCCCCGAGACTTCACCATCATGAAGATATTTGATAATAGGTGCCCTCCAATCATCCTCTTCGCCTTCTTCGTTTACTTGATTTACTTTATAGTCAAATGTTGATGGACGACATATTTTTGTGATGGTGATTTCTGATAACTTTGCTGGACCCGTGCTGGTGGCCAGGCGAGCCAACGCGTCCGCTTGAACATTGTTTTCCCTGGGTACCTGTTCAATGTATATTTCTTCAAACATGGAAGCTAGATGGGCTACGATTTTCTGATACAGTGCCATGCCTTCATCTCTAGCTTCATACTCTCCTCGGACTTGGTTAACTATCAATTGCGAATCTCCGTATATTTGTAACCTCCTTACCCCGACTGCTAATGCTAGGCGGAGTCCGGCTATTAGTGCTTCATATTCGGCCTCATTATTTGTTGCCATAAAATCAAATCGCACTGCTGAGGTAAAAATTTGTCTGTCTGGGCTACTTAGCACTATTCCGGCTCCTGATGCCATGTTGGTGGATGATCCGTCGACGTACATATGCCACGGATGATTATGACCTCTTGTCGGATCTTGAGGAAAGGTTAGTTCGACTATAAAGTCGGCCAACGCTTGTCCTTTGATCGCTGTTCGAGGTGCATATGATATCCCAAATTGGCCTATTTCGAGGGACCACTTGAGGAGGCGACCAGCAGTGTCTGGTCGCTGCAGGATTTGCCTTAACGGGAAAGTCGTCAGGACTTCTACTTGGTGGTCGAAAAAATATGGTCGTAATTTTCTGACGCTCATCACCAACGCGTATGCCAGTTTCTCCATCGGGGAATATTTGACTTCGGCTTCATGTAACACCTGGCTTACATAGTATATGGGCAGGTGAAACTTTCCTTCTGCACGAACCAAAACCGAGCTGATGGCCACCTCTGAGGCTGCCAAGTAGAGGTATAGTTTTTCTCCTGGGACAGGTTTGGATAGGATTTTGGTATCGCCAAGATATCCTTTCAACTGTTCAAATGCCTGCTGACAATGATCTGTCCACTGGAATCCGCCTTTCTTTATAGCATCAAAGAAAGGTCGGCACTTGTCACTAGACCTTGATATGAATCTATTCAGAGCTGCTAGACATCCTGTAAGCCGCTGCACTTCCTTGACGGATCTTGGTGGCTGCATGTCTAGAATAGCTTTCACCTTTGATGGATTTGCTTCAATGCCTCGTTGGCTAACAAGATGTCTGAGGAATTTGCCTGAATGGATTCCGAAGCTGTTTTTTTAGGATTCAGCTTCATGTTATATGCACGGAGTATCTCGAACGTTTGTGTTAAGTGTTCCAGATGGTTTTCCTTTCTCGGGCTTTTCACGACTATGTCGTCCACGTATACTTCCATTGTTTTGCCAATGTGTTCATTGAACATTTTGTTGACGAGTCGCTGATACGTGGCACCTGCATTGATTAACCCGAACGACATTCTCTTCCAACATAGCAAATTTTTGTTGGTGTAAAAAGCTGTACTCTCCTGGTCGTCCGGGTGCATAGGTATCTGATGGTAGCCCGCAAATTCATCCATGAATGTGAGGAGTTCATGTCCCGCCGTGTTGTCCACCAGTTGGTCTATGTGTGGCAATGGGAAATTATCTTTTGGGCACGCAGCGTTCAAATCTGTGAAGTCGATACACAGTCTCCACGCACCATTTGATTTTTTCACCAATACGGGATTCGCCACCCATCTGGGACATAGCGCTTCTTTGATAAGGTCGTTGCTTAATAGCTTCTTTACCTCCACATCCAATGCTTCGTATTTATCGGGTCCAAACTTCCTCCTCTTCTGCTTCACCGGTTTTCTAGTTGGGTCAACATTCAGCTTATGACAGGCATGCTCAGAGCTGATGCCTACCATATCTGCATGTGACCATGCGAATACATCGAGATTGGACTTTAAGAATTCTTCCATCTTGGATCTGTAAGGCTCTGGGAGCTCAGATCCGATGAAGAGTTCTAAGTCTTCTCGGTTCGGGTCAATTCTGATTGCTTCCCACTTTTTAACCGGTGTTGCTTTTCTTTTTTTATCTTTCCATCGAGGGTCGATGATGGGTCCATCCAAGTTGAGTTCATCTTCAACTATCATCGGCTCCGCTCCTAACCGTGGTTCGATGTCTTCATCTTTGTTTGAACAAGATGCAATTTCTTGTTCCTTATGCTCGCCCCGGATTTCCTGTTCGTCGTCCTGTTGGTCGTCTATCTCCATCATCTCTGTATCGAGGGATTCCATAACATCGTTGAGTACCGAAGGTTCATCTCCAGCGCTCCTGCTCGACTGCTCGTCTACCATTGACACCTGGTTGTCTTTAGGCTACATCTGCAAGAGGTATTCACGAGCTCTTTTTTGATCACCTTTAACTGTACCTGACCCCTTTGATGTTGGAAACTTAACACAATAGTAGTACGTTGAAATAACCGCTTTGAATTCATTGATAAAAGGTCGACCGAGAAATCCGTTATAGGAAGACTGCTGATCTACTACTAAGAACTCTAGCATTCTAGTCATCCTCCTGTCAGGATTCTCGGTCGATACAAGCTCGACTGATAACATAACTACTCCTAGGGGATCGGTTACAGCATCACCGAATCCCACTATCTTATGATTACACTGTTTCACATACTCCTCACAATCTCCTATCTGATCTAATGCACCTTTGAACAGAATGTTTGTGTACGACCCAGTGTCCAAGAGCAGGCGGTGGACTCGGGTCCCCATGATGTTAGCACATATGATTAGCGAGTCATTGTGCGGAGTGAGCACACCGTCTAAGTCTTTTTCTGAAAATACTAGGTCCCCCGTCTTCTTGGTGGCCTGATTGACTCCTACCTCTTTTACTTGGGCTACCGCCCTCAGCTCCGCTTTCCTCTTCCTTTTTGACGTGAGAGGTCTTCCATCTGAACATCCCCCAATATGTCCGCTTGATTCAAGCATGAAAACTTCCCGCATCGACTCTGCTGGTGTTGTTGAGACTCTTTTTCCCTTCTTGGTTGTTTTGGTTGTTTGGTCGTCACTGTCTTCGTCATCCGAACTAGGCAGATTGACCTCCCTAGGCCTCTTTCCGGGTTCCCTCTTCACGAATTCGGACAGTTTACCTTCCTCATAAAACCTCCACAATTGTTTCAACAGATCACGGCATTCGCTAGTGAAATGCCCGATGTTCTGGTGGTAAGCGCAGTATTTGTTCGGATTCAACTTTCCGCGTTCTTGTCGGATTTTCCTTGGTTCCGACAACATATCTCTGTCTTTGATGTTGTTGTACACAGCCTCTATTGATGTAGCCAGCACCTGATTTAACCTGTCTTTCACTTCCGCTCCCTCGTTGAAAGCTTTCATATTTTTTGGAGCCTTGTACTCACTTCCCATGGGTTTCTTTCCAGCTTTCCTGGGATCGTTCTTATCACCCAACTCTTTCTGTAATGCTTCTTGCATGGATACGTGTATACCTGCCCGATGTCTAAACTCCGCATATGTATTTGGGCAGGTCAAGTGCATTTCCTTCCACAACTCCGTTCCTTTCTTTAATCCGGCCATCACAACTACTATCTTTGTGTCCTCGCTCACCATTTCGCCCTCCAGTAAGACTTTATCAAATCTTTCTAAAAATTGTTTATCTGACTCTTCATCTCCCTGTCTAATATCCGCCAATCGATGTCGATGGGTCAAGTATGTCCCGGCTGTTGAGAAATGAGACAGAAATTCCTTGCTCATTTGGGCAAAAGAACTGATGGAGCCGGGAGTCAATGCTGAAAACCATCGGTGTGGACCATCTCCCAGGGTAAGTGGGAAATTTCGGTATTGTGTGACATCCGTTGCCCCCATTGAAATCATGAAGTCAGAATATTTTGTCACATGAATGCGGGGATCTGAAGTCCCTTCATATAGGTTAATGGCCGGAAATTGTATTTTCTTATGGATTGGTGCGTTGAGAATTGACGGAGATAACGGTGAAGACGGGAGAGCCGTTGACCCAACACCTCTCTGAGAATCCAGTTGTTTTTGTAATTCCTCAATTGCTTTCTTCATTTCTTGCAACTCGCTCGGAGGAGTCCTCCCGTTGGAAGGCTGTTCATCGTGGTTGAGTTCGGTGACTTTTTCACGATGCAGTCCCTCACCAACGGGACGTTTCTCCTGAGTTGTCTTCCTTGCAGCGTTGCTAGCCCCGTTTGGCCCTAACCGACCAAAAGCTGATCTCCAGATTCGATCATGTACCGGTGGACGAGCAGTGGGGCGTGAACGTTCCTCGCTCTTTCTGGATGATTTCCTCCTGTTTGCATTCCTTGTCCCTAGCCTCTCCAAAGCGCTCGTTCGGGACATACTTCTGCTTGATTTATCTACCCGACTTGGTGAAGATTCTCCTCTGCTTCCCAGTCGCTCGCTTAAAGGAGCTTTCCCTTTATTCCTACGGACTTCTTCGCTGTCAACCTCGTCATTTCGTGCGTCTTTTCTTCCTTCACTTCGTTGCTCGCCCGCCCTGTTGGTCGCCGCCTTCGCTCCTGATGGCTCGGCTGTTTGTCGCTTTTGCAATGCTTGTAAAACAGCAATCGTTTTTGCTAGTTCTTCGGGATTTTGAGCAAGAGCTTCCACTTCCGGCGGAATTGTATCAATGGTAACTTGGACGTTTCTTTGCGAAGTTGCTTTTACTGTACGTGCATGTCCTTCAGTAGACGAAACCCTAGTTCTTGACCTACGACTTGGAGATGTGCTCAAATGTCGTTCTTCTTGTGATCGAACCATTTTGGTTACCGAAGTACACGTGATAAGCAAATGAATGGGGTGATTTTGTCTCCAACAAACACCTTTCTTAAGAGTTACTAGCTTTGTTTGTATGAATATGGTGGTTTGAAAACCCTAGTTCATACACACATGCATTCAAAATCTCATAGTGATGTATGTATGGATGATTTTGCTTCAAATAGTGTGTATACTTGATTTCCGATGGTTTCCTCCCAGATTCCGGCCGAATTTTGTAGATTCCGGTGAAGATCTTCGACCTTTTTTCGAATTTTTTATGAAACGAAGGTTCGGTCCCTCCTTCTAGCGCCAATTGTTGATGACCTTTTTGTAATCAATGATGATTAGTGGCTGTTTATGCTAGTTAAGATCATCAAACAAGAATCTTGATCATAAACAATGTTCAAGAATGAAATTTGCAAGAGTTTTGCATGTATTTTTATTAGGGGAAAACCTCTTCTTTTTCATACAAATGAAGGAGTATTTATAGATACACAAGGAAGTTATGTGTCATTATCCTAATGGTTTAACCATTGGATTCTTGCCATGTATTGAGACACTTGTACAACATCTAAGCTATTAACCATTAGATTTATGACAAGTGTTAAGACACTTGGATCATATCTAGACTAGTGACTCTTGGAGTTCTCAATGTTGTACTTGATCTTTGAGATAACTCAATTGCTTTCTCTGGTGGCCTCTTGCTCGCTTGTACATCCTTGTGGGGTATCACGGACCTGCTGGTCGCCACTTGTCTTTTCTCTTTATGTTAATTAATTAATCTTTTGTCCTTTGTTATGTTGGTCGCCGAGATACGCCTAACTGCGCTCCTGGTCGCCAACAGCTTCATTCTCCTTTGTACTCTCGTGATCGCCTGTTTCTTGGTTTTAGTTTTAGTTCTTTAATTCTTCAATCACTGTTGCTCGCCTGATCGCTCATCAACAGGTACGTCTGAAGTGCCCGAGAAGTTATGCCGAATTCAGGAATCAAGCCGGCATATTCGTTTCCATGCATGAGGCTTTGCAATCAAACTTGGGGGAGAACAAAACTGATCCCAAGGAGAACAATAAGAAACCTGGTGCGACAAGCTACCGAGTCCCTAAAAACATGAAGGCGTTCACTGAAGGGACAGAACTCAAAGAAAAGTTGAACCAGGTGCTAACAGTGTCAGTCGATACTGTTTATAAAAATGTGAAAGATAAGGAGTTGCTCTCCCCTCCCCGGAAGATTCGTCAGGATACTGGCAAACTCAACCCTAACAAGTATTGTGCCTACCATCAAAGCATGGGGCACTTTACGAGTGAGTGTAGAGATTTGCTCAGGCAGCTCTGGCGTTTCTACGAGGACGGAAAGCTCCTCGATTTTGTCAAAAGACAACCCGGGAAGAGAGTCCGGGAGAACAACTCTGAGGACGAAGATGATCAACCTCAGAAGAACAATAAACCGGCGCGACCAGTTCCTGCCATTCCTACACGTCCATTGGAAGATTTGTATATGATGGAGCCTGCAGGTCCCGCAGGAGGATGTTCCGATGGACGACCACCAATCTCTAATCGGAAAAGAAAAGCTGAATTGCGAGCGATCGATCAAGTCCAGGAAATGGGGGTCAAACCATCTATCATGCAAACGACAGAATTGACCTTCACCGAAAATGACTTAGAAGGAATATTGACTCCCCACAACGATTCGCTCGTAATCTGTGCAAAGATTATGGGAACACGAGTCCACAGATTGTTGGTGGACACTGGAGCCTACACCAATATCCTATTCAAAAAGACGCTCGATCATCTTGGAGATTATTCGGGCTATATCCGGGATACGACTCACAGAATAATAGGTTTCGGGAACGCTATAACGGACCCATTGGGAATAGTTACTTTAGCAGTACAACTTGTAACGGCCAACGAACCCGAGAAAAATATTACGAGAATGGTTGACTTCTTGGTTGTAGACCAGGATTCGACTTATAACGGGTTTCTTAGTCGACCCTTGTTAAATGAATTCAAAGCTGCATGTTCCACTTATCATTATTGTTTGAAATTCTCAACAGCAAGTGGAGCAGGTACTATCAAAGGAGATCAAAGAAAGGCCAGAGAATGTCTCCTACAGTTGCAGGCCAAACACGTATCAGTATCCATGATGGAAGCCACAACTAGCAATCCTGCTGATGAACCATCAATACTGGAGAACATGATAGACATAGAAGAAGACCACATGGATACTGACAAACAACATCTTGACGAGCAAGTGTTGAACGAACAACTCCCCACCACCCATGAGGAACATCATCCTGACGAACAACAAATGGGTGGTGACGAGCAACATTCATCTGAAGGCATGGAGGGCCAGGTGTTGACTAACAACAACGAATCGGGGCCAACAGATGATCTAGATCCCCGCATGGAGGCAGAGCCAATGAACATCGAAAATGATTTCAACTCTGAGGGACCAATACTTGATCCTCGATGGAAAGGACAAAAACGACGAGCAACTCCAGTTGAAGAGCTGGAGGCGTTCAAAGTTAATCCTGAAAACCCGGATCTTGAATTATACATAGGATCTGAGCTCCCTGAACCTTACAGATCCCGAATGAAAGAGTTCCTCAGCAAAAATCTAGATGTTTTTGCTTGGTCTCATGCAGACATAGTAGGGATAGATCCAAAACATGCTTGTCACAAGCTCAATATCAATCATGCAAAGAGGCCCATCCATCAAAAACGAAGAAAATATGGCCCCGACAAGTATCAAGCTTTGAACGAAGAAGTAAAGAAGTTGTTAGACAACAACCTAATTCGACAAGCACTCTGTCCACAATGGGTAGCAAACCCAGTTCTTGTGAGGAAACCAAACGGGACCTGGAGGCTATGCATAGACTTTACATATTTGAATGCAGCATGCCCGAAGGACAACTTTCCACTCCCTCACATTGATCAGTTGGTGGACAGCACTGCAGGTCATGAAATACTAACATTCATGGATGCCTTTGCCGGGTACCATCAAATTTCAATGCATCCAGACGATCAAGAGAACACAGCATTTTATACAAACAAAAACTTGTTGTGTTGGAAGAGAATGCCCTTCGGCCTCATCAACGCCGGAGCAACATATCAGAGGTTGGTGAACAAGATGTTCGACGAACAAATCGGAGATACGGTAGAAGTCTATGTGGATGATATCGTAGTCAAAAGCCCCCGAAGGGGAGACCATCTTCAACATTTGACCCAGGTGTTCGAAATACTTCGACACTACAACATGAAGCTGAATCCAAAGAAAAGCAGCTTCGGAGTTCATTCAGGAAAATTCCTGGGCCATCTTGTTAGTCAACGAGGGATTGAAGCCAATCCAACAAAAGTTAAATCAATCGTGGATATGCAACCTCCACGTTCAATAAAAGAAGTGCAAAGGCTTACGGGATGCCTAGCAGCATTGAATCGGTTCATATCCAGATCGGGGGACAAATGTCGTCCATTCTTTGAAGCCATCAAGAAAGGACAGTTCACATGGACTAACAACTGTCAGAAGGCGTTCGACCAACTCAAAGATTACCTGGGAGATGTTAAAATCCTATCAAAACCCATCCTAGGAGAAAGATTATATTTATACTTGGCAGCGTCAGAAGTGGCCATCAGCTCCGTTCTGGTACGGAAAGACGGCAAATTCCACCAACCTATCTACTACGTCAGCCAAGCTTTGCATGAGGCGGAGATCAAATACTCCCCAACCGAGAAACTGGCGTACGCACTTGTCATGAGTGTGAGGAAGTTATGGCCATACTTTTTTTATCATCAAGTTGAAGTGCTAACAACTTTCCCACTCAGACAAATTCTCCATCGCCCCGACACTGCTGGTCGTCTATTAAAATGGTCACTGGAGATTAGCCAGTTCGGGGTGACCTATGCTCCTCGAACAACGATCAAAGGGCAAGCGTTAGCCGACTTTATAGTCGAACTGACCTTCCCACCAGATCCGACGAGAGGACTTGATCACCCCTGGCATCTTTATGTAGACGGATCTTCGACTAACATAGCCTCGGGGGCAGGAGTGGTTCTAATCAGTCCAGACAGACAAGTATTCACTTCGGCAATCAGATTTGGTTTCATGGCTACCAACAACGAAGCTGAATATGAAGCTCTCATTGCTGGTCTCCACCTATCCCTTGCAGTAGGTGTTAGACGTTTACAAATATTCGACGACTCACAATTGATTGTGAACCAAGTCCGAGGTGAATACGAAGCGAAAGACGATCACATGATCGAATATCAGCGAATTGTTGCTTACCTGATGTCCTTGTTAGAACAAGTCTTCATTGAACAAATTCCAAGGACAAGCAACACGCAAGCAGATGCGCTGGCCCGACTAGCAACAAGTGAGGGACCAGCAGAGTTGGCAGACATTATAATTACAAAGATAAATGATCCATCAACAAGGAGTTATAATGTCAACCAACTTGATGAACAAGCAAGTGAAGAAGAAGACTGGAGAACAAATATAGTCAAATATTTGAAAAGTGGAGAAAAACCAAACAACTCTTTTGAAGCTGCCAAGCTAACAATGCAAGCCGCCAGATATACTCTAGTAGGCGAGCAACTTTACAAAAGAGGAATATCACTCCCACTTCTCAAATGTTTGACTAGGGGGCAAGGACGAGCAATACTCGAAGAAATACATGCCGGAGTATGCGGAAATCATACTGGGGGGCAAGCCTTGGCATATAAGACTATCAGACAAGGCTATTATTGGCCGACTTTACGTCAGGATGCAATCAAGAGAGCAAAGACTTGCCACCAGTGCCAGATTTTTGCACCAAATATTCATACCCCGGCCCAACAGCTCGTATCAGTTTATAGCCCGTGGCCATTTGCAAGATGGGGGATAGACATTATTTGTCCCTTCCCGTCGGGAGTTGGAGGAGTTCGATTTGCCTTTGTGGCAGTCGACTATTATACAAAGTGGGCAGAAGCAGAGGCCATGTTGAAAATCACGCAACATAAAATGATCAACTTCATTTGGAAGAACATTTTCTGTCGTTTTGGAATTCCGCAAACCATCGTGACAGACAATGGTCCGCAGTTTGATGGAAAAGAGTTGAGAGACTTCTGTACGAAGTGGGGGATCAAGAAACATTACTCTACACCCTATCATCCCTAGTCAAATGGACAAGTCGAAGCCGTAAACAAAATCATCAAGCATACGTTAAAAGTACGGCTAGCGGAAAGCAAAAGCAGTTGGTCAACAGAGCTTCCGGAAGTCTTATGGGCATACAGAGTTTCTCCCAGGTCAAGCACCGGAGAAACACCTTTTACAATGGCTTTCGGAACAGAAGCTGTAATACCCATCGAGTTAAAGACCAATACATTCCGGACGACCAACTTTGATGAGCAGGCGAACAACTCTGCTTTGGCTGCGGAATTGGATTTGCTCGAAGAAAAAAGATTAAATGCCGAGCTAAAAAATGCTACATATAAGCAGCAGGCAGAACGCTATTATAATTACCATGTTAAAGTCAGGGAATTCAGAGTTGGAGATATGGTTCTAAGAAAGTTGCTCGCCCAACCTCCAGGTGTATTGGGACCAACTTGGGAGGGCCCGTATCGTATAACGGAAAAATTCGTTAATGGCGTATACGATATCGAAGATATGGAAGGCAAGCCGGCCCAATACTCCTGGAATGCTGTACATCTGAAGAAGTACTATCAATGAGACGAACAAGTTCCTAATTGGGCGAACAAATGTCTCGGGGGGCAGGTGGTGAACCAAGTCAGCCAAGCCAAAAACTTCCCTAATTTTTTGAAAATTTTGTTAAGTATAGAATTTGAAGTTGTTCGGCACATTGTATAGTTTAGTGCTGTTTCATCTTTTTTAAATTTTAGATAAAGCTGCTCGGCAAAAATCTTATAAGCGAGCATGTTTGTTAGTGTTCAAAGTTGTTCGTCAGTTTGTATATGTTAGTGACGAGCAGTCTTACAACATTTGTAAATTTTTCATAATGTAAATATAGTAGTTGTTCGTCAAAAAGGAAAAGTCCAAAAGCTCGAGGTACAAGTCCATTTAAAGGTTGTTCGTTTTTTAAATGAACAGAACCTAAGGACCAAAGCCATTTAAAGGTTGTTCGTTTAAAATGAACAAAACCTAAGGCTGAACCCTGATTCCACTAAAGGCAAAGTTCAATTCGAACAAAAGTCCAACACTATATGTTATAATTGCAAAGGCATTGACAAAAATGTAAAGGCAATTAACATATAAAGAAAATGAGCGAACATGAGAAAGACATTCCATTAATCAAAAGGCATTAAGCCTAAAAAATAGTATAATGATCATAGAAGTCAAGTACTACAAAAAGAGCGAACAACTATTACAAAAAAAGATGAAAAGAAAAAAGCTAAGTCCTAAGAACTATTACTGCTCGGCAGGAGGAGGATCTTGAGTTTGCTCGGCCGGAGGTTCAACGATCAGATCACGAGCCAAGTCTTCAGCTGCTTTATCCTCCGCCTCTTTAGCATTTTGCTCGTCAGCCACGGCTACCTCTTCCTCTTGTTCGCCTTCATCAACTGGAGGAGGAGGATGAGTGATGATAATACTGGGGTCAAGTTTGTCAAGTTTAACCCCTAGTACAGCCAAATCCGCCAGCTGAATTTCAATATTGCTCGGCGGTGGATAGTTCTCCATGAACTCATTCAAGTCCTTGCTCATTTCCTCCACCAAGTCCTTGTAATCATAGGCATCGGCCGTGCGGATGCTATCCACGTAGGCGCAAATATATCCAAGGTTGGAGATGGGGCCGGTTCGAGCCTGAACTTCAGTTTCAAGTTGCTCGCTTGTGTAGAGGTTGGCTTCTGCCTCCCTAAGACGAGCAACTTCCGCTTTGAGCTCGGCATTCTCTTGTTCGGCTGCGGACAACCTTTTCTCCTTCTCGCCGAGCATGGCCTCTTTGCCTCTCAATTCACTAGATAAATCTTGAATTTCTTCAAGGTATTTCTTCTCTTTGTCAATGTAGATGGTGACTTGGTTGTTGAGACGGGCAACTTTGGCCTCGTACTGGCCGACCAGGCCATCTTTTTCCTCTGTAAGCTGCCGAGCAGTACCAGCATAACGACGAACAGCGTCTTCGAGCTCGGCGAGCTGGGCCATTCCTTTTTGGGCAATGGCAAGGCCATTGGCATGATGCATCATGGAGTAGTGGAAGTTATCCGCAATACTCTGAGCAGAGACGGTCTTCTCCAGGGGCCGAGTCCAGGATCGGGCGATCAACTCAGTCGCCCGACGGACATGCTCGGCCGGGATCTCCCGGATGTTCACCGGAGTCTTTGAGCAGGCATACTGGTGAACGGGTGCTGCTCGTCCGGGATGATCTTCGGCCCGGTACCTGCGAACAAGAAGGTTATTCACAAGGTATTTGCGGCAAAGAAAAAGAAACACTTACTCCTGGAACTTCCGCTCGTCCCAACCCAAAAGGGTTATATCCTCGGGACCACGAACATGAGTGGAATCCCTCCCCGCTTTGCCCGTCTTCTCCACATGCTCGACGGAAGAGCGGCGAGCAACATCTCCCTCATGGCGAGCATGACTGTGGCCCACTTTCTCCTTCCCCTTGCCACCAATGGGGATGTCTTGGGCCAACGGAGTCCCATCGGCTTTTTTCAAACGTTTCCCCCCGCGAGGGGGGAAAATCGGGGAAGATGGCTGAGCAGGACCGGGGGGAGCAGCTGGTCGCGGGACTTTGGCTCCCTCAGCCTTATTCGTCATTGCCAAAACTTTGTTAGGCGGGTCACCTCTCCTCTTCCGTCCCTTTGGAGGCGCCATCTCAAAAACTCTATGTTCGAGGAGAGCAAAACAAGGTGGAACAGCAACAGTAACTTGCTCGGCTAAAAAAAAAAGAGTTAGACGAGCAAGTTATAGAAGTCAAATGACGAGCAAAGTTGGTTTTTGGAGTTAGAAATTTTTCATACCTGGAGGCACCTCGGTTTGTGCTTCCAAGTGATGAGGATAAGGGAACAAGCGAGCAGCTCTCAAGCGCTTTCCATCACGCAAATACTCAGTGGTCCTTTCCGCTCTATTGCGAAGGCCGACCAAGCAGGAGGTAAATAAGAACTCTGAGCCGATCTCTTCTTCCTCCGAGTTCCACTTGGGCAAACAAGGGCCTGCGAACAAACAAGAAAAGTTAAATTAGAACAGTACAGTTCGAGGGCGAGCAAGAAAATAATCTTACGTTTAAATTTCCCATAAGAGGCTGGGGAATTTATTCGTCCATCACCACCGTGTGGACCAGAAGATGCTCGCCAATCACCCCCAATGAAAAAGAAGTGCTGCTTCCAGTCACGGATTTTGTTCGGCACTTCTTCCACCATCTTCAATCCTGTCCTGGCCTTGAGGTAGTAGTAACCTTCCTCTCCAGGGGGACATCTTGTGATCGTCATAAGGTAGTTGATCTCTTCTGCAGTTATACGATCAACATACCCCTCTAGTGCGAACAAACACATTGTCCCCAACAGGTCCATCCACCCAATCGGAGTAATTTGGGTGATAGCAAGGTTGGTCGCCTCTAGGAAGCGACCAACAATGGGTGGGAGAGGCAGTTTCAATCCGGCGATCAATGTATGAATGTTGATCGCCGTGCATCCTGGAGGGGGGCGATCAGCTCTTTCTTTCCTCCGGGGAGCCCACATGTTAATGTCATAAGGGATCTTATAGGTCTCCCGGATCGAGTCCAACTCATCCTCGCGAACAACACTTTTAATCTTGCTCGCCTGATACTCGTTCTTCACCAAATCCATTATTTGTCTTTCGGGGCGGCGAAAGTTATTCGCGTGCTCCTCGGCATATGTTCGCCATTCAAATGGCCGAGCAATTCCCGCCGGGATTTCATTCTCCAACATCTTGGGGGACGGGAAGTCAATGCTCTCTAGAAACTCACGAGTGAGTTCGTAAAAAAAAGGATCCTCCGATTCAGCACTGGATGAAGAGTCCCCCTCGGGATCCCTGTTCGCAGCAACCACCACCTCCCTCCCAGACGGGCGAGCACCGGTATCTTCCACCGATCGAACTACGGAATCCACATGGGGGTCCGATGCCGACGAGATTTCGAAGGGAGTTGATTTTCATGGGCCACAATGGGGAAGAGGGGGTCAAGGGTTTCCTCTATTCCTTTGTTGCTCGAGTGGGAGGACATCAGTTCAGGTGAAAGAATTTTTTAAGGGTAGTAGTGAGGTTCTTTGATCTCCGGTGGCGGTCCTGGGCGGACGACGGCGGCGCAACTTTCCCCACACGGCGGCGAAGGGGCAGATATGGAAGAAAAAGAGAGAAAGAAGAAGAGATAAGAAAATAACTACCTGGGGAATGAAATTTGAGGCCAAATGCAAGAGAAACGGACGCCGGAAAGCTTGGAGTCGCCGGAGAGTGAAGGAGTCGCCGGAGCACTGTAGCAAAGAGTGAAAAAGTGGGAAAATATTTGTTTCCCCTTCAATTTATACCCCAAGCAAAAAACGGGGTACAATGTGCAATTTTCAACAAAATACGGGCCAAATTGAAAGAAAACGGGGTAATTTCCGAGCAAGTACAAAAATTGGAGGATCTATATGCAAACGTAGGGGCGCGTGGTCTCGGGATTGCACGCGCATGGGCGGCGCACAACCATGCTGCCCACATCATCTTCGTACAACCCCCAGACCTTGGGGAGACGAAACGACATACCATATGTTGCTCGCTCAGAACAATGATGTTCGTCCCAACCCTCATCATCTTGATATCCTAACTATAGTTGCTCGCCACAAAGTTGCTCGTCTGGAGCAACATATAGCCAGGATAGGGGGCAATTGTTGATAGGCGAACATAAATTAATAAATGGCGAACAAGAATTAAAGCCTTATCAAGGATTATGAAGAGCCAACCTCAAATCAAGGATGATCAACAAAGAAAATCAAGTCGGGGTGCATAAACCAATCTGGGGAGTACATAAACTGACGAACAACCATCCGACGAACAAGATATTGGCGAACAGGTTTAAAGACCCAAGACCAAATATGGACCCACCACCAAGTCAATAATGACGAACAACACTGGTAAAAGTGTTACAGCTATCAGCCTAAGAGGTGTATGTTGACGAACAAAGGACCATGATCCCAAAACCAATCTGTGTAAAACACAAAGGCGAACAACTTCTGAGCCATACGCCCAAAAGGCGAACAACTTTTATGAGAGAACCATCCTGGATCAACTAAGCCAACCTGGACGAACAACAATGAAGTCCGAGATAAGACCAAAGAAGACTTTGTAACTAAGATTTAGCTTAGATAAGGTCAAACTAGAGTCAAAGGACACATGTCAAGCATGCAGGCTAGGGAGACCAAGAGCCAGGAACACCTCATGCTTGCTAGTCTCTATAAATAGTTGTTCTCCAGCTTAAGAAATACAAGTTCAAATTCATAAACATTCTCAAAACACACACTAACACACCTAAACGGGCACACATACAAAATTATTTCGATTTCGACTTTCGTATATCCGATTTCATAACCCGAACCTCGATTTACCATTTACGGTGGTAACCAATCACACGTAATTGATTGATGATCTTTAAACCGAACTTAAACAGTCACTAATCCACTCGACAAAAATTGATCACCAACAACCACGTTTAGTTGCACACCTTGATTCAATAAGGAGACAAGGATTGAGAAATGGGAGTGGATGAGAGGTGCCACATAAGCATTTTTTGCTTCCACTTTATAAGAGTACCAAAAAATTCAATGTTTGAGTTAAAATTGGAAACACAAAAAAAATCAATACACAAAAAGCATGAGTGAAGGAGAGAAAAAAGATTTTTTTTTAAAGAATGTGGACAAAAACATGTTTCTCTATAAATTTATAGTATAGTAGGATTAACCGCACTGGAAATGAAATGACACAAAAGAAAATTGCCTAAATAAACTATTTCCCATATGCATAGAGAAAAAGAAAACGAACAGATTTTCAAACAACGCTGCAAGAAAAAAAAAAACGATTTCATACAGAGACAGTCATAGAGGACCAGGCTCTTAAATTTTCCACCTACCAAAGACTTGGATGAGAAGACTTTCCGCGTTGAGTTATGCTCCAGCTCTACTAGTTCTGCAACTGTTTGATTTTCATTCACCCAAATTTTCTACACTAATAATTGCAACCCAAAAATTCTTGAGCTTGTGAATCTGAAAGAATGGCAGATGCACTTGTTTCTGCTGTTTTAAAAACAGTTGTTGGAATGCTGAGCTCATCTGCGGTACAAGAGGTCTCCCTCATTTGGGGTTTGAAGGATGACATTGAGAAGCTTGAAAGTGTATTTGGTGCAATCCAAGCCGTGCTTCACGATGCAGAGCTCAAACAGAGGAAGAGTGAGCCCATTCTGAATTGGCTCAGAAAACTCAAAGATGCTGCTTGCGATGCTGAAGACATGCTTGACACCATAGCTACCCAGGGCCTCCGAAGAAAGGCCAATTCTGAAAGAGGTAAGCCGCATCAACTAAACTCTTTCCTTTCGATGAAAAATCCATTATTGTTCCGTTTGAAGATGGTTGGAAAAGTGAAAAATATAACCAAAAAGTTAGATGCATTAGCAGAGGAGAGGCATAAGTTCCATCTGGTGGAGGGTGTTGTGGAAAATCGATTTGGGGTGACATCGGAGAATAGAATTACTACTTCTCTTGTGAATGAATCTGAAATATTTGGAAGGCGTGAAGAGAAACAAGTGATGATGGAGAAAATCCTTGTTGGGATCGATGATTTGTGTGTCCATGCGATACAGGGGATAGGCGGGCTGGGGAAAACCACACTGGCACAGATGATCTATAATGATCAAAGGAGTGAGAGACACTTTGAATTGCGAATTTGGGTCTGCCTGTCGGAGGATTTTAGTGTGGGGGGAATAGTGAGAGCAATTCTTGAATCTATAGAAGGAGGTGGGTGCGATATCTCCAATTTGGATCCACTGCAGCGTCGGCTTCAAGAGAAGTTGAGGGGAAAGAGATATTTGTTGGTTTTGGATGACATCTGGAATGAGAACCAACGGTCATGGGATGAACTCAAACAAGTTTTACGATGTGGGTCGAAAGGCAGCGTTATTATCGTAACAACCCGGATTGAGAAAGTAGCTTTTATGATGGCTCCTACGGCCATACATCATATTAACTACTTATCCGAAGATGATTCATGGTCCTTATTCAAGATGAGAGCCTTTTCGAATGGAGAGGGGGAGGAAAACTTCATTGCAATTGGGAAGGCCATAGTGAAGAAATGTGGTGGTTTGCCTTTGGCGATTAAGGCCTTAGGAAGCCTCATGAGATTAAAATTCCATGTAGGAGAATGGGTAGCAATTGAAGAAAGTGAATTGTGGCATCTGTCAGATGATGAAAATGTCATCTTACCTGCTTTGAGGTTAAGTTATGAGAATCTGTTGCCGCAAATGAGACAGTGTTTTGCGTATTGCTGCATATTTCCCAAGGATTATGTGATGAAGGAGGACGAGCTAATCCAACTATGGATGGAAAATGGGTATATTCCCTCTGATGGCCGGACTGACATGCACCTTACCGGTCAATTAATCTTCAAGGACTTGGTGTGGAGATCGTTCTTGCAAGATGTCAAGATGAGTTACAGGGGAAACATGACCTGTAAAATGCATGATATAATGCATGATTTAGCGTCTTCTGTCATGAAGCATGAAATTTATACCCTAGAGTATAATAAGAAGCTTCAAATTCCCAAAACACTTCGCCACTTATCTTTTGACTCGGGGTCATCCTGGGGTTTTCCTAATGACAAGGGTATTCTGAAACTTCCAATGGATCGTTCTTTGCGCTCAGTGATTGTACATTCAGCAGATGTTCCTTCTTGGCGCAATGGTTTTTGGCCCTTGATCTCAAAGCAAAAATATCTAAGAGCATTTGATGTGCGTAGTTACGACATACACAATTTGCCAAATTTTATTTGGAAATTAGAACATCTTAGATTTCTTGCAATGTCGTGCAAGAACATGAAATGTTTGCCTGAGTCCTTAACTTGTCTCCATAACCTTCAGACATTAAAGCTTCAAAATTGTAGTATGCTTCTTGAGTTGCCTAAAGGTTTAAAAGAGATGAGAAATCTTTGGTTTCTGGAGATGGAAGAATTTGATTCACTCATTTGTACACCGCCTGGACTAAAGAATTTAACATGCTTGCGTAGGCTAAGTATTTTCATTGTTGGTCAGGATGAGGCTTACCAAATAGACCAGCTAAAGGATTTGGAGTTGGGAGGTAAGTTGAGCATAAAGGGGCTTGACAATGTTACAACTTTGCAAGGTGCCAGAAGTGCCAACTTGATGACCAAATCGAACCTAACTTTTTTAAGTTTATCTTGGGAAAAAGGCATCAAAATGAAGTGTGCACAACATTTTGAAGAGGTTCTAGAGGGTCTCCAACCACACCACAATATAGAGAAGATATCCATTGCATCGTATCATGGTTTCAAGTTTCCAAACTGGATAGTTTTCAGGCAACTGAAGACATTTAGTTTGGAGGACTGCCCTAGATGTGAACACCTTCCACCGTTGGGGAAACTGCCCTCTCTCACCAGTCTAAGGCTCAAAGGGATGGATTCTATCAAGTGTTTGGATGCTGAGTGTTACAGAGATGGAGAGACTTCATTTCCTGTACTGATAAGTCTAGAAATTGTTAGGATGCCCAACTTAGAGAGATGGAGCAAGGTAGATTCAGCAAGCAGTTTTCCTTGCCTAGAAGTCTTGCGGATTATTTTGTGTCCCAAGTTGGATGGAATACCAAAGCTACCAACTCTCAAAAGTTTGGACATAAATGAGACGAGCATCACTATTCTAAATTCCACGACATGTCTTACATCACTTACCATATACGGGTTTGAAGAACTAGATGCTTTACCAACAGACATACAGAAAGTGCAATTGCCTATCCGAACACTGTCAAACGTGCTGGATAATCTTTCTGCTCTCAAGAGATTGGAAATTTATAGTTGCAATCATCTTGAATTTCTTCCCGAGGACTTCAAGTACCTCAATTCTTTGGAGACGCTACATATCTGTATGTGTGATGGTTTTAGATCATTTCCAATATCTTCATTAGAAGGCTTGTCTTCCCTTAGATCAATATTGATTCAAAAGTGCAAGAAACTGAAGTCTTTCTTGGGATCACTTGGACAGCTACCTCCAACACTCCATGATTTGCTGTTAAATGGGCTCCCAGAGCTCGAATATTTGCCTGAAGGTCTACAACTATTACCATCTCTCAAGGAATTGAGAATATATTATTGTGAGAAGTTGAAGTCCTTGCCTGATGGCTTCAAGGATCTCAAACCGCTTACGTCGCTACAAATAATGGGATGCCCAGAACTGGAAAAAAGATGCAACAAAGCGGAGGGTGAGGAATGGCCCAAAATATCACATATCCCCATCATCAGGATCAACGACGATCTCGTACAGTACCTGGACTAAATTTTGGCAGAGAGTCCAAGTGCAATGGAGGTATATCCTTTTTCACTTTATTCATCTCAACATTTTTTTGTTTCACTTTACTAACATATGTCACTATTATTCTCTGAGTTATTATAAATATGAGAATTCTATTATTATAATCATTATTTCCATGTATTTCACATTGTTTTACACCTTTAAATTTGAGTACTTGATATTCTTTTTTCTAGTACTCGGTATCCAGCTCATTGACCGATTAATCCGGGAGATCTTTAACCCACCGTCCATTGGACCATTTCAGGAATAGATCGCACCTAGTGAATTTCGAACCTGAGACCTATAGAGCATTACACTTCTACATCTCAAACCCTCACCACTAGGTCAACCACTAGCCTTGAGATGTTAGATATATATCACTAATGAATTGAGATGAGAATTAGGTTGGCAAATTATAATTAATATTGTTATCATAATGAATTATAATATTAGTTAAATCACATAGGAAATTAGTTATCCCCCATGATTGTAGATTGGTAATCCGTAGGTTGCAACTTATGGTGATCAGTGCTTGCTTATATATTGAAGAAAGAAATAAATGGCGATATTGTTATTAGCCAAAGCAATCATGTAAAGAAATGGTAGTTTAGTCTTTTAATTCTTTATTGAATGCACCTATACAAAATGAGACAAATTAAATGATGAATGGGGTATGTATCAAGATAAATTTATCGATAGATAAATCACTGCAAGAAAATAAAAAAATTTCTATAAAATTTGTTAATATGGCCATGAAAAAATTTCAACAAAAACTTTAGTAGAGAAGATTGTCTTGTCTATAAAAAGTTTTAATTAAATAAACATTTTTCTTTCCCATCGACAAATAATTTATCTACGGAAATCTATAGGCAAATTGTGTTATAGGTAAATTTTTGTAGACAAAATGACTTGTGAGTAATTAATTACCTTGAAATTTTATTTCTTAGGAAATTTGTTTCTATATTGAAAAATGAAAATGCATACGTAACCAATTCTAATTTTGTAGATAATTCTTCATTTTTACACTTTTATAGTGAATTAATAAGTTGGCAACAAGCATGCTTTGTCCGCTCATCTAACTCATTCGGAATTTTTCTAATCAAGTTAATTATTCGGATTTATTAGTGAATTGAGGGGACTCTTGATTAACAACTCTTCAATGGTAATGAGAATGAGATTGAAAATTAGTGTAATTATGATGGTTAATGAGAACAAAATCACTACCTCTACTCCTAGATAAGGTAATCATTACTCCATTTTGATTACCCAATTCTCTTTCTACAATTATCCTCCTCAATCAATCTCTCATTCCTCTACCAACAACCATTTGTTGTCCACTTCTATTCCAAAATTGGGGCATGAAACTAGCAATGAAATCATAATTGTAACAATTCTTCCCCCAACATATCATTTTTATTATGAGGGCATACATGAAAAATAATTTTCATTCCCATTATCATTGAAAAATTGCTAACCAAGTGCCTCCTGAATTTTCTGGAACTTCCAGGATATAAGTTGAATGGAATGACACATACATATAGTATTTATATGCATATTGAAAGTTTACGTTTAATTGTATCGATGTAGTGGTACATTCAATGAAAAAGAAGTATCGTAGAGGAATAAATTAAGGTTATACTCCCTCCGTCCACGAGTAAGTTTCCCATTTCTTTTTGTTGAATGGTTTAAGAAAGTGTATTTGTTTATTAATATATGGTGGGCCACATGTTGACTTTTGGGATAAAGTAATGAATAGTGTTGAAAAGTAAAGTGAATGAGTGACATTTTTGTAATATTGTGTGAGTTTGAAGGTTAAAGTTTATATATAATAGAGTGTTGTTATTTCCATTTATGGAATGGGAAACTTACTTGTGGACGGTCCGAAAAGGAAAGTGGGAAGTTTACTCATGGACGGAGGGAGTATTACATAAATGAAAGATAAAATGCTTAGATTAATTAATTAAAAAATTAAAATGATATTTACAGTTTGTTTTTATTAAATTCAAAATAGTCGAAGGCGATAAGGTGTTTAATTCATTTTATGAATTAAGGTTTAGTTATTGATACATGTATATCACATTTAATGTGAGATTTGGTTGATGCGCATCGGATATTGTGTAATGAATATATAAATTCACGAGTTAGCATGAAATGAATATACTGTAGAATTGGATAGGGCGATTGAACTTGAGAGCTCAATGATATATGAATCGTGTGAACATTTTATGTTATATTGCACCATGTATTATCATGAGAGTGCATTTTATCGAATGATGTGTTTGGCTACTGATTATACATCGAGGGTGGTAAGGGTCACTTGGGAAGGAGCAATATAGGAAAATCTAGAGTAGACTATTTAGAGAGAACCAACGCCTTGTATGATTGTATTGTGAGTGTTTTCTTAGGTAACTTCTTGAGTGGACATGGGGTCTTATTTGGTGATGGGTCTCACTGAATCGTTAGAAGGTAGATTCCTAAATTCACTATCATGTGTTTGTGTGGAGGGATTACTTCTTGGAGGACATGAGATGTATATTAGAGGAAAACTTTGACGGGACACAAGAGAACGAACCTCACGCTAGGATCATTATAGTGGTCACTTGATTATTTGTATATTGAGCTCTAGCATGTATATAACAGTGAGTCAGGGGCCCAAAATGTCCTAGAAATGGATTAAACATGTAGAAATAGATTGAGTGAATTTCAAAGAGAGTTGATAAGTAGAAATTTGTGCATAATTTTAGTTTATTAGAGTGTAATGTATTGCACTCAATTTTATTAATATTGTGTATTTTTCCTATTTATGTGTGCTAGATATGTTAAATCCCACTTTAATTATTTTTGTGGTAATTATGGGCTTTTCCAGGAATATTGAAATATTGAAATGGAAGGGCTTTTGCGTGGGTGATGAAGACCCAATGAATATTGGTATATCACAAGGGAATCGGCCATCATCTTTTCTTATAAGGAAATAAGGATCAAATCTTATTAAATAAAAGAAGTTTGGTGCATGAGAAGAAAGGAAGCAAGCAAGTAGGAGCCCTAGAATATTACTTGGAAGAAAAGCAGGGGCCACTACAAAAAGAGGGGCATAGCTGCCATACTGGACCATTCACACCTACACCATTCGCGGAAGAATCAAAGCACACAACTGCCAATACATACCCACTGCCAATCACCATACCCTCATGCATACTGCCTCCATAAGACGTCGTCCGTCCATGTATGCACGTACGTGAAGCAAGCAACCGTGAAGTAGTCCTTTTGAGTTTGTTTTTATTTTCATGCTTTCATACTTAGACTTTGTTATTTGTTTTATGTCTATGGAAGGCTAAGACCCATATTCCGATTCCAGGGATTTCGATACTTTTATTTTTTTATGATTGTTATTTGAACCCATTTTATTCGTGAGACTTATTAAGCGGATCATTTATATCATCTATTTTCATTGCTTGATTGTGTGTTTAATTAATTTGGATTGACCATCTATGTTAATTAATTCATGCATGTTTGTTAGTGTGTAAGTTGTAATCCGTAATTGTTGCAATTTTATGCCAACAAGTACCAATTATTATTTTACTAGGGTGATATAAATCGAATTCTTTCGAATCGAGCTAGCGTGTTTGAGAATTTGTTCGATCTTTATTCTAGGACTTAATGCTTCTACCAAATTAAATCTAAGAGCTTATCTAGACTGTTGGGTTAGAAAGATTCGTTGGAGAGCTTGTTTCAATGGAATATTATTAAGGAATAAAATCGATAAACAGAGCTTGTTGTTTGTCGAGGGGCATTAATCCGTGAAATAAGTTGAGCGAATAATACAATTGGGTAGCATAGTCAAAATCAAGTGGAGATTGAACCGTGAATTGTAATCTTTTAATTAATTGAATTTTAGTTGTGTGAAATTTATTTGCTTATTTGAATTTGAATTTTAGTAGTTTAATAGACAACAAAATCACTCCAACCCCTCCATGTTTATTTGTTTCGTGTCTCTTTTAATTCATTCGTATTGCATAATTTGATTTCCAGTTCCCCGTGGAATTACCCCTATTTACCACTGCTACAAAATAGTAGAATAAACTAAGACTATTTATTTATTTTAATTTAGTGCGCATCGACACCGCGGTCCAAGAGTACATGGGGAGGATTTTTAAAAAATCGCATTATCATGCATCATTAATTTCTACATACTAATATTTATAAATCACATAATTTATGCATTGCAGGTAATCTTGATGATCTGTGACGTGAATCTACTGGACAAGTTCTGGAGCTCTTATTGGGTTTTGAGTGGTTGTGTACAAAAATGACGATTTATTGGACCAGATCGTGAGCTTGTAATTAAATTGTATTCTATAAAGTCTTGTATATTATATTATGAGTCATTGTTGTCATTTTGAAGTGATCAATCAATTGATAAGTCGTAATTATTGAGTAAATTGTGTGCTTTAATTCGTTGTTTTATAACAACAATTTTGTATTTTACTCATAGTTATTCGACTTATAATATTATGGTCTCAATGCATTGATTTTATATTTTTTTATGAATTTCATAGTATTTTGGAACATTTTGAGTGAGAGGAGAAATATTATTGGGAAGGATACATATAAACAATGGAGAAGATATTTGAATCATGTGTAGCGTCTCGAAATTAGGATCGCAACAAAAAATAAAATCGAATCAATCGAAGTTCGGAAGCTCAAGATATAAACGAAACAAAATTGACGCGCAGCAACCAAATTACACTCGCAAATTTGGGCGAAAATCAGACCCAATTTGCAGCCCACTTGGAAATATATAGATAGCAGCCCCGGATACCTAGCAGCCAAGCCAAGGAAGATTTTGGACGTGAACCACCGAGGACCGCTACTAAATTTTACGTGAGCAGCCACTAGTACAAAAAAGGTCTAACAGAGCGGTTATTTTGAAGCTCAGAAAGCGGTTAAAACCGCTTTCTAAAAAACAGCTATGTTAGTCTAAGAGAGCGGTTAAGAAACCGCTGTGCAAGGTAGTAACTAAGACAGCGGTTTTGAACCGCTCTCCAAGAGGGAGAACTAAAAGAGCGGTTAAAAACCGCTCTCCAAGTGCCACACTAAGAGAGCGGTTAACAACCGCTATCCAAGCCTCACTCTTAGATAGCGGTTAATAACCGCTCTCCAAGAGCCTTTTTTATTTTTTTTTATTTGTTTAGACAGCGGTTATTAACCGCTCTCCAAGATCTTTTTTTATTTATTTATTTATATATATATAAATAAACCTGCTTTTTTAACCGCTTTTTTTCACTTATATATATTTTTTTCAATTATATATATATATATATATATATATATTAATAAACCTGCTAATATATACAAAGTTACCAAAACACATATACTAATATTTATTCGTAACATCAAATAAATATAATATAAGATCCAATAACATGAAATATTAATTCATCACAAATTAATATATAAGTTATATGATGCTACCAAAAGTTATAATAATGTTACAAGAATCGAATGTAAAGATACCCAATCCAATCCATCTTTCATTTCTCCATTCGAGCGTTGTTGTAAAAAGGGATCCGAGGCCTATGCACAAACTACAAATTACATAGAAAATTTAATTAAATAATAAATATTTTTTATTCAATCATATTTAAAATAAATCGATAATCGACTTACTTCTTCATGAATGGTCGTCCGAGAAGTCAAGATTATATCTTCAATGTAGCAACACACAAAATGTCCACAGTGATTGCCATCTTGCTGCCTCGGAACCTATTGATTAACAATTACAATCATGTACTATAACTATGATTATTTTCTATTGATTTGCTAATTTTCTAAAGTAACTTACCTTAATGTTTTTCCACAGCACTTTACTAATATTGGTGATATCTGATTTTTTACCTGGAAGGCTAGTCGGATACATTGCCATCACACTATATAATTATTTTAAAAAATAAATATAGATTAGATATTCATAATCTTAAAAGTAAAACAAATCATAATATGAGAATATTAAAAATTAACTTACGTACCCTTCCATAAATGCTATAAGATCGGGACGACGTGTATACACCCCATCCGTAGCTGGATCCAAATAATACACAGTAAGATCCTCCATTCTTATGGCCAACATCACCCAATGATTACTACATTATATTAACAATATTAAAATTAATCGCTTGTTCGTATAAATAAATTTTTTTATGAAATATTTATTATACTTACCCCACATTTGTTGGCCAAGAAATGAGATGGTCTCTCTCTCTATATTTCAACATATGTTGAACAATGTCGTTCATATACTGTGTCCTATTACCAAAAATGCTACACACTTGGGGGCAGATGAAGGAATATTTTGCACTTGCAACGACATCTACAGTGAAATATACCTCACCCAAATACCTTTAACCAACATACGCTGATATTAATATTTAATAAGTAAGTTAAACTATAAATGAAGTAAATGTTGAGAATTAAGTAAACACACCTGAGGTAAAAAGTCATGGTAGTTGCACTCAACCACTTGTCATCGAAGACTTCTTCGACATGATCTCGTATGATGAACTCCTCATATCCAACATAGTTAAAGTACGCATTAATGGGCACTGTGACTGTTTCGAAGCTGGACGTTACCATGTAGTGCACCGTACTCATTACAGTGACATCGTGGGGTACGTCTCCGAGCATGGGGTACCCTAATCGCCGTCTGCGCACACCAACAGTTTGTTCCCCTGGTCTCTCCCTTTGTGTAGTCTTTTGTGGAGTCGGGAGTATCTACAATCAATATTTGTAATATTATTTAAAATAAATCGACTTATTAATTACTTTAATAACATGTATTTTACCTTTTTGGTGAGAGAAACCAAGTGTTGCGGCCATTCGAGGAAGTGCCCGACCGCGTCTCCTACTGTGGTGGCCACATCTACTGGTTTTGGCAACAGTGAAGTCTCTTGTCCAATTTCAGGTACAATGAGGGTGACTTTCACAAAACCAGGAGTGATTGGGCAACTATGGATCACTCCACTGGAGCTATCGAACAACATTCCAGTGGCCAACAATCGAAGAGGATAATCCAAATAAAGGTAACAAGGAGTCGTCTGTTCGAAGAAGATATTTAGTTAGAAAATTTATACTAGTATTTAATTAAAACAAATACGAGATACATCTGATACCTTAGAGACGTTTTGAAGTGCATCATGGAAGTCGTCTGAAGCATTGTTTCTAACAGCACTCTCTCTAGCCTCAGCGGAAAACACAGGAGCACTGTTTTCACAGCTAGCACCACTAGATGACATCCCGTATCTCATTTGATGGTTTGATATCATCGAAACTTGTTTAGCTAAGTCGGCAACCTGGGCTGAAAGTTGATCCACCTTAGACATAGCCGCCATACTAGGTGCCATAGTCAATGATTTCTTTGTGACGCCAAATCCAAGTCCCCGTATGCGTCCGGGATGCTCCTGACAATTTATTGCCTGTGCAAACAGATCATCAGTCCCCACAGTGCGGGTCTCGTCGGGCGTCATGCTCTGAGATATGCGCTCCTAAATAACAAACAAATATTATTAAATCATTTCAAATTAAATAATAGTTTATAATGTTAAAGATAAAATAATGGATGAATTACCGCTTCATCAATGATACGCTGTGTTTTGGGATCGAGAACATTACCATCTCGAGTCTTTCTTGTAGTCTGAAATAACTCATAACGGGTAACAACAAGTTCACTCTCTCCACCTTTCCTTTTTTCTTCTTTCTACGATAATAATAAACATGTAAAAAATCATTAAAAGTGAATATATATTAATGAAGTGAATGATCATAAAAAAAATTAAAAGTTAGCAAATCTCACCAAATCTTCCCTAATGCGTGCATAACCTCTGGAAGATCCACGATATCGCGCCTCCATATTCTTAGCTTGTATGCTATTTCTGTTACTTTTTTCCTACAGTGTAATATAAATACGATAAATATTGGAAAAAAAGAATAGATGAAATAACATTGATCAATTTTACCTTGAAATCATCAAGCAAAGATCTACGCACAAACTCCTCCCAATATGGAGCCACCATAGGGGATTGCTCATAGTCTTTAGGCGGCCTAGGCGAGTACAAACCAGTCTTCGGGTCTCGTGCCTTATTCCTCAGAAAAGTCCGAAAATTCTTTACCTTATTCCCAGCTTGTTTAAGTATTTCATGCTTCTTTGTGTGATCAAGGCCGATGAATGTAGCCTGCATATACATATAGAATATAACAATTTATATTTAGTAATTTCACAAGCCCGTACATAAAAATAAATTATACAACCATTTTAATATGTATTACAATTAATTAACATACCACGAGCTCATCCCATATTGCTTCCTTGAAAGGAGTCATCTCAGGCTTACACCAGTCATTGCATGGCAGCACGATAGGGACAACTCTCCTGATTGCAGACCCAATGAAGTACGCCAACTTCGCACTCTCTGGTCCTATCGGCTGCCCATACTCATTGAATGATAACTGCAATTCAATGATATCATTAGGTCAACAGACAATTAATTAATATAATAACAATTAAACTGTTCAATTCTATTAAAATTACCTTCAGTAATTTTCCCTTGCTACGGTCTTTTTTCAGTGAAGTCATCGTGACTATACCCCTCTTGCACTTCTCTCTAGAGCTACTAGAGGTGGGAGCATCAGTGTTCTCCTGTCTTGTGTCATCATCTCCGTCATCTGGATCATCTCCATCATCTGGCTCATCTCCAGCATATGGAAAATAAGCTGGATCATCTCCATCATCTCTATCATAGGGCAAATAATCCATGATCCTGCGAAATAAAATAAAAAATATGTAAGAGTTATAAAGAAACAACATTTAATAAAGCACAAAAAATAACATTCAATAAAGTCATACATTTCTTTTTAGCACTGATTTTTCTTTTTCGTTTTTTGGTTGACTTTTCTTGTTCATGACCATGAATGTTGACGAGATCCGGATTGATATACTCATCATCACTTCTAAGTTTTCTCTGGTACGGATGGGGATTTGCAGGATCATCGAAAGAGGGTACAGAATGAGTGAAGTTCTCGAAAGGATCATCAATCATGTCAACATCTTCATCGACGTGATCGGTGATCTGGTAACTATGGTTAAATTTGTTTGACAGAAGCACAATTGACCATTTCTTGTTAACTGGGTCGGGGACATAGAAAATTTGTTGAGCTTGACTAGCCATTATGTAAGAGTCATCTCTGTATCCCACATTCTTCAAATCAACGCGTACGAACCCAGAACGTTCAACTTGGACCCCATTTGGGATCCTCACCCAACTACAATCGAAAATTGGCTCACGGTGACCAACATAGTCGAGTTCCCAAATGTTGACAATTTGTCCAAAGTAAGTGGTATTAGACTGATTCCATGCAGTTGCAGTAATAGACACCCCACTATTCTGCATTGTACTTGTGGCATCATTATCTCGGGTATAAAACGTGTATCCATTAATAAGATAACACTTGTATGAATACACATGTATATCAGGCAATCTGGATAACCACTTAACTCTTTCTTTTACTGAGTCTTTATCCTGTGACAACATATTTGCAACATAACCATTGAACCAGTCAACAAATGTGCGATTGTGCTCAGCTTCAATCCATGATCTAGCTCTGGTGGGAAAGGACTCAGAAAGTGCCTGCATGTGCAGGTCAATAAAAGGAAGCACGTCGACCGTGTTGTGAAGTACACACAAGTGCATCCGTGTTAGCTCCTTCATACTAACATTTACAGGTTGGCCACCGGTAATGCCTTCACCATCCATTCTATTGGTGTATCGGGTACTTGGAAGTCCAATTGCATCGACATTCGGAATAAATTCAGACCAGTACTCGACTGCTTCTTCTACTAAATAGCGTTCTGCAATGCATCCCTCCGGCCTGTACATATTCATCACATACCCTTTCAACACTTTCATATATCTCTCTACACCATACATCCATCGCATACGAGCAGGACCACACATCCTTGTCTCGTGTACCAATTGAACGATTAAGTGAACCATTATATCAAAAAATGAAGGAGGAAAATACATTTCAAGCTCACAAAGCGTCCCCACAATCTGTCTCTGAAAACCAAGCAATTTTCTAGGATCAATAACTTTGCTACTCATTGCCTTGAAGAACCAACAAAGCTTTGTTATGGTTATGCACATATTTTCAGGCAAGATAGAACGTATTGCAATGGGCAAGAAATTCTCCATGATGACATGATAGTCATGCGATTTCAGATTCATCAACTTCACGCCATCATCTGAAACAAGTCTCTGTATGTTGGACGAATAACCCTCTGGTACTTTCACATCCTTTAGTGTTTGAAGAAGAATTTTTCTCACTCTTGGACAAGGTGTGTGCAGCAGGAGGTAATTTCGGTGGTTTACCTTCTTCATACACAGGTGCCAGTTCAGCTCTTATACCCATATCAACCATATCCATTCTTGCATTGTAACCATCCTTAGACTTGTTATCAGCTAGCAGAGTATTGAGCAAACTAGCACACACATTCTTCTCAACGTGCATTAGATCAATGAAGTGTCTAACATACAACTCTTTCCAATAGGGCAATTGAAAGAAAATTGATTCCTTCTTCCAGCCTCTAGTTGGGAGACTCTTTGCAAAGTGTTTTCCGAATTGTGTGTTGACATTCTTCATCTCGTTCAATACATCTGTACCTGACAATAAACGTGGTGCTCCACGTTTCTCGATTGTGCCATCGAATATATGCATCGGTCATTCTTCTGTACTCATGTGTTAGCTCTAACCACCTTCTATGCCCCATATAAACAGTCTTCCTACAATGACATAAACGAATGTGATCTGTGTTCGTGGTACACCAAGGACATGCATCGGCCCCCTTCACACTATATCCAGATACATTCCCATAAGCGGGGAAATCATTGATAGTCCCAAACAACATGGCCTTCAACTTGAAATTCTCCTTTCTATAAGCATCATACACATCGACGCCCTCATCCCACATGAGCTTCAAGTCCTCTATCAAAGGAGCCAGATATACATCTATGTCGTTACCAGGTTGTTTGGGTCCTGATATCAATATAGACAACATCATATAAGTGCGCTTCATGCACAACTCCGGTGAAAGATTATAAACCATCAGAATCACTGGCCATGTACTGTGGTTGGTACTTTGGATACCGAACGGATTCATTCCGTCAGTTGAGAGTGCAAGACGCAAGTGTCGTGTCTCGTCACCAAATTCTGGATGTCTGGCATCGAATGTCTTCCACTGGGGTGAATCAGCAGGGTGTCTTAGCATTCCATCATCGATCCTATCATCATGATGCCAAGTTAAATTTCTAGCATCCACACCGCTACTATACATTCTCCTGAATCTTGGTATTTTTGGGAAGTACCACATCACCTTCGCTGGAGATTTATTCTTCAAATATCTCTTCTTTCCACACTTGGGACATTCATCGAGGTCTTCATACTCCTTCCGAAATAAGATACAATCACCCGGGCAAGCATGAATTTTCTGATGTGTTAACCCGATGGACTTAAGCATTTGCTTAGCCTCATATGCTTTCGTAGGCAGTACATTTCCATCGGACAATAGACCACTAATTGCTTCCAGCATACTTGAGAAGCACACATCGGATAACTCGTGTGCTGCTTTTAGGTTGAACAATATCAACACAACTGACACTTTTGTTGCCTTCTTACACCCGGGCCAAAGAGGCAATCCAGCGTCATCCCTTAATTTTTCTGACATATAAGGGTGATCTCGCAGATTTGTGTCATCTCCACTCGATGTATCAATATTCGGTACATCTCTGAAACTATCCTCATCCACTGTATCTTCAAACCTAAAGTCAGTTCTTATGTTGCTAGAGCTACATCCATCTCTTCTCTCACCATGAAATGTCCAAACGGTATATATTTTATCAATACCGTGACACATCAAGTGGTCAAACAAACTTTCTCGACCACTAACAGTTTTTCCATTCATACATTTCCAACACGGACATAGAATGTATCGATGGTCGGTGCAGTGTCTAATTGCATGATTACAAAACTCTTCCACCCCATTCCTATACTCCTCTGATAATCTATCTGCTCGAACTCACTTTCGATCCATATAGAACTAGAGATGCCTATTTAGATTAACCGAAAAGCAAACGTATTGAGTCTAATATATTAATCCTAAATAACATGCACCCTAAAACAATTTCATCATTCTAACATATGAATCCTAACATGCATTCTAACAATTCCATCTTAAATTATTCCTAAAACCTTCAATATTTCCCATCTATAAACCTCTTGAAACATATTCTAACATTTTAATATTAATTAACATGCACACTAAAACCTAAACCCTAAAATTCTAACATATTAATCCTAACATGCATTCTAACAATTCCATCTAAAATTATTCCTAAAGCCTTCAATATTTCTCATCTATAAACCTCTTGAAATAAAGTCTAACATTTTAATACTAATTAACATGCATCTAAAATTCTAAAAAATTATAATATGTCCATAAAAAATTCTAACAAAATATAACAATTTCATCTAAAATTCTAACAATATATTTCATCTAAAATAATTTAACATATTAAACTTAACTTGCAACAATTTCATCTAAAATTAATCCTAAAGCCTTCAATTAACCAATGCTTCACCAATACATGCATATACATTTTCATACATGTTCATATATATATATATATATATACATATACATATACTCAAATACTTCCTTGTGATATACTTTATGGAATCAAAGGATTAAAATTAATAGCATCCAAAAGTATCACAAAAACTATCCTAGAACAAATGTAACATTAATATGTGTTCAATCTACATTCTCATTTCATCATCTCTACATAATTTACTGTCCAATATAAGCATTCTCATTCACAAATATATTTTCATTAATTTGAAGTTAACAATTCATATATATATACAATTTATTTCATTTAAAATATGTATTATATACATAACTGGCAGAACGGCGGAGAGGCGGCAGTGGAGGGGCGGCGCGCGATGGCTCGTCGCGTCGGTGGAGGGGCGGCGCGCGGTGGCTCGTCGCTGGCTGCGGAATGGGCCGCGGACTGGGCGGCGGACTAGGCGGCGGACTGGGCGGCGGGGGAGGAATGCTACGGTGGTGGTGGTGGCAGTGGGCAAGGATGCTTCGACGGCGGCGGGAGGGGAGGAAATATTTTGAAATCGCTGATATGAAAATTAGGGATTTACGTTGGTCAATTGGGGATAATGGGGTCAAAGGCTAAGACAGCGGTTAAAAACCGCTATCCAAGTGATACACTAAGACAGCGGTTAAAAACCGCTATCCAAGACCTACTTAGACAGCGGTTCAAAACCGCTCTGCAAGTCCTCACTTAGACAGCGGTTGTTAACCGCTCTCTTGCATTTTTCCTCTTACACAGCGGTTATAAACCGCTCTCTTAGACTAGCACTTGGACAGCGGTTAATAACCGATGTCTTAGCCTTTTTTTTTTATATATATAATTATGTAAAACTGCTCTCCAAGCTTTGTTTTGGAGAGCGGTTTTTTTAATGGCTCTCTAAGTATAGCTCTCCAAGTCCAAATGTGTAGTAGTGAGCGCGAAGATAATGAATTCCATGGAGATTCTTACAACCACTTCTTGTTAGTTTTGTTTTATTCCAATTCCGAGGATTTCTAAACTTGTGTTTTGATGATTGTTAATTGAACCCTGTTTTATTCGTGAGACTATTTAATTGTTTGAGTAATTAATTTAGTTTGATCACCTAGATTAATTATTTCGTGCATGTTTGCTAAAACGTAGATTGTAATCCGTAATTGTTTCGTGCATCATTACTAGGGTGATACAGATCAGATTCTTTCGAACCGAGTTAGCGTGTTTGAGAATTTGTTTGACCTTTATCATAGGGTTTAATGCTTCTACCAAATTAAATTTAGACCGTATCTAGACTTTTTGGTTAGAAAAAACTTGTTGTTTATTGATGGTCATTAATCCGTGGGAAAAAATTGAGTGAATAATACGTTTGATTTGCATAGTCAAGACCAAGTGGTGAATGAACTGTGAATTAAAATCCTTTAATTTATTGAATTTTATTTCGTACTTATTTATTATTTTATTGTTAGTTTATTGCTTTAGTAGTGTTAGAAAAATCAATCCTAACTCCCCCTTATTTGTTTGTCTCGTTAATCAATCCAAAAGCATAATATTAATATCTACGTTTCCAATGGATCGACCCCTTACTTACTACTACTACGAATTAGTAAGGTAATTGAAGGTAATTTATTTATTCTAATTTGGCGCGCCTATCCACCAATCCATCTTTCAAGCATTTGAGAAAAAAAGATTGCGCGCATATCGCTTCTTGTAAAATTAGTTTGAAACTGATTTTTGTTGAGTTGTGGAAGTGTGGTCATGTTATTTACGATGAAGGAAAATATTAAAACTATACAGTTTTACCTTCGAAAGTGTAACATTTTTGTTGAAAATTATAAACTGCGTATATGCATGGAGAAGGAATATAATTCATTTTTCTCAGCCAAAGGAAATTTTGTAAAGTTTTAATCTACATAATGCTTGTTTGCTTTGTTCGATAAGAAGAGCTTGATACTTTAATTACATTTAAGCATGTGTTTAGTTAATATGACAACGATTCGGAATAATTGGTTATAGAAACAATTGACAGATAAAGAGAATTTGACTAATTGTCTCATAAACAAAAGATAATTATTTTTCAATTCAATACATCAAAACACAAACCCTTTTAGTGATTCTCATATATAGCTGAAAGGTGTGCAATCTATGAGTTCATGCTGTAGCCCCCAATGTTATCTTATAATAAGAACTCTGTCTCTACAGGTACACTAATTGCAGAAATACTGCGACAATAATGCTAGGGAAGAAGTTGTAGTTTAACTTAGGAGCTCTTCATGAGCAATTTTGGAATAGTAATGAGAATAAAAATCTGTGTAATTCATAAAAATAAAATCATTCTCTCATTTTGGTTATTCATTTTTTTCTTTTTAAAATCATCCTCCTCACCAATCAACAACCATTCGGAACATAATATTAGCATGGAACCACTACTGGGACAATATTTTCCCCAACAAATAATTTTTATTAAGGAGATATATATGAAAAATAAATTTTCATTATTATTACCACTGAAGATTTTTTACCAAGCATCCCTTGAGGGTGTTGACGCTCTGAAAGGCAAGATCCAAACTAATTAAAACAAATATGGAATCCCTCCTTGAGGATGGAAGATCGGAAAATACACATTGATTTCAATAGATTGTCAAGTAAGTTTAACCATGTATTTTGAATCATTCATACAACAGATATGATGTTTTAAAAGTGGTGTATAGTTTCTCATTCACAACAGAGGAATTTGTTGATTTGTTCTTAAGTTTTGAGGAAACACCAATATTGTACTCTCACTTCAATTAATAAATTAAGCCATCCCTTTTTAAATCCTTGGATAAATCGAAAAAATATGACATATCTTTGGTACTTATTGCACTTTAAGAACTCAAGTTTTAAGTTTTGCAGGACAGGTACTTAATTTTCATTTTGTTGCAAAATCAGGACTTAAGGCAAATTATGGGTGAAGTTTGGGGGTATCATCGTCAATTCACATCTAATATCTTACTCATCGTCCATTGTTGGCGATTAAGACATCAAGTTTAAGTCTTCACGACAATACAGTTTTTTTTTTTTTCATCTGAATTTAGTTACAAAAATTAATTTCCATCTCATACCTAGACAAAGACAAAGACTAATATTTTCTTTATTTATTTCCTGTAAACAATGGTATCACAGTCCATTTCTTCATTCTCCTTATCCATTGATTAATCCAAGCAAATGCCGCCTTCACATACACTTTCTTCCTGTTCCCTTATACCAGAAATCCGTTCGCCTTTACTTCTTCGCAACGTTTACTCTGATTTCGATACATCTCAAACTTTTTTCAATGTCATTGTCACTGCAAATGACTTCACTTTATTAAGAAACTTCAAATTTTTTATTAATTTATTCCAAAAATTATTCACAACATGAAAGAATTTGTCACCAATATTGGAGAAAATCAGAAACTGAATTTGTGCTAAGCTCATGACCCCGACTCTGTTAACGTAAAGCGGGATTGAATAAAGCTTCATCTCAATTCCTTGTGGGTCATGAAGCGGGTGGGGGAGTGATTTTTCTTTGAGCGGTTGCCGAAAATGTTTTTGGGGAGTAAGTGAGTAAATTGTCCCAAGTCCTGAATTTGCAACAAGATGAAAGTTAAGTATCTATCCTACAAAACTTAAAATTTGGATCTTTAAAGTGCAATAAATACCAAAGATAGGTTCTATTTTTGAAACTTGTCCGAAATCGTTCTATCTATATTGGTAGTTAGTATTTAACACTAATTAGTAAATGACGTGAGGATTAAAACATCAAATTATTTTCAACAAGCATAAAAGCTCAATACAAGAAAGTAAAAAAATAAAAGCAAACAAATCTACATCAACAGAATTGCTTGCATGCATGGAAAAAAATGTCGAAGTCTTAAAGGATACAGGGTTAAATCAATCAAATCAAATCCTTTATATCTGCAAAGCATAATTTGCCTATGTGGCATCCTTCAAATTCACCATTCCAACATCTTTTGGTTCATGTTCATTTTAGGTGTCCAACTTTTGTAGCCATTGATTCATTTTATGATTAATTTCGGCCGTAGATCCAGTGACGGAGCCAGGATTTCGGCTCAGGGGGGCCCAAATAACATTACAAGAAAATAATGATTTGCCTACGGAATTAAATTGCCCAAAAAAATTTAACAACAAAAAAGTTTATAGTAAAAATTGCCTACGATTTGCCCACAGAATTTTCTAATTATGAAAGCATCTACGTTTCTCAACCTAAAACAACTTGCCTACGAAATTAATTTGCTTACAGAATAAAATCCCTAGGTATAATTAACTACAAGTCATTTGCCTAAAAAAAATTACCTATTACACAATTTGCCTACGGAATTTCCGTAGGCAAATTATTTTATAGGTGGGGAAGAAAGATGCCTATACAATTAGAATTTTTTTTAGGCAATTCATAGGCAATCATCTCTACTAATTTTGTTGTTGTTAATTTCGTAGTCATATTGTCAATTTTTGTAGGCAAATTTATATTTTCTTGTAGTGTAAAAATAATAATTTCAATTTTGTTTCACATTAATAATCTCGAAACATAAAATATTAATAGAAATCAATCATATTAACTTTCAACGTGTTATAATAAAAGGTTATATCATCCACTCCTAGCATAAAAAGTAAATTTTTTGTCATTTTTAAATATTTAAAAAACAAAACAATATAATAAAGGAAAAGTCAAAAAGTAGGACCACTGAAGAGAGATAAAACAAAAGTAACAAAATTCGACCCCTGGTCTTGTAAAACTCAAGTCATAAAACATAGTGCATAACCACTTGGATAACTTTGATTTTATACTTAAAGATGAACTAATCTGTATATATTTGTAAAAGTTCAGGGGGGCCCAGAACCCCCCCCCCCCCCCCACCAACGTGGCTCCGTCCCAGCGTAGATCATTGGATTTTTTTCCTATAAATTTGTTCATTTGTCATTCCTATTTTTTCATCATCGACTCTATCCTCCTCTTTTATCTACGATTTTCTCATTGCCGTGCAATTGTGATTCCATCTTTCCGATTTCAGACGATTAGTTGATCGATCATGTCGTTTTGGTTTTCATTTTTTTCTTCATTGTTCATATTCTTTTGTACCGTGAGATCGTTCGTCGTGCATATGTTGCCGTCGAACTTGGATGTAGCATATTGTATTTATCTTCGAATTGGATGTAACATATTGTATTTATCTTCGAATTTTAATGAAATATTCTTATTTAATTTTTGTCCATGTATATTGATTTTCGTTCTATGTTTTGCAGAGTTGATTTGGATCGTATCTTTGTGTTTTACCCCGGTTCATTTTGCCGTATCTATGTCCATGCCGCATTGACATATCTACTTGGTCTAAATGTGCCGTATAGAGATTAATGAGGTGTATGTGTTTGAGTTCTTTGCGAAGTAGGCCATGTAATATTTTTTTCTTCTTTGGCATCAAGGCCTTAGCCGACTGTGATCACGTCGAGGGCCTTGATTTCGGTGTATAGTCTGTTGGCCGACTGCGCATCAATGGCCGACTATGTTCACATCAATGAGATTAATCTAGGAATGTACTCTCATTCATGGAATTTGTTAATTATAAATTAATATGATATTTAATTTAATTAAATGTGTAATTAGTACTGTTTAAATATCCTATCCCGACTAAATTTGCCATGTAGCGTAATTATCCTAATTGTAACGTATGTCGTTGAATGATTTTGGTTACTTGGCCGATTTTGAATTTGGGTCGAATTAACCTTTAAAATATGCTTGACATAGGTGAATTATAAATTATTACGTTATTTATTTTTATTAAATGTGTAATTAAGCATGTTTAAATATCCTAATAAAGATAGTTGAAGAAAACAATGTCCTTGAATCAAATTTTTGGTCGGCCAAGCCTGGGTGCCATAATTTGAAAAAAAATATATATAAAAAAATATTAAAATTGCATTGTTTGTTGTGTTGAAGGTATTAAAATTTAATAAAAATATTATAGTTTCAAATTGCATTGTTTGTTGTGTTTAATTGTGTTTGCGCAATTTACGTAATATTATTGATGCCGTTAAAGTTGCTATCAATGGTGTATATTAATACTATTTTCTTTCTTGCTACAATAATAATCCTATAAATCAATTGCCAGAAAAAATTGTGTCCACCGAGTTCACTACTACGATTTAATAAAAATTCACCTATCTCAATCATATGTTAAAGGTTAATTTGACCCAAAGTGGAATTTTATATTACTTAAATTAAAATGCCATATATTAATGTCGCATCAAGGGGTTTAAACTAAGAATAGACGTATGTCTTTGAATGATTTTGGTTACTTGGCCGATTTCGAAATTGGTCCTTTATTTTTTTTTTGAAATTATGGCATCAAGTCCTTGGCCGACCATGTTCACGGCAATGGAAATTTATATTACTTATATTGCATGATTTCGAGACTGGTCCTTTATTTTTTATTTTTTAAATTATGGCATCAAGGCTTTGGCCGATAATTTTCACGGCAATGGATTTAATATCGGATTATGTTAGGATAAAAACTCACGCACGCAATCATGAAATAGAACACGAGATTTTTTTACCCAGTTCGTCTCACGACTACGTCTGGGGGCGATGCCAAGCCAGAGTTTGTCACTATTTTTCTGATACTGAATACAAGGAGAAAACGTGTATATATAATAAACGAACCCTAACCCTAAAATTAGGGCCGAAGAAAGTGGGCAAAAAATGGGCCAAAAAATTTGCCGGTATTGGGCCCAAGTGTACAGTCTATTCAGCCTCCACACTCCAACAGATTATACTCTGATACAGGGTATATTTAATATACATTATTTTACATAAACAATATAAGTATTCATTTTTTGGTCATATTTACCTTGAAATTATGATTAAGATGTTGAAATATTAACCTTGAAATTAGTATGTTGGTTTGAAGTCTTCATAACGAAGACAATGATTCGATTTGACTTGAATTTTACATAAATTAGATTCAAGGACGTTGATTTCTTCAACTACCTTTATTAGGATATTTAAACATACTTAATTACACAATTAATAAACATAAATAACATAATAATTTATAATTCATCTATATCAATCATGCTTTAAATGTTAATATGATCTAAAATGGAAAATCATATTACTTAAATTGCACAAGTGTGGTTACTTTCATGATTTCGAAATTGGTCCTTTTTTTTAAAATTATGGCATCAAGGCCTTGGCCGACCATGTTCACGGCAATGACCTTAAATTCGATTTGATTTGAATTTTACATAAATTGGATTCAAGGACGTTGATTTCTTCAACTACCTTTATTAGGATATTTAAACATACTTACTTACATATTTAGTAAAAATAAATAACATAATAATTTATAATTCATCTCTCAATCATGCTTTAAAGGTTAATATGACCCAAAATAGAAATTTATATTACTTAAATTAAAATGCCGCATATTAATGTCGCGACAATGGGCTTAATCTAGGAATGTACTCTCATTCATGGAATTTATTAATTATAAGTTAATATGATATTTAATGTAATTAAATGTGTAATTAGTACTCCCTCCGTCCCAAACTTAGGTTCCCGTTTACTGTTTGCACGGTTATTAAGAACATAATTGTTTATTAGTATTTAAAGTGATAAAGTGATGATAAAGTGATAAAGTGGATGTTTTGGTTATTAGTGTATGGAGAATATAATATTAAAAAGTATTCTTACTTTTTTGCCAAAAGTAGATGTAGCAAATAAGTATGGGACGGACCTTTTTGGCAAACGGGAACTTAAGTTTGGGACGGAGGGAGTACTGTTTAAATATCCTATCCCGACTAAATTTGTCATGTAGCGTACTTATCCTAATTGTAACTTTTGTCTTTGAATGATTTTGGTTACTTGGCCGATTTCGAAATTGATCCTTTATTTTTTTATATATTTTTTTAAAAAAAAATTATGGCACCAAGGCCTTGGCCGACCAAAAATTTGATTCAAGAACATTGATTTCTTCAACTACCTTTATTAGGATATTTAAACATGCTTAATTACACATTTAATAAAAATAAATAGCGTAATAATTTATAATTCACCTATCTCAAGCATATTTTAAAGGTTAATTCGACCCAAAATAGAATTTTATATTACTTAAATTAAAATGCCATATATTAATGTCGCATCAAGGGGTTTAAACTTGGAATAGACGTATGTCTTTGAATGATTTTGGTTACTTGGCCGATTTCGAAATTGGTCCTTTTTAAAAAAAAATTTATGGCAACAAGGCCTTGGCCGACCTGCGGCAATGGAGATTTATATTACTTAAACTGCATGAGTGTGGTTACTTTCATGATTTCGAAATTGGTCCTTTATTTTTTATTTTTTTAAATTATGGCATCAAGGCCTTGGCCGACCATATTCACGGCAATGGCCTTAAGTTCGATTTGATTTGAATTTTACATAAATTGGATTCAAGGACGTTGATTTCTTCAACTACCTTTATTAGGATATTTAAATATACTTAATTACACAATTAATAAAAATAAATAACATAATGATTTATAATTCATCTATCTCAATCATATTTTAAATGTTAATATGATCCAAAATGGAAATTTATATTACTTAAATTGCATGAGTGTGGAGCATGATGGATTCCTATATCTAAAATGGACCTGGAATATGCTATGATCAACTAATTTGTGTAATTACTTCTATTCATTAATTGATTAATTTTTAAAAAATATAATGCATGCCATGAATGTGACTTATAAAAAATTCAATTCTCTTTTGATCAAGAGTCTTGGAAAATTATGGGACTAAATTGTGTTGTTTAAAGGATTTTTTTAAGGGTTCTTCACAAATAGGTTCAAAAGATAAGTCTTTATTGAGTTTTAGTTCTACACTTTATCATAAATACAACAAGGTTCAAAAAATAGGCCCCCACCTTTTCATCTACCACAAGCCCCTGTAACCGCCCCTCCCTTCCCATCAAGCCGGTCCCACTCCCCCTTGCTTGTCCCTCACCACAATTATTATTTTATTTTTTATTTGACTATTTAAATTTCTTTTTATCCATTTTCGTTTTTGTATATTTTTTATTTTTTCTTGGTCTTTTCAATTTCTTTTACATCCCCTTTATATATTTAAAAAATTATAAGTTTTATAATTAAAATTACTTCCCTTTTTTATCCGTGCATTTTCAATCATACTTTGCACATGAATAATTCTTAACGATTTCAAAATTTTATTAAGTGTGCATTTACAATAATATTTTGCATTGTAAAATTATTGGAGACCTCAATTTTTTTATTACGTGTGCATTTTAATTAATTTTTTGCACCCAAGAAATTATTGCACCTATGACAGGCTGAGGAAGGGTGTGTGCATAAATATAAAAAATATGCACATTAACCGAATTTTTATCTAAAAATCACATATTTATACACATAATAATTTAGAATTTGCATATATAAAATTTTAAATTTACATGTTAATATTTAAAATTTATAAATTTAAAACAATGCATCCAGGTGCATAAACAAAAGAAAAAAAAAGACTGGTGCAAAGAAAAGAAAAAAATGCACAAGGTCAACTCTTCATCTTCATATTCTCTCAATCAGGTAATGTCCCCAGCTCAAAGATCATCTACTCTTTCAGTTTCAAATCTGAAAATACAAACACCTGCACACACACAAACATCTTTCTCCAAAAAAAATGCACATACATCACACAAAGTACATATTAATTCGCAGAAAAAATAGTACTAAACAAACCCCAAATACTGTAAATACAACTCATCTTCATCTCCAACATTGAGACAACCCCACACATTGGACAAAAAAATCAATTTGATACAAATATGCACAACAAAATACTCACAATGAAATTAGTACTAACTAGATCGGCGGTTCGGGGTTTGTTTGCACTACTGTTCACCCACCTCTGGGAATGGCGGCCCGATTCAGGCGGTGCGGGGGTTTGGTCTGCAGATTCACTCAGATCCGACGCTGCTCTAGCTTAGATCCACCATGGGGTGAAGATTTGTGTCGCTCCCAAATTTGTATGAGAGAGGCACCTAAATCCCTTGGGTGACGCCGGAATTTTGGCCGTGGACGAGCCTAGATCCGCCACCACAGCCACCGCCACCGCCCAAATTTGAATGAGAGAGAGGCGGTTTGGTCGGAGGCGGCGGGGCGAGAGGGCGACGACTTTCTTCTTTGATCCGCCGCCACCCGAGCACAGATCCACCACCATCGGCTTGAACCACCACTGCCGCCGATAACCACCTGAACCACGACAACTTCGGTGTCGTGACGGACTGCAAAAGCATCGCCGCTTGTCTCCCTTGGGCCGGCGGAGCTTGGATGGCGGTGAAGTCATCGGCGGTGGAGTCTTGATGGTGGAGGAGGGTTGTGAGAATTTTAGAGAGAGAAGGGGGCTGCGAGAATTTTCTAGAGAGAGAGAGATGGCTGAGAGAAAAAGAGAGAAATAGGATTGTAAGGGTGGAGGGGGAGGTGGTATAGGTGGGCGTGGGTTCTGATGATTTTATTTTGTGGGTGGGCCCCCCTTTTGAACCAATTTGTTGTTTTAAAAAAGGTATAGAACCAAAATCTAATATATGAGCTTATGTTAAACCTATTTGTAATAATTCCTTTTTTAAAATAGAATTATTTATATTGGACCAATGGTATAAATTAAGTTTTAATTGATTTTGTAAAAGGTATGTAACCATGCATTATGAAGACAACAATTTTAGTCCATGACATGGATGACAAGAGCATGATGAGTGCTATGACAAGAGTGTAATTATAATTTAATGTCTCTTGATAATTTAGTGTCCCTTAATATTATATTCCCCTTGATGATGGATGATATGACAAAGGTGTAATGATGATGGTGTCCTTAATATTAAATTCTATCTGAAATGTGTTTTTAAAAATTCAACAAATGTGGGTGACTGTTGGGGGCGACAACATGAATATAATGATGATGGATTATCAGGTTACCAATACTTTTAAAAAACATGCGCCAAAATTTTAAAGCGGAAGACTAAAATTCTTGAAAAATATTGTGTTAAAAATTCCTAAATTAGCTCTAAAATATTTTTAATGTACTAACGACGTATTGTATTTTGGATAATTTGTGTTTTACCATGTAATTGGTCAAATTAAAATTCTTATAAAATAGTGCATTGAAAATTTTGAAATTAGTCCTAAATTATTTTTAAATAATAATTTCTCTCATTATAGAGATATGTATAATGGATGAGATATCATTCATTTTGTATTGATGTAGCTTATAATTATAATAACAAATTAATGTGAGGTGATTATAATTAATGATAATGATGTAACCTTTTAACTATAGTTAATGATCATTAATAATTTATAATTGTAATTAAAGTGATATCATCATAATTAATGATGATGATGTAACTTTTTAATTATAATTATAATAATTTATAAATGTAATTAATATTATAATAATACATTAAAGAGAGGTAATTATAATTAATTATAATGATGTGACGTATAGATATAATTAAAAATATAGTATGAATTTAAACCCTATCAATGTCCAATTTCATATTCATATTACATGTAACATTGACTCTTTAACGTATAATTATAATTAATTATATAATTTTTTTGTTATTCGAAATTAGTCCTAAAATGATCAATAATATAATAGCTTATATTTTTGTGTTTTCCAATGGTCATATTATAAGAAAATTCTATTAACTTTTGTGTATTCCGAAATTGGTCCTAAAATTAGTCCGCATATTTTTTGCAAAATTATTATTCTTTTGATATCAATATTCATTCACATAATTCTTGGTGTTAACTCATGATGTTTGGTCTCATATTTTTTTTTCTTTTCTTTTCAAGTTTGGTACCATGCATTAATTTTTCCGATAAACTTTTATCATTATGTTTTTTAAATGTTCCTAAAATATCTACAGTATTGACTACAAATTCTCTTAAATATATACTGGAATTTCGTCCAAGATTGTTGCTTTTTAAATTGATGTCGAATATTGTTCTATTGAATTAGTGGTCTCTTTGATATTGTGTGGAAGACTAAAATTGTTAACAAATATTGTGTTAAAAATTCCAAATAGCCCTAAATTATTCCTAAAATATTTGATATTCCTAAAATGTGCACCAATTTTTGGAACTGGACCGAAATTGGTCCTATGGGATATTCTAAAAAACGTGCACCGAGTTTTTAAAGTGAAAGACTAAAATTATTAAAAATATTATGTCAAAAATTCCTAAATTAGTTCTAAAATATTTTAATGTACTAACGACGTATTGTACTTTGGATAATTTGTGTTTTACTATGTAATTGGTCAACTTAAAATTCTTAAAAAATATTGTGTTGAAAATTCTGAAATTAGTCCTAAAATATTTTTGATGTAATAAATTCTCTCATTTATATAGATATGTATAATGTAGGAGATAACATTAATTTTGTATTGAGGTAATTATAATAATATAATAACTTCTACTAACTTTTATGTTTTTTGAAATTGGTCTTTTAATTATAATTAATAATTATTATAATAATTTTCAATTGTAATTGATATTATAATGATACATAAAAGAGAGGTAATTATAATTACTTATAATGATGTGACATATAATTATAACTAAAATCATAAACTTTAGTGTTATCCGAAATTAGTCCTAAAATGATCAATAATATAATAGCTTCTATTAACTTTTGTATTTTCTGAATTCGGTCCTAATACAATAACATCTACGGATTTCTAGCAATTGTTTTCTATTTATTTTTTTAGCTAATGTCTCTTCGATATTGTATTAAAATTATTTAAAAATATTGTGTTACAAAATTCAAAATTAGTCCTAGATTATTAATAAAATATAGGATATTCCTAAAACGTCCGCCGAGTTTTTAAATTAGTCCAAATTAGTCCTATAGAATATTCCTAAAAATGCGCATCGAGTTTTTTAAGCGGAAGACTAAAATTCTTAAACAAGTTGTGTTAAAAATTCCGAATTTAGTCCTAAATTCTTTATAATATAATAACTTCTCTCATTATGCTTTTGAAATATTCCTAAAATATCTTTAGGATAATAATGCAACTTATGCATTCTTCTGGTATTTGACTATAACTATTTATAGGACCGAATTTGAAAATATTACGGGACCTAAAATATATTAAGAATGACTATTGTTGCATATTGTCTGTTCTCATGGGACCAAAATAAAAACTATAAGGGAAATTTTGTTATTTTAGGACACTACCTTATGATTGTTTGTAAAAAATAGGACACTATCTTTGCGGCCTTGCAAAATTGAGAAAATATATTTACGAACATGCAAAAAAAATTGTTTCTTTCTTATATGAGTTAATTTAGATATAAGTTATAAGATATGATTTATTGTATACAATTCAATTCGTAGTTATGATATTATTGGCTATAGATTAGAAACATGATTAACCTCATCTTGGTATTACGTGTTTTAACATTAAAATATTAGGGGAAAATTTAATTTATAGGACACTATCTTATAGCAATTTGCAAAATGAGGACACTTTCTTTACGGGCTAGCAGTTTTAGGACACTTTCTTTTAAATTTTGCAATTTCAGGAGACTTTCTTTTAAAATTTGCAAATTTAGACCAATTGATACTAATTTCGGACCAAACAAAAATTTGGAGCCCTAATCCCAACTCTTCCCGCAAATAAAAAAAAATCAATTTTACAAAATTCCAATTTCACTAATTGTGGTTGAAAAATTCCCATGGATTCAAAATTATTAAAAAAAAAGGTGAGACGGAAGTTCTATTGGAATGGAAAATGCAATTACATTTATTAATTTCTCAAAATTATTTACATACCAGCCAAGAATGGTGTAAGCAACGGGGAGAACAAGCAAGGGCTTGAATCCTAATCCCAGAACGCAAAGTATGATAAGCAGATTTTTAATTGTCCAGATTTTTTTAGATTTTAAATTCGCCAAATATTTTAATAACATGGAAGGATTTTAGTGATATGACGTCTACGAAGCAATCAAGCTGGAGGATCAAGCCCGTTTGACCCGTAATTAGTATCAGTTGGCCTAAATATGCAAAACTTAAAAGAAAGAGTCCTGAAATTGCTAAAGAAAGTGTCCTGAAATTGTAAAATTTAAAAGAAAATGTCCTAAAATTGCCAGCCCGTAAAGAAAGTGTCCTCATTTTGCAAATTGCTATAAGATAGTGTCCTAAAAATTTAATTTTCCCAAATATTATTATTGAGTGTATGCTTTAGAATTAAATTGTTTCATATATGAACAACTTATAATTATTTTTAGATACACTTTACTTTAACCAATTAATGTTCTTTAAATTAAAATTAATACTCTTTGTTACCATCAATTAAATTGGCTATAACGGAAAAATTGTTTATTTAGGACACTATTTTTATGACTGTTTGTTCAATTAGAATACTATTTTTACGAGCTTGCAAGATTGAGATAATATATTTACGAACTTCCAAAATTAATTAGGACAATATAGTTACAAACTTGCAAAAATAAGACTCTTTTTTGTTTTGTCCAATTTAGGCTAAATTTTATAAAATATGGGTCGAATAAAGTTCGATTATAATATGCCAAAAAATGTTAATACATTTGCCAAAAGTAAATAATTAATAATTAGATAACCAAATTAATAAAAATATATTTATATAATGTTTTTAAAAATAAAATCTAACAATTTTTTATCGAAACCCGCGAAGTTCGCGGGGATTGTACTAGTTCAATTATATAAGCTAGATTAACCACAGTAAAAAAGCCGAAATTATATAAAGAAAATTACTAAGAAAAAATATTATCCCAGATTTATTAATTAAAGAAAAAGAAAACGTTTCCAAACAGACAGGACAGGCTCATAAAATTTTCCAGCTTCCACCATCTAGTGGAAAAACCCAAAGACTCGAAGAGAAGACTTTGCGCATTGAATTCGGGTATCATCCCACTTATCATCTTATGGGGCGCTTGGTTAGTAATCCTTCAATGGTAATGGGAATGAATATTTATTTTCATCTACGCCCTCATAAGAAAAATGATATGTTAGGGGAAGAAGTGTTCCAATGGTGACACCATTGCTAGTGTCATGCCCCAATTTTGGAATAGAAGTTCACAATAAATGGTTGTTGGTGGAGGAATGGGGGAGTGATTGTAGGAAGAGAATAGGGTAATCAAAATGGAGTAGTGATTACCTTATTTAGGAGGAGAGGTAGTGATTTTGAATTCGGGTATCATTCCACTTATCATCTTAGTTTTGCAACTGTTTGATTTTCATCCACCCAAAAAATCTTGAGCTTGTGAATCCGAAAGAACGGGAGATGCATTGGGATTAAAACCGTTTTCGTCCCGTAACTTTTTTACTTTTTCTTTTTGATCCCTCACTTGTTTAATTTTTCGATTTAGTCTCACAACAATTCAAATTTATCCAAATGAGTCTCAAGTGGCTGGAAAATATTGTTTTGGCCATGAAACAACGCTGTTCTGGTCATCCTACTCTGCCGGAAAGTACACTACAAAAAAAGTGAATTAGCGACCGATTTTCGGTCGTAAAACGTGATTAGCGACCGATTTCTGATCGAAAAAAAAATCGGTCGTTAGAAAACGGGTAGCTAATATTAGCGACCGCTTTTTGGCATCGATCGCTAATCTGCGACCGTCAAGGCGGTCGCTAATATCAGCGACCGCCTTTGGCCGGTCGCTAATATCAGCGACCGCCTTTGGCCGGTCGCTAATATCAGCGACCGCCTTTGGCCGGTCGCTGAATCTATCGGGTCATGATTTAGCGACCGACTACCGGCGGTTGCTAATTTATTTTTTTAATAAAATTAATCTTTTAATTTTATTTTGTGTGACCGACCTTGAGGGCGGTCGCTAATCAGCGAACCTGCGTAAAAAAAAAAGTGGCTCATTGGGTTCGAACCTGAGCCCATTGGGGTTCGGGCGGGCCGCTAACCACTGAGCCACTGATCCACTAGCTTATATTAGGCGAGTCATGTTGTATATAAGCCCTTGTGAGGCTTGTAGAAATAAATTGGCAAATATGCACCCAAGGGGAATCGAACCCACGACCTCCGGGTAGCCGGAAGAGGTGTGAACCACTAGGACACATGCTATTGTTGTTCGTTTATTTGCATTTAATTGTATATAACCTCAAATTGACTCCTTTTTTTTTTAAATTCATCAAATTCAATCCTTTTTGTTTCTAATTCGTTTATATATAAATATTTACTAACTTTTTTATTAATTTTATAAATTTAATATTTTAGGCTATTATAAATTATTAATTCATTAGTTTTTATACATTTAATTGTATATAATTCGAAATTGAGTCCCATTTTTTTTAAAAATTCATCAAATTCAATCCTTTTTGTTTCTAATTCGTTTATATATAAATATTTACTAACTTTTTTATTAATTTTTATAAATTTAATATTCTAGGCTATTATAAATTATTAATTAATTAGTTTTTATACATTTAATTGTATATAATTCGAAATTGAGTCCCATTTTTTTTAAATTCATCAAATTAATTTTTTTTTTCTAATTCATTTATATATATATATATATATATATATATATATATACTAATTTTTTTATTAATTTTATAAATTTAATATTTTAGGCTATTATAAATTATTAATTCATTCGTTTTTATACAATTAATTGTATATAATTCGAAATTGACTACCATTTTTTTAAAATTTCATCAAATTACTAATTAAATAAAATATTGTTTAAAATTTTTCAAAAAACATACATAAATAGTTCAAAAAAACATAAATAAATTGTTCAAAAATAGTAAATAAATTGTTCAAAAAACACAAATAAATACTTAAAAAAACATAAATAAATAGTTCAAAAAAGAATACATAAATAGTTCAAAAAACATAAATAAATTGTTCAAAAATAGTAAATAAATTGTTAAAAAAATAAATAAATAGTTCAAAAAAACATAAATAAATAGTTCAAAAAAAAATTGTTAAAAAAAAAACTCTCTCTTCTCTCTCTCTCTCTCTCTCTCTCTCTCTCTCTCTCTTCACGATCTTCTTCTGAATGATGGTTCACTGTTCCAATGATTCACGAAACCATCACATATCGATCGTCCGTTTGGTGCTCGACCCAACTCCGTCCGATTCCCATGCTCCCACCGTTTCTTCAGCCCGTAGATAATGTTTTTGTACCATTCTTGCGCTTTCACACAGAACAAGTGGTACATAACACTATCGTGGGCAGGGCCCCAAACGCACCACCTCTGCATATAAATTAAAAATAAAATATTAACAAATTAATTAAAAAATTCAAAGTTAAATTAATAATAAATAAAAAATTTATACCTTGAACTCATCAAAGTACTCCATCCTCTTTTGCTCAGACACTTGTCTACACGAGTGGGCACCATACTCAAACGTGGTCATCTTAATGACCTGTGAGACGATTGAGCTAGTCTCATGGGTTGGAACCAGCCTGTGACAACAAATGAAAAAATCAATTTAATAATATTAATATACAGTAAAACCTCGTTAAATTAATACTCGATAAATTAATAACCTCGCTAAAACTAATAATTTGTCCGGTCCCAAGTTGGGACCAGTACAAATTTGGGATCCAATCAATAAAATTATAAGATAATAATTTTTTTGAGATCCCAGTGTATATATATTGGTCCCGACGAAACTATAAATTAATAATTATTAAAAATAATCCATATATATATATGATGCACTTGAATATTCTTAAGACAACTTAGTAAAATAAGAATCTACTGTAACTTGCTTTTTCTTGAACTTCAAATCTATGTTGATCTCATCTTTAAATCTCCTTACTGCACCCAATAGTTGTGGCGTTGTCTTCTCGTACTGCAACAAAAAGTTATGAAGAGTTGTTGATGCTTGCAATGCTTCTTTTAGAGTGACCGGTTGCAAAGCTATTGAATCATCCTCTGCTTCATCATCTTCCAGATTATGAATGACACCGGCCATTATCTCTCCTAGACTCTGAACTTCGTGACATTGATTATTTTCTCCCGGAAAATCGAGCAACCGATTCACATCCATTTTGTGGTGATATTGCATACCGGTGATCAAATTCTCAAGCTCACGAATGTCTTCTCCAGGAGTTGCATCATTTGCACTTGAGTCACTTTGATTTTCCTAACGAATTTTGCAGTGTCGAAAGCAATTTGCAATTGCTTCTTGATGAACATTTTTGGTCTAAGCTGACACTGCCATATTGATAGCATCTAAAACATTGATATTTTCTGGAGATGGTATGTCTAACTCATAGCCTTCCAAAATCTTACGGTAAAATCTTTTGCGGTAATACATTTTGAAGGCTCTTATTATGCCGGCATCACATGGTTGAATTTTTGAGGTCATGTTTGGGGGTAGGAAAAATAACTCGATGTTTCGTAAACCTTGAATATTGTTTGAATGAGCTGGACAGTTATCGACTACCAAAAGGATTTTTCTTCCATGCATTTGTTCATCCAGCCAATGAACATATTCTTCGAAAAGCACTTCAGTCATCCAAGCTCTCTTGTTGGTACGGTATTGACAGTTCAAGCTATTCATATTGACATTCTTAAAACAACGGGGCTTTGCATACTTACCAATAATCCATAGTGGAATTTTTTCAGAGCCATCTTCATTGCAACAAATAACAATTGTCAACCTCTCCTTATCTTGTTTTCTACCTTCAAGTTGCTTTGTTGCAAGTGAATGATCAGCCTGTAACCTGTAAAATAAACCAGTTTCATCCATATTAAAAACATCTTTCCTTGGAAATTGATCAATTTTTTCCCTAATGGACTCCAAATTATTCTCCATATCATGCATGTCGACTGATCCACTCTCTCTGAAACGGCGATATGATTTGATACCATGCCTTGATTTGAATTTCTCAAGCCAACCTTGTGAAAGACGATGATCTGCGGGATCCTCTGGATGTAAAAGCTTAAGCGCCTCATTCGCCTTCTCTAAGATTAGCTCCCCGGTTATATTCACACGCTCTTGATGTTGGAGAAACCACTCATAAACAACCTTCTCAAGGTCCGGATACTTGGCTGATTTCTAACGCTTAGACGACCCACCTTTCTCAAAGTCAGATGATAGGAATTCTGCAGATCCCTTAAGAGTGTTCAAAATTGTTGCTTGGCTAACTTTCAAATTGAAAGATTTTTCAACCCATTTCACCAAATCATTCTGAGTGCATCCAGGTTGATCTCTCTTATACTCACATACCATCTTTCGTTGTTGGTTGGTCATAGTTGATTTTTGAATTCCTTTTAGATGAGTGGCCATTTTTGTGTGTGATTTACCAAGATTCCAATGGATAAATATATAGTGCTGACTTCTATCCATGATTCAATGCACAAATGTTAGTCCAATGAATCATATTTTTGTATTTTCCAAAACTAATTAATTTGAACAAGCCATTCCAACTTCCATGTGAGTTTGTGTTCATGGAATTCTACTAGTACATTTGTATTTTAACTTAATTTTCATCAATAACTATGCATGTATACTTAAAGTTACTAGTCAATTGTAACGTGTGTTGCACGTTATATTTACTTTGCTCGTATAGTTGACGTGTTTTTTTAGACTTGTGTGTCAAGTTGAACTGAAAGAATGATGAAGTGAAGAAGAAACTTCTGCTGTGAAATATAAAAAGAAAGTTCTCTTATATGTTTTTGGAAACTTCTTATTTATTTTTTTACATTAGAATCTTGTTGTATGTAATATTTTTTACTAAATATTTCTCGTTTGATTTGATCGAGACTATCATATCCATATTTGGAAATTTCATTGGAGATCGTGACATATAATTGCCCATGAGAGAAGACATACTCTGAGAAGTACACTCCAACCTTCTCGGTCCTTGTGTCTTGCTTATTGTCATTGCAAAATGCAAAGCAACCACAAATGGGGGAATTGTTTTCTAATGAACTTGAAAGGGTGCCCTCGTCATTTGTTGGGCTCAATGTTATGCGCAAAATGAATACTTTGTTTTAGATATGTTCACTGTCGTAATTTTTGTATGAATCAAATGTCTGTTGAATCCTCAACAAAATAAGCAGCTTTTGTTGCAAAGTTCATTTGCTTGGTCCAAATTTCTCAGCAACATGATCGAACAATTTTCTTTCAGTACCAAATGATGAGGAATTCCATTTGGCAGTAAAGAAATCTGAAATTCTTTTTTATTAAAGAAGTGAAATTAACGCATTTAGTGGCAATCTTAAAAAAAAAATTTAAAACGAAAATTGATTTTTGCTCATCTAAATAGAATTCAAATTTTATTTATCACAAAAACTTACTTTATGATCGCCACATAGTCGGCGCTATTGTTGGTAAAGTCAAGGACTTTCTCATCCTCTTCCTCGTAGTTGAGAAGCTCCTCCTCGTACATTTCATTGTCCTTTACTTCACTTATTTTTTACTTTAAATAAAACAAACGCCTTAAAATTCTAGCAAGAATGCAAACTTGGTAATTTTAAATTTTGAAGACGTAAAAGATAAGTGAGAAAATTGCAGTACTGGAGTTTCGATGCGTACGTTGAGCTTAAAAAATTGGTCAAAATAGTCCCGTGAGAATGTACTTAAATCCTTAGTAACCGAGTTTCAATGGAGCTAATGAAAAATAAGGATACTTATTTTTTTAGGGTTAAATGAAAATAAAATCACAACCTTACTGCAAATTGCAATCTAATTTAAACTTCCGATTCTTTGAAAAAAAAAAACTTTAACTTAACATTTGGTTGCAATTCTAACCAAAAGACAAATTTCAATTAGCCTGAAAATGATGATTATTTATGCGTTATCATTTGAACCAATCTAAATATATTAATACAATTAGATCATTCATTGTTAGATAAGTGGAACATCAATTTCGAACAATAAAAAAATTACTCGTTGGTTTGAATCACCACAAAATGTTATGTTGGAGTTTTGTTTGTAAAATTTCATAAGCCTAGACTAAATTGCAATTTGCAAAAAAGTTGTGATTTTATTTGCAATTAACCTTTTTTCAATGAGGACGAAGGTATTAGAATAGGTTGCAACATGTGAGCAGAAACTACAAGGTAAAAATGATGGAAAATGTAATCTTAATCAATACTTGCTCGTTACTGTAATGTGAGTCAATAATGAAGGGTTTCACTCTTAATATTTCTATTTAGACAAACTTGAAAAACTATTACAAGTAGCTTGTTGAAACCAAGAAATCTACTCAATTTTTTTTTAAATAATAATTGCACTCCTAATCGCCCACTTTTGATATATAAACTTAAAAGGAAAAATCATGTTGAATGTTTTGTGATATATAAGGCATGATTCACACATTTAATCTTACACATATAGATCAAAATTAGTGAAAAAATTGTCATTTTTTTAGTATACTCCTAAAGATGCAAGACACATCTCAGTTTTATGGATCTGACAAATAAAAGTATATTTGAAGACGGTAAGACATTTTTCATATTAACAAATTATGCATATTCTATGAGCGCCCCAAGGCCATTTACACAATCAAAAGCTTCGGCTGTTAATTTCCAAAGACAAATAAAATATACTAATGAGATACTTATAAGTACTTATAGTATAAAACATTCATAGTTTATATATAAATGCCTGAAGCATAACTGAATAGGGACAAACAAACAATTAAGCCAAGAATTAATTAAGTCACTATTTACCTTGGCTACCCATTGTCGAAATAAAACAACATTTACAAAACCAGCTCCAGCAACCAATCTATAATTTCTGACCTCCTTAATGGCCTAAAGGGCAAACAATTAAGACCATTACATATTAAGGAAAAATTCTCATTTGGTCCCAAGAGAATTGGTGCAAAACACTTTTGGTACATTTGTGTGAAAGTGATCTTTTTTTTTTTTTTTTTTGCAGTTTTGGTCCAATTCGTTAATTTTCAGGACCAAACCTGCAAATTTGTCTTATCTTTTGGGACCAAAATTGCAATCTATCCATACTCTTGGGATCAAAACTACAGTTTATCCTAGTGTCTTGAGACCAAAACTGTAAAAAATAAAACTACGGGACCAAAAGTGTAAAAATTTACCATTTTGAAATGAACCCATTATCTTGGGACCAAAAGTGTAATTAATTCTCTTTCATATTATAAAGCATCGACCGAATATATAAGAATTGTAGCATGATAGCAAACTAATAATTAGAACATACATGGTATATTAACAAAGCATATATATTCATCTCAACCACTTCTATTGGTTTTGGACCCTTGAACTGTGTATCTTTCCCTCACTTTTGACAACAAGCCCATGGCATTATTATTGTAGCAAGAAAGATTATGAATTGCAAATCTATCACTACTTTACGCAAAAATAAACAAACAATCTAAAGAAAAACATAATCATTTTAAACATACAAAAGATTATGTCACAAAATGGAAACAAAAGGTGATAAAAAGCTAATGTTTCACAGATTACCTTCAAAAAAATTTGTAAGAAGCTCAATGAACTCTTTAAATCCAGCATCCCCATGATGGTCTGGACTACACGTTTTTCTCTAGAAGGCCACAGTGAAAACAGGGATTTAAATAAGAATTTGCATAAATATGACAATGAAAGATTGTGTCAAAACGTTACATCATAGAACAAATAAGAGAATGGAATATATAGAGACAAATTTTGTCTTTCTCTTGGAGTGTAAGCAATGCCAGAGTTTTCAATCCCGATGTTAAGTCACTCTTTGGTCCATCCTTTTGTTGTTCTAATATGGGAGTGAAGTTGCACAAAACAACAGATGAATAAAATGATAAAATTGTGTTTACAATTTATTTTATTTTCAACAATTTCTGAAAAGTGGTAACACACATTTCAAAGTCCAGAAATTCCTTAAATCTAACTGGCGAGTCATCTAATATAAACCTTAAACAAATACTTTTCACATCACTAAATAAATTCCAGAGCAAAATATCACGTATTTCATACGCCATTCCTAAAGGTAGCAATAAATAGGATGTGTCAACTTGAGCAGAAATTAGGATTTTTGTCGAAAATTACCAGCGAAGGTGGAGTGAAAGAAAATAATATCAATAAAATAAACATAAGAGTAGTGTGGGTGTTAACACACTAAAGCTAATCTTAGATCCAAAAATCCCCTAAACCTAACCGATTAGTCATCTAAACTAAACCTTAAACATATACTTTTCACATCACAAAATAAAACCCAAAACATAATATCACAGATTTCATACGTCATTCCTAACCTTCTTCATTCCCGAAGGTAAATCTTTAGAATTATGGCATTAAACCTTTAGAATATTGCAATTAAATCGTAAACTTTAACTTTTTGGCAAATTAGACTTTCGGGCAGCTTTCCTTGTGCCCGAATCTGGTGCCACTCAATTCTTCCATTTCCATAGATTCTCGAGTTCTCTCTTTACAACTCATATGGAGTTTCCCTATCTTCCCATTATCATGAAGCCTATGCAAAATAGAAGAAACAAAATCAAGATTTATCCTTTTGCAACAAATTTACAAGTAGATGAAGGAATTAGGGGATATTATTTGGTTACATGATATTTTTAAGATCTGATTTTGCCAAAAATCGGAGAAACGCTGAATCAACACAACACTTTCCTTGCGGTTCCCCTGCTTCTCCCTACCATTCTACCCCCTCCTCCCAGAATATTCGCTCGGATTTTTCCTCTATCGCTTTAGTCTTGGTGCATGATAAGAATAAGGAACTATCTGCAGAAAGTGAACCTGAAAAGATAACAAATATGTAAAACATAAACCGAGAATTGGAGCAAGATAATCCTATTCAGATATAACTTACAAAAGAATATAGCTCTCCCACACTGTTCTGAAAGGGGGTACCACTTAAAGTCCATTTATTTTAAACGATCAATTGCAAAACGTCGAAGTTAACAACAAAGAGAAAAAAAGGGAACAAATTATAGAGACGGGTGAAGCAGTACCTGAAATTTCATGGGTTTTTGTTTCATTATTCAACGATTAAGGAGAGCAGAGACATTGGGACTCCAAGCCCAGGGCGAATACTCTGTCCGATCTTGCTCGCCAGATCACTCCAGTATATACTGTCTCTAAGGAAAAAAACAGTTGAGTTCAAGGAAGAAGAGAAGAGAACAATACTGAATTTGTATCAGTATATATTTTATATCATATAAAAGAAAAGAAAAAAAATCTGATTCACGAGTACAACATCTTATATTCTCATACCATAGGTAGTATAATAATTTGAAAAATACCTGCTTGAGAAGACCTGAGGAGAAATTTGCATTTGAAGGGGATGATTTACATTCTTTTGAAATCTAAAGAGACAGATGGTAATCATAGGTATAAGAAATACAATTAAATTGTCATAAGATAAATCAACAGACTATAAATTTGAATAGATGTCTCAATCATGTCGTGGCCTCATAATCTATAATGTAGAAACTACCTGTGGTCGGAAACTGTATGTTTTTGCCTTAGTCCCTCAACAAACAAATTCAATTGCAGCACCATTCAGTAGGAACATATAATTTAGATATGGAAATACTTTTAGATAATTGTTTATCTCAACATACACCCATTATGATCATTCTTGCACTTCAAGCATCCCATGTAATCAATTGATTCAATTTCTAAAAAGAGAGTTTTTCAAATAGTTTCCTAATACTGCCACTCTAAAATCATAAACCATAAAATTCTGAAAACCAAAGTGTTTCATATTCTAAAATTCAAAAAAGAAAAAGAAAAAAAAGGATCAAGCCTGCTTATCCGACCTAAGCAGGGGCCGAAGTCCATCCAAATCTAAACCGGCAAGATCAGCCTACTCTTACAAAAAAATATAACTTGAATTCAGGGCTTCAAATTCGACACAAAGAAATAAATTTCTAGAAACAAACTAAACCATTCAAAAAATTGCAATTAGGTTGTTGAGACATTGCACGAAGACATTAGAGAGAAAGAATTAATTGCATACCTGAATCACCAAAAGAAAATGAAATTAACACGGGATCTGTATACCGAGACTGGTAGGCCGAGATTAGAAGATCAAGCGATGGATGTAGGAGGACAAATCGCAAAGGATTATGTCCAGCGATTGGTGTGGTGGTTATGCGGTTAGATAGATTCGGAGGAAGGGTGGATCGGAATAAGGCAGGGTGAGAAGAAAATGAACAGTATAAATCGAATATCGAATAAAAAAAAATCAGAAACACAAATCATAAAATCATAAGCAAATCAATTGTCTCTCTCATCAAGAGATCATCACCTAAACAATTAACTTGTCTTGATATTATTCCTAATAAGTCACTGTGTTTCAAACAATAAAAGGAGCTTTAACTGTAAATATTAAATTCCAAAGCATACCATGCTATTTCATAAAGTCACCACATATGTACCGTAGAAGGTATAAAAATGGTATGGAAAGAAAAAGTGTTTGACATAGTAGAGGAAAATGAATGATAACTCACTTTTTTATGATCCACTATATGCCTCCCGTTTTGGAGACGAACAATGGAGATTGTGTAGAGTAGCGGCAGCGAAACCCGCAACATTAAACCGTAGGGAAGCGCCGTAAAATTCGGGATGGAGTAGCGTGGTGGTAGCAGTCGTTTCACTTCCGAGATCAAATGGTGTCGTTTGATTTGGAGGTACTAAGGAAGGCGAGGGGTTGGGAAGAGAGTTGAGAAGGGTTAAAATGACCGGGCAAGAAAAAGTAGAGGGCAGTTTTGTCCAAAAATGTTTCTCAATGCATTGTCATTTTTTAATATAGTATAGAAGTATAGATTCAAAGAATTTGGAACTTTGAAGGTCAATTGTACATATACGTTAAAACCTCTTTAAATTAATAAATTATTAATTTATTGATATAATAATATCTCTATAAATTAATAAAATCCTCCGGTTCCAACATTATTAATATATATAGAGGTTTTACTGTATATAATTAAAAATATACATAATTCATTAAAAATACTTACTTGTTGTCGACTACAATGACACTGAGACGATTATCTTGAACTGGGTTCATCTGTAATAATTATAAATTCAACTAATTAAACATCAGCGTAACTATAATATAACTATCCTACAAACATATACAATATTGTCTGAAAATTATATAATATATAAATATAATCATTTCCCACAAACATTTGTATGCTTAAATTAAATGATGAATGATGTATGTGACAATATTACTATCAAATCAACAAATTTTAGTGAAACAACTAATACTTTCATCAATATAACCAAAATATAGAACTAACATTATTTAGTCAAACACAACTAATATTTTTCAATGAAAGAACTCATACATTTTAAAGTGGTTCTGACATGCACATTAAATAAAAGGTAAATGTACGCATAAAATCTACACACATACGCATTAACAGATTCTATCACAGCATGACCTACTATAATATTTTCAATTGCACTTAACAGATTTTGTCACAACAGGACCTACTATAATATATAATAATTTACTTATTCACATACACATACACATAATTTCACATACGCATAAAATCTACACACATACGCATAATTTACTTATTTACTCACTATATATAATTCATAAAATAAATTAAAAAAATTGTAACTAAATTTCCATTGAAATTGATAAATAATTGTAATTTTCATTTCCTATGTGATCATATTTGCAAATGCACTTAACAGATTCTGTCACAACAAGACGTACTATAATATATAATAATTTACTTATTCACATACACATACACATAATTTCACATACGCATAAAATCTACACATATACGCATAATTTACTTATTCACTCACTATATATAATTCATAAAATATAATTTTACAAAAATTTACACGGTTAAAAAAATTTGAAAACTCACAGTTAATTTTTATGTAGAAGTTGGCGGCGGCGGAGGACAAGGTGGCGGCGGCGGCGGAGGAAAAGTTTTATGAGTATGTAAAATGGCGTACGGAGGAGAAGATATTTATAATTTTTTAAAAATGATCTAATTCCCGATATTTGGTCTTTTTGTCCGAATCGGACGGTTCAGTTTGACCAATTTAGGATTTGCGATTGCTATACCTCCCGCATTAATGACCCTCAACCGTTATCAACACGGGTCAAACGTTACAAGTTGGCGGTCGCTAATCAAGCGGTAAAAATTATTGGTCAGTTTTGACCGTCTTTTGAGTTTTAGCAACCGTTTAGGTGGTCGTAGGCGGTCGCTAATCTTTCGATTTAGCGACCGTCCTTTATGGCGGTCACAAATATTTTAAATTTGAGACCGGTGGTCTTTTCGGTCGCTAATCGGTCGCTAATACATTATTTAGAGACTGACTTTTAGGCGGTCGCTAATTCCGGTCGCTAAAACGTGAGTTTTTTGTAGTGGTAGTAGCATGTGACCTGCACATGACCCAAACTACGTCGTTTCATGCATTTTCCGGCCATTTGGGACTGATTTAGGTAAATTTGAATTGTTGTGGGATTGAATCGAAAAAGTAAATACGTATGGGACAAAAAAAAAGTTAAACACATACGGGACGAAAACGGTTTTAAACCCGAGATCACTTGTTTTGGCAGTTTTTAAAACAGTGGTTGGAATGTTGAGCTCATCTGCACTACAGGAGGTCAGTCTCATTTGGGGTTTGAAGGATGACATCGACAGACTTGAAAGTACATTTGGTACGATCCAATTTGTGATTCATGATGCAGAGCTCAAGCCGAGGAAGAGCCAGCCCATACAGAATTGGCTCTGGAAGCTGATGCTGAAAACATACTTGATCGGATAGCTACTGAGGGACCACTGAAGAAGGGCCAATTCTGAAAAAGGCAAGCTGCATCGACTAAACTCGTTCCTTTCTTTGAGAAATCTATTATTATTTCGTTTGAGAATGTTGGATGAAGTGAAAAATATAACGAAAAAATTTATATGCCTTGGCAGAGGAGAGACATAAGTTCTATCTGGGGGAGAGTATTGTGGAAAATCGATTTGGGGTGACATCGGAGAGTAGAATTACTACTTCTCTTGTGAATGAATCTAAAATCTTTCCAAGGCATGAAGAGAAAGAAGTCATGATCCTTGTTGGGGTTGTGGTGAAGATGATTTGTGTGTCCATGCGATACAGGGAATGGGTGGGCTTGGCAAAACCACACTAGCCTAGATGCTGTATAATGATCAAAGGACAAAGAGCCGCTTTGGTTTGCGAATTTGAGTTTGTGCGTCTGATGATTTTAGTGTGGCCGGAATAGTGAGAGTGATACACTTTGTATTATTAGAATTATCACTATTATTATAATTAAGTCTTGTAATTTAAGTTAATTAATAAATTGGTCCATGGGCTTAGTTTCTTAGAGCTTAACTTAGGATAAGAGTTAGGGAGTTTATATATATGTTGTGTATCCTTGTAGTGGAAGGACAGTCTTTGAGGCATGCGACAAAAATAGCTCTCGTTGGTTCTTTCTTTTCTTTTACAAAGTGTTATATTTTTCTATTTCTCATCCCCTTCACTTCAACAGAGAGCCATTCTTGAATCTGTAGAAGGAGGTGGCTGCAATATCTCCGCGTTGGATCCACCGCAGCGTCGGCTCCAAGAAAAGTTAAGGGAAAAAAATATATGTTGGTTTTGAATGATATCTAAAATGAAATCATATTATGAGATGAACTGAAACAAGTTTTAAGATGTTGGTCAAAAGGCAGTGTGCTTGTCCTAACAACCCGGATTCGAGAAAGTAGCTTTTATGATGGCTTCTACAGCCATACATCATATTAATTACTTATCCGAAGATGATTCTTGGTCCTTATTCTAAAAGAGAGCCTTTTCGATTGGAGAGGGAGAGGGGAAATTCATTGCAATCGGGAACGCCATAGTGAAGAAATGTGGTGGTGTGCCTTTGGCGACTAAGGCTTTAGGCAGCCTCGTGAAATTTAAATCCCAAGTAGGAGAATGGGTAGCAATTAAAAAAAAGTGAAATGTGGCATCTCTCAGATGATGAAAATGCCATCTTACCCGCTTTGAGGTTAAGTAATTATGACAATCTATTGCCACACATGAGACAGTGTTTTGTCTATTGCTGCATATTTCCCAAAGATTATAGGATGGAGGAGGACGAGCTGATCCAACTTTGGATGGCAAATGGGCCCAACTCATGACATGCACCTTATGTTAGAAATTAAACTTGATACATGAATTAATATTAAATATGCACTTTGACTAATATTCATGAACCATTGGTCAAACATTCATGTATCTCAACTAAGACTAGTACATGAACTTTGATTAATGAAGAGTTATCTAGATTATTCCATGTAGTAGTATAAATAACTTTGTAATGTGAGGAATGAAATCAAGTCAAATTTTCACAAGAAAAATTATTTGAGTGACTTCCTCTTCTCTCTACCATATTCAAAGTTTTTCTCATCACCTTCCAACAAAGTGGTATCAAGAGCTAATGGCGTCAAAATCCATTGCCTTTCAATACCCGCAACTTACGAAACTCAACTACGAAAATTGGTCTCTTAGAATGAAGGTCATTCTTGGATCCCAAGGAGTATGGGATATTGTTGAGAACAGTTTTATAGAGCCTGTAAATTTGGCAACTCTACCTACAAATCAAAAGGAAGCATTAGAGAAGGAAAGAAAGAGAGATCAGTGTGCTCTCACCATCATCCATCAAGGGTTGGATGAGGATATGTTTGAGAAAATAGCCAATGAAACTACATCGAAGAAAGCTTGGGACAAGCCGCGTAACTCTGTCATGGGTGTATATAAGGTGAAAAAAGTTCATCTTCAAACTCAAATGGCTGAGTTTGAGTCACTCTTGATGAAGGAGTGAATCTATCTCCGATTACCTGGGGAGAGTTTTGGCCATTGTAAACCAAATGAAGAGGCTTGGAGAGACGATGACGGATGTTCGAGTAATTGAGAAGATACTCTGCTCACTCAACTCAAAGTTCAACTATGTTGGGGTTGCAATAGAAGAATCGAAGGACTTGGAGACAATGACCATTGATGAACTTAATGGGTCATTACAAGCATACGAAGAAAGGAAGAACCGTGGCAAGTCGGAGCAATCAGAACAAGTACTACAAACAAGAACGAGTTGGAGAGGAATAAGTAATTCCGGTAGAAGTCGAGGGCAAGGACGAGGTAGAGGTTGAGGATTTGGACGTGGCTACAATCAAGAAAAGAATGAGCAGCAACAACCTTCTCAATCAGAAAAAAGCAAGGGTGCAGATGGCGTTTGACGCTAAGCAGGCGGTATATGGCCGCCGAGGTTTTGTTTTTTTTTCTTTTTTTTATTATTAAATATATTTTGTTTAATGTTTATCAAAGTAATAAAGCTCCATATTTCCAACTTAATTTGTATATTATCCAAGTTAATAATTAAATTAATTAAGTAATATTAAACACATCTCCAACAAAATGTCCAAATTAATAAACTACCACATTCACAATCCACATATGTGCAACTTGTTATTTTCCTTTTAATTTTCCTTTTTTTTAATTATATAACATCTTATAGTTATTAAAAATTGAAAAAAAAAATCATAGGTGTTGCCTACCGCCGAGGCCGCCTAAGCGCCGCCGAGACCGCCTAGGCACCGCCAAATGCGGCTTCCACCAAATACGACCGCTTTGCATTAATCGTCGGCGGTAGATGCTGACAAGCGCCTAGGCGGCCTGCATTTACATCACTGGAAAAAAGTAACCAAAATTTCATGAGAGGTCGTGGAAGAGAAATAGGAAGAGATAATTATAAATCTCATATTGAGTGTTATTCTTGTCACAAGACTGGACACTACACCTCAGAGTGTCAATCTAACATTGAAAATGAAGAAACAAATCTAGTGGAGACAAGGAAGATGATGTTGAGCATTTATTGCTTCTTGCACTAAAGGAAGATTCCAACATGAAAGAAAATACATGGTATCTTGACAACGGCGCTAGCAATCACATGACGGGTGATAGAAGTAAATTTGTGGTGCTCGATTCAAGCAAGAAAGGCTTTGTGAGTTTTGGAGACAATACGAAAGTGAAAATTGAAGCCAAAGATACAATTCTTCTTGAAACAAAAGATGGTGGTTATAGAGTTCTACGTGATGTGTATTATGCTCCAAAGTTGACCAACAACATTTTGAGTATTGGTCAATTTTTGGAAAGAAACTACAAGATTTATATGGAAGATCGTACGCCCTGGATTCGAGATCAAGATTCTAACCTCATTGCTAAGGTCTCTATGACTAAAAATCGCATGTTCTTGCTGAATTTAAGGAATTGTGGACCTATGTGCTTAAAAACATGTGCTCAAGATTCATCGTGGATTTGGCATATGAGGTTTGGCCACTTGAATTTTGGTGGACTAGCCCTAGGAGAACACAAGATGGTGAGGGGGATTCCAAAGATTGATCATCCAGATCAATTGTGTGAAGCATGCTTACTTGGTAAACATCCGAGGAAGAGCTTTCCAAAGCAATCCATCTCAAGAGCCACAAAGCCACTTCAACTTGTTATGCCGATGTTTGTGGTCCGATTAAGCCGCATTCTTTTGGTAAAAGCTCATACTTTATTCTTTTTACTGATGATTTCAGTAGAAAGACATGGGTATATTTTTTGAAAAATAAATCCGAGACATTTGAACTATTCAAAAATGTTAAAGCACTTGTTGAAAAAGAAAGTGGACATAAAATTCATGCATTGAGAACTGATAGGGGTGGAGAATGTATGTCTAATGAGTTAAACATTTTTTGTGAGATGCATGGAAGTCGTCGTACTTTGATAGCTCCCAGGTCACCCCAGCAAAATGGAGTAGCCAAGAGAAAAAATCAGTGTTGCAGAAATCGGCTTAGGCGGCTCTAAATCGCCGCGATTTTTGCCAAATCGGCCATATTAGGTGCGTCAATGACTAAACGCCGCCTAGGCGCCCTCGGCGGCCACGACGGCCCTAAGCGGCCAGAAAAGTTATTTTTTAAATTAAAATTTGAAATGAAATATTAAATTGTGACCTACTGTAACCATTTCCCATTTCTTGTCCACCAAATCCTCTAACTCCAAAACATTCGCAGCCCAGGCGCCACCCACATGGCCGCACCGCAGCCCAGGCCGTGGCCTACGCTGTCGTCGTTCGCAACCCAGGCTGTCGCCCACACCGCAACCCCGTTCGCAAATTAAATCACCCTGTACGCGACTCTCTCCGCCAAATCGGCCATATTAGGTTATCTTTATGTTCTGCTAGATTCTCTAAACCGTCGCAATTTCACAAAAATGTTATGCCCTTTTATTTATTCTATAAATTGCTCTGCCCTTTGAATTTGAATTCACAAAAATGCTATGCCCAATAAATCAGAAAATGAATTGCTCTGCTGTTTATGCTCTTTAAAAAAAAAACCTAGGTGGCGCCTAAGCGCTAGTCGGCCACTTACTGTCCGACTAGCGATTTCCGATTTCTGCAATATTGGAAAGAATAGGACAATACTCAACATGGCGAGGAGCATGTTAAACCAAAAAACATGCCGAGAGAGTTTTGGGCCGAATATGTTGCTTGTGCTGTGTATCTTTCTAATCGGAGCCCAACTAAGAGCTTGAAGAACGTGACACCTCAAGAAACATGGAGTGTATGGAAACCAACAGTGTCACATTTACGAGTATTTGGATCCATTGCTTTTGCTCATGTTCATGAGCAAGAAAGATCCTAATTGGATGATCGGAGTAAGAAGCTTGTTTTCATTGGATATGATGAGAGTACCAAGGGATACAAACTGTACAATCCAATCACTAGGCGACTTGTAATCAGTAGAGATGTGGAGTTCAATGAAGATGCATCATGGGATTGGAGCACTGAGGAAGAAAGAGGATCTTATGATTATATTCCTTACTTTGATGATGAACATGAAGGATTTGGAGAGTTTACTCCACCACCACTCCTTCGGCACCTGGATCCCCACTCTCAGGATCATCCTCAGGAGAAAAGACTCCGAGATATCGAAGTCTTGTTGATATTTACAATAACACTAAGATAATTGATGAAACAAATATGATTTGCTTATTTGCAGATGCTGAACAACTTAGCTTTGAAGAAGCAAATAGAGATGAAAAGTGGAGACAAGCTATGGATGAAGAAATTCATTCCATTGTGAAGAATGATACTTGGAAGTTGGTTTCTCTTCCAAAAGGTCATGAAGCAATTGGAGTTAAATGGGTGTATAAAACAAAGAGGAATGCCAATGGAGAAGTACAACGATACAAAGCGCGGTTAGTTGCTAAAGGCTACAAGCAGAAATAAGGCATTGATTATGATGAAGTGTTTGCACCGGTAGCTCGTTTGGAGACCATTCGCTTATTGATATCTCTTGCCGCCCAGAATCATTGGAAGATTTATCAGTTGGATGTAAAATCCGCTTTTCTAAATGGGTATCTTAATGAGGATGTTTACATCGAGCAACCAATTGGATATGTGGTTGAGGAACCAGAAGATAAAGTGTTGAAGTTGAAAAAAGCATTATACGGGCTTAAACAGGCCCCGAGAGCTTGAAATTGTCGTCTTGATAATTACTTGCATGAAAATAGTTTTCTTAAATGTGTCCATGAGCACACTCTCTATGTGAAAAAGAAAGATGGTGATTTTATTATTTGTTTGTGTTTATGTAGATGAGTGACATGGGACTTATGTCCTATTACTTGGGAATCCAAGTAAAACAAATGGAGAGTGACATTTTTATTTCACAAGAAACATATGCAAGAAAGCTTTTGAAGAAATTCAATATGCTCAATTGCAAACCAGTGAATACTCCAATGCTTTTTGGCGCACAGTTGAGGAAAGAAGAAGAGAAGATTGATCCAACTGCATTTAGAAGTCTTATTGGAAGTCTACGATACTTGAGTTGTTCAAGACCGGTTATTTTGTATGTTGTTGGAGTTGTGAGTCGTTTTATGGAGAATCCTGTTGAATATCACAGGTTAGCTGCTAAAAGAATACTTCGGTATATCGAAGGGACTCTTGATTATGGATTTTTTTATTCATCCTCTAACGAGTACGTGTTGAAGGGTTTTTTTGATAGTGATTTTGCCGGAGACATTGACGATAGAAAGAACACAACTGGTTTTGCATTGTTTTTGGGAGATCATGCAATTTCATGGAATTCAAAGAAGCAAGCTATTGTGACACTTTCCAGTTGTGAATCTGAGTATGTAGCAGCTACGAGAAGATTATTGAAGGAACTTCACTTGGAGCAAGAATATTCTACAAGATCATGGTTGATAATAAATCAGCCCAAAGTTTGGCAAAGAATCCAGTTTTTCATGAACGGAGCAAGCACATTGATACCCGATATCATTTTATTCGGGAATGCGTTGCGAAGGAAGAGGTTGAGTTGGAGTATGTGAAGTCCAAGGATCAAGTTGCTAATATCTTTACTAAACCGCTCAAATTTGATGATTTTCAGAGATTGCGATTCATACTTGGAGTCCGGAAGCATCAAGTTTAAGGAGGAGTGTTAGAAATCAAACTTGATACATGAATTAATATTAAATATGCACTTTGACTAATATTCATGAACCATTGGTCAAACATTCATTTATCTCAATTAAGACTAGTACATGCACTTTGATTAATGAAGAGTTATCTAGATTATTCCATGTAGTAGTATAAATACCTTTGTAATGTGAGGAATGAAATCAAGTCAAATTTTCACAAGAAAAATTATTTAAGTGACTTCCTCTTCTCTCTACCATATTCAAAGTTTTTCTCATCACCTTCCAACACCTTACTGGTCAGTTGATGTTCAAGGAGTTCGTATGGAGATCATTCTTGAGAGAATATGTCAGCATAAATTACAAGGGTAACCTAACCTGTAAAACGCATGATCTAATGCATGACTTAGCATCAACTGTAATGATGCATGAAACCTATATCCTAGATCGTAAGAAGCTTCAAATTCCTAAAACACTTTGTCATTTGTCTTTTCACTCTCGGTCATCTTGGGATTTTCCTAATGACAAGGGTACACTAAAACTTCCTATTGATCCTTCTTTGCCTAAGTTTTGTTTGCAAATTAGAACATCTTAGATACCTTGCAATGTGGTGCAACAACATGAAATGTTTGCCTGAATCTTTGACTCATCTCCATAACCTTCGGACATTGAAGCTTGTAAATTGTCATGAGCTTCTTTGAGCTGCCTAATGGTTTGAAAGTGATGAGAAATCTTTGTTTTCTGGAGATGCAAGGTTTTGATTCACTTCTTTGTACACCGCCTGAACTCAGAAATTTAACTTGCCTGCGTAGGCTAAGTATTTTCATTGTTGGTCAGGATGAGGCTCACCAAATAGACCAGATAAAGGATCTGGAATTAGAAGGTGAATTGAGCATACAGGGGCTTGATAATGTCACAACTTTGCAAGGTGCCACAAGGGCCAACTTGATGAAAAAATCGAACCTGACCTGTTTAAGTTTATCTTGGAAAGAAGGCATCAAAATGAAGTGTGCAGAACATTTTGAAAGGGTCTCCAACCACACCACAATATTGAGAAGATATCCATTGCATCGTATCATGGTTTCAAGTTTCCAAACTGGATGTCCACTTCAGTTTTTGGGCGAATAAAGGAAATTTGTTTGCAGGACTGCCCCAGATGTGAATACCTTCCACCATTGGGGAAACTGCCCTCTCTCACTAGTCTTAGGCTCTGCAGTATGGATTCTATCAAGTGTTTGGATGGTGAATGTTACGGAGATGACGAAACAACTTCATTTCCTGCACTATCAAGTCTCACTATTACTAACATGCCATTCTTTGAGAGATGGACCCTAAATTCCGTTAAGAGCTTTCCTTACTTAGAAAGTTTAGATATAAACCTGTGTCCGAAGTTGGCTGGACTACCAGAGCTACCAACTCTCAAAAGTTTGATGATAACTAGCAGCAGCACCTCGATTCTTAAATCCATAACGTTTCTTCCTTCACTTGTATCACTTATCATATTTGGCTTTGCTGAACTGGATGTTATGCCAAGAGGGTTACTGCATAATCACAAGGAACTGGAATTCCTACAAATAGGTTCATTGGCTGTCCGGACAGTGTCAAACGTGCTGGATAATCTCTCTGCTCTCAAGACCTTGGCTATTGATAGTTGCCATAATCTTGAATTTCTTCCCGAGGACTTCAAGTACCTCACTTCTCTGGAGAAGACAGACATTCGTGGGTGTGATGGTCTTAGATCATTCCCAATATATTTATTAGAAGGCTTGTGTTCCTTGAGATCATTATCTTTTCAAAACTGCAAGAAACTGAAGCCTTTGTCGGGACCACTAGCACAGTCACCACTAACCCTGGATCATTTGGTGTTACATGGGCTCCCAGAGCTCGAATGTTTGCCTGAAAATGTGCAACTGTTAAGATCACTCACGGAATATAATATATGTCTGTGTAAAAGATTTTGTCTTTTGCCGATCTGGCTGGGGCTGCTTGAGGCACTGTCAGTAATAAGGATTCAGTATTGTGAGAAATTGATCTCCTTGCCTGATGAATTTAAGGGTCTCAAGTCGCTTAGAAAGCTAGAAATAAAGGGATGCACACAACTTGGAAAAGAGATGTAAGAAACCAAAGGGTGAGGACTGGCCCAAAATATCACACATCCCCATCACCAAAATCAATTACAACGTCATACAACACCTGGACTAAAGTTTGGCTGAGATTCCAGGTTACTTTATTTGTCTCGAAATTTTGTAATTTCATGTAACTAGATATGCGACTATTATTGTAACAAATAGTTTAATCATGATTAATTACAAATATATATATTTGTACTTGAAGTCAGCTTATTAAAATTTGGCAATTTCACGTGCCTTAACTAAGAATAATCCATCAAGGTAGACAAATTGTAGTAGCTGCATGAGGTCACAATTCATTCCTCTCTATCTTTAGAATTTTTTAAAAGCTATAATTATGTTAATGTATTGCACTATAACATACAATTCACGGCTACATCCTAGCTCCTTTTGTAGGTCTCGGTTATAACAGAATGGTGAAATATTATATCTGGTGAACAAAAGTGGAGGTGCACAGTTGGTACCTATTTATGCTTTATATTTTGTTAGTAAAAATGATATTAACTCAGCAATGTTGTTTTGGGATAAGTCAGATTGTGAGTTACAGCGTAGGAATTTTATTTTCATGTTAATTTGGTTGGAATTTCAGCTGTATTTGTATAGGCAGGAGTATAAAAGCCGAGTATGCATTTAGTGTAATTTCAGCTTTGAGATATTTGAAAAAAGTTGCTGCGAAGGAATCTTCCATCTTCCTTTCAATTTTATCCAGATTTTGCATCTGAAGAACCTGGAATGCTGTTGCAGCTATATCTTCGTCGCAGTCGCAAGAACAGAACATAACCTGACTGTAAGTTTCACTTGGTTTTCAATCATTTGAATTTTATAACCTATATAAAGCAGATTTTTTGACCACGAATTCTTTGGTGTAATCTAGAAGAAGGCCTGTCTAACACAAGTTAGGGATCATGCGATTGCAGCAAAGAGAAGAAAAAGTGGAAAACTGATGAAGATACAAGTTTATTATAGATGGAGTTGAACCAATACGAAGCCAGCTTTTACCTTTTGCTCCCATATGAGATTTGTTTCCAATTAGCTTGAAAACTCTTACTATCAATACAGTAGATATGAATATGATCTCAAGGAAGACGGTTGAGTAAATCCAGTTCAGGGAGACACTTATCTTGTATAATGACATATTTCCTGAATATGTGACTATGTTATGTACCTTTAGCCTAGAGGATGAAATATTTCCTAAATTAAGAAGCTCTTTGTTTATCATATTCGCATAGACCTATCTGTAGAATGCATTTCTCAGTTGTAGATAATTAGATATGCTAAGAACAAAATTACAGAATTAAGGTGAATTTGATGAGGCATGGCTGAACAAATGCATGATGAGCTCAGTAATAATTTGATGATGCATTACAGAACTCACGTTTCTCAGTTCAGAGAAAATATAGCACCACTTCACGTGTGATTTAAACGACACTCTGTGGACGACTCATCGTTCAAAAACTTTTCTGATGGAGAGCAGCCCAATCACCAACAATTAGGAGGAGCTGCAAGTTATGGCTGTAAAATTTTTAAAAAAAGTAACCAATTAAAAATTCAAATTCTTTTCAGAATCTGGCTGTCCTCTTCTTCTTTTATTGTTTTTTAGTAAAATTAGTGGAAGATCGTAAAATATAATATGTATATTATTTTTTGAATGGATGGTGGATGTAAAAAATAGAAGAAAGCAAATATAGTCTTCTTTCCGAAACGGTCAGAGGCAAACTCTTTACTTTATTATACCACCTTCCCACTACTTGGAAAAAAAACTAAATACGAGACTTGGCGCGTTGAGTTCTGAATTTGTGTTTGTTGTACAAGCCATTTTTCATCTTCCAGTTTTGCAACTATTTGACTTTCACATCCACCCAACTTTTCTTCACAAATTTTTGGCAGCAAAGATTTTGAGCTTGTGAATCTGAAACAATGACAGATGCATTTGTTTCTGCGGTTCTAAAGAGAGTTGGTGGAATCTTGAGCTCAGCTGCACTAAAAGAGGTCAGCCTCATTTGGGGTATGAAGGATGACATCGATAGACTTGAAAGGATACTTGGTGCAATCCAAGTTGTGATTCATGATGCTGAGCTCAAACAAAGGAAGAATGAGCCCATACAGAAATGGCTGAGGAAGCTCAAAGATGCTGCTTGTGATGCTGAAAACATACTTGATCGGATAGCTACCGAGGGCCTCAGAAGAAGGGCCGATTCTGAAAAAGGTATGCTACATCAATTGAACACAATTTTTTCTTCGAGAAATCCATTATTATTCCCTTTGCTGATGTTGGAAAAAGTGAAAAATATTACGAAAAAATTAGATGCCTTAGCAGGAGAGAGGCAAAAGTTCCATCTGGATGAGGGTGTTACGGAAAATCGAGTTGGGTGTCATTCGAGAGTAGAATTACTAGTTCACTTGTGAATGAATCTGAAATCTATGGACGGCTTGAAGAGAAAGAAGCGATAATGGAGAAGCTACTTGCTGGGAGTTTTGGTGATGATGATCTCTCTGTCCATGCGATACATGGAATGGGCGGACTTGGGAAAACTACACTTGCTCAAATGGTCTATAATGATGCAAGGACACAGATGCACTTTGAATTGCGAATTTGGGTTTGTGTCTCTGATGACTTTAGTGTGGCGGAAATAGTGAGAGCAATTCTAGAATCTATTGAAGAAGGTGGGTGCAATATCTCAGCATTAATTGGATCCACTGCAGCGTCGGCTTCAAGAGAAGTTGAGAGGCAAAAGATATTTGTTGGTTTTGGATGATATCTGGAATGAGAACCATCGGCTTTGGGATGAACTAAAAGAAGTCTTAAGATGTGGGTCAGAAGGCAGCACGATAATCGTTACAACACGGATTGAAAAAGTTGCTTCCATGATGGCTACTACAGACATACACCACATTAACTACTTATCCGAAGATGATTCTTGGTCCTTATTCAAGAAGAGAGCATTCTCCAATGGAGAGGGGGAGGCTAACTTCATTGCAATTGGTAAGGCCATATTGATGAAATGTGGTGGTGTGCCTTTGGCAATTATGGCCTTAGGAAGCCTGATGAGATTAAAATCCGATGAAGAAGAATGGGTACTAATCAAAGACAATGAAATGTGGCATCTGTCAGATGAAGAAAATGCCATTATACCTGCTTTGAGGTTAAGTTATGACAATCTATTGCCACAAATGAGACAGTGTTTTGCATATTGCTGCATATTTCCCAAGGATTACTTGATGGAGGAGGACCAGCTGATCCAACTATGGATGGCAAATGGGTATATTCCCTCTGATGGCCCAACTGACATGCACCTCACCGGTCAGTTGATCTTCAAAGAGCTGGTCTGGAGATCATTCTTACATGATGTCCAGATAAATTACAAGGGTAACACGAGCTGTAAAATGCATGATCTAATGCATGACTTAGCATCATCGGTCATGAAGCATGAAACCTATATCCTAGAGTATAATAAGAAGATTCAAATTCCCAATACACTTCGTCACTTATCTTTTGACTCAGGGTCATCTTCGGATGTTCCAAGTGACAAGGGTATGCTGGATCATTCAATTAATCATTCTTTGCGCTCAATGATTGTACGTGCAGGAAACGTTGCTGCTTGGAGTAATTGTTTTTGGCCCTTGATCTCAAAGCAAAAATACTTAAGAGCATTTGATGTGCATCTTTATCACATAGAAATTTTGCCAAATTTCGTTTGCAAATTAGAACATCTTAGATACCTTTCAATGGCGTGCAACAACATAAAATGTTTGCCCGAGTCCTTGACTCATCTCCATAACCTTCAGACATTGAAGCTTGAAAAATCTGATATGCTTCTTGAGCTGCCTAAAGGTTTACAAACCATGAAAAATCTTTGGTTTCTGGAGATGGAAAGTTTTTCTTCACTCCTTTGTACACCTCCTGGACTCAGTAATTTAACCTGCCTTCGTAGGCTAAGTATTTTCATTGTTGGTCAGGATGAGCATCACCAAATAGACCAGCTAAAGGATTTAAAGCTAAGAGGTCAATTGAGCATTCAAGGGCTCGACGATGTCAGAACATTGCAAGATGCCAGAAGGGCTAACTTGATAACAAAGTCGAACCTGACATTTTTAAGTTTATCTTGGAAAAAAGGCATCAAAACGGAGTGTGCAGAACATTTTGAAGAGGTTCTAAAGGGTCTCCAACCACACCAAAATATTCAGAAGATATCCATTGCATCGTATCATGGTTCCAGGTTCCCAACCTGGATGTCCACTTCAGATTTTAGGCAACTAAAGGAAATTCGTTTGGAGGAGTGTCCCAGATGTGAACACCTTCCACCGTTGGGGAAACTGCCCTCTCTCACTAGTCTAAGCCTCCACAAGATGGATTCTATCAAGTGTTTGGATGGGGAATGTTATGGAGATGGAGAAACTTCATTTCCTGCACTGATAGTTCTCGCAATTAGCAGCATGCCTAACTTAGAGAGATGGAGTATGATAGATTCAGCAAACAACTTTCCTTGCTTAGAACGCTTAGGTATACGTTGGTGTCCCAAATTGGTTGGAATACCAAAGCTACCAACTCTCGAAGATTTGTATATAGAAGACAACAACACCACAATTCTTATTTCCATAACCTTTCTGACATCACTTGCATCACTTATCGTATCTGGGTTTAAAGAAGTGGATGTTTTACCAAGAATGAGAAGGTCAAGATTCATTCCTCTCTATGTTTAGAATATTTTAAAAGCTATAATTAAGTCAATGTATTTGCACTATAACATAGAATTCACAACTACATCCTATTTACGCGGCTCCTTTTGTAGCTCTCGGTTATAACAGAATGGTAAAATTAATATTATAAAAAGTGGAGGGGCACAATTGGTACCTATTAATGCTTTATATATTTTGTTAGTAAGAATAGTATTAACTCAGCAATGTTGTTTTGGGAATAAGTCAGATCGTGAGTTACAGAATAAGAATTTGGTTGGAATTTCAGCTGCATTTGTATAGGCGGGAGTGCAAAAAACCGAGTATGCATTTTGTTAATCGTTTTGGATTCACAAGAAAACTTGTTTCCGGGAATCGGAATCTGGAAAAAATAAGAACGAAATTGAAATCACACAAGAACACCAGTTTACGTGGTTCGGAGATGAACTCCTACGTCCACGGGATCCGAGAGGATATCTTTTCACTAAGATGGGAATAATGGAAGTTACAATCGCTCAATCTCACAATCACTCTGTGTATAAGCTCAAATGTTCTCACATGTGATTCTCTCAGTCTAAGTTACTTCTCTCAGTTGAGAAGCACTTATTTATATTTACAGAGATTGAGAAGAATCTAGACTCGATTCAGTTGTAACAAACTCATAAGTAAAGTAGTTATCCAGCTGGCTAACAAACTCCAATAACTGCTTCAGTTAATTCAGTTATAACCGCCAACGCATTAGCTCAAATTGGTATAGTTCGCGCCTGACATTGTATCAGATGACTTGACACATCAACAGATGACCTCCAGTCTTAACCTCCTCTGAGAGAACTCCACTGTCAGACCTCATTTGATGAACCTCATCTGATGCAACTCCACTGATATCCAAATATGACTAACACCTACGGCTAACACTTCATCAACATAGCTCCATATTGAATTAAGCTCAGTAGACTTCATACTTCACATATGACACTCCACAATTCTCCACCTCAGATGAGAAGTATCAATCCTCTCCTCCATGCTCCAGCTTGGGCCTAAGGAACATCTCATACACTCATCTTTACCAATTCAACACAAAACTTGAATTTAGTACCTGGTAAAGACTTTGTACACATATCTGCAGCATTGTCATCTGTAGATATCTTCTGGATGAGAACCACTCCTTTGTCAATGATTTCCCTTACAGAATGCAACCTTACATCAATGTGCTTTGACCTCTCATGGAACACTTGATGTTTCACCAGATGAACTGCACTCTGATTATCACAATGAATGACCACAGCCCTTTGGTTTATCCCAAAATCCTTGATAATGTCTTTCAACCACAAAGCCTTCTTAACAGCCTCTGACACTACAACAAACTCTGCTTCTGTAGTAGATAAAGCAACTCCACTCTGCAGAACAGATCTCCAGCTTACAGCAGTATTGTAAAGTGTAAAGATATACCCTGTTAAAGATCTTCTGGTGTTTAGATTAGCAGCAAAATCAGAATCTACAAATCCTTCCTGTGGACTCTTCTGGTCAGTCATCCTCTCAAACATCAAACCCAGATCAGATGACCCTTTGAGGTATCTGAAAATCCATTTCAAAGCTTCCCAATGTAATCTTCCAGGATTAGCCATGTATCTGCTCACCATACTCAATGAATAAGCTAAGTCTGGTCTGCTGCAGACCAGAGCATACATCAGGCTTCCAACCCCACTTGCATAAGGTACTTTCATCATAGTCTTCTTCTCTTCATCAGACTTTGGTTCCATTTCCTTAGATAATTTGAACTGTTGTCCCAGAGGAGTTGTCACAGCTCTACTCTCATGCATGTTAAACCTCTTAAGGACCTTCTCAATGTAACTTTTCTGGGATAAGAATAGTCTTCCAGCTTTTCTGTCCCTAAGAATATCCATTCCAAGAATCTTTTTAGCATTTCTCAAGTCCTTCATATCAAATCTAGCACTTAGCTTCCTTTTGATACTCTGAATCTTCAGAAGACTCTTATTGGCAATAAGCATGTCATCCACATAAATCAGAAGATATGCTATCACATCACTACCTTGTCTTTCCAGATATACACAAGTATCATACTTGCTTCTTACAAAACCAATGGATAGCATCACTTCATTGAACTTCTTGTGCCATTGTCTTGGACTTTGCTTGAGGCCATACAATGATTTCTTGAGTAGACACACCTTTCCTTCACTCCCTGGTTCAACAAACTCTTCTGGCTGGTGCATGTACAGGTCCTCAATACGATCACCATGCAGAAAAGCTGTCTTTACATCTAGTTGTTGTAGCTCCAGATCCTCTTGGACAACTCTACTGAGAAGTAGCCTGATTGAACAATGCTTAACAACAGGTGAGAAAACCTCATTGTAATCAATTCCTTCCCTCTGAGTAAATCCTCTGGCAACTAGCCTGGCTTTAAACCTCACCTGATCCTTCACACCAGATTCAAGCTTCCTTTTAAACAGCCATTTACAACTGATTAGCTTCTGCCTAGGTGGCTTATCAACAAGAATCCAAGTTTGATTCTTCTTAAGAGACTCCATCTCTTCTGTCATGGCTATAATCCATGACTCCCTATCATCACACTCAAGGGCTTCCTTGTAGCTTTTAGGTTCTTAGTACTCTATGGCTTCTGCTGTAACAAGTGCATAGGAGACCAGATCCACACGGCCAAATCTTGCTGGATGATGTATTTGTCTTCTGGATCTGTCTCTTGTCAGACTATAATTTCTCAAGTCTGCTTCTGGCACTCCTTCTTCCTCCTCTACTGGTGCACTATCCTCATCTGATGACTCATTCTCTCCTGTATCCTGCTCTGGTTCAGAACCAGATGCACTCTCATGTTTATCATGATCAGGCTCCACCTCAACATGAGTAATTGGCTCAGAAATAACACCATCCATCTCTTCAGCTGATGGCTCTCCATCACCTCCACCAGACTTGTATCCCATCTGTAATTCATTAAACACAACATCTCTGCTGGTAATACACTTCTGGTTTTCAGGCTCCAGACACCACAACTTATACCCTTTAACCCCCTTTGGATATCCAATAAAAACACATTTTAAAGCTCTAGGTTCAAGTTTATCTTGTTTCACATGAACATAAGCTAGGCATCCAAACACTTTCAACTTTGAGTAATCTGAGATCTTTCCATACCAGATCTCATCTGGGGTTTTAAACTCAATAGCAGATGATGGCACTTTATTAATGAGATACACAGCTGTGTTAACAGCTTCACCCCAAAAACTCTTAGGTAAATGAGCATCAGATAACATACACCTAACCCTTTCCAGAATGGTTCTATTCATTCTCTCAGCTAGACCATTCTGTTGGGGGTTTGAAGGAGCAGTCTTATGCCTAGTAATACCCTTCTCCCTACAAAATTGTTGAAACTCCTCTGATAGGAATTCAATCCCATTATCAGTCCTTAAGTGTTTGATAGTCCTGCCCCTCTTATTCTCAAGTTCAATCAACCATTCTTTGAACTTAGAGAAGGCATCACTCTTCTGTTTAAGAATGTAAACCCAAACCTTTCTGGAATAATCATCAATAAGGGTAAGGAAATACCTGCCTCCACCATGAGTGGATACCCTTGCTGGTCCCCATACATCAGAATGTATGTAATTCATAACCTCCTTGGTGGTATGCTTCCTCTTCTGGTATGCTTGCTTCTTTGATTTACCAAGAACACACCTCTCACAGAATTCCAGCTTACATATCCTATTCCCTGGGATTGCTCCCTTCTTGGATAACTCCACCAGACCCTTCTCACCAACCTGTGCCAATCTCTTGTGCCACAAATTGACCTCAGAAGACTTCATGGTAACATCAGCTGATCCTGTAACTGTCCTTCCAATCAAAGTATACAAACCATTCTTGATCATACCCTTCATAACAATTCTTCCAGACTTGGTTATTGACAGAACTCCATTTTCTGTCTTGAATTCAAAACCCTTAGAATTCAATGTACCAAGAGAAACAAGATTTCTCTTTAACTCAGGAACAAACCTGACATCAGATAATATCCTATCAACCCCATCAAACATCTTGATCTTGATAGAACCAGATCCTTGCACTCTACAGCTCTCATCATTACCCAAAAGAACAAGACTTCCATCAATCTTCTCAAGATCCAGAAACCAGTCTTCATGTGGACACATATGAAAAGTACACCCTGAGTCCAGGACCCACTCTTGACTTAGTCTCTCATGACTAACCATCAAGACCTCTGTACTATCATATCCTTCAACCTCCACAACAACTGCATCTCCATCTTGATCACCTTGATTGTCTTTCTTCTTTCTTTCAGGGCAATTCTTTCTCAGATGACCTTCCTTATGGCAAGAGAAACATTTCCTCTTCTCAACAAAATCAGATTTCTTCCCACCCTTATTCCCTTTTCCACCATCCTTCTTCTTGGACTGAAACCCCTTATTCTTCTTGGATTGCACATTCAATCCTTCAGCAGGCTTCTTCCCATCAGTTTGGATCTGTAGAAACTTGGTTTTCGGGGCAGTTTGAACATCATCCAACATCACTTGATCTTGTCTTCCAAATAACAAGGCATCTTTGAAATTTTCAAGAGACTTAGGTAGGGCATTCAACAACATCAATGACTTGTCCTCATCATCAATTGTAACATCCAAACTCTCCAGATCATCCACCAACCTGTTGAACTCGTCCAACTGATCACCAAGATTCTTATCTTCACTCATTTTGAAGACTTGAAGCTTCTGTTTCATGTATAACTTGTTCGTAACAGACTTGGTCTGGTATAACTGCTCCAGCTTATTCCAGATCCCAAGAGCGGTTTCCTCCTTCGATACTTCCCTCAATGGCTTGTCCCCAAGACACAAGATTAGCGCACTGTGTGCCTTCCTCTTGTTCTCCTCCACCTTCGCCTGATTAGATCCAGAAGCCACCTGAGACGGTGGCAACAAGGCTTCGTACAAACCATTGTGTACCAGGAGAGACTTCATCTTGATCTTCCATAAGCTGAAATCGTTCTTTCCCGTGAACTTCTCAATGTCGAACTTAGTTGCAGCCATGATTGCTTCCCACAGACGGCGCCACTAGTTAATCGTTTTGGATTCACAAGAAAACTTATTTCCGGGAATCGGAATCTGGAAACAATAAGAACGAAATTGAAATCACACAAGAACACCAGTTTACGTGGTTCGGAGATGAACTCCTACGTCCATGGGATCCGAGAGGATATCTTTTCACTAAGATGGGAATAATGGAAGTTACAATCGCTCAATCTCACAATCACTCTGTGTATACGCTCAAATGTTCTCACATGTGATTCTCTCAGTCTAAGTTACTTCTCTCAGCTGAGAAGCACTTATTTATATTTACAGAGATTGAGAAGAATCTAGACTCGATTCAGTTGTAACAAACTCATAAGTAAAGTAGTTATCCAGCTGGCTAACAAACTCCAATAACTGCTTCAGTTAATTCAGTTATAACCGCCAACGCATTAGCTCAAATTGGTATAGTTCGCGCCTGACATTGTATCAGATGACTTGACACATCAACAGATGACCTCCAGTCTAAACCTCCTCTGAGAGAACTCCACTGTCAGACCTCATCTGATGAACCTCATCTGATGCAACTCCACTGATATCCAAATATGACTAACACCTACGGCTAACACTTCATCAACATAGCTCCATATTGAATTAAGCTCAGTAGACTTCATACTTCACATATGACACTCCACACATTTAGTGTAATTTCAGCTTTTAGATATCCGAAAAATTTTATTGAGATGGAATCTCCCCTCTCTTCACTTCACTCACTATTCTCAATTTTGTCCAGATTTTGAACCTGGAACTCTGTTGCAGCTATTTCTTCTTCGCACTTGCAAGAACAAAATCTTTGACGTTATCTAGTCATCTAGAAGAAGGCTTGTCTTACAAGAGTTAGGGATGAAGCTGCATGCTCCCGTGGTTGCAGCAAAGAGCAGAAAAAATGAAATACTGATGAATACGCATGTTTATTATAGTTAATATAGATGGAATAGAAGCCAGCTTTTAAAATTGCTGCTACATGTTTCTTGCAGGGGATTATGAGTTCTAATTTCCAGTTAATTAGCTGATTTGAAAACTCTTATTATTGGTACAGTTAATTTGAATATGATCACAAAGAAGATGGTTGAGTAAATCCAGTTCAGAGAGAGGCACTTATCTCTTATAATGACATTTATCCTGAATTTAATGACTAAATTAAAGTACCTTTGGATGTCATATTTCCAGGCCCCTTGGATCTCCTTTTGCGAAGCTCCCTGTTTATCATATATGTGCATCGAGTCCTATTCGGTAGAAAACTTTTATCAGTTCTAGAACAAACATTCAGAAGTAAGGTGAACAAATGCATAATGAGATGCTGCACGACAAAACTCGTGTTTCTCGGTTCAAAGAAACTATAGCAACACTTCACGTGATTGAAACGACACTCCATCAACGACTCATCGTTTAAACACTTTTCTGATGGAGCCAACATTTAGAAGGGGCTGCAATAGTGTTGTGGATGCATGTAAAATTAGCAGTGTCGTGGTTGTGAAAAGAAGAATTGAGTTAAAAGGATAATTTGTTAGACTTTATTTATTATATTGGAGTAGGGACTTTTCAATAGAAAAGGTGGCGTAACCTGTTAAGAATTTATTACTGAGCTATTCTTCATTTTCTTTAACCACAAGATAGCGAGTACAAAAGATGTGCTAGACCACACTTAAAATGGAAATAGGAAGGAATTGGGTGGATAGACCACACTTAAAATGTAAACTTTTGAGTGCTTTGAATTAAAAAAGGAAAGTGTAAACCTTAAAATGAGACATTGGAAATCAAATCAATCAAATCCTTTATATTTGCAAAGCATAATTTGCCTATGTGGCATCCTTCAAATTCACTCATTCCAACATCCTTTGGTTCATGTTTATTTTAGGTATCCAAGTTTTGTGGCCATTGATTCATTTCATGATTAATCTCGACCGTAGATCATTGGATTTCTTTCCTATAAATTTGTTCATTTGTCATTCCTATTTTTCATCCTCGACTCTATCCTCCTCTTTTATCTACGTTTTTCTCATTGCCGTGCGATTGTGGTTCCGTCTTGGCGATTTCGGATGATTAGTTGATCGATCATGTCGTTTTGGTTTTCATTTTTTTCTTCATTGTTCATATTCTTTTGTACCGTGAGATCGTTCGTCGTGCATATGTTGCCATCGAACTTGGATTTAACATATTGTATTTATATTTGAATTTTAATGAAATATTCTTATTTAATTTTTGTCCATGTATATTGATTTTCGGTCTATGTTTTGCAAAGTTGATGTGGATCGTATCTTTGTATTTTACCCTGGTTCATTTTGCCGTATCTATGTTCATTGCCGCATTGCCGTATCTACTTGGTCTAAATGTGTCGTACAGAGATTGATGAGACGTATGTGTTTGATTTTATTGTAGGCCTTTGCTACAGAAGGACAAGAAGCGAGTGTGATCACAGATTATATTCTTAAGGTATAATAACTTGAAGTTATCCCCTATTTCTTTTTTAATTGAAAATAATCCAGTAACTTTCAATTGTTTAAGAAGAGTAAGCCTTTGGTAAGAAGATTAAGAAATTTCATCTATGTTTTGCAGATTTTGGGCCTGGATATTTGTGCCGATACTATGGTTGGAGACGAGCTGGTACGGGGGATGTCCGGGGGACAGAAAAAACGCGTTACAACAGGTAGAAACTTGCATGCATAGTTAGAAAGGAAGAAGTAATTGGTCATGATAAAGGCTCGATTTTATTTATGATACATTTTTTTTTATGGTGATAGGTGAAATATTGGTCGGTCCATCTAACGCTCTTTTCATGGACGAGATATCGACAGGATTGGATAGTTCCACAACGTTCCAATTAGTGGATTCATTGAGGCAAGTGTCCACATTCTCAAAGGAACCGCTCTTATACCACTCCTGCAGCCGGCGCCCGAGACTTACGAACTGTTGGCCAACTGCGCATCAATGGCTCACGATGTTCACATCGATAGGATTAATTTAGGAATATACTTTAATTCATGGAATTTGTTAATTATTAATTAATATGATATTTAATTTAATTTAATGTGTAATTAGTTTTGTTTAAATATCATATTCTGACTAAATTAGCCATGTAGCCTAATTATCCTAATTATTCTAATTATGTCTTTGAATAACTGTGGTTGCTTTTATATTTTCGAGATTGGTCCTTTATTTTTTATTTTTTAAATGATGGCATCAAGGCCTTGGCCGACAATGTCCATGGCAATGGACTTAATTTTGGATCTTACACACGGATTTGATCTCGGATTATATTCTCGGACTTAAATTAAGCAGTATATGTATCAATTTTGAAGATATATAAATATTATTGAGATGGTCTTAAATTCGATTTGAGTATAATTTTGCATAAATTGTATTCAATGACATTGATTTCTTCAACTATCTTTATTAGAATATTTAAACATACTTAATTACACATTTAATATACATAAGTAACATAATAATTTATAATTCACCTATCTCACATCAATGGGATTAAACTAGGAATGTACACTAATTCATGGAATTTGTTAATTAAAAATTAATATGATATTTAATTTAATTAAATGTGTAATTAGTGTTGTTTAATTATTCTATCTCGACTAAATTTGCCATGTAGCTTAATTATCCTAATTGTAACGCATGTCTTTGAGTGAATGTGGTTGATTTCATATTTTCGAAATTGGTCCTTTATTTTTTTATTTTTTATTATGGCATCAAGGCCTTGGCCGACAAATATTATTGAGATGGTCTTAAATTCGATTTCAGTATAATTCTGCATAAATTGTATTCAATGACATTGATTTCTTCAACTACCTTTATTAGAATATTTAAACATACTTAATTACACATTTAATATGCATAAGTAACATAATAATTTATAATTCACCTATCTCACATCAATGGGATTAAACTATGAATGTACTCTAATTCATGGAATATGTTAATTATAAATTAATATGATATTTAATTTAATTAAATGTGTAATTAGTGCTGTTTAAATATCCTATCCCGACTAAATTTGCCATGTAGCCTAATTATCCTAATTGTAATGTATGTCTTTGAGTGAATGTGGTTGATTTCATGTTTTCGATATTGGTCCTTTAATTTGATTCCTTTCATGATTTTGCTGATTTGGTCCTTTTTTTCTGGCGCCAATGCCTTGGCCGATAATATTCACGACAGTGTTCGTGTTAATTAAATTAAATAACATACATTAAATTAATTTAAGCAATTAAGGTATCCAATTTTTGTTATAAAGACTAATAATTATTAAGTATTATTATTATTTGGGGTTTTAAATTCGAGATAATATCAATTTTACATAAAATTTACGAAATTGGTCCTCTAATTTTTTTTCCTATCATCAAGGACTTGGCCGACAATATTTGTACGTGTCCATACTTGTGTAATTGGTGTTTAGTATCAATGTATTATGCAATTAATATGAATGATAATGGTTATAATTTATCCATTTGATATTTTTTATTCATTGAATTTAATTGGAATGATGCAAAAATGTAAGCATTTCTATTATTTGGGATGTTAATTCATAATTCACCTATCTCACATCAATGGGATTAAACTACGCGTGTACTCTAATTCATGGATTTTGTTAATTATAAATTAATATGATATTTAATTTAATTAAATGTGTAATTAGTGCTGTTTAAATATCTTGCCCCGACCAAATTTGCCATGAATGTGGTTGCTTTCCAATTTTTTTGAAAATGCCGTATATTAATGTATCTTAACTATGCCTTTGGATGATTTTGATTCCTTTCATGATTTTGCAGATTTGGTCCTTTTTTTTTTTCTTGGCGCCAATGTCTTGGCCGATAATGTTCACGACAATCTTCATGTTAAACTATGAATGTACTCTCATTCATGCAATTTGTTAATTATAAATTAATATGATATTTAATTTAATTAAATGTGTAATTAGTGCTGTTTAAATATCCTATCCCGACTAAATTTGCCATGTAGCCTAATTATCCTAATTGTAATGTATGTCTTCGAAATTGGTCCTTTAATTTTTTTTTCTAAATTATGGCATCAAGGCCTTGGCCGACAATGTCCACGTCAGTGGACTTAATCTCGGATTACACTCTCGGACTTAATTTAAGCAGTACATTTCTTCAACTACCTTTATTAGGATATTTAAACATACTTAATTACACATTTAATAAACATAAATAACATAGTAATTTATAATTCACCTATCTCACATCAATGGGATTAAACTATGGATGTAGTTTCATTCACGCAATTTGTTAATTATAAATTAATATAAAATTTAATTTAATTAAATGTGTAATTAATGTTGTTAAAATATCCTGCCCCGACCAAATTTGCCATGAATGTGGTTGCTTTCCAATTTTTTCTAAAATGTCGTATATTAATGTATCCTAACTATGCCTTTGGATGATTTTGATTCCAGTGACGTACGATTCGGACTGTAAGTAGTTCTTCCGTACTCGGCCGTCAATTCCGTGATTTGTATGCCTATATTTTTAAGCCTTTGTCGACGTTTTTGGTACTTAATCAATGTTTTCGATGACGTTTTATATTATTCGTTATGTGAGTGCATCGTGGTCTGATTAGTGTGAATATTGCTTGAAATTCGTGCATTTAATTTGTCTATTTTATAGAGTTTCATGTGATTATTTGCATTAATTATATTGATTGTGCTTAATAGTCGAGAAATGTGTGTTTGCTATTTTTGCAGGAAAATGTGATATTTTTAGAAGTAAATACGAGCGTACTAGTGAGGTCGAGAAAAAAAATCGAGAAAGAAAGACTTGGGCTTATATTTTTCTTCAGCAAATTACGGCCCAAATTGGAGGCCCATGATTTAGTATTTTTCTCGGCCCATTTACATTGAAGCTTGAAAGAAAGTAGCAGCCCATTTCATTTGAATGAAAGCAGCCCATTTGCACTTAAATGAAAGGGCAGCCATTTCCTTATATTCATGTGAGGAGAAGAGGAAAGCAAATTAGATTAATTCCTTTGCAGACTTTGACCAAGGAGTTGGAAAAGAGGAATAGGGCCCACGTCTACCACCTTTTGACCATTCAAGATGAGAGAAAAAGTAGTAAAACTGCTGCCATTTTAAATAGGAAAAGGGAACCCACGTTCCTTTTGGAAATCGTGGAGAGAGAAAGCCACCATCCATGGAAGAAATTGAGTTGCTGCCATTGCCACCGAAATTCGAAGCTGGAAACTGAAGAGAAAAGCTTGCCGATGTCGAATGAGAACCGGTGAAGTTTCACCGCTGCTGCCATTAATGGACGACGGGAATTCGAAGCTCTCGACCCCGGAGTCCATTGCCACCGGAAACTGAAATTCATTGCCGGAATTACAATTCGATTCACCGGAAATTTCCATGGAGCTTGCACCGGAATCGATTCGCCGCATTGGAACGATGCAGCTGAGAGAGAGATGGGCAAGCAGTGGGGTCCACTTCACGTGTCAACTAAGAGAGAGAAAGTAGCAGCCTCATCTCATAGCGGGTCCCACACGAGAGTTGATGTACCAAAGCAGCAGTCCTCAGCACTTTATCCAAATTGAAAAAAGCGCATTTTCACCTTAACCTCCTCGTGCAAATCTACTCGACCACATTGTCCAGGTCGTGCAGGTAATGGTTAACTCAGCTACGCAGAATTCTTGAAGGCACACGGTCGTGTACTTCTGCACGACCACACCAAGTCGTGCAGGGTCCGATTTTTGCCCCATTTTCGTATTTTCAACCCATTTTTCGACCCACTCGTCTCAAGCCCTCACCCTACACTTTAAATACCCTCATTTCTCAGATTTTTAGGGATGCAACACAGAGATCCACAACACCATACACCCCCTTAGGGGGCACACACCCCACACACTAATTTAGCTTTATTTCACCTTTCATTCTTAGATTTTTATTTTTTTTTCAAGTTTTAGAGTAATTTAGCATAGAATTTCAAGATCAAAGTTCAACTTGTAAACCCAAGAGGTGACTTCCTTCCATTTTATTGCAATTTCATTTTTATTTAGTTATGTGTTTAATATTTTGTTTTTATTTAGCTATGGTTAATTGTTTTGATGTTTGGGATATTAGATACCATGTGAAATCTTGAGTTGGGATTGCTCTTTGCCTATTCTATGTTGATATTTGGATTATGCTTCAAATGATTAATTTGTATTGAGTTTTGATTGTTGATCTCTTGTAACTTATTTTTCGAGGCATGTTTAGCGTAGACGAGAGTTACATGGACATGATTAGATGAACGAGTGTGAGATTTATGATTGAATGCGTCTATTTTGCGTTTGATTCGTCCAGAGAGGGTTAATCGTAAAGAACCCTATCATTAGACATCAATTGCTTGGATGGTTGTTTAGGTAATTGGTGAGGTCTCCTAGTAAATCCAAATTGATGCATATAATTGGCTTGACAATCCTACTTAAGTTTCACTAGGTTGAAAATATCATAAGCATCACAACCTCCGTATGCCTTGAATAGTGGAAGTTATGTGAGAATTAAGTTTGGGTTGTTGATTTATGCCTAATTTTGATTGTTTGTGGAATTATATCCTTATTGATTGGAATTGAGCTTTGCTCTAATCATGAATTGTTCATATTGATGTGTGAATTCATTTTAGTGTAGATGAGAGTTACATTGATTTGATGAAACCTTCGTGTATGAGCAAAAAGTGCTTAGATGCGTGTATCTCGTGCTAACTTGTCGAGAGAGAGTTAGAACGTAGGATACCGTCAATAAGCCTTAAACGTTTGATAGTCTGTTGAACGTTTAGGTGAAGTGTCACTTGTTATAATCCATGAACAATTGAGATTTTGGGATAATTCAATGTTTGAACATAAGGATCACATAACGGAAACCATTTAGGGCATATCAATCCCCTTGCACTTCGTTTCGAAGTTAGATAGATTTCTATTTCTTGCTTGTTTTTAATTTCCTTGTTTGCCGTAGCGTAATTATCCCGTTCTTGTCTTTTTATTTTCCTTGCATTTCAACGTGAATCGACTTAGCTAACCACTTGCTTCCTTTGGGTTCGATAAATTTTATTACTTGGTCAATTGCCTAACTATAACAACGATCTCGTACACTTGCGAGTGAGTTCGAATTTGTGCTTTAACGAATTTGGCAATCATGGTCATGTAATCTGTAAGATCGAATCCAAAATTTCACAACCTTATCATCGGTGGAGTGTGTTTAATTTGCATAACCAGTGATTGTTTTGTCTTATGAGTCTTGCTGTGATTATTGTCATGCATGTTTACTTTCGTTATCAATATTGTGTACAAGAATGTGTTGGTTTTGTTGTGCGGACGATGTGTGATTTTTTTTCCAAATATACACATGATGACAACCTTGACCATATACAGCGCATAGTTGTTACCCAATTGACTGTAATATATATTATATGATAATCTGGGAAGCCTTCCAACATGGTGTAGATTTGCTAAAGCCATTATCAATAGTGTATTAGGGTCTTTTTTATTCATTATTAAAAAAAAATGGTTTAACTATTTTTTTGGAAAATGCTTATGTGATTATTCTTTATTATAATATTTTTTTGATTTTTTTATTTCAATGGCAGCGTGTAGTCATTAGTGAGTGTATTGTGCTGTTTCGATGCAAATTTGGTGTATTATTTAAAGTATTATGAACATTGTTTCGTGGTATTTGCAAAATGGGTTCTCTTGACTAGGGAGGATACCACACTTTCAAGATGCTCATTCTTTTACATCTGAAATATTTTTCAAAGCTGTTAAACTGGATAATGTTTGCATATTTATTTTTTAAAAAATTTCCTTTGTTTTTGTTTGTTTTTAATTTTTTTTTTGTCAAAATAGGTGACACGGATGGCTCTCAGCAGGATAGTTCGGTCAAACCAATCAATGGTTCCTATGGATCATACAATTTTCCTTCGGTCTTGGTTTTTGACGACGATGTATCTTCTCAGATTGATGAAATGGTCAAGACATCTAGCCTGGACTGGTGTTCTGACAATGATAGGCGCAACATTCTTTGTTGGGCTAACAGTGATAGGATGCATATCCCCTCATTTAGAAGAAACCTTTAGAAAATTATAGACAGCGGTGGACCACTAACGGTCGTTAATCCTACCGGAAAGGCACTTTACAAGGTTACTCCTGATTATAAACTTCAAGTATGTATAATGCATTATCATGTGTGCATGATTTTTATTGTTTTTGTATTTTTTTCTGTGTTGATGTTTTATATAATTATTATTGACTAACTATTAGTGATTTTGTGTATTATAATGTACCAATTTGTATGTTTCAACCATTTTTTTAAGGAGAGGTATCGACGTACCTTTGTGTCGTTTGCACGCAGTCGGGGTTATCGCTTCCAGCTTAAAATCACTGCTCTTAGAAAAACGGTTATTCCTCCTTCCATATGACTGGTGTAGTTTTAAATTTTTTATTTTTAAAGGATTGTGTGATTTTATTGTTTTTATTTTTTGTAATAATATCAAGGTTGGTACCCTGGATAATGTTGGATTCGGTATTGGTGATGCTAACGCTCCATCGTTTTCCCGATGCATTACTCAATCTGATCTAAAGGCCGGACGCTTGGTATGTGTAAATTGGATGCATTTTTTTAGTTTATTTCTTGGCCAATTATTCATCGTCGCATTCTTACCTAATCTTTATAACTATTTTGTTTTTTTAAGCCCATCTCATCCGCATTTTGGTATCGTAATATTGAGAAATACTACAAGTTTTATCCAGACGTATTGGTTAGGAGGGATAATACTACATGGACCGTTTCCTTCAAAGGTCGTCGCGGTCGATTTATGATAAGCGCAGGATTTAAGAAACTGTCCCGTGACTTGGGTTTAAAGGTTGGATCTGTGGTTGAGGTGAGGATGCTCGAATGTCAGCCATTTATCCTCGGGATTAGTGTTGCGGACTAAGTACCTGCAATAATAATCTGTCTACTTCTTTTTTTCCCGTTACTATGAATAAAGTTGTTATTATCGCACATTTGGGTTCCCATGAAAGTTAAAGTACTTTGTTTTCGAGTGTAATAAAAATATATATATATTAAAATAATATTTATTGATTGATATTTTGTTAATTTTATCGTATTAATTGGTTTAGCGTTGTGTTTGCAAATGCTACAGATTTGTTTGTGTCATTCTATAAAATAAGTTGTGGCTTATGACTCAAATTAAATCACTGTTGCGATGTGTCTAATATTATATTAATCAATGAGGAATAAAAAATTTGTGTGTTTGTTTTATTAATCATTGTATTTTTGTACATGGATTGAAATCCATAGCAGTTTGGCAAAAAGTTAAATCTAACAAGACAATATCATCACAATTTAAAAGATATTGAGAACAGATTTGGAAATCCAATATTTGCAAATTAAGACATCTTCAGTAAGTAAATGTTACATAGTTTAATATTGGCACACTCCTAAACTTGACTGAGATGCCTTAATAACTTGGCCTACTTATTGGGTAATTGTCCAACAATTCTTGGCTATACACTAAAGACCCCAGACCTTCACCATAAATAAAATGGTGAAGTATTTTCTTCGTTTAACATCACTTACCAAAATGCTAACCTTATAATGAATCACTGATCAGGAATAGTAAATTGAGATTGGAATTCATATCTTCATCACTACAGGCAAGTGATGGCATGATAAATTACCGTAACCATTTTACTGGACTCATTTTCACCAGTGGTGTGTGATTCAAGGGCAATAACATAAATACTTGTGAAAACTTTGGGTCTAGAGTCCAAATATCATCTTCTTTTTTAGTTTCAGAACAAACATTTTCACTTTATATTTCTAGATAAAGTAATAAAATAAACAAACATGTCCAATGATCAATGTGCAACGTTTTGTGAATGTTATATAGTACATTAAGGTTCCAATTCACATATGACAACCATAAGCAACATTTCCTGGAACGGGCCAGATCGACTCTAAGTCAACCGATCCTTAAGGTTAAGGAATTGTAATAATACACCGTTATTTATCCTTTAGTCGCTACTGCATGTTAAACCAACATGAAAATCTTTATTCTTCACTCCGACTCAGAACCAGCAGCCCCCAAGGTCATATTATTGTGAAGTATCATATGTTAAGTATGAAGTTTACTGAGCTTAATTCAATAAGGAGCTATGTTGATGAAGTGTTAGCCGTGGGAGTTAGACTAATTGGGGTATCAGCAGAGTTATATCAGATGAGGTCTAACAGTGGAGTCCTATCAGAGGAGGTCTAGACCGGAAGTCATCTGATGTTAAGTGACCAAGTCAGCTGAGGTCAAGTCACCTGATATAAAGTACAAAGACGCGAAACACCAAGTTGAAGCTAACACGAAGGCGATTCTAACTGAATCAACTAAAGCGGTTATTGGAGTTTGTTAGCCAGCTGGATAACTACTTTACTTATGAGTTCGTTACAACTGAATCGAGTCTAGATTCTTCTCAATCTCTGTATCTATAAAAGAAGGCTTCTCAGCTGAGAGAAGTAACTAGAAACTGAACTTCATCAATTTGAGCGCAAACTTCTGTGAGATTGTGTGATTGTAATGTGTAACTTCCAATTCTTTTCTTAATGAAAACTCTATCCTCTCGGATCCCGTGGACGTAGGAGTTCATCTCCGAACCACGTAAATTGGTGTTCTTGTTGATTTTCAATTTCGTTCTTATTGCTTTCATATTCCGATTCCCAGAAACAAGTTTTCTTGTGAATCCAAAACCGATTAACAAGTGGCGCCGTCTGTGGGAAGTGAAGCAATCATGGCTGCAACTAAGTTCGACATTGAGAAGTTCACGGGGAAGAACGATTTCAGCTTATGGAAGATCAAGATGAAGGCTCTCCTGGTACACAATGGGTTGTACGAAGCCTTGTTGCCACCGGCTCAGGTGGCTTCTGGAACAAATCCGGCGAAGGTGGAGGAGAACAAGAGGAAGGAACACAGTGCGCTTATCTTGTGTCTTGGGGACAAGCCATTGAGGTAAGTATCGAAGGAGGAAACCACTATTGGGATCTGGAATAAGCTGGAGCAGTTATACCAGACCAAGTCTGTTACGAACAAGTTATACATGAAACAGAAGCTTCAAGTCTTCAAAATGAGTGAAGACAAGAATCTTGGTGATCAGTTGGACGAGTTCAACAGATTGGTGGATGATCTGGAGAGTTTGGATGTTACAATTGATGATGAAGACAAGTAATTGATGTTGTTGAATTCTCTACCTAAGTCTCTGGAAAATTTCAAAGATGCCTTGTTGTTTGGAAGACAAGATCAGGTGATGTTTGATGATATTCAAACTGCCCTGAAAACCAAGTTTTTACAGATCCAGACTGAAGGGAAGAAGCCTGCTGAAGGATTGAATGTTCAATCCAAGAAGAAGAAGGAGTTTCTGTCCAAGAAGAAGGATGGTGGAAAAGGGAATAAGGGTGGGAAGAAATCTGATTTTGTTGAAAAGAGAAAATGTTTCACTTGCCATAAGGAAGATCATCTGAGAAAGAATTACCCTGAAAGAAGGAAGAAAGACAATCAAAATAATCAAGATGGAAATGCAGCTGTGGTGGAGGTTGAAGGATATGATAGTGCAGAGGTCTTGATGGTTAGTCATGAGAGACTAAGTCAAGAATGGGTCCTGGACTCTGGATGTACTTTTCATATGTGTCCACATGAAGACTGGTTCCTGAATCTTGAGAAGATTGATGGAGGTCTTGTTCTTTTGGGTAATGATGAGAGCTGTAGAGTGCAGGGATCTGGTTCTATCAAGATCAAGATGTTTGATGGAGTTGATAGGATCTTATCTGATGTCAGGTTTGTTCCTGAGTTGAAGAGAAATCTGGTTTCTCTTGGTACATTGAATTCAAAAGGTTTTGAATTCAAGACAGAAAAAGGAGTTCTGTCAATAACCAAATCTGGAAGAATTGTTATGAGGGGTATGATTAAGAATGGTTTGTATACTTTGATTGTAAGGACTGTAACAGGATCAGCTGATGTTACCATGGAGTCTTCTGATGTTAACTTGTGGCATAAGAGATTGGCACATGTTGGTGAGAAGGGTCTGGTGGAGTTATCCAAGAAGGGTCAATCTCAGGGAAGAGGATATGTAAGCTGGAATTCTGTGAGAGGTGTGTTCTTGGGAAATCAAAGAAGCAAGCATACCAGAAGGGGAAGCATACCACCAAGGAGGTTATGGATTACATACATTCTGATGTATGGGGACCAGCTAGGGTATCCACTAATGGTGGAGACAGGTATTTCCTTATCCTCATTGATGATTATTCCAGAAAGGTTTGGGTTTACATTCTTAAACAGAAGATTGATGCCTTCTCTAAGTTCAAAGAATGGTTAATTGAACTTGAGAATAAGAGAGACAGAACTATCAAACACTTAAGGACTGATAATGGGCTTGAATTCCTATCAGAGGAGTTTCAACAATTTTGTAGGGAGAAGGGTATTACTAGGCATAAAATTGTTCCTTCCAACCCCCAGCAGAATGGTCTAGCTGAGAGAATGAATAGAACTATTCTGGAAAGGGTTAGGTGTATGTTATCTGATGCTCATTTACCTAAGAGTTTTTGGGGTGAAGCTGTTAACACAGCTGTGTATCTCATTAATAAAGTGCCATCATCTGCTATTGAGTTTAAAACCCCAGATGAGATTTGGTATGGGAAGATCTCAGATTACTCTAAACTGAAAGTATTTGGATGCTTAACTTATGTTCATGTGAAACAAGACAAACTTGAACCTAGAGCTTTAAAATGTGTTTTCATTGGATATCCAAAGGGGGTTAAAGGGTATAAGTTGTGGTGTTTAGAGCCTGGGAACCAGAAGTGTATTACCAGTAGAGATGTAGTGTTCAATGAATCACAGATGGGATACAAGTCTGGTGGAGGTGATAGAGTGCCATCAGCTGAAGAGATGGATGGTGTTATTTCTGAGCCAATTACTCAAATTGAGGTGGAGCCTGATCATGGCAATCATGAGAGTGCATCTGGTTCTGAACCAGAGCAGGAAACAGGAGAGAATGGGTCATCAGATGAGGATAGTGCACCTGCAGAAGAGGAGGAAGAAGTGCCAGAAGCAGACTTGAGAAATTATAGTTTGACAAGAGACAGAACAAGAAGACAAATACATCCTCCAGCAAGGTTTGGCCGTGTTGATCTGGTCTCTTATGCACTTGTTACATAGAAGCCATAGAGTACCAAGAACCTAAGAACTACAATGAAGCCCTTGAGTGTGATGATAGGGAGTCATGGATTACAGCCATGACAGAAGAGATGGAGTCTCTTAAGAAGAATCATACTTGGATTCTTGTTGATAAGCCACCTAGGCAGAAGCTGATCAGTTGTAAATGGCTATTTAAAAGGAAGTTTGAATCTGGTGTGAAAGATCAGGTGAGATTTAAAGCCAGGCTAGTGGCCAGAGGATTTACTCAGAGAGAAGGAATTGATTACAATGAGGTATTCTCACCTGTGGTTAAGCATTGTTCAATCAGATTACTTCTCAGTAGAGTTGTCCAAGAAGATCTGGAGCTGCAACAACTTGATGTTAAGACAGCATTTCTGCATGGGGATCTTATTGAGAACTTATACATGCACCAGCCAGAAGGGTTTGTTGAACCAGGAGGAGAAGGAAAGGTGTGCCTGCTCAAGAAATCATTGTATGGCCTCAAGCAAAGTTCAAGACAGTGGCACAAGAAGTTCAATGAAGTTATGCTATCCATTGGGTTTGTAAGAAACAAGTATGATACTTGTGTATACCTGGAAAGGCAAGGTAGTGATGTGATAGCCTATCTTCTGATTTATGTGGATGACATGCTTATTGCCAGTAAGAGTCTTCTGAAGATTCAGAGTATCAAAAGGAAGCTAAGTGCTAGATTTGATATGAAGGACTTGGGAAATGCTAAAAGGATTCTTGGAATGGATATTCTTAGGGACAGAAAAGCTGGAAGACTATTCTTATCCCAGAAGAGTTACATTGAGAAGGTCCTGAAGAGGTTTAACATGCATGAGAGTAGAGCTGTGACAACTCCTCTGGGACATCAGTTCAAATTATCTAAGGAAATGGAACCAAAGTCTGAAGAAGAGAAGAAGGCTATGATGAAAGTACCTTATGCAAGTGGGGTTGGAAGCCTGATGTATGCTCTGGTCTGCATCAGACCAGACTTAGCTTATTCATTGAGTATGGTGAGCAGATACATGGCTAATCCTGGAAGATTACATTGGGAAGCTTTGAAATTGATATTCAGATACCTTAAAGGGTCATCTGATCTAGGATTGATGTTTGAAAGGGTGACTGACCAGAAGAGTCCACTGGAAGGTTTTGTAGATTCTGATTTTGCCGCTAATCTGGACACCAGGAGATCCTTAACAGGGTATATATTTACACTTTACAATACTGCTGTAAGCTGGAGATCTGTTCTGCAGAGTGGAGTTGCTTTATCTACTACAGAAGCAGAGTTTGTTGCAGTGTCAGAGGCTGTTAAGGAGGCTTTATGGTTGAAAGGCATTATCAAGGATTTTGGGATAAACCAAAGGGCTGTGGTCAATCATTGTGATAATCAGAGTGCAGTTCATCTGGTTAAACATCAAGTGTTCCATGAGAGATCAAAGCACATTGATGTAAGGTTGCATTTTGTAAGGGAAATCATTGACAAAGGAGTGGTTCTCATCCAGAAGATATCTACAGAGGAAAATGCTGCAGATATGTGTACAAAGTCTTTACCAGGTACTAAATTCAAGTTCTGTGTTGATTTGGTAAAGATGAGTGTATGAGATGTTCCTTAGGCCCAAGCTGGAGTATGGAGGAGAGGAGGAGAGGATTGATACTTCTCATCTGAGGTGGAGAATTGTGAAGTGTCATATGTGAAGTATGAAGTCTACTGAGCTTAATTCAATAAGGAGCTATGTTAATGAAGTGTTAGCCGTGGGAGTTAGACTAATTGGGGTATCAGCAGAGTTATATCAGATGAGGTTCATCAGATGAGGTCTAACAGTGGAGTCCTATCAGAGGAGGTCTAGACCGGAAGTCATCTGATGTTAAGTGACCAAGTCAGCTGAGGTCAAGTCACCTGATATAAAGTACAAAGACGCGAAACACCAAGTTGAAGCTAATACGAAGGCGGTTCTAACTGAATCAACTGAAGCGGTTATTGGAGTTTGTTAGCCAGCTGGATAACTACTTTACTTATGAGTTCGTTACAACTGAATCGAGTCTAGATTCTTCTCAATCTCTGTATCTATAAAAGAAGGCTTCTCAGCTGAGAGAATTAACTAGAAACTGAACTTCATCAATTTGAGCGCAAACTTCTGTGAGATTGTGTGATTGTAATGTGTAACTTCCAATTCTTTTCTTAGTGAAAACTCTATCCTCTCGGATCCCGTGGATGTAGGAGTTCATCTCCGAACCACGTAAACTGGTGTTCTTGTTGATTTTCAATTTCGTTCTTATTGCTTTCATATTCCGATTCCCAGAAACAAGTTTTCTTGTGAATCCAAAACCGATTAACAGTTATAATTTAGGATTCTAAACGGTGGTCAAGACATGTATCTTCTATTTAATCAATTTTTGTTGCCATATATAAGTCTACCGCATCATTCTTGCATAAAAAAATAATTGTGTTTAAATCCCCTAATTAGTCTAGATGTACATTTAATTTTGTTTCGATCTCCTAATTGGACTAAATGTGCAATTGTATTTTTGTTTTGGTCCTCTATTTTTTTTATCCTCTTTTTATTATATTGATGGATGTCAGGAGCATAATGTTTTCTAACATTGAATTTTGATTTAAGTCATCTTATACTTAGTTCACTTGATTGTTTTATATGTTATGATCTCTATATAAAATAGTCCCCTATATAATTTCAACTAAATAATTACATTGACAATTTATTCCATTAATTCAATGAATTGCTAATTATTCTCCTTGGATAATGCCTTGGAAATTATTATTTTTTATTATGTGAATGATGAGGTACAGAAAGTAGCAATCAAAGGTATTATAATTATCATGGAACTAATCCGCAATGAGTCAGTCATAATTGTTTCCAAATTAAGGCAATTTGTCACATGTCGTTAAAAAGAATAAAAAATATTTGGTTATATCGATATCTTATGATAAAAATGGTTCAATGTTGGTTCAACAATAAGTTGATTTCTTTGGTTATGCTAATTTATGTGAAATACTTGCGACAATTGATAGATATTTTTTATTATATTAAAGGTAAATTAATATCTTTAGTGAAGACAATATGTTAAAAAAAAGGAATTTGAAACACAATAAAGAACATTCAATCGTATAATAAAAAGTGAGCAAATAATTTGAATGACACTAAATTAGACTTTATTTTATGAATGAATGTGTTCCTCTATTTTATTTTTCCATTTTGGTATCAAGGTGTTGTCCGACTGTTTTCATGCCAACGACTTTATTCTTGGATAATCCATGATCTAATTAATATACATTCTTTTAATTCAATTAAATGTGCAATTAATACTGATTTAATTTAATTTAATGTGGCAATTAATTGTGTTATTTAATATATTCACGGAATAGGTCCTCTATTTTTTTCACGGAATAGGTCCTCTATTTCTGTGGTTGTTTTCATATTTGGTCCTCTGTGAATGAATGTGGTCGTTTTCATATCTGCGGAATTTATCATCCCTATTTTTAAATTTTTTGCGGATTTGGTCCTCTGTGAATGAATTTGGTCGTTTTTATATTTGCGGAATTGGTCCTCTATTTTGGGGGATGATGGCAAGACTTATTCAACTTTCTTTCTTTAATACCAATTATGCAGTGATTTAATTGATTTTTGGCCGTTTGTGTTTTCAATTGGCCTAGCTTGGTGTTAATTGTATACTTGATTGTAATTCGATGTGTAGTTTTATTATACATATATTCCCTTATTGAATGTACATGGATTTTCTATATATTGTTGTTGACATTGTTAAACATTTAGCTTGATTCGGCAACACTATCGTCCATTTTGAATTCAGGCTACGATGAATCACATTATGTTCCGAGTTAATGTTAGGACTATACTTCGTGACTTGGTTCTTCTCCTGCACTCAGTTTATGTGACGTATGAAACAGACGATATTGCAACTGGTTTATTTCCCATGTACATGTTTACTGCTTATGTACACACCCCTGATGGCGTGAGTGCGTTGCAGGGTGATATTTGTTCATCTTTTGATGAAGCGGAAAATGAAGCTGCATATCAAGGGATAATGTACCTGAAAGAAAATTACAATGTACTAATTGTAAGATTTAAACTTGGTTAAGACGACAATTTTTTTATTGTTTGGTGTGGCGAATAATTGTTATTGTTATCGTGAACCTGGTGTGAGAAGGTTGCAAGAATATTATCTAAATGAAAAATGTTTAGATGAGTTTATTGTCTATTGATTTCAATTATTTGCAAACTGAAAATATGATATAATGGTTGGGATTATATTCTTTATTTTTCATAATGTAATGCACATGTTTTTACGATATTCATGTTGTCTCATCTATCATCCATTATTTTTGTAAAAGTAAGATTGGTTGTGTATATATTAGTTTGGGTAAGCTATTACAGATTATTTGCTTATTTAAATTATATGAGAAATTTCATTTTTTTTTTTTTTTGCTTTTGGTTTGGACTGATTTCAAAAAAATTTCAAAAAAATTCCTCTCTATGTCTAAGTAGTTGCGGAAACATGCATACGTGTTCAATACTCATCCGTCAACCAGTGTATACAATTCCTCCCTTGCGTAATGATCCATATTTCACATGTTTCCGAGATTGATATAAAAAAATTATAGTTTTTATTATACTGATATCTAATTTGGTTAGTTGTTTGGGATTGATGACATAATATACTTCCTATCGTGTAGTATGGGATATATGCTGAAATAATTTTAAGTTTTTGTCTTGGGACGAAAGTTTTTGTATTTCGTATCAACAAAATTCATAAATCATTTGATTTCGTAGTGTACTCAGATGTAATTATTCCTAATAAATTGAATAGCCAAATTCATGATTTTTTATTTTCATTTCTATTTTTCTCTATAATTGCGGATTTATATTCTTTATGTTATTTAATATCCGCTAGATATAATAGAAATATATGTATATAAGATAATTAATCATTGAAATAAATCCAATTATGTATGATCTATTTCATGGAAATAACCGGAGGGTTGTGGTAGTTGTTTTGAGTTGTACACCTAAAATTTGGCAATAATTTATTTATGTGGCCCTAAAAGCCCTGAATTTTTAATTATTTTTTATTAAACCATGTATCCTCAATATGCACAAACTCAAGTTACATCACATATACATACCTACAATATATACACGTGTATGCATATAGAGTTTCATGTTGATTTTTTTTAAAGTGTCAATTTCTTTAAAACAAATTGTTAACAGCTACCAAATAATTTGAGAAAAAATCAAGCTTCATAGAAAATACAACATTAGTTTCAAATTAATAATTTTTATATGATGTTATGCTTTTCAGATTAATTTGAATACTTAATAATATGTGTCGAATCATTAACACTTTTGCATCATAATACTATAATTGATGTTGAAATTTACAATGTCAAGATTGAGCATAGATAGCATTAACCATTACTGTAAATTATTATTAATATTTTAGAGAAGACTGGAACTACTACCCTTACCACATATTTAATTCGATGAATATTCATATTTTATTGGGATTAAAATTGAACACTCGATAAGTTATGGGACCAATATTCAACTATCTCAGCAACAATGAGAACAATTTTAGGCAAACCGTATAAGTTATTTCACCCAAAAAAAGTATAGTCCAATATTTTTTGTGGTATATAAAAAAAATATTTATGTGTCGAAATTATTTATATATTTTTTTGTGCAAATATGTTATTTTGGCTTGACTTACTCCATTGTATGTTATTCATGGTTAGTGGTTAAATATTTGTTAATGCAATAATTCTTGATATTTGTGCTTTAATTCTCCATTTGCATATTTAGTGCATATCACATTTAACATCCACATGCTCTCTATTGCCTATAAAAGCTGGTGAGTTTTTGTGAATTCCATCCATTCCTGCATTCATTCATCCTTTTGGACATTGGTGATTTTACATTGTTTTACACTATTTTATGTTAAAATATCTATGTTAAAAACATCTACATATTTTTAAAAAATGTAGAAATGTTTTTCGTTTTTTTTAAATTAAAAAAAAAACTGTTGTATTGGTGTCATGATTGTGATATGTGTATATGGTTTTTTTTTTTTACCAGATTATGGATACGGAGGCCGTTTTTTCTCCCATATCTGAAATTACTATTAATATGGAAAAATGTACAGGTTTTATATCCTTTTTATTTCTTTATTATTTTAATTTAAAATCACGTGGATTTCATAAAATTTCATGGTAAAATTTATATTTGTATATAAAATAAAATAGAGATGTCTCAAGATATATAAAACAATCAAATATTTATAATGAATGACATATGTTGTATAGATTAAGTTCATCCATAATCTCTCCATTTTCTCTAATATTTTTTTTATTTTTTATTTTTTTGGTTTCCTTCCTATACAAGGATGTGGCGACTAATGCCTGTGTTAGTCCGTCGAAGGGTGGCGACAACGGAGTTGATAATTTTCTGGGAGGTGAAATTATTTCTAATTTAAAGCGGAAGTCTGATGACCATGAAGCACCTATATATGTTAATGATCTTGCTGATTCCGATACACTTGGCTCGAAGATGACTCGCACATTTAAGATTGAGAATGAATAATTGTTATGTTCGTCTTCGAATATTATTTATATTATGCATTTTTAATACATGCGACCAGTTTAGGCATGGGTATTCCATGCATAATGGGACAACTTTTGTGTTGTGATAATAAGTCGCATGTTGGTTTTTGAGGTTTTTGGACTATAATAATATGTATTCTCTTTATTTCCTAATGTGAATTGCTATTTGCGATACATTTGTGGTCAAATATATAGTCGTGTTAGATTTCGTTAATATATGGTCGTGTTAAATAATATATATTGTTTTTTATTTGTGTGAAAAATAAATTTTTGTTTATTATTAACGATGTATCTGTTGATGTGTTTGGTTTATAGATACGAAAAATTTATATTTAAATCCGCGAATTTTCGCGGGTCTGTGACTAGTACATATTATATTACACATACTATTCCCTCTATTCCGATTTTATTCTTTCATTTGTCAAAATAGTCTGTCTCAATTTTATTTTTCTATCTTTTAAAGTAGAAATAAAATGCATTCACTTTTTACCTTACAAAAAATTATTTTATTCATTTAAATACTACAATTTAATTATCGCATTAAATTTCGTGTAAAGTCAAATGGAAAAATAAAATTGGGATGGAGAGAATACTAATCACTATAATAAAATACTTATATCATATTCTCTGCACTAAAACAACATTCAAGATCTCATGTTACACAATAGCGTTACATCTTCTATTACATTAGTCTAATTTATTGTCACATGTCCATCAATCAAAATTTACAAATAAGAGAATTATACTCTATCATAACCATATAAACCTATTTAAAAAATTGCATTAATTTAAGAAAAATAGTTTCCTTATAAAACCCAATTCCAAAATTCGGAAGACTTAAAAAAAAAAAAGGAAAAACTAACTAAAAGAATTTTCTTATATTATTTTTAAAAAATTATGTTATATTTTCATAAGATATGTACGTAGGTAATATTGATTTGTTTTAAAAGATATACATACAAATTTTACACAATTAATATAAAAGATGTAAATATATACTACCTCCGCTCCGTCTCGGAGGAACTTGCCCAGTTACTGTTTTTGCGTATTTTAGCGAGTGAATTTTTTTATTAGTATTTAAAATGATAAAGTAATTTTAAAGTTACTTTATAATAGAGGAGATATAGATTTATCATACCCTACTTTAAAGTCACTTTATAATTTCAAATATTAATAAGCAACTCGCTCGCTAAAACACGAAAATAAAGGTAGTGTGCAAGTTCCTCTGGGACGGAGGGAGTATTTAGTAATTGTAAAAATCATAAAATCTAATTATATTGGTAAAAAATCAAATACTATACCTAGTAATAGATTTTGTAAAAAAATTATAAAATTTTACAAGCAGATTCTAGCAATAAAATATATAACGTAAAAATAAATTATAATTGCACAAAAAAGTATTAACAACTTTCGGATATATAGAATGAGTTAATTTTTTTTCAATGTCTTGCTAATTTTGGAATTGGATTTTGAAATGAAATTGTTTTCCTTAAATTAAAGTAATTTCCTAAATAGGTATATATGGTTATGATAGGGTGTAATTTTCGTATTTCTAAATTTTAATTGATGGATATGTAGCATAAATTGATATAATGGGAGATGTAACATCATTGTATAAGAAGAGTTCCTGACCACTAAAATAATATAGATAGAGTAGGACTTGTGTGTGACGGCCTCTAGAAATTGACAGTAAAGATGGTAACAAAAGCAAAGAAAGAAGCCATTGAAAAACTGATCTTATTCTCAAAGAATTCGTATATGATATATCGTTACAAGTGAGGCATTCATCAAGTATTCACTACAAAAAAGATGGAGATTAGCGACGGGAATTTTGCGACGGCAAGAATATCCGTCGCAAATTCCTGAATTTGCGACGGATTTTTGTAAGCCGTCGCAAAAAATGACAATTTGCGACGGCTTAGGAAGTCCGTCGCAAAATATAGTAATTTGCGACGGATAAGCCGTCGCAAAATCTAGGGCCCACCGACTTCGTCTTGAACCGGCTACATTTGCGACGGAAAGGTCGTCGCAAATTTCAATTTTGAGTTTGCGACGGTCAATTCCGTCGCAAAACATACCCGTTTAAAGGTGACCGTTCGGGAAGCGACCCGTTTGACTGATTTGCGATGGAAGAGGCCGTCGCAATTTAAACTTTATAATTGCGACGGACTAAAGCCGTCGCAAATGTGAGCGGTTGAAATTTGTCAGGCGGGTTGGTGGCCAATAATTGACCCGTGTCGTCACAAAAGAGCTCTGCGATGGAATAGCCGTCGCAAATAATGCAATTTGCGACGGAAATTTAGGCCGTCGCAAATTTACGCAGTTTTATACCAGTCCCCTTCCTTTTCCTTCCCTTTCACTTTCACTCACGAAAAAAAATAAGAAATGATACGGTTTTAATATGTTCTTCACGTATAATTGGTGTATTTGTCATTGCCTTCAACCTCAGCGTACGTATTTGTCATTGCCTTCAACTTCACCGTACGTTTTCACATTTTTAACCGTTTAATTGTCATATTTTTATTGTTTCAATTTTTTAGTACACTATTAGGTAATGAGCATGATATATGTTTATTTGATGGGTTTTAGTATGATTGATGATATATGTTTATTTGATGGGTTTAGGTTAATTTTAGTTTGTGTGATATTTTATACCTATTTTTAGTCGAAACTCTGCTCAATTTTTCTGTACACTATTAGATAAATTGTGTGATGTTTGTTTATTTGATTGTTTTACTATGATTGATATATATGGTTGCATTGGATTGATTTTTGTGAAGAAAAATTGTGTATATCCTTATTTTTAGGCAAACTCTGCCCAATTTTTTACAACTCATGTGATATTTACTTTTAATTTGTAACAGATGCAATTTCCAGATCGTGGTTGGATGTACTCAATACCTAGAATGATAGGAAGAGGCATTAACTCTGTCTTTTGCAATAAAATTGATGAGTTTATTGAGTTTGCACTACAACATCCATGCAATATGGATTGTATGGGTAATATTAGGTGTCCGTGTAAAAACAGAAGATGCAGAAATATGAGATTCTTGAGTGTTGATGAGGTTAGAACTCATCTTGTGATTTCCGGTTTTGTTCCCCGTTATTACAACTGGACCAGTCACGGTGAACAACGGTGGAATGTTGACATCGAAACCGTAGAATACTGGTATACTGGGTGGAGCGGTGGTGGAAGTTCTGATGTTGGTGGTTCAAGTTATGTTCCGTATACTCAATTTGAACCACAAATAGAGGATGAACCTGATAGATATCGGATGATGATTGCAGAATCTGTTTTGGGTGGTCAACCACAATTCAATGAAACACCTATGGAGGAGGAACCAAATCATCGGTCAAAGAAGTTTTTTGATATGCTTAAAACCGTCGATCAAAAGTTGTTTCCTGGTTGTGAGACTGAGACGCAATTGTCATTCAATGCTCAAATGTTGAACATCAAAACTGAAGGCAAGGTCAGTCAAAAAGTGTTCAATCAATTTGCTAAATTGTTCAAACGAGCTCTACCTGAAGACAACACGGCGCCTGATAATTTCTATCAGAGCAAGAGGCTCTTGAAACATATGGGTCTACCCTTTGAGAAGATTGATTGTTGTACAAACGGTTGCATGTTGTTTTGGGATGAGGATGAGGATCAGGATCATTGCAAGATGTGTGGTCACCCACGGTACAAACCATCTGGTCGTACAAAAAGTAAGAAGAAAGTGCAGTTGAAGGCTTATAAGGCAATGTATTACCTTCTCATCACTCCTCGTCTAGAGAGGTTGTATCAGTCCAGTGCCACGGCTAAAGACATGACATGGCATGCTGAGGAGTGTTCTGGTGAGAATTCTGGAGAGATGCGGCATCCTGCAGACTCGGAGGCATGGAAACATCTTGATAGGGAGTTCCCAGATTTTGCAAGGGAGACGAGAAATGTGAGGTTAGGCTTGTGCACGGATGGTTTTGCCCCATTTGGAATGCACGGAAAAAAGTATTCATTATGGCCTGTGCTGTTGACCCCGTACAATCTACCTCCTTGGTTGTGCATGAAGCCTCAACATATATTTCTTAGTATCTTGGTGCCTGGACCACACAACCCCAAGCATAAATTCGATGTATATCTCCAGTCATTGATTAAAGAGTTGAAATCTTTGTGGTCTACGGGGGTGGAGGCCTACGACGTTCATAGGAAGCAGAACTTCACGATGCGAGCTGCACTTTTGTGGACCATTAGTGACTTTCCAGCATTTTCTATGTTGTCTGGGTGGTCAACAGCAGGAAAACTAGCATGCCCGTATTGCATGGACGGTTCTGATGCATTCTATCTTCCGTTGAGTAGAAAAGTGTCATGGTTCGACAACCATCGCAAGTTTCTTCCTCCTGATCATCCCTTTCGGAGGAACAAAACAGACTTTCTAAAGGGTAAAAATGCAGTAGGCCGCCCAAGACCACGGATTCGATCAGGTATGTGTCTGGGTACTGAATCACTACTGATGTCTATGTGTCTCATATATATAAGTTAACCATATATAAATTAATTATTTCAGGTGATTCGTTGTTGTATGAGGTTACAGTCACTGATTTGATGAAGACAACTGAGGCGGGTGCAATGGAGCACAATAAACGTATCCAGGGTGGTTGGAAGAAGAGAAGTATCTTTTGGGACTTACCTTATTGGAGCAAGTTGTTGATTCGACACAATTTGGATGGATGCATATTGAGAAGAATATTTTCGACAACTTGTTTCATACGGTCATGGGTACTGAAGGGAAGACCAAAGACACTTCAAAATCCAGAGATGAGTTGAGGCTCTTCTGTTCTCGTGCTTCCCTACACAAGGATGAGCAGACAAGAACATATCCCCAGGCCTCTTACACAATTAGTAAAGCAGAAAGGAAGAATTTGTGTAAGTGGGTGAAAGAGTTGAGCTTCCCTGACAATTATGTGTCGAATTTGGGAGACAGAGTTGTCACGGAAACCGGAAAGGTGTCTGGAATGAAGAGTCATGATTGTCACGTGTTCATGCAACGACTCTTACCTATTGCATTTCGGTACTCACTTCCCAAGAATGTATGGAGTGTCATCACGGAATTAAGTCTCTTTTTCAGACACTTAACGGCATCAACGATTACAGTTGAGGACATGAGGCGTTTGGATGAGGAGATCCCTGTTATTCTATGCAAACTTGAGCGGATTTTTCCACCCAGCTTCTTCGACTCGATGGAGCACTTACCCGTACACTTAGCGTATGAAGCCTCAATTGCTGGTCCCGTACAGTATCGATGGATGTACCCTTTTGAGAGGTAATTCTATACCATTTTTTAAATCGACTTTTAAGATCAATACTGAATAAATTTTCTAACACAAGAATGTTTTAGGTATTTGCACAATTTAAAGCTCAATATTGGAAATGCGGCCCACATCGAAGCATCAATTGTTAATGCATACCTTACTGAAGAGGTTGGAGCATTTTGTTCTTACTACTTCGGCGATCAAGTTCAAACCAGAATCAGAAATGTGCCTCGCAACTACGATGGTCGTGGAGTAGACCATCCCCTTCGTGATGTTGAAGGTATGTTATCTGTATTTTTGCATCCGGGTCGACCAATGGGTAAGGGCACCAAACGACCGTTCAGGGGCAGTATTGAAGAGGAAACAATACATTCATATGTTTTGATGAATTGTCCTGAAGTCCAACCGTATATAGAGTAAGTAATTTAATTTTATAGTTGAGTTTTTTTACAATATGTATACTGTTGATATCTGAAAAGTAATTAATTTCTTTTTTCTGATATATAAGCATGTTCTGTGAGTATAAGCGTCAAGTAGAACCAGACATCACAGATGCAACAGTTTTTCAATCCATCCGCAATGATTTTATGTTTTGGTTCCAACGTTACGTGAGTACCACATAATTATATGATTTTTACCTTATAACAAATATGTTATTACTTTTATACATGATAATTTAATATTTACAGGGACAAAATGACCTACTTAATAACAACCCACATCTTGAAGCTCTGAGCAAAAGACCACTACGTAGTGTGGTATCATACCATGGATATTACGCAAATGGATACAAATTTCATACTGAAGCGTATGCTTCAACGAAATCGACTACAAACAGTGGTGTTTGCGTTATCGGTGCAAACTACAACGAAGAACCCATCGATTACTATGGAGTGCTGCAAGAAGTAGTTGAAATAGAATATCCGGGTTGGCCGAGCAGGACAATAGTGTTGTTCTTGTGTGAATGATATGATCCAGGGAACCAAGGAACAAGAGTCGACAAAAACTACAAGATTGTTGATATCAACACCGGAAAGAAGTTTCCAGCGGCATACGATCCTTATATTTTTGCAACGCAAGCATCTCAGGTATATTATTGCAAATACCCCGGATCAAGTAGGCCCAACTTGAGGACAGTTTGCAAAGTAAAGGCAAGATCATTGGTTGAAGTTTCTAATCCGTCAAACAAAGACGGTGTAGAACCAACAGATCCATTTCAAACAGAGATACAAGAGGCTCAAACAGAGGTTGATCAAGCAGATGTGAATATTTTTGTCGACTTACTTGCTGCAAATCCAGAAATAATAATGATTGAAAGTGATCATGAGGGTGATGGACAAGAGCGTGGTGGGGAGAAAGAAGAAGAGGAAGAGGAAGAGAAAGAGGAAGAGGAAGAGGAAGAGGAAGAGAAAGAGGAAGAGGATGAAGATGAGGAAGAGGATGAAGATGATGATGAGGATGACGAGGAAGAAGACGACGATTAGAATTACTAAATTATTGTATATATAACAAGTGAAAAATGAAAATGAATTAATTTGGTGAATTATGAAAAAAAAACGAGTCAATTTGGATACATACACAATTAATTGCGTACAAATGAACGAATTATAAATTTAAGCGGGAGTCGAAATAAATAAATTTACATAAATAATAAAAATTAAATGGCCCCAATATTTATAAAAAAAAGTTAGAAACGAAAATGAATTAATTTGGTGAATTGTAGAAAAAAAATGAGTCAATTTAGATACATACACAATTAATTGCGTACAAATGAACGAATTATAAATTTAAGCCGGAGTCGAAATAAATAGTTTTACAGAAATAATAAAAATTAAATGGCCCCAATATTTATAAAAACAAGTTAGAAACGAAAATGAATTAATTTGGTGAATTGTAGAAAAAAAAAAGAGTCAATTTGGATACATATACAATTAATTGCGTACAAATGAACGAATTATAAATTTAAGCGGGAGTCGAAATAAATAGTTTTACAGAAATAATAAAAATTAAATGGCCCCAATATTTATAAAAACAAGTTAGAAACGAAAATGAATTAATTTGGTGAATTGTAGAAAAAAAAATGAGTCAATTTGGATACATATACAATTAATTGCGTACAAATGAACGAATTATAAATTTAAGCGGGAGTCGAAATAAATAATTTTACAAAATAAAAAAAATAGTTGGGCAAAATATTTTAATAAACAACTTAGATACGAAAAGAAATTAATTTGGTGAATTATAAAAAAATGACTTAATTTGAATACATATACAATTAATTGCAAAAAAATAAACGAAAGTAGCTTGTGCCCTAGTGGCGCGCGCCCTCTCCTCTTGCACAAAAGGTCCCGTGTTCGATTCCCCTTGGACGCAAAAAATGGATTAATTGTTCCAGGCCTAATAAGACTAATATAGAAGGTGGGCTGCATATAATAAGGAATGGGCCGGTTGGCCCAGTGGTCCGCGCCCGCCCCGGCCGCCTCGGGTGCCCGGGCTCGAACCACGCGAGCCACTTTTTTTTTGTATAGGCTCGGTAATTTGCGACGGCCATATTCCGTCGCAAATATTGAATTTTGCGACGGAAAACAGCCCGTCGCAAATTATAACACAAAAAAGTATACAAAATATATAAAAACATTTGCGACGGAATTTAGCCGTCGCAAATGTTGTTGACCCGATCGGGTCTGACCCGAAAAGTTTGCGACGGACTACTGTCCGTCGCAAATTCTGTGTGACCCGGCCGGATCTGACCCGCCGATTTTGCGACGGATTTTTCCGTCGTTAATTTGCGACGGATGGCCGAATCCGTCGCAAAAATTTGCTACGGCTGTTTTAGGTACGGATACGTGTCCGTCGTAGATCCCATCGCAAAACACTGTTTGCGACGGATTTTCCGTCGCTAATTCCGTCGCAAAACAGTGTTTTTTTTGTAGTGATTTATACTAACTAAAGGATCTAGTAGCTTCTTCTCCAAGCTGGCTTGAGTAGTCTGTTATAACCGCTGAGTTTGTTACTTAAGCAAGGTAGCAAGTCGGGCAACGTCAGGCCGTTATAACTGTTTCCATTTGCATGTGCATGTGACTAGAATGTATGTATGCATTGCATGCATGTGAATTTAACATCCCCCCCCCCCCCCTCCTCAAGATGAAGCTGGCAAGAAAGGAACAAGCTTCATCTTGGAACGAAAAGATAGAAAAGCCGGAGCATGAAGAGCTTTGGTGAAGACATCTGCTAGTTGCAAATTGGATGAGACATGATGAAGTTGAATCACACCATTCTTGTAGAGATCCCGTACAATGTGGCAGTCAATGTCAATATGCTTTGTCCGTTCATGAAAAACCGGATTCTCCACAATATGTGCAGCGAACTTGTTATCACACCAAAGTTGAAGAGGAAATGGAGGTTCTAGCAAGAATTCCTTAGCCACGAAGGATATCCACTGTAGTTCCAAGGCCGTTGTTGCTAGTGCTCTGTACTCGGCTTCAGCTGAAGACCTAGAGACCGTTTTTTATTTCTACGTTTTCCAGGAAATAAGAGATGAACCAAGGTAGACACGATAACCAGTGAGTGATCTTCTTGTGTCCAAACAAGACCCCCAGTCAGCATCACTATAGCCATGTATAGTAAAAGGAGACTGAGATGAATAAAAAAGCTTTAAGTTCAAAGTCCCACTAAGATATCTGACTAGAAGTAGGGTTGCATCCCAATGTGTAGACCTTGGTGCATTAAAAAATTGGCTGAGCTGTTGAACATAATAAGTAATGTCAAGCCTGATGAAGTTAAGATACAACAACCTACCTACTAGCCTTCTATACTTCTCTGGATCTTGTAATAGTGTGCCAGTAGAAGAGGAGAGATGAAGTCCAGGTTGAGAAGGAAGATTAGATGGTTTGCAACTGTCCAAACCAGTATCAGAGATCAAGTCTTGAATATACTTATGTTGAGATAGGTAAGTGCCATCACTCCCCCTAGTTATCTCAACACCAAGAAAGTATTTTGCAAATCCCAAGTCCTTGTAGTGAAGACAGAATAAAGGCGATCTTTAAGGAGATTGATCTGTTCCAGAGAAGAACCAGTAATCAACAAATCATCCACATAAACAAGCAATCCCAGAAAGTAGTCTTTAGTATGAAGTATGAAGAGGCAATGGTCATAAGATGACTGAGAAAAGCCATAGGCAAGCAAAGTTTTACAGAATTCAGTATTCCATTCCCTGGAAGCCTGCTTTAGACCATATAAGCTCTTTTTAAGTTTGCACACCTGCCCAGGTAAAGCCTTGGAATAGCCAAGAGGAGGTTCCATATAAACTTCATCAGTTAAGTAACCATGTAGGAAGACATTATTTATATCAAGTTGGCACAGAGACCAACCCCTCCCAGTAGCAAAGGCAATCATGAATCTGATGGTAACAATCTTAGCCACTGGTGAAAAGCTATCTTCATAATCAATACCATATACTTGATGATAACCCTTTGCTATTAATCTGGCTTTGTATCTATCCACAGAACCATCAGGCTTCAGTTTGAGCTTAACAACCCATTTACAACCAATGAGTTTCTTATAACTGGGACAATCCACCAAATCCCAAGTCTCATTAGTCTCAAGTGTTGTTAATTCATCAAGCATAGCCTGTTCCCAATGAGGATTTCCCAGGGCTTGATAATAGGTATTAGGTTTCTTGGATAAATGAACATTAGCTAGAAAACAATGATAATCATGGGAAAAAGATATAGAAGAGACAGTATAAAGAGAGTCAGAGAAAAGGTGAGGATAGGTATGAGAAATACCTGAGCCATGCTGTTTGACATCTGTAGAAGAACTGAAAAGTGTACATACAGAAACATAGTCATTCAACCAAGAAGGTGGTGTGATAGTGCTAGTTCTTGTAGATTGTTTTGGTAAAGAATCTGAAGTTGTAAACACCCGTTACAAAAAAATAGGAGGTTAGGAAAAAAAAAGAAAAAAAAATAAATAAAAACTGCTGCTGACTTTTCAAATTTTAAGAAACTGTAACAGCTCTCTAAATTCATTATTTCAGCTGTTTCTTTTGGGGCATAAATGCCCACAATATGAGTTTTCATACGTGTTTTAAGCCCATGAGATATATACAAACCAGACTTTAACCTAGAATTTCACAACTCAAATTTTAATACTTGTTCCACGATTGTTCTTCTGCTGTCTTTTACACAATATTATTTTTCCTCTCTTGTTGCCGTGACGCCACTGTCTCTTTGCCAATTCTTTCTTCTTATTGCCTTTGGCCAAGGTATCCTTCTCTCTGTATATATAGTTATTTCTATTGTGCCTTTATCTCTTTAAAGAACCAAGTTTATTCTTTTTATAATGTAAAGTGTAGAAATAGCAGTATATGTATATAGAGGAAAAGCTTAGCAGAAGGGAGGCAATATTGATTTCTTTTTAGTTCGTCAGAATAGGAGTGCTTTTTTGTTAATTCCAAGGTTTTAACTAAAACAAAGTTTTAGCATTAACTTTTATGGCAATACCGAAGCAAATATATTCCTCATAGGTTTGTTTTTCAAGATAAATTAGTAGATAATTTAAGGGGTTTAACTAGGACTCATTATCTCAGGTTCTGCACAACATCTTTGGTTCTATTATTAAAAAGTAATTCCTAATGACTTAGTTTGTTTGATGAAGAACCGATGAGATATATGGTCAATAGGATACTTCATGGATTTAGTAGATTAATCTGGAAATTAATTTATTTAATTTCTGGATTTTGACAGAAGATAATTAGGAATTTATATGTTTATAATTTTATTTTGAGGATATATTTATATTATCATTTAAATAGATTTAATTATCTATTTTAGGCGACGGTAATTTCGAGGGCTAGTTCGTACGAGGCTTCTACGTATCACTTCTTGCATTCGAATTCGAGGTGGGGTTTTATTGCTTTATTCTCTACAGTGGTTAGTAGAGCTCTTTTGCATGTGTTATTCGGTGTTTGATGTTTTAAGTAAATGCTTAAGTTGTCTACTATGTGAATTGTTTTCTAATGTTATGCAAATGATGAAGTTCATTATTATGGCAAAGTTACTAATAGTCAGGGGCTCTATTTGTGGTCCGGGACCGACGGGTCTTCGGGTGAATCCCGCCGTGCTCGGCAAAGTCTAATAGCCAGGGGCCCTATTTGTGGTCCGGGACCGACGGGTCTTCGGGTTTAACCCGCCGTGCTCCAATGTTCTATGGCAATGTTCAATGGCAAAGTATTATGACAATGTTCAATGGCAAAGTATCATGGCAAAGTTCTATGGCAATGTTCTATGGCAATGTATATGTGAAATTGTGAAAATGAATTACAAGTGGTTACTTAATTATTTATTTCTAACATTAACTCTGAATAACGTGACTCCACTGAGTATGCTTGCATGCTCACCCCCAACATATTTCCCCCTTTCAGGTTGAGGAGTTGGAGAGCGAGGAGTGGTGATGGGAGACGGATTTTAAATATTATCTAAGCTTAAATTAAACTACTCAAGTTTAAAGTTGACTAAATTTCTAGTATTTTTACGTACTTAGACTTACTTGTGATTTTTCTTCAGTTTTCAGAACTATGGGTGTTATCAGTTTTTAGTTAAAGTATTTTATTCAAATTTGAAAGCCGTTGCTGGTTACCGTTAGAGTGTTTTTAAATTATAGTTATTTTCTTTACCCTTATGCATCTAAGTTTCAAAATTAGTTGCGCCCAAGTTAGTTAATATAACTACTTTTTAGGATGTCCGTTTCATGAAAACTATGGCGTGACAGAAGTAGGAACATAAGGATGAGGATTAATAGAAACATGTGTAGAAGGAGTATTCTGTGATGAAGATGTAGGAACAGGTAAGGAAGAATCAAAGGGTGTATTGTGATCATGCAGAAAAGGAAAGATGTGTTCAAAGAAATGTACGTCCATTGAGACAAAAACATAATTATTAGACAGATTGTAAAGTTTGTAACCCTTATGACCAGCAGCATAACCAAGAAACACTAACTTTACAGCTCTTGGTGCAAATATAGATTTAGAAGGGAGTGTATCTGTAGCAAAAGAAAGACATCCAAATGTCCTTAAAGTGTCATAGGTGGAAGGTTTGTTATGTAGAATAGTGTAAGATGTGGACCAATTTAGTATAGGAGAGGGTAATTTGTTTATGATAAAGGCTGCATGGAGAATTGAATAAGGCCAAAAATTCAAGGGTAGTTTGGACTCAAACATGAGAGCTCTGGCAATATTGAGAAGTTGTCCATGTTTCCTTTCTACAACCCCATTTTGCTGTGTTGTATATGTGCATGATTTCTGGTGTATCATGCCAAAATGTTGGAATAAACTCTGGCATTCATTGCTTAAAAATTCTGATCCATTATCAGTTTGGATAGCTTTTGGTTTCACTTTGTACTGTGTATGTATCAGGGTAAGGAATGTTTTATGGACATATATAGCTTGTCCTTTATGAGTTAAGAGAAATACCCAAATTACTCTTGAGTAATCATCAACCACAGTTAGAAAGTAGGGAGTATTTATCAAAGAGGGGTGATTATAAGGTCCCCATATATCTGCATGAATAAGATAAAAAATTGACTTTGTTTGAATGGTATGAGTTGAGAAAGGCAATCTGGCCTGTTTTGCCTTATGGCATACAGTACATGGAGAAAGAACAGATATATCTGTCAATTTATTTGCAGAAATGTAATCAATGTGCTTGCGTACATCAAAATATGCATGACCTAATCTTTTGTGCCAAGTTTCAATAGTAACTGTACTAACAAGATTGGAATTACAAGAGGAAAATGAAGTATCTGTGAGCTGAATGATGTACAACCTTCTAAGTAACTTTCCAGTTGCCAAGACTGCATCACTCTTGAGGTCTTGTAAGAAACAAGATGTGGCATTAAAGGTACATTTCATGTTAGTGTTGGCTAGAATGTGTGGGATTGACAGAAGATTATACTTGAAAGTAGAAATGTATAGAACTTCAAAAGTGTCAATGTACTATTTAGGTATATGGTTCCAGATTGAAGGACTAATTGTTTGCTTCTATCAGGAATAAGCACATACATAGAAACTTTTAAGGTTTGTAAAGGCTGTTGAAAAAGGCTTAGTTCAAAACTCATATGTCTACTAGCTCTTGTATCAAATATCCAGGTTCTTTTTACCAAGTTATCAACCATAGTAGATCCAGAGATTTCAGTGATAGAAGTACATGTATACTCCACTAGGTGTGCATGAGAATAATCCACATATCTGTTAAGATACTTTGCTACCTCTTGTTGAATTATAGCTGCAATATCTGGTGTAGTGCTTTGAGAGGCAGTGTTAGAGGTGGCTTCTTCAATGCTGCATTGTGCCATTACTCTCTTACCATCAGTCTTCTTGGTAAACCATTCTAGATAACCATGTAGTTTAAAACATGATGAAACATCATGTCTTCTCTTCCCACAATGAGAGCACACTAGCATATCTTTCTCCTCTTTAGTCTTATAATCAGATCTCCTTTGATGATCTCTGGTATCATACGACATTGATTTTGAGTACATAGCAGACTGTATATTAGATGTTTTGCCTAATGTTTCTCTTTCAACATTCCCAGACTGTATAAGCCTCTGCTGCTCAACCCTTATGATAATGGAATAGGCTTTGTTTAAAGAGGGCAATGGATCCATTATCATAATCTGGTTTATGGTGTTCTCATAGGTGTCATCCAATCCCATAAGGAATTTTGTGAGCCTTAACCTGATATCTTTTGTATGTAGCTGTCCTTCTACATCACAAGCACAGTTTCCACAAGTACAACCAACAATTTGATCAAAATCATCTAGTTCATCCCAGATTTCCTTCATCTTTCCATAAAACACAACTATAGTATCATGTCCTTGTTTAAGTGTATTGATTCTTCTCTGTAGCTGAAAAAACTTAGTACCATTTGCTGAATTGAATCTGTCACATATATCATTCCACAATATTTGTGCAGACTTAGCAGATACAAACGTGTTATAGAGCTCTTTACTAATGGAGCTCAAAAGCCAGCCAACAACTAAGCAATCCACTTTCTTCCCTAATGCATACTCAGGTGAATTTCGTGCAGGAACCTCTAGTCTACCATCAATAAAACCTAATTCCGACTTCGCTCCTAATGCATTAAGCATAGACTTTTGCCACGAAGTAAAATTTGTTCCATTTAAAGGTTGAGAGACTAATACCAATCCTGGATGTTCTGATCCATGTACGACATAGGCTTGAGGAATTGGTCGATCTCGTTCATTCTCCTCTTCTTCGTGATCTCCTCCAAACGCATTTTGTCATATATTTTGCAGTGCCGCCGCCGGATTGTTTCGCCCTCTCGCCATGGATCAGAAGTGCTCTGATACCATGTAGAAATTGACAGTAAAGATGGTAACAAAAGCAAAGAAAGAATCCATTGAAAAACTGATCTTATTCTCAAAGAATTCGTATATGATATATCGTTACAAGTGAGGCATTCATCAAGTATTTATACTGACTAAATGATCTAGTAGCTTCTTCTCCAAGCTGGCTTGAGTAGTCTGTTATAACCCTGATTTTGTTACTTAAGCAAGGCAGCAAGTCGGGCAACGTCAGGCCGTTATAACCGTTTCCATGTGCATGTGCATGTGACTAGAATGTATGTATGCATTGCATGCATGTGAATTTAACACGGTCTCATGTGAATTTGACGTATTAACATTTTGATAAGAATGAATGTTAATTTGTATTGTCTCATGTCATGAGAATGTCTCATAAAAGTGTTAGCCATATAGATATTATTGTACCCCTTGTCTCATTTTCACTAACAAGCAAAGTCTAAAACTCAGTTGGTGTTGTTGGACGCCTAATAATCCTAAGCCTTTACACCATTAAATAAAAAGAAAAAAAAATCATGTAAATTCGAATTAACATAAAATTTATTTTGCAAGTATAATTATTATATATACTATTTACTATTATGCATAAATATTATCATTATTTTTTAAATAGTAACAGAAAATATGTATTGTTGGGATATTTTAGTTTTGATGATTTTCCAAAACAACATGTAATAGGTTTGAAAGCAGTCAGGATAGTATCTTTAAGTTTCAGGTCAGGCTAGGTTGTTTCTCAGGAGAACAGGTTATCAGTGGAGGAAGAACTCAGCTGAGTGGGAACCTTACTGAGAGGAACTCAGCTGAGGGGGAACTCTACTGAGAGGAACTCAGTGAGGGGGAATTCACTGACACAGCCTGAGGAAGTCAAAATAACATCAAAAAGAGAACAGACTGAAGCCATGTCAGAAGACCTGAACCTGAAGAGAAGCCTGAAGGAAGTCCCACTGAGTATAAACCTGACTTTCTAAGCTGGTCAGTGGACTACTCAGTGAAGAGCATGATCAAGAGGATCAGTGTTGTGTCTAGTAGGACCTGAAGGAGTCAGGCTACTGAGGCTGTGAAGCTTGACAAATAGCCTTATGTCAACTCCCCTGAGTGGACTTCAAGTCTACTGAAGGAAGTCCACTGAGAAGACTTAAAGTCCAATGATGGTTCCTAAGAGGACTTCAAGTCTACTGAAGAAAGGTATCCTGAGAGGATTACAAGTCAGCTGAAGACAAGTCGCCTGAAGTCAGGACTACCCTGATCAACTACCCTGAAGAAAAGAGCCGTTGGACTCAGTCCACGTGGACCAATCAAGTCAAGGCAGCAAATCTGACAAAAGCTGACAAAGGCCATACTTTACTGAAAAGGAGAATTTCACTCCAGAGATAGTCTGGATTTGAATGTTACTCTCTCCAACGGTAACATTCAAATCCACACTATAAATACAAACTCAAGCTTCATTTGTGAATAAGCAATGAGCTGATGTGAGAGTGGTGCGTTTCAAGGGAGGCATAAGGAGGCACCATCTCCATCAAGAACACTGGCCTGAATTCTTCATAGTCATATTTGAGTGTTCCAGTTTGTATACTCGAGCTCATCATATACATCCTAAACTTAGAGAGATTTTCCCAACCTTAGCTTAAAGGCTAAAACCATGTAAGGGAAAATCTCACCTAGTTGGAGAGAACCAAACCAAACTAAACCCTTTCCAGAATAGTGTTAGGTGTTGCAGTGAGGTGAGGAGAGGCAGTCCCTGAGTGAAGAGGGATGTGAGGCCAGTTCGAGAGGCAGCTCCGCGGAGGGGTGTGAGTCCAGTTGTGAGTGCACCTTGGCACGTTAAAAACAAGAATCCCGGGTCGTGGATTTCCTGTTAAATCAGGCAGTGGATGTAGGAGCTTGAGCCTCCTAACCACTTTACATTGTTGTGTTCTTTATTGCTTTACTGACTTGCATAACATCAGTGTTAAAACAAAAATTTTTCCTAATTTCCCATATTGTCTATGTTTGTGAATGAAAAAACGGGACCAACAATTGGTATCAGAGCGGGTTGTTCACATGACCACTGATCTAGTTTTGTTAAGAAAATTGGTCAACCGAGCAGATCTTAAATGTTTTAAAACTATGGGAATTTCTGCATGTTTCAAACTATTACATGTACTCTGACCTCATTCTTGTAATAGAAAATCTTTTTGTTAGAAGTTTTGGAATCATCAAAAAGGGGAAAATTGTTGGGATATTTTAGTTTTGATGATTTTCCAAAACAACATGTAATAGGTTTGAAAGCAGTCAGGATAGTATCTTTTAGTTTCAGGTCAGACTAGGTTGTTTCTCAGGAGAACAGGTTATCAGTGGAGGAAGAACTCAGCTGAGGGGGAACCTTACTGAGAGAAACTCAGCTGAGGGGGAACTCTACTGAGAGGAACTCAGTGAGGGGGAACTCAATGACACAGCCTGAGGAAGTCAAAATAACATAAAAAAGAGAACAGACTGAAGCCATGTCAGAAGACCTGAACCTGAAGAGAAGCCTGAAGGAAGTCCCACTGAGTATAAACCTGACTTTCTAAGCTGGTCAGTGGACTACTCAGTGAAGAGCATGATCAAGAGGAACAGTGCTGTGCCTAGTAGGACCTGAAGGAGTCAGGCTACTGAGGCTGGGAAGCTTGACAAATAGCCTTATGTCAACTCCCCTGAGTGGACTTCAAGTCTACTGAAGGAAGTCCACTGAGAAGACTTAAAGTCCAATGATGGTTCCTAAGAGGACTTCAAGTCTACTGAAGAAAGGTATCCTGGGAGGATTACAAGTCAGCTGAAGACAAGTCGCCTGAAGTCAGGACTACCCTGATCAAGTACCCTGAAGAAAAGAGCCGTTGGACTCAGTCCACGTGGACCAATCAAGCCAAGGCAGCAAATCTGACAAAAGCTGACAAAGGCCATACTTTACTGAAAAGGAGAATTTCACTCCAGAGATAGTCTGGATTTGAATGTTACTCTCTCCAACGGTAACATTCAAATCCACACTATAAATACAAACTCAAGCTTCATTTGTGAATAAGCAATGAGCTGATGTGAGAGTGGTGCGTTTCAAGGGAGGCATAAGGAGGCACCATCTCCATCAAGAACACTGACCTGAGTTCTTCATAGTCATATTTGAGTGTTCCAGTTTGTATACTCGAGCTCATCATATACATCCTAAGCTTAGAGAGATTTTCCCAACCTTAGCTTAAAGGCTAAAACCATGTAAGGGAAAATCTCACCTAGTTGGAGAGAACCAAACCAAACTAAACCCTTTCCAGAATAGTGTTAGGTGTTGCAGTGAGGTGAGAAGAGGCAGTCCCTGAGTGAAGAGGGATGTGAGGCCAGTTCGAGAGGCAGCTCCGCGGAGGGGTGTGAGTCCAGTTGTGAGTGCACCTTGGCACGTTAAAAACAAGAATCCCGGGTAGTGGATTTCCTGTTAAATCAGGCAGTGGATGTAGGAGCTTGAGCCTCCGAACCACTTTACATTGTTGTGTTCTTTATTGCTTTACTGACTTGCATAACATCAGTGTTAAAACAAAAATTTCTCCTAATTTCCCATATTGTCTATGTTTGTGAATGAAAAAACGGGACCAACATGTATAATAATGAGGCTTTGCTTGGTACACCATAATAATTTAAGAGAGTTTTTAATATGGATATTAATTTTATACTCTTTTTTGGTATTAAGTTGCTTGGTACACTATATTAACTTGGTGGTATTAATAAAAAATGTTGCTTGGTAGAACATTATATAATATATGCAAAACTTTGTAATCTTGCTTGGTAGAGGATAATACATAGTACATAATATAATCTACCCACTCTACCCTTTAACCTAATTATTTTTCCCTCCAACCTAATTAATTTTCCCTCCCAAATCATTCCTTGTTATACTTCCTCCTCCTCATTCGCAGCTTCTTTACCCAGGATATACACTTTCGGCCAATGAGCTCTCCTTGCCATTTGCTCACGTATCTACCGAATTGAAATACATTTGACGCCAATTTACTCCATTTGTCATCGTCGAAGAAGGTATGTAAATTCAAATCATTCATTAAACAGAATCTCGGATACATCGTATTGTGCAACGGAGTTAGGAAGAAATGGATTGATCCATCGATCGCCCATATCCGACCGTCCTCTGTTAATCTTGGTCTTTTTTTGATGTTATCATTTATCCTATTTGGGTTTACTCATCTTGTTAGGAAAGATTATTGCAAGTGTTCTTTTGACATGTCGATGTTATGTTTTGAAAATTATTGATCTATGATGTTTGTACTAGTTAGTATTATATTATTTAGGCCGTGCAAGCTTCATTAAACTATGGAATATGTGACAGTTTAGACTCTCATTAATTTCCCTGTTTTTTGTTAAATATTATAAGGTATGGAGAGTGGTAGCGGTTGTGTGCCGAATGAAAAAGGAAAAAAGATAACTGCAACAAGGAGGTCTTGGAACCCGATGGAAGAACAATTGTTAATGGAACAATTGAAGGAACTCGTCGCTGGTGGAAGTTGGAAGACTGAGAACGGTTTTAGGCCCGGTTATTTGCAGAAGCTAGAGGAAAAGATGCGTGCAAAGCTGCCGGGGACCGACATCCGTGGATCCCCTCATATAAACTCGAGGATAACCATTTGGAAGAGACACCACGGATGCCTACAAATTGCTTTAGGTGGCACCGGAGGTGGTTTTAACTCCACCACTAAGATCATTGATGTCTCCGATATAGCATGGGAAAAAGTTGTGAAGGTACTACACTATCACGGTTCTTCATGCGTAGTCTCATATATAATGGATTATGCTTGAATTTATTGTTTGTTGACAGAGGGATCCTACTGTGGCGGGGATGCGTTACAAACCTTGGCCATTCTACCATGATTGGATTGAGGTATTTGGATTGGACAAAGCCAACGGGAAAGCATGCGAGGACGTGATTGATGCTGTTAATGAACTTGTTAGTGAGGATACACAGGCACACGTTGGTGAAACCGTGCCAGGAGCAAATTATGTGCATGTGGATGATGGGGCTCCTTGTGAAATGGATGTGCAAAGCCAATCTGTGACCATTGAAACTGGAAAGACGAACACTTCATCAAGCAAGAAAAGGCCATACTCGTACATAGTCGACAATAACAAAGAATTATTTGATGGATTGGCAGTTCTCTTCCGGGAATCCGATGATAAAATAGTCGACACTCTGAAGACTATTGCAACCGAGCCAAAGATAGTCGACCCTAACATAGATTTGTTTAACATGCTTGAGAAGATCCCAGACCTCAGTTTGGATGAAATGTTTGATGTCTCTGAGAATTTATCAAAAAACCCGAAGCGTCTTGCGATGTTTATCGGTTTTCCTGAACATGCTCGTCCACGCTATGTGCGTCGTTTGCTTGATGGTGATTTTGATAAGAACTGATATTGAAGGGAAGCTGTGTTGTTTGTTTTGTTTTTGCATATATGTTAGTATGAAACTATGGATTTGCACTTGTCATATGATGTAATATTTTGAATATGTCCATGCTATTTTGGGTTGTAAGATATGTATGTTGCCAGACTTGTTGATTAATTTTGCTAAGTGTTGGTCCCAAAAAGGTTATCCAGCGGAAAGCGTTTTTAAATATTTTAATGAAAACCCGTTTACAAAATAAAGTGCTAGAATTGAAATGCAGAAATCTAAATTGCAGAAAAGTAGAAAACACCGGAATTTATAGTGGTTCGGACCAACTTGTCCTACGTCCACTCTCCCTTTCTTCAAAGGGGACTTTCTCACTCTCCAACTAACTTACTCACTTCTGGAATTTAGAAGTACCAGTTCCTTCTTACAACTTACAACAACCTTATCTAACAAGATGAACAGGTTGAGTAATAATCCAACTAAACTCCTAATAGAGTGTATATAAACTAGAAAGGACAAAGGTGAGTGATTGGAAGAGTTCGTGTGTTCTTTGTGTGCTCTCGCGCGACTCTTGTATCTTGAACTAATCCAAGCACTCCTATTTATAGTTGTGGAATTAACTAGCCGTTGGGAACTAGCAATTCAAACAACCATAATTGGAGGGATATAATCAATCAAAGATTGATTATATGATTGATTAGTTGACTTTCAATCAAGCAATCAATCAATCAGATCCTCCATCAGTTGACTTCCAGATTGCCTTCTTCTCCATCATGAATCCAAAGTCTTCTTGTCTCCAGATTACATGCAGCCTCTGGTAGGTGAACTAATCCGTCTCTCTCATCTGTTCTGGTCTGGGGTCTTCTGGTCTGGTCTGGGAGAGGTCTTCTGGGGAGTCCTCTGGTGAAGTCCTCTGGTGGGGTCTTCTGGTGACTCTTCTGGTCAGGCTCCTCTGGTCCAAGCTCATCTGGTCAGACTCCTCTGGCAGACTCCTCTGGTCAGACTCCTCTGGTCAGACTCTTCTGGTCAGACTCTTCTGGTCAGACTCCTCTGGACCTCCTCTGGTCAGACTCCTCTGGTCAGGCTCATCTGGCAGACTCCTCTGGTGACTCCTCTGGTCAGACTCCTCTGGACCTTATCTGCTCTGGTGACTTCTTCTGTTCTGGTGATCTCATCTGGTCACCTCTCATCTGGTCAACTCATCTGGTACCTTCTCTGGTCACCTTCTCTGGTCACCTCATCTGGTACCTTCTCTGGTCACCTTCTCTGGTCTGCACAGATTTCTTCCCCCTTAACCAAAGACCTATTCTAGACCAAGACTAATCTATAGCTGACTAACAGGTTCAGCTAGTCCTATTACAAGTTCTTGTTTTAACATCTTCAAAACATCTAATCTATATCCTAACACTAAGGATGTATGGTTGAATCAGAATTTTCTTCTTTGTGTTTACTACTGGAAATAGAGTATAATGCTGAATGATACTTTGGTTAGGAGCAATACAAATACCTATATAAAAATGTGATTTCTTGAGATATTAAAATTTTTATATTCCCTCCAAATTCAATCACGCAAATTTTGATACTAATCTGTACTCAATGAATCTTCCTCATTAATAAGCCCCTCAAATTCCCCAGGCATATGTCAAAAACCTTGTAAAAATTGCAATCGGGTTCAATAATAATATTTGGTACTAATCCATTTTTATGTATTCATAATCCACACTCCACCATGTATCGGGAAAACCACCTATAACCGCCCTCTCCCCCATGTATTGCGAAGACCAAGATGAAACTGTTGAAATCCTTATTCGAATATCAAAGGCCAATACTCTCTCCATCGTATGCAAAAAAAAAAGGGGGTGTGACTTGTGAGCGCTCTACCACCGTCAAATACTTAAACAAGGTATTCTCCCGTTCATCCTTTTATCTCCCATCTTTTTAGTATTGCTAAGTTTGATTATATTCGACTTAAGAATGTTTGGTAATTGAAAGGGTTTTTTTATCTCCGTTTCCACTTTATTTTGCAGCAACAAGAAGTGTGCACCCAAAGTGTTCGACAAAATTTACAAGAGAGAGATTAGGAGTACATTATATAGTGTTCGACTAAAATACGTTTGTTGGAGTTGAGGTATGTATTTGGACACATCTGGAGCATTTCTCTATCGTATTTGAGTTTAGGTATCTATTGCAACTAATAGGAGGAACATAATGCACTACAATGGTAAAAGCACTTGATTGTTTGGTCAATTCGTGAGCTTTTTTCTAAAACTTGGTATCAATTATAAATGTTGCCAATTAGGGGTTGAGCTTGTTATCAATTAGAAAAAAAATCCAAAGTTTTTGGCCGGATGGGCTCTGCATATGCAATACCAACATGACTATCCAAATAACAACTTTTTTCATGGGGAATTTTTAAAGTATACAAGTAGCAGTTTATTTGGACCAACTTAACAACACCATCTTTTCACATTTTATATGACTCTCGTGCAATTTTTATCTTCGTGTCCATGTGTTGGAATTCAAGCTTGTGGAGTGGAAGTTGTGATGGTCTGAAGCTATGTATGAGAAAATTAAAGTGATGCATTGAAAGATACCTTGTTGAGCTTTTTTTCATGCTGTAAAGAAACATGAACAGAATGGCTAATTCATCATTTATTTAACAAGTATTTTGTATTCTTGTAGATGGCAGTAGTAGAAAGAGACGATTATTTCACTGCAAGACTTAGTAGTCGGGCTGATCTAACAATCATCTCGTACATAAAGGAGCATTTGACCAAACAAGAAAAGGAGTTATTCAAGGAATCATGCTTTGGACAATTTTTAGCATTGGAGAATATCCCGTTCCAGGGTCAATTGTACCTCCACTTGTTTTTTAAGCAAGATAAGTCCATGAAAGGTGAAAAACTTTTGTTTCATGTAAACAATGGTGAAGCCCAGTTCGGTCCAAACGAGTTTGCATTGATTACAGGCCTGAACTTCGGTCCCAAACCTGTCATTCCACAGAAGTCCAACTTTTATAAGGCTGTCTTCCGTAGAAAACAAGAATTGTTTGTCCGTGACATCGAGGAGGCCTTTCTCAATGCCACGAAGGATAAGGGTAAGAAGAGGGATGCTGAACACACCATTAAGTTGGCCCTCTTATTGGTTTTGTATGGGATTTTGTTGATGAAAGACAAAACAACAAAGAAGATTGACCCGCAGTTTGTACACTTGATCGAAAATCTTGAAGATTTTAACAATTATCCTTGGGGAAGAGTGGCATATGATTTTCTGGTAGAGGATATTCGTGGTGCAATGGATGTTAGGGCTTGGGCCCGTCGATTCAAGAATCAGGAGAACAGAGGATGGAATAGTGTCCAACACATAGATATTTGGGGTTTTGCATATGCTCTTCAAATATGGGCCTATGAATCAATGCCTTGTGTTGCAAGTTTGTGTGGTGGTAGGAAGAATGGGTCGGCCATCCCTCGCATGCTACGCTGGAGGCCGTCCAAGGCTTTTAGATTCCAGGCTCTAACGGATGCGTGTTTCCCTAAATTACTCTCTGGAGACGAAACACCCGAAATAGTACGTAATTTAATTTCGTTATATTTTTTAGTAACCTGTTAGTAAGAATACCATGTAAGTTTGTATTGATCTTCAATTTTTTTATTTTAACCCAGATAAGAATATTACCAAACATGAGCCCATCAAAGGCAGAGAAGTCGACACCATATTATCTAAGCCTACTACAATGGCAAGGATGTTTAGAAGGAGCAAATGTGGCGTCGAAGTCGAAAACTCGAAAGCAAAAGAGAAAACAACATGAAGCCGATAGGGATGATGGTATTGAGGACATGAAGAGCACCCATACAACTGATGTGAATCCCAAGAACTCTGTGGTGATGAGAAAGCTGAGCAAAATGTACCGGAAACATAAGAAAATGGAGAAGAAAATGGGATTGATCATTGCAAACCAGAAGGTTATTATGGAGAAGCTCGGTTGTACATCCAATTATGGTGACTTTAGTAAAGATGAGGATGGAGTATCAGAGGAGGATGATAGACCTTTGCTTATTGAAGGGTATGTTAAGAAGACTAGCCCAGAAAGTGTTGGAGTTAGTGGTAAACTGGATGAGGAAATGTATGATCCCATTCACGACAACAAGATGGATGAGAGTGAGGACTTGTATATTCCAGATGAGGATAACATTCATCTGGGATCGCACGAAGCAGAGACCCCAACCTATTATCCACTGATACCTACAAATAATATTTTTGAAGAATGGTACAAGAAGAACATTAATACTCGGGAAAAGATTAAGCTTTCAGTTGATAACATAGGCCCAGGGGATGCCAACTGGTTCAAATCGATTCGAGATCCGATGGGTTGGCTCACATCCGAGGTATTACACCAAAGCTTATTCATTTGTGTACACTCGTTTTTCAAAGTTTCGATTAGAATTCTGATGAAAAAAGATTTGCTTTTCTTGTTTCCAGAATATAGATGCATTGATAAACCTTGTTGTGTACAAAGCGAAGAGGTGGCCACAATATCATACCCCATCGTGGACCACAGTTGACTTGTCATTTTGGGTAAGTATGTATGATTAATTCGAATTTGCATGCTGAGATCCGATGGATATTAATTAATTCGAATATATGCATGCAGGCATTAATGACAGGCCGAATTTACACTACTTGGAAAAGGAACAAAAGCAATACCCCTTGGGTTTGGTCAGACCAAGAAAAGCTGGTGACCGAGTATGTGAGTGGTAAGTTGCCTCTACATGGAATGGGTCTGCATTGGTCTGAAGTCGAGCGAGTCTTTGGTGTGGGTCACGTGAACCAAAACCATTGGGTTTTATACGAGATAGCACTACAAGAGGAGTCCATCATTGTTTATGACACTCAATCGGGTGGTGGAAGAAGGGGTAACCCAAAGCACCTTGCTCCGTTCAAGCTACTAGCTTCGCTCATGCCTAGTATACACAGTGAATTGGTCAAGCCAGGTGACAAGTCCGGAAAAAAAATATGGGATTTAAAGCTTTCACCAAATGCTCCACAACAAGTAGATCACGCCTCGTGCGGTATTTTGGTTGTGAAGATGTTGGAGACGATTGTGAAAGGCCAGTCTCTTGGTTTTGTTGACCCATCAAAGGCCGTCGAATTCAGAAACACTTATTGTTTGGAGCTCTTCGACAGTAGTCACATTCGCATGGATTGAATTGGTCTTGTGCATCAATGGTGTTTTGGAAGCACGAATATTTTTTAGTAGACGTATTTTGGTATTAGGTTTCTTCAAATATGTGGTATTTATTGAAGTAGTAAACCTTATGATGATGATTTTTAGTACGATGCTATGTATGAATTTTAAGATGGTGTTTTGTAGTACGTTGCTATGTATGATGATGATTGTAGTTTCATTAAAAGTGCACTAACAGCTTCGATGAAATCCCTATTAATCTGCATTGTCAATCCCTAAATTACTGATTGGATTAGATACATATATATTTCATATTCAGAAAGGATTATTGAATAAAAAAATCTAATAATTTCGAATGGAGTAAATAATTGAATCCATCTAACTCACTTGAATATTTTATCACAAAAGAATTGCACTTTTAATTTCAAGAGAATGAGTAAAGTGTAGTTTTGATCTAAAAAAATATAATAAAATTGTAATTTTGGTCCTAAAATTAATGAATGAGATCAAATATAAATAAAAAAAGACAACTTTCCTTCATATAAATTCTAAAAATATTTTGAATTCATCCTGAGACAAAAGTATAATTTTTTGTAGACCATAATATGTAATATTTTTGTCACAAGACATAAGGAATAGTAAAGTGTTAGGACATAACTGAATGTATAAAACAAAGGGGGACACACTATATTATTCAACTGATCACACAACATAAGACATTCCCATACACCAAATTCATATTCCCTAACACATTCATACCGAACCCAAACACAAAATACAAATAAAATAAACACTCTAGCATGTCCCAACTCGACATAGCTTACTTCCCCCTCGCGAACTAGTCCCGTCTCCCCTGGAACCAAAACCACTTAGTAGGTGACATCTCTGATTGGGATGATTGTGAGTTCGGGGATGCAGTATTACTTGATGTTGATCCTGGAGCTTGATTTTGAGGAACAAATCTCCTTGAGCTCCGGCGGTTTGGAATGCTACGTCTAGCGGGGACAGTGAGATCAATGACACCAGTTGGTTCATAAACTTCGTCAAACAATCTCCGGGAAGTAGAAAAAGTACGATCCACAGGTGATACTACTTCCTCATTATCATCGGACACAACAATGGTTGGTGGACGCATATGACTCATTCTAGGGAAGCTCTGTGTGTCATCGCTGATCTCAATAATGCCTTGACTCGGTTCAGACGAGACGGGTGGAATTGGTAGTGACTCATCTTTTCCAAACAAGATTTTAAGTCCTTCGAATTCGGGCTCACCAAAATAGTAGTATGCCCTCGCCATTGGAAATGCCTGCAAGCAAAACATATTGGTGTTGAATACAAATGCAGTAGTCAAGAAATGTGTAAATACAAGTATTGAGACAAATAATTTACCCCCAATAAGAATCTCCATGTGTGTGCAGTACCATGCATGGAGTTGTCATCAGCGTCCCAAGCAACATCTGGAGTAAGCAGTATTTCAGAGAAGGTATCGTACCGTTCCTTCAGACGTTCGAGCCTAGCAGTAGCCTCCTCAAATGAGAAAGTTGTCCCATAGTTGTCATTCACCTTACCAATTGCAGTTGCAATAGCATGAAAGTTTCGGTCAGAGCCTACAACCCAATTGCCTTGTTGATGTTGGTCAAGTAGAGATCTCACAAAGAAACTATCAGTTTCTTTTGACCACTTTCTTGAGTAGAGGACGACCTCTTGTTTTGGAACATCTCTTAGACCCATTTTTAGTTTGGTTTTGTCATAGCCAAGATGAAGAATATATATAGGTAAATCTTCGACTCTTTTTAGTAGAAAATAAACTTGTCATATAAGGACATGCAAATACTGGAACAAATAGTGGTAAGATGTGATTACTCGATATCACATGCATTACAGTACCAAGACTTTGAAATTATCATGCTGTTGAATGGAATGGTTTGCAGACTGAATGCAACTTTGCGTTCCATGTGTGGGTCTTCTAAAATGCATGCAATTTTCAATAGGCTTGGCATGTGGATAAAAAGACAAAAGACTAGCTGCATGCAATTTCAATAGGATTCACATGTGGTAAAAAGACAAAACACTGGTTGCATGCAATTTCAATAGACTACACATGTGGTAAAAAGATAAAAAAACTAGCTTACTATTTGAATTGAATTCACATGCCATATAAAATCCAACACACTTTAATCAATTTCAACACAAATGCTCTACAAATCAAAACCAGAAATACCTAAAACAAACATATTCGCCTACTAAAATCAAAGGAAAAAGAAAATACAAACATCTGTTAAATAAATCCGTTACATTCGTATCAATTGAAAAAAATATGGCCTATCCATTCGCCCTCCAAATCTGGTACATAGAATTGGCCAGCTCCTCCCGCCAATTATTGAACTCCGTCGATGACTCAACGGTGTCGATAATATCAGCAGGTTGGGACTCAAGAGTCTGATCGAGTGGTTCTTGTTCAACTATTTGCTCATACGGATCAACCGGCATTACCGAACGAATAAAGTTGTGAAGTAGAAAACACGTCATTATAATCCTAACTTGTGTCTTGATGGGATAGAATGAGGGGCTCCTAAGGATTCCAAAACGTTTTTTAAGCACACCGAATGCACGTTCAATGACATTCCTTGCTCTTGTATGTCGCATGTTGAAGTGTTCGTGAGCATTAGTAGGACGATCGGTGTTCGGACCCCACTCTTTCAAATGATATCTACATCCTCTGTACGGTGTTAGAAAACCCTCTGAATTGGCATATCCATTGTCACAGAGATAGTAATTTCCTAAACAATACAGAACATTATAAATGATGCTGTAACAAGAAACTAGGAAATTGATACAATATGCATTAGAACAATGGATTATTTTATAACACGCATTCTTGATTATATGCAGTAGGTGAAAATTTCTAAAATATGCAGCATTATGTTCATTAGGTGCACACAGGTGATACTATCGCATTATACCGAAATAACAAGCATTTGCTCATGTGCAATAGGTGAATTTTGCTTAGCTAATTTCAGTACAACAAAAAGACCCTACAATCATACCGAAATAATTAGAAGATAAAAACTATAGATGGTGAACAATGTTATATATAATGAGACAGTGTAAACTATTAAAAAAAATTCCCTAAGCAAATGCATACCCTTTGGGACTTTCAACCCATTTGGTCGACAAATAGAATCTCGGAGGACTCGAGAATCTGCGGCTGATCCTTCCCATCCAGGAAGGACATAGACAAATCTCATTTCAGTGTCGCACACTCCAAGAACATTTGTAGATATACGACCTTTTCGAGTTCGATATCGACCCTTTTCACTAGGACTCACTTGGACATCGATATATGTGCCGTCCAAAGCGCCTAAACAACCCTACAACAAGTGGATTTTATTTAATTAGCAATAACTTCAGATAAAATTATAAGACATATTGAACTAAATCCTTTTACCTTGAACCATTTCCATCTTGGATTAGTCGAATCATCGGGCACGGGAATGGGGCTAACCAAGAAGAGGTTGTGGAGTTTTAAGATGCCTTTCATGACAATGTGGACATAATTGTGAACTGTTTGACCTGACGTATTATAGTCGTGTTTAACAACACCTTGTTTTTTATGATGAGCCAAAACTGATAAGAACATTGATACTTGTTCTTCCACAGACACATACCTATAGTTTTTTAACCCCGAACATTCACGTAAGAGGTAACAAAGTCGTGCAAAAGCATTTCGATCCATTCGTAAATTGGTTAAGCAATCGGGATCATTAAGCAAAAACAATCTAGACAATTTTGATGATTGTTCGGGAAATCTAGATATCATAGAATAACCAGTTGCATGCCGACGCATAAGTGATCTTTGAGATTGACTAATTATGTAAGCTAGAACAAAACAAAGAATTTTTCTCTTCCGGATCATACGCTCAACCAACAAAAACAGAATTAACTTCTTCTTGGCCAAAGACAACATGGGAAAACTATTCTTCTGCAAAAACAAGAGAGAAAAAATGATTTCACTGCCAAATTGACTGCAAACCATTCAAATATACAAGTTGGGTTCCTGAATGCAGCAAAACAAGGATGACATATTGTTTGTGCATCAAACACGAAAACTTGGTGTATGAATTTGCCATATTTAGGACTTATCAAACCTTCTAGTATAGGAACTGGGCATTGTACAACCAATATATTGCCTAAAAGTGGAACTTGTAAATACGAGAAAGTTTCATATAAGCAAATCCTAACACAATGCATTCGATTTCGATAATAACTATGAATCCCGCAAGAATTTATACAAAAAATAACAAATTATACAGAAAAGAGTCAGATCCCTAACCTAATTCATTTTAAGGCTCCGTGAATGAACCACAATTTAGCCGAATTCCGAAGCCGTAGTAGGTTTCAAAACCTTTGCGTATACCACAAATTTTACAAACAGGTATAGAAAATCGATGAGTAAATATAGATCGAGAACAAACCGTATAATGTTGAAATTATTCGTGTGGAATTGATCCCGTCAAATATGTTGCGGCGCCGTCGCTTTTTCTCCGGATGAAGGAGACACCTTGTTCGTCGCCTTGTTCGTCCTTCGCTCTAGGGTTCCGGCAACGGCGAAATTGGGGGAACGAGAGAGATGAAACACCCACTTCTGCAAAACAAGTTATCCCAAATTTTCAAAATGAACTTTCAAATAATTCGAAATAAAGCATATGGAAATTCAATTGAGGGCAGAAGCGGCAAATGCAATTCACTGTAGAAGCCTTCTTCGCGGTATACGTAGGAGGTGGAGGAATAATTTTTGACGATGTCTACAGTGAAATGGCCGTAATAGCGTCTGTTCTCTTACCGGGTCAACGGATTATTTTCGGATCCTTCTTAAATTAAGCAGGCCTACCAAGCAGAATTTCTTATTAATAGGCCCTTCATATTTGGGCCTTTTAGGGCCTATTAAGCCCAACCAAGTGAGGCCTGATAGTAATAGAGATATTTGAGGAACAGTGTTTCAAATCTTTTTTGTCTTAAACCAAGAAGGGTTCCACCGTCCGAGTATGAATTCTAAAATCCACATTTTCTTAACTGTATCTTGAATGTCGTATGCGTATCCAAATTACAGGCCTACCTCTACAGTTCTATACTTCTACTTCCTTTAAATTTATAGGTGATGTTCTATCACATGGCTCTGCAAACAATAATTAAAGCAAAAGCAGATAATATTATTCTTTCTTTTTTAAATCTATCTATCTCACAGCTCTGATAAAAAAGAAAACAAAAGCAAAGAATATATGCAACACATCACCAATGGTTTACATGGAAAAAAAAAAGAATTATTGATTTTCATCCACCCAGCTTTTTTTGACAAATTATTGCTACCAAAATTTCTTAAAACCTTTGAATTTCTAACAATGGCAGATGCACTCGTTTCTGCAGTTTCGGAAACAATTCTTGGAATCTTGAGCTCGGCTGCACTACAAGAGATCGCTCTGGTTTGGGGTTTTAAGGATGAGATCAACACACTTGAAGATATAGTTGGCACCATCCAAGCTGTGCTTCATGATGCGGAGCTCAAGCAGAGGAAGAGCCAGCCCATTCAGATTTGGCTGAGAAAGATTAAAGATGCTGCTTGCGATGCTGAAGACATCCTCGACACTATAGCTACCCAGGGCCTTCGAAGAAGGGCCAATTCTGAAAGAGGTAAGCTGCATCGGTTAAACTTATTCTTTTCCATGAGAAATCCATTATTATTCCGTTTAAGGATGGTGCATCAAGTGAAAAATATAACGAATAAATTAGATGCCTTAGCAGAGGAGAGGCATAAGTTCCATCTGGGTGAGGGTGTTGCGGAAAATCGATTTGGGGTGACATCAGAGAGTAGAATCACTACTTCTCTTGTGAATGAATCTGAAATCTATGGAAGACATGAAGAGAAAGAAGTGGTGTTGGAGAAGATCCTTGTTGGGGCCGGTTGTAGTGAAGACGATCTCTGTGTTCATGCGATACAGGGTATGGGCGGGCTTGGCAAAACCACGCTGGCGCAGATGATCTATAATGATCAAAGGACGGAGAGGCACTTTGAAAGACGAATTTGGGTCTGTGTGTCTGATGATTTTAGTGTGGGGGGAATAGTGAGATCAATTCTTGAATCTATTGAAGGAGGTGGGTGCGATATCTCAGGTTTGGATCCACTGCAACGTCGGCTTCAAGAAAAGTTGAGGGGAAGGAGATATTTGTTGGTTTTGGACGACATTTGGAATGAGAACCTACGGCTATGGGATGAACTCAAACAAGTTTTACAATGTGGGACGAAAGGCAGTGTTATTATTGTAACAACCCGGATTGAGAAAGTAGCTTTTATGATGGCTCCTACGGCCATACATCATATTAACTACTTATCCGAAGATGATTCATGGTCCTTATTCAAGATGAGAGCCTTTTCGAATGGAGAGGGGGAGGAAAACTTCATTGCAATTGGGAAGGCCATAGTGAAGAAATGTGGCGGTGTGCCTTTGGCAATTAAGGCCCTAGGAAGCCTCATGAGATTAAAATCCCATGTAAGAGAATGGGTAGCAATTGAAGGAAGTGAATTGTGGCATCTATCAGATGATGAAAATGCCATCTTACCTGCTTTGAGGTTAAGTTATGAGAATCTATTGCCGCAAATGAGACAGTGTTTTGCATATTGCTGCATATATCCCAAGGATTATGAGATGGAGGAGGACGAGCTGATCCAACTATGGATGGCAAATGGGTATATTCCCTCAAATGGCCAGACTTATATGCACCTCGGTGGTCAGTTGATCTTCAAAGAGTTGGTGTGGAGATCATTCTTGCAAGATGTCCACATGAATTACAGGGGTAACATGAGCTGTAAAATGCATGATCTAATGCATGACTTAGCGTCATCAGTCATGAAGCATGAAACCTATATCCTAGAGTATAATAAGAAGCTTCAAATTCCCAAAACACTTCGTCACTTATCTTTTGACTCGGGCTCATCTTGGGATTTTCCTAATGACAAGGGTATTCTGAAACTTCGAATTGATCATTCTTTGCGCTCAGTAATTGTACATTCTGCAGATGTTCCATATTGGCGTAATGGTCTTTTGCCCTTGATCTCAAAGCAAAAATATCTAAGAGCATTTGGTATGCATGATTATTACATATCCAATTTGCCAAATTTTGTTTGGAAATTAGAACATCTTAGATATCTTGCAATGCCGTGCCACAATATGGAACGTTTGCCTGAGTCCTTGACTCGTCTCCACAACCTTCAAACATTGAAGCTTGAAAAGTCTGGTATGCTTCTTGAGCTTCCTAAAGGTTTAAAAGAGATGGGAAATCTTTGGTTTCTAGAGATGGAAGCCTTTGATTCACTCCTTAGTACACCGCCTGGACTAAAAAATTTAAGTTGTCTGCGTAGACTAAGTATTTTCATTGTTGGTCAGGATGAGGCTCACCAAATAGACCAGATAAAGGATTTGGAGTTGGGAGGTAAATTGAGCATAAAGGGGCTTGATAATGTCACAACTTTGGAAGATGCCAGAAGTGCCAACTTGATGACAAAATTGAACCTGACTTGTTTAAGTTTATCTTGGGAAAATGGCATCAAAATTAAGTGTGCACAACATTTTGAAGAGGTTCTAGAGGGGCTCCAACCACACCAAAACATTGAAAAGATATCGATTGCGTCATATCATGGTTCCAGGTTTCCAAATTGGATGTCCAGTTTAGTTTTTGGGCAACTAAGGGAAATTAAGTTGGTGGATTGTCCTGGATGTGAACACCTTCCACCGTTGGGGAAACTGCCCTCTCTTACTAGTTTATGGCTCGATGGGATGGATTCTATCAAGTGTTTGGATGGTGAATGTTATGGAGATGGAGAGACTTCATTTCCTGCATTGAAAACGCTTGCAGTTAGTAGAATGCCTAACTTAGAGAGATGGAGCATGGTAGATTCAGCAAACAACTTTCCTTGCTTAGAAGACTTGCAGGTAATTTCGTGTCCCAAGTTGGATGGAACACCAAAGATACCAACTCTCAAAAGTTTAGCCATAGGGGAGACGAGCATCACAATTCTTAATTCCATAAGGTTTCTTACATCACTTACCATATCCGGGTTTGGAGAACTAGATGCTTTACCAACAGGCATACAAAAAGTGCAATTGCCTATCCGAACATTGTCAAAGTTGCTGGATAATCTTTCTTCTCTCAAGTCCTTGAAGATCTATTATTGCAATTATCTTGAATTTCTTCCCGAGGACTTCAAGTACCTCACTTCTCTAGAGAGTTTAGATATCTGCGGGTGTGATGGTTTTAGATCATTTCCAATATCTTTATTAGAAGGCTTGTGTTCCCTAAGATCATTATGGATTCATAACTGCAAGAACATGAAGTATTTGTTGGGAGCACTAGAACATTCACCTCCAGCCCTGCAAGATTTGATGTTAAAGGGGCTCCCAGAGCTGGAATATTTGCCTGAAACTGTGAAACTATTAACATCTCTAACAGATTTGAGCATATCGGACTGTGAGAAGTTGAAGTCCTTGCCTGATGGCTTCAAGGATCTCAAGTCGCTTAGGAAGTTAGAAATATTTAGATGCCCAGAAGTGGAGAAGAGATGCAAGAAACCGGAGGGGGAGGACTGGCCCAAAATATCACATATCCCCATGATCACAATCAATGGCGAAATCATAGAGTGATTAGATTATGTATGGGTCAGACTCAGATTCCAAGTGCAGTGGAGGTATAGCTCATTTCACTTTATTCAACTCAACATTTTTTTGTTTCATATTATTAACCACATATATGACACATGAGCAGTGGACCCTTAATTATAATTTTAATTGATAGATTTTATCTGCTTATGTGTTATTATCACATTCGCGGTGGGTATATTATATTATGCCCACCGTGGGCATGAGATCATTTCCGTATGAAATATATATACTATTCATTTAGAATGTAAACATTTTCAGACCATGTTTGACATCTTATAATTCACAGTTCTCCAATTATATTTTTATATATCACAATTCTAAAAAAGAATATATTAATTCATGAGTTAGAAAAAATAAGATAAAGATAGTAATAATGAAAACAAAGTACATAAATAAATATATGAATTATAAGATGTCAATATAGTTTTAATATTCTGAATTTTAAATTGGTAAGTTCTATTTTTCTTAGGTTGTGAATTGATAGTTTTGTAATATCTTTTAGGTTTTGAATTGATATTAAAAAAAAAAAAAACATTATAGGTTGATAATTTTATTTTCCTTTTAAGTTTTGAATCAACATTATATAAGGGATTTGGATCCAGTGATGTACAGGAGCGTCCTGTGCAGCACAAATACATGGAGGCACCAATTGGTGTCACCCCACAAAATCTAATACATGGTGACACCAATTGGTGTCACCATGTATTTGTGCTGCTCATGTGCAGCACTGGATCCAAATCCTTATATAAGAGGTATATACTTTTATTGAAGTTTTATTTAATGCAAAAACAGATCCCAATTATTCCTGGGGATCAAAAAATATAATAACATTCTAAAATACAAGATTAACGTGGTAAGCTTCAAAATAGAAGAACATATATAATCCACTAAAAGAGCAAATCTTGTGTAAGACTACCATACGAGAAAATAGAGGAGTATAAATTTTTTAAACGAAAAATAAAATTAAAAATGTCTCACTTATGATGAAGAAAAATATTAAAAATTATACCGATTATCTTCAAAAGTGAAACATTTCTGTTGAAAATTGTTAGCTGTGTAGATGGAGAAGTAATACAATTCATTCAACAGGAAATGTCGTAAAGTTTTAATCTAGTTAATTTGTTTCACTGAAACATATATAGCCCTCAGTGTTATCTAAGGGTGTTGATGAAGTTAAGGGTGTTGATGCTCTGAAAGGAAAGATCCAAACTCATGAAAACAAAGATGAATCTCTCCTGGAGGATGGAAGTGAAAACACTCATGCAGATTCATATGGTATATGCATTGATTTCGATGGTTTGTTAAGTAAGTTTAATGTAGTATTTTGAATTATTCAAACAGCAGATATGAATAAGATGTTTTAGAAGTGGTGTGTAATTTCTCATTCACAACAGATGAATTTGTTGATTTGTTCATACGTTTTTTTGGAAAAACTAATATTGATGGCCAATTCTTTTTTTAGGAAGTCGTTGCATACTAATATTGACTTCCTCTTTTTTTTGGAAAAACTAATATTGATTTGTTCTTAATAAAGTGATTTTTTATAGGACTGTAAATTAGTCGAGCCGAATCGAACGTGCTAGTGTTCAAACTTGTCTAAAAAGTTATCAAGCTTTGATATTTTTGTTTGAATTTGTTTGATAATTAACTGAGTCGAGCTCGAATGAGTTTTAATCAAGTCAAGTTCGAATGTTTGACATTTTTACTTTTATTTTTTATTTTATTTTTAGTTATCAAGTTTGAGCAGAGCTTTAGACTATTTTAAACATAAATTTATGTTCAAATTTATTTGATTTCTATTTCGAACCGAGTTCAAACGATTTATACCGAATAATCTCGAATCGACTATCGAATAGGTTAGGTTGGTTTGACTTTTAGTCCTATATGGCCTATATCCCCCACTGTTTCCGAAGACGGCTCTGCCGTTCTACGTCTCACTCCATCCGTTTCTCTCGTGTTTTCTGTGATTCACCTTATTGCGGTTTAATTCTTATATATTCTCATGATATCTAATTCTCATTCGGTAATCCATCGAGTAAATATCTTCAATTTCTGGTACTCCTCAATAAATTCTGGGTTTGGATTTTTATTTATTTTTGAAACGGTGCACTTCCACTTTACAGGTTTGTGGGAGTTGAATAATAATCAAATACAAATATAGTGTATTTTATGAACACGGTAATATTTGCTGCTTCGATTTGATTAGTCTACATTGCTAGAACCGACCCAAAACTCCATGAGCAGACCCCCCCCCCCCCCCTTAATTATAATTTTAGAATGTAAACATTTTCAGACCATGTTTGACATCTTATAATTCACAGTTCTCCAATTATATTTTTATATATCACAATTCTAAAAAAGAATATATTAATTCATGAGTTAGAAAAAATAAGATAAAGATAGTAATAATGAAAACAAAGTACATAAATAAATATATGAATTATAAGATGTCAATATAGTTTTAATATTCTGAATTTTAAATTGGTAAGTTCTATTTTTCTTAGGTTGTGAATTGATAGTTTTGTAATATCTTTTAGGTTTTGAATTGATATTAAAAAAAAAAAGCATTATAGGTTGATAATTTTATTTTCCTTTTAAGTTTTGAATCAACATTATATAAGGGATTTGGATCCAGTGCTGTACAGGAGCGTCCTGTGCAGCACAAATACATGGAGGCACCAATTGGTGTCACCCCACAAAATCTAATACATGGTGACACCAATTGGTGTCACCATGTATTTGTGCTGCTCATGTGCAGCACTGGATCCAAATCCTTATATAAGAGGTATATACTTTTATTGAAGTTTTATTTAATGCAAAAACAGATCCCAATTATTCCTGGGGATCAAAAAATATAATAACATTCTAAAATACAAGATTAACGTGGTAAGCTTCAAAATAGAAGAACATATATAATCCACTAAAAGAGCAAATCTTGTGTAAGACTACCATACGAGAAAATAGAGGATTATAAAAATTTTAAACGAAAAATAAAATTAAAAATGTCTCACTTATGATGAAGAAAAATATTAAAAATTATACCGATTATCTTCAAAAGTGAAACATTTCTGTTGAAAATTGTTAGCTGTGTAGATGGAGAAGTAATACAATTCATTCAACAGGAAATGTCGTAAAGTTTTAATCTAGTTAATTTGTTTCACTGAAACATATATAGCCCTCAGTGTTATCTAAGGGTGTTGATGAAGTTAAGGGTGTTGATGCTCTGAAAGGAAAGATCCAAACTCATGAAAACAAAGATGAATCTCTCCTGGAGGATGGAAGTGAAAACACTCATGCAGATTCATATGGTATATGCATTGATTTCGATGGTTTGTTAAGTAAGTTTAATGTAGTATTTTGAATTATTCAAACAGCAGATATGAATAAGATGTTTTAGAAGTGGTGTGTAATTTCTCATTCACAACAGAGGAATTTGTTGATTTGTTCATACGTTTTTTTTGGAAAAACTAATATTGATGGCCAATTCTTTTTTTAGGAAGTCGTTGCATACTAATATGGACTTCCTCTTTTTTTGGAAAAACTAATATTGATTTGTTCTTAATAAAGTGATTTTTTATAGGACTGTAAATTAGTCGAGCCGAATCGAACGTGCTAGTGTTCAAACTTGTCTAAAAAGTTATCAAGCTTTGATATTTTTGCTTGAATTTGTTTGATATTTAACTGAGTCGAGCTCGAATGAGTTTTAATCAAGTCAAGTTCGAATGTTTGACATTTTTACTTTTATTTTTTATTTTATTTTTAGTTATCCAAGTTTGAGCAGAGCTTTAGACTATTTTAAACATAAATTTATGTTCAAATTTATTTGATTTCTATTTCGAACCGAGTTCAAACGATTTATACCGAATAATCTCGAATCGACTATCGAATAGGTTAGGTTGGTTTGATTTTCAGCCCTATATGGCCTATATCCCCCACTGTTTTCGAAGACGGCTCTGCCGTTCTACGTCTCACTCCATCCGTTTCTCTCGTGTTTTCTGTGATTCACCTTATTGCGGTTTAATTCTTATATATTCTCATGATATCTAATTCTCATTCGGTAATCCATCGAGTAAATATCTTCAATTTCTCGTACTCCTCAATAAATTCTGGGTTTGGATTTTTATTTATTTTTGAAACGGTGCACTTCCACTTTACAGGTTTGTGGGAGTTGAATAATAATCAAATACAAATATAGTGTATTTTATGAACACGGTAATATTTGCTGCTTCGATTTGATTAGTCTACATTGCTAGAACCGACCCAAAACTCCATGAGCAGACCCCCCCCCCCCCCTTAATTATAATTTTAGAATGTAAACATTTTCAGACCATGTTTGACATCTTATAATTCACAGTTCTCCAATTATATTTTTAAATATCACAATTCTAAAAAAGAATATATTAATTCATGAGTTAGAAAAAATAAGATAAAGATAGTAATAATGAAAACAAAGTACATAAATAAATATATGAATTATAAGATGTCAATATAGTTTTAATATTCTGAATTTTAAATTGGTAAGTTCTATTTTTCTTAGGTTGTGAATTGATAGTTTTGTAATATCTTTTAGGTTTTGAATTGATATTAAAAAAAAAAAAGCATTATAGGTTGATAATTTTATTTTCCTTTTAAGTTTTGAATCAACATTATATAAGGGATTTGGATCCAGTGCTGTACAGGAGCGTCCTGTGCAGCACAAATACATGGAGGCACCAATTGGTGTCACCCCACAAAATCTAATACATGGTGACACCAATTGGTGTCACCATGTATTTGTGCTGCTCATGTGCAGCACTGGATCCAAATCCTTATATAAGAGGTATATACTTTTATTGAAGTTTTATTTAATGCAAAAACAGATCCCAATTATTCCTGGGGATCAAAAAATATAATTACATTCTAAAATACAAGATTAACGTGGTAAGCTTCTAAATAGAAGAACATATATAATCCACTAAAAGAGCAAATCTTGTGTAAGACTACCATACGAGAAAATAGAGGAGTATAAATTTTTTAAACGAAAAATAAAATTAAAAATGTCTCACTTATGATGAAGAAAAATATTAAAAACTATACCGATTATCTTCAAAAGTAAAACATTTCTGTTGAAAATTGTTAGCTGTGTAGATGGAGAAGTAATACAATTCATTCAACAGGAAATGTCGTATAGTTTTAATCTAGTTAATTTGTTTCACTGAAACATATATAGCCCTCAGTGTTATCTAAGGGTGTTGATGAAGTTAAGGGTGTTGATGCTCTGAAAGGAAAGATCCAAACTCATGAAAATAAAGATGAATCTCTCCTGGAGGATGGAAGTGAAAACACTCATGCAGATTCATATGGTATATGCATTGATTTCGATGGTTTGTTTAGTAAGTTTAATGTAGTATTTTGAATTATTCAAACAGTAGATATGAATAAGATGTTTTAGAAGTGGTGTGTAATTTCTCATTCACAACAGAGGAATTTGTTGATTTGTTCATACGTTTTTTTGGAAAAACTAATATTGATGGCCAATTCTTTTTTTAGGAAGTCGTTGCATACTAATATTGACTTCCTCTTTTTTTGGAAAAACTAATATTGATTTGTTCTTAATAAAGTGATTTTTTATAGGACTGTAAATTAGTCGAGCCGAATCGAACGTGCTAGTGTTCAAACTTGTCTAAAAAGTTATCAAGCTTTGATATTTTTGTTTGAATTTGTTTGATAATTAACTGAGTCGAGCTCGAATGAGTTTTAATCAAGTCAAGTTCGAATGTTTGACATTTTTACTTTTATTTTTTATTTTATTTTTAGTTATCAAGTTTGAGCAGAGCTTTAGACTATTTTAAACATAAATTTATGTTCAAATTTATTTGATTTCTATTTCGAACCGAGTTCAAACGATTTATACCGAATAATCTCGAATCGACTATCGAATAGGTTAGGTTGGTTTGATTTTCAGCCCTATATGGCCTATATCCCCCACTGTTTCCGAAGACGGCTCTGCCGTTCTACGTCTCACTCCATCTGTTTCTCTCGTGTTTTCTGTGATTCACCTTATTGCGGTTTAATTCTTATATATTCTCATGATATCTAATTCTCATTCGGTAATCCATCGAGTAAATATCTTCAATTTCTCGTACTCCTCAATAAATTCTGGGTTTGGATTTTTATTTATTTTTGAAACGGTGCACTTCCACTTTAAAGGTTTGTGGGAGTTGAATAATAATCAAATACAAATATAGTGTATTTTATGAACACGGTAATATTTGCTGCTTCGATTTGATTAGTCTACATTGCTAGAACCGACACAAAACTCCATGAGCAGACCCCCCCCCCCCCCCCTAATTATAATTTTAGAATGTAAACATTTTCAGACCATGTTTGACATCTTATAATTCACAGTTCTCCAATTATATTTTTATATATCACAATTCTAAAAAAGAATATATTAATTCATGAGTTAGAAAAAATAAGATAAAGATAGTAATAATGAAAAAAAAGTACATAAATTAATATATGAATTATAAGATGTCAATATAGTTTTAATATTCTGAATTTTAAATTGGTAAGTTCTATTTTTCTTAGGTTGTGAATTGATAGTTTTGTAATATCTTTTAGGTTTTGAATTGATATTAAAAAAAAAAAAAAGCATTATAGGTTGATAATTTTATTTTCCTTTTAAGTTTTGAATCAACATTATATAAGGGATTTGGATCCAGTGCTGTACAGGAGCGTCCTGTGCAGCACAAATACATGGAGGCACCAATTGGTGTCACCCCACAAAATCTAATACATGGTGACACCAATTGGTGTCACCATGTATTTGTGCTGCTCATGTGCAGCACTGGATCCAAATCCTTATATAAGAGGTATATACTTTTATTGAAGTTTTATTTAATGCAAAAACAGATCCCAATTATTCCTGGGGATCAAAAAATATAATAACATTCTAAAATACAAGATTAACGTGGTAAGCTTCAAAATAGAAGAACATATATAATCCACTAAAAGAGCAAATCTTGTGTAAGACTACCATACGAGAAAATAGAGGAGTATAAATTTTTTAAACGAAAAATAAAATTAAAAATGTCTCACTTATGATGAAGAAAAATATTAAAAACTATACCGATTATCTTCAAAAGTGAAACATTTCTGTTGAAAATTGTTAGCTGTGTAGATGGAGAAGTAATACAATTCATTCAACAGGAAATGTCGTATAGTTTTAATCTAGTTAATTTGTTTCACTGAAACATATATAGCCCTCAGTGTTATCTAAGGGTGTTGATGAAGTTAAGGGTGTTGATGCTCTGAAAGGAAAGATCCAAACTCATGAAAATAAAGATGAATCTCTCCTGGAGGATGGAAGTGAAAACACTCATGCAGATTCATATGGTATATGCATTGATTTCGATGGTTTGTTAAGTAAGTTTAATGTAGTATTTTGAATTATTCAAACAGTAGATATGAATAAGATGTTTTAGAAGTGGTGTGTAATTTCTCATTCACAACAGAGGAATTTGTTGATTTGTTCATACGTTTTTTTGGAAAAACTAATATTGATGGCCAATTCTTTTTTTAGGAAGTCGTTGCATACTAATATTGACTTCCTCTTTTTTTGGAAAAACTAATATTGATTTGTTCTTAATAAAGTGATTTTTTATAGGACTGTAAATTAGTCGAGCCGAATCGAACGTGCTAGTGTTCAAACTTGTCTAAAAAGTTATCAAGCTTTGATATTTTTGTTTGAATTTGTTTGATAATTAACTGAGTCGAGCTCGAATGAGTTTTAATCAAGTCAAGTTCGAATGTTTGACATTTTTACTTTTATTTTTTATTTTATTTTTAGTTATCAAGTTTGAGCAGAGCTTTAGACTATTTTAAACATAAATTTATGTTCAAATTTATTTGATTTCTATTTCGAACCGAGTTCAAATGATTTATACCGAATAATCTCGAATCGACTATCGAATAGGTTAGGTTGGTTTGATTTTCAGCCCTATATGGCCTATATCCCCCACTGTTTCCGAAGACGGCTCTGCCGTTCTACGTCTCACTCCATCCGTTTCTCTCGTGTTTTCTGTGATTCACCTTATTGCGGTTTAATTCTTATATATTCTCATGATATCTAATTCTCATTCGGTAATCCATCGAGTAAATATCTTCAATTTCTCGTACTCCTCAATAAATTCTGGGTTTGGATTTTTATTTATTTTTGAAACGGTGCACTTCCACTTTACAGGTTTGTGGGAGTTGAATAATAATCAAATACAAATATAGTGTATTTTATGAACACGATAATATTTGCTGCTTCGATTTGATTAGTCTACATTGCTAGAACCGACACAAAACTCCATGAGCAGACCCCCCCCCCCCCCCCCCCCCTAATTATAATTTTAGAATGTAAACATTTTCAGACCATGTTTGACATCTTATAATTCACAGTTCTCCAATTATATTTTTATATATCACAATTCTAAAAAAGAATATATTAATTCATGAGTTAGAAAAAATAAGATAAAGATAGTAATAATGAAAACAAAGTACATAAATAAATATATGAATTATAAGATGTCAATATAGTTTTAATATTCTGAATTTTAAATTGGTAAGTTCTATTTTTCTTAGGTTGTGAATTGATAGTTTTGTAATATCTTTTAGGTTTTGAATTGATATTAAAAAAAAAAAAAAAAGCATTATAGGTTGATAATTTTATTTTCCTTTTAAGTTTTGAATCAACATTATATAAGGGATTTGGATCCAGTGCTGTACAGGAGCGTCCTGTGCAGCACAAATACATGGAGGCACCAATTGGTGTCACCCCACAAAATCTAATACATGGTGACACCAATTGGTGTCACCATGTATTTGTGCTGCTCATGTGCAGCACTGGATCCAAATCCTTATATAAGAGGTATATACTTTTATTGAAGTTTTATTTAATGCAAAAACAGATCCCAATTATTCCTGGGGATCAAAAAATATAATAACATTCTAAAATACAAGATTAACGTGGTAAGCTTCAAAATAGAAGAACATATATAATCCACTAAAAGAGCAAATCTTGTGTAAGACTACCATACGAGAAAATAGAGGAGTATAAATTTTTTAAACGAAAAATAAAATTAAAAATGTCTCACTTATGATGAAGAAAAATATTAAAAACTATACCGATTATCTTCAAAAGTGAAACATTTCTGTTGAAAATTGTTAGCTGTGTAGATGGAGAAGTAATACAATTCATTCAACAGGAAATGTCGTATAGTTTTAATCTAGTTAATTTGTTTCACTGAAACATATATAGCCCTCAGTGTTATCTAAGGGTGTTGATGAAGTTAAGGGTGTTGATGCTCTGAAAGGAAAGATCCAAACTCATGAAAATAAAGATGAATCTCTCCTGGAGGATGGAAGTGAAAACACTCATGCAGATTCATATGGTATATGCATTGATTTCGATGGTTTGTTAAGTAAGTTTAATGTAGTATTTTGAATTATTCAAACAGTAGATATGAATAAGATGTTTTAGAAGTGGTGTGTAATTTCTCATTCACAACAGAGGAATTTGTTGATTTGTTCATACGTTTTTTTGGAAAAACTAATATTGATGGCCAATTCTTTTTTTAGGAAGTCGTTGCATACTAATATTGACTTCCTCTTTTTTTGGAAAAACTAATATTGATTTGTTCTTAATAAAGTGATTTTTTATAGGACTGTAAATTAGTCGAGCCGAATCGAACGTGCTAGTGTTCAAACTTGTCTAAAAAGTTATCAAGCTTTGATATTTTTGTTTGAATTTGTTTGATAATTAACTGAGTCGAGCTCGAATGAGTTTTAATCAAGTCAAGTTCGAATGTTTGACATTTTTACTTTTATTTTTTATTTTATTTTTAGTTATCAAGTTTGAGCAGAGCTTTAGACTATTTTAAACATAAATTTATGTTCAAATTTATTTGATTTCTATTTCGAACCGAGTTCAAATGATTTATACCGAATAATCTCGAATCGACTATCGAATAGGTTAGGTTGGTTTGATTTTCAGCCCTATATGGCCTATATCCCCCACTGTTTCCGAAGACGGCTCTGCCGTTCTACGTCTCACTCCATCCGTTTCTCTCGTGTTTTCTGTGATTCACCTTATTGCGGTTTAATTCTTATATATTCTCATGATATCTAATTCTCATTCGGTAATCCATCGAGTAAATATCTTCAATTTCTCGTACTCCTCAATAAATTCTGGGTTTGGATTTTTATTTATTTTTGAAACGGTGCACTTCCACTTTACAGGTTTGTGGGAGTTGAATAATAATCAAATACAAATATAGTGTATTTTATGAACACGATAATATTTGCTGCTTCGATTTGATTAGTCTACATTGCTAGAACCGACACAAAACTCCATGAGCAGACCCCCCCCCCCCCCCCTAATTATAATTTTAGAATGTAAACATTTTCAGACCATGTTTGACATCTTATAATTCACAGTTCTCCAATTATATTTTTATATATCACAATTCTAAAAAAGAATATATTAATTCATGAGTTAGAAAAAATAAGATAAAGATAGTAATAATGAAAACAAAGTACATAAATAAATATATGAATTATAAGATGTCAATATAGTTTTAATATTCTGAATTTTAAATTGGTAAGTTCTATTTTTCTTAGGTTGTGAATTGATAGTTTTGTAATATCTTTTAGGTTTTGAATTGATATTAAAAAAAAAAAAAAAAGCATTATAGGTTGATAATTTTATTTTCCTTTTAAGTTTTGAATCAACATTATATAAGGGATTTGGATCCAGTGCTGTACAGGAGCGTCCTGTGCAGCACAAATACATGGAGGCACCAATTGGTGTCACCCCACAAAATCTAATACATGGTGACACCAATTGGTGTCACCATGTATTTGTGCTGCTCATGTGCAGCACTGGATCCAAATCCTTATATAAGAGGTATATACTTTTATTGAAGTTTTATTTAATGCAAAAACAGATCCCAATTATTCCTGGGGATCAAAAAATATAATAACATTCTAAAATACAAGATTAACGTGGTAAGCTTCAAAATAGAAGAACATATATAATCCACTAAAAGAGCAAATCTTGTGTAAGACTACCATACGAGAAAATAGAGGAGTATAAATTTTTTAAACGAAAAATAAAATTAAAAATGTCTCACTTATGATGAAGAAAAATATTAAAAACTATACCGATTATCTTCAAAAGTGAAACATTTCTGTTGAAAATTGTTAGCTGTGTAGATGGAGAAGTAATACAATTCATTCAACAGGAAATGTCGTATAGTTTTAATCTAGTTAATTTGTTTCACTGAAACATATATAGCCCTCAGTGTTATCTAAGGGTGTTGATGAAGTTAAGGGTGTTGATGCTCTGAAAGGAAAGATCCAAACTCATGAAAATAAAGATGAATCTCTCCTGGAGGATGGAAGTGAAAACACTCATGCAGATTCATATGGTATATGCATTGATTTCGATGGTTTGTTAAGTAAGTTTAATGTAGTATTTTGAATTATTCAAACAGTAGATATGAATAAGATGTTTTAGAAGTGGTGTGTAATTTCTCATTCACAACAGAGGAATTTGTTGATTTGTTCATACGTTTTTTTGGAAAAACTAATATTGATGGCCAATTCTTTTTTTAGGAAGTCGTTGCATACTAATATTGACTTCCTCTTTTTTTGGAAAAACTAATATTGATTTGTTCTTAATAAAGTGATTTTTTATAGGACTGTAAATTAGTCGAGCCGAATCGAACGTGCTAGTGTTCAAACTTGTCTAAAAAGTTATCAAGCTTTGATATTTTTGTTTGAATTTGTTTGATAATTAACTGAGTCGAGCTCGAATGAGTTTTAATCAAGTCAAGTTCGAATGTTTGACATTTTTACTTTTATTTTTTATTTTATTTTTAGTTATCAAGTTTGAGCAGAGCTTTAGACTATTTTAAACATAAATTTATGTTCAAATTTATTTGATTTCTATTTCGAACCGAGTTCAAACGATTTATACCGAATAATCTCGAATCGACTATCGAATAGGTTAGGTTGGTTTGCTTTTCAGCCCTATATGGCCTATATCCCCCACTGTTTCCGAAGACGGCTCTGCCGTTCTACGTCTCACTCCATCCGTTTCTCTCGTGTTTTCTGTGATTCACCTTATTGCGGTTTAATTCTTATATATTCTCATGATATCTAATTCTCATTCGGTAATCCATCGAGTAAATATCTTCAATTTCTCGTACTCCTCAATAAATTCTGGGTTTGGATTTTTATTTATTTTTGAAAGGGTGCACTTCCACTTTACAGGTTTGTGGGAGTTGAATAATAATCAAATACAAATATAGTGTATTTTATGAACACGGTAATATTTGCTGCTTCGATTTGATTAGTCTACATTGCTAGAACCGACCCAAAACTCCATGAGCAGTGATTAGTGTGATTATTGCTCGAAATTCATGCATTTTATTTGTTTATTTTATAGAGTTTCGTGTGATTATTTGCATTAATTGGACCATTTGTACTTAATTGTCGAGAAAGGTATTTGTGACTTATTTTGCAGGAAATAGGAATTTTTAGAAGCAAATACGTGTTTATTGAGGTCGATCAAGAAAGTGAGCTCGAGAAGAATTTAAAAGAAGAGAAGTTATTGGGCAAATCAATTTTGCAGCTCATTTAATTAATTGGTGCCCAAAGTTTGAGTTATTATTTTCGGCCCATGAACCGAAGTTGATAAAAAGGCCCAAGTATTTGAGGAATTAAAAGATCCAGTCCCCTTCGCATTTGAAAAGGCAGCAGCTGGAATTTAAATCAGTGGGGTCCACGTTGAATTTTAGAAGAGAGAGAAAGCTTCCTCAAGCATTCGAAGAGAGAGGAAGATGCGTAGCAAGAGATAGAATCCATATCCATTTGAGAATCTCCATTGTTGGCCGGAAATCGCAGCCAGATTGCTCGGAAATTACAGCACCATTGACGAAGCTCACACCTCTCTATCGCCGGAATTTCAGATCGAAAAGGCCACCATGGCTGGAGAAAGCCGCACGCCTGGAGCTGCTCCTCATCGCCGGAAAACTGGGACGCAGTGCCTCGCCGGAAAGCAGCAACCACACTCTCTCGCCGGAGTTCGAAGCTCACGATGTCGCTCTACTGTTCTTAGTTGGAAAGCTATTCGTCGTAGGAAAGCTTCGTGACCGGAAATGGAGGAAGTCGAAACTTAGCCGACGTGCTAGCTGAAAGAGATGGGAAGCTGGGGTCCACTCATTAAATCTGTGCCACGTCTCACGTGGAGCTGAAAAGAGATAGGAAGAGTGCGGGGTCCACTTGCGAAAAAGTGTTGGAAAAATGTCATGCACCTTTGTTCAAAATTAAAAGAAACGCGTTTTCACCTTAACTTACTCGTGCAAAGGGACTCGATCACATAAGGCAGCTCGTGCAAGGAATGAAATTTTCAGCTTCGCACTTTTACCAAAGGAACACGGTCGTGCACTTCTGTACGACCAAACCTGGTCGTGCAAGGTCCGAATCTTGCCCATTTTCGTATTTTTAACCCCATTTTCGACCCACTCGTCTCAAACCCTCATCTACACTATAAATACCCAAATTCTCAGATTTTTTAGGGTATGCAACACACAATTACACAGATTCCACACACCCCCTTAGGAGGGCACTTATAATTTCTAGGGCATTCTCTTGGGGAGAACCCCTTTCCCCACACACACACCTTACACACTAGATTAGCTTAATTTCACTTTCAATTCCAGTTTTTATTGATTCATTAGAGTAATTTAGCTTAGGATTTGAAGATTTAAGTTCTATTTCAAACTTGTAATCACAAGAGGTGACTTCTTTCCTTTTTAATGCAATTTCTTTTTCATTTAGCTATGTTTTTAATATTGTGTTCTTGTTTAGCTATGATTTTTCATTGTGAAATCATGAGCTAATTGCTTTGATGCTTGGGATGTTAGATACCATGTGAAATCTTGAGTTGAGATTGCTCTTTGTCTATTCTATGTTGATATTTGGATTTTGCTTCTATTGATGGATTTGTATTGAGCTTTGATTGTTGATCTCTTGTAGCTTGTTTTTCGAGACATGTTTAGCGTAGACGAGAGTTACATGAGCATGATTAGATGAATGAGTGTGGGATTTATGATTGAATGCGTCTATTTTGCGTTTGATTCGTCGAGAGAGAGTTAATCGCAAAGAACCTCATCATTAGACATCAATTGCTTGGATGGTTGTTTAGGTAATTGGTGAGGTCTCCTAGTAAATCCAAATTGATGCATAGAATTGACTTGACAATCCTACTTGAGTTTCACTAGGTTGAAGATATCCTAAGCATCACCACCTTCTTATGCCTTGAATAGTGGAAGTTGTGTGAGAATTAGGTTTGGGTTGTTGATTTATGCCTAATTTTGATTGTTTGTGGAATTATATCCTTATTGATTGGAATTTAGTTTTGCTCTAAGCATGAATTGTTCATATTGATGTGTGAATTCACTTTAGTGTAGACGAGAGTTACATTGATTTGATGAAACCTTCGTGTATGAGCAAAGAGTGCTTAGATGCGTGTATCTCGTGCTAACTCGTCGAGAGAGAGTTAGAACGTAGGATATCGTCAATAAGCCTTAAATGTTTGATAGTCTGTTGAATGTTTAGGTGAAGTGTCACTTGTTATAATCCATGAATAATTGAGATTTTGGCATAATTCAATGTTTGAACCTAAGGATCATATAACGGAAACCATTTAGGGCATATCAACCCCCTTGCACTTCTCTCGAAGTTAGTTAGATTTCATTTGTTGCTCGTTTTTAATTTTCTTGTTTAGTACCATAGTTAACCCCGAGCTTGTCTTTTAATTTCCTTGCATATCAACGTGAATCGACTTAGTTAACCACTCGCTTCCCTTGGGTTCGATAATTTTTATTACTTGGTCATTTGCCTTACTATAACAACGATCTCGTACACTTGCGAGTGAGTTCGAATTTGTGCTTTAACGAATTTGGCAATCAAGCAGACCCCCCCCCCCCCCCCCCCCCCCTTAATTATAATTTTAGAATGTAAACATTTTCAGACCATGTTTGACATCTTATAATTCACAGTTCTCCAATTATATTTTTATATATCACAATTCTAAAAAAGAATATATTAATTCATGAGTTAGAAAAAATAAGATAAAGATAGTAATAATGAAAACAAAGTACATAAATAAATATATGAATTATAAGATGTCAATATAGTTTTAATATTCTGAATTTTAAATTGGTAAGTTCTATTTTTCTTAGGTTGTGAATTGATAGTTTTGTAATATCTTTTAGGTTTTGAATTGATATTAAAAAAAAAAAAAAGCATTATAGGTTGATAATTTTATTTTCCTTTTAAGTTTTGAATCAACATTATATAAGGGATTTGGATCCAGTGCTGTACAGGAGCGTCCTGTGCAGCACAAATACATGGAGGCACCAATTGGTGTCACCCCACAAAATCTAATACATGGTGACACCAATTGGTGTCACCATGTATTTGTGTTGCTCATGTGCAGCACTGGATCCAAATCCTTATATAAGAGGTATATACTTTTATGAAGTTTTATTTAATGCAAAAACAGATCCCAATTATTCCTGGGGATCAAAAATTATAATAACATTCTAAAATACAAGATTAACGTGGTAAGCTTCAAAATAGAAGAACATATATAATCCACTAAAAGAGCATATCTTGTGTAAGACTACCATACGAGAAAATAGAGGAGTATAAATTTTTTAAACGAAAAATAAAATTAAAAATGTCTCACTTATGATGAAGAAAAATATTAAAAATTATACCGATTATCTTCAAAAGTGAAACATTTCTGTTGAAAATTGTTAGCTGTGTAGATGGAGAAGTAATACAATTCATTCAACAGGAAATGTCGTAAAGTTTTAATCTAGTTAATTTGTTTCACTGAAACATATATAGCCCTCAGTGTTATCTAAGGGTGTTGATGAAGTTAAGGGTGTTGATGCTCTGAAAGGAAAGATCCAAACTCATGAAAATAAAGATGAATCTCTCCTGAGGATGGAAGTGAAAACACTCATGCAGATTCATATGGTATATGTATTGATTTCGATGGTTTGTTAAGTAAGTTTAATGTAGTATTTTGAATTATTCAAACAGCAGATATGAATAAGATGTTTTAGAAGTGGTGTGTAATTTCTCATTCACAACAGAGGAATTTGTTGATTTGTTCATACGTTTTTTTGGAAAAACTAATATTGATGGCCAATTCTTTTTTTAGGAAGTCGTTGCATACTAATATTGACTTCCTCTTTTTTTGGAAAAACTAATATTGATTTGTTCTTAATAAAGTGATTTTTTATATGACTGTAAATTAGTCGAGCCGAATCGAACGTGCTAGTGTTCAAACTTGTCTAAAAAGTTATCAAGCTTTGATATTTTTGTTTGAATTTGTTTGATAATTAACTGAGTCGAGCTCGAATGAGTTTTAATCAAGTCAAGTTCGAATGTTTGACATTTTTACTTTTATTTTTTATTTTATTTTTAGTTATCAAGTTTGAGCAGAGCTTTAGACTATTTTAAACATAAATTTATGTTCAAATTTATTTGATTTCTATTTCGAACCGAGTTCAAACGATTTATACCGAATAATCTCGAATCGACTATCGAATAGGTTAGGTTGGTTTGATTTTCAGCCCTATATGGCCTATATCCCCCACTGTTTCCGAAGACGGCTCTGCCGTTCTACGTCTCACTCCATCCGTTTCTCTCGTGTTTTCTGTGATTCACCTTATTGCGGTTTAATTCTTATATATTCTCATGATATCTAATTCTCATTCGGTAATCCATCGAGTAAATATCTTCAATTTCTCGTACTCCTCAATAAATTCTGGGTTTGGATTTTTATTTATTTTTTAAACGGTGCACTTCCACTTTACAGGTTTGTGGGAGTTGAATAATAATCAAATACAAATATAGTGTATTTTATGAACACGGTAATATTTGCTGCTTCGATTTGATTAGTCTACATTGCTAGAACCGACCCAAAACTCCATGAGCAGACCACCCCCCCCCCCCCCTGTGAAAAGAAAATTTATTTATTTAATCATTTAGATTTGGACGGTAATTTACCAGCCAACCAATATTTCCACTAGCTACTTATTTAATCAATTAGATTAGAGCTGAATTGATCAGTCAGTATTCTATTTTTATATCCCTCCATTAATATTTGATGTAGAATTAGTAAAAGAAACATAAAAGCTCTAAATGTCCTAAATAACAAAACGTATAACTTTGCTGGAGACGTTAAGTATATCAGTACGATAGAGTTGCGACTTTTCGAAATATACAGCATTGTATTTTTTTTACATTAGTATGTGTAAATACAAATTTAGTGAAAACACGAAAATAATTATAACTTGAATTTCTTTAAATTCAATTTAGGAAATTGTGCGGGTCTGACCAACTCTGGACTTGATCCTCTGATTCTTCTCTTCAAAGACTTTGACTTTGACTTGGACGACCCTTGTAACGGTCTTTGTCTTAATCTCGTCTGGAGCTGAGTTGGAGATTTGAAAACGTAGACTGAAGGACTTGACGTCTTATGATGAATCAAATGTGGCTTTTGAACGAACTTCTTCGACAGGAATGAAGAACGCCTTGAATATTTGATGAAGATCTATGAATCTTCAACGGTTGAACGAGGAAGGCCTTGGGAGAGAAACACCGAATTGGAGGGGCTTCGAGCCTTGATCTCTGATCAGGAGCTGTTTCTGGGTGTATTCTTCGAAGAACGACTTGAATCTTCGAATGTCTTCAAGTACAAACGCCGAATCAGAGGGTTTTAGGACCTTGATCTCTGATTGGATGTTGTTTATGACAGATTTGTACGAAGAACGGCGAATAACACCTTTGAATCTTCAAAGGCCTTGAAGAACGTTCTTGGAGTTTCTTCGAATCTTCGAAGGGAAACGTCGGATCGGAGGGGTTTTGAGCCTTAATCTCTGATCGGATGACGTTTCTGGCGGGTTTGCACGATGAACGGCGAAGAACGCTTTGAGTCTTCAAGAACGGTTGCAGAGGATTCGCTTGTTGATCATCTGAATGCTCTTTTGCTTCGGTTGTGTGTAAATGAACAAAGTGAGGGCCCCTATTTATAGGGTGGAGGATGACAAACCTGCCTTTCTCGCAAGGCCGCGTGGCGCCGTCTAATTGGCTGGTGCCATTTGATTGGCATGATTAGCGAATTTAATCAGATTTGATTTGATTAATTTAGTTCGCTCCCCTTTTCAATGAGATATCATTTAATTTCCGATCTTATGACAAATAAAATGTATTTATTACCCAATATAAGTACCGAAAATTCATTTAATTTGACCGACTTGTATCGTGTACATTTAATATCAAGTTTAACTATTTAATTCGAGAATTAATTTAATTAAATTCTCAAAATGTAGTAATAGATTTAACTTGATATTAATATTTGTTTGCACACGTGTCACCATTTAACTGGGTGTAAAATTAATTTGCTTACAAATGCCCCCTCGTGCTTTGTTCACGTTTGTTTTGACTTAGAGTGAATGAAGCACAAAAGTATTTTGCGCCCCCATATGCATTTGGAGTTTTGAATCATGATATGTCTAAGTTGCCTACGTACCTCTTTAGAGAGGATCAAGTCATAACGTAGTTCGAGAATAACATTTGATTTGATTTGGGCGCCATATACTCATGTGGCTAGGAGCGACATACAGTTTAAACTCGTGCGTCAAGGAGATTTGATTTGGATTTGTTAAATAGTTTATACTCGTATCAAGGAGTATATTTTGAATTTGTTTGATAGTTTATACTCGTATCAAGGAGTATCACTTGATTCGGGGAGGCTTCAATTTGATCTGTGGTTTGAGAGCTTCAGACAATTTAGTCTCTTATCAAGGCGAACGGATTTGATGGAGACTTCAATTTGATCTCCGGCTTGAAAGCTTAAGACAATTTATTCTTTTGTCAAGGAGAATGGATTTGATGGATGACATTGAGAAGCTTGAAAGCATATTTGATGCAATCCAAGCTGTGCTTCACGATGCAGAGCTCAACCAGAGGAAGAGTGAGCCCATTCAGAATTGGCTCAGGAAGCTCAAAGATGCTGCTTCTGATGCTGAAAACATCCTTGATCGGATAGCTACCGAGGGCCTTAGAAGAAGGGCCAATTCTGAAAGAGGTAAGCTGCATCAATTAAACTCAATTCTTTCTATGAGAAATCCATTATTATTTCGTTTGAAAATGGTGGAAAAAGTTAAAAAGAGGAATTAGCACTTTTGGTCCTATTGGACATGTAATGTTTTACTTTCAGTCCCACCCAAAACACTTTTGGTCCCATAGGAATTATTTTTTGGCACTTTTATTCCCAAACGTTCCAAAACTTGCAAAATTAGTCCCAAAATTAACGGCTACTAACGGACACTAACGAACTTGCACTTTTGGTCCCATAGGATTAAAAAATTCACATTTTTTTACCTTTTTTTTACCAAAATAACTTTATAAAAAGAAATATAATTACAATATATATACAAATTTACTTTTATTTTAAAATATATATATACATATACAATAATATATATATATATATATTATATATATATAATAATATATATATTATTTTAATAAAAAAATTAATTAGAATAATTTAATCTATAATAATTATTTTAAAATTAGAATTTTTTTTTTTAACTTTTGTGCCATTTTTTTTAATAATAATAATAATTTTCTCAACATCTTATTTAATTAATAGTTCACTAATAATTCCCTATAAAAATATCTAAATTACATATAATTTCACTAACGATTACACACAAGAACATCTTTCTTTTATTTCATTCCTAAAATTTAACAATGCACCCACATAAAAATTATATTATCCATTTTTTTGCCAATTGTTCAATAATAATAATTTACCCTATGTTTTATTTAATTAAAAAACAAATAAATAGTTCTTTAAAAAATAGAATAATTTAATTTTTGTATTTAATTTAATTTGTATTTAATTTAATTTTTAATAAGGTTTTTAACATGTACAAAAATTGCTACGTTATAAAAAAATATTTATAAATTGGTATGTTATAAAAATTGGTACGTTTATATCATTCAAAAATTGGTACGTATTAAATAAAATTGAACAAAAATTTGTACAAAAATTGGTATTAACATGTACAAAAATCTTCGCTATATTATAAATACCGAACCGTACAAAAATTGGTACTAACATTTACTGAAATTTTGGTACGAATACGGACACTCTTATTCTAAATTACCTAAATTTTTCTATGGTTGAGTCTATGAAAAATTGAAAGGTGAAGTCTGTGGAGGATTTTTCTAACTTTGTGGTATGCAAGTTATTTGAAATGTTCGAATAAAAAAATGTGCAAGTTATTATGGGACTGAGTGAGTAATATTTTTGTAAAAATTATAATAATTTTTATTTATTATATATCTAAAAATTACAATAATCAATAAAACCTTATTAAAAATTAAATTGAATTAGATTAAAATAATGTTAAATTATTCTAATTTTTAAAATAAATATTTATTTATTTTTTAATTAAATAAAACATATGGTAAATTATTATTGTTGAACAATCGGTATAAAAATGGACAATATAGTTTTTATGTGGGTGTATTGTTAAATTTTAGGAATGAAACAAATTAAAAGAAAGATGTTCTTGTGTGTAATCGTTAGTGAAATAATATGTAATTTAGAGATTTTTATAGGGGATAATTAGTGAACTATTAATTAAATAAGATCTGGAGAAAATTATTATTATTATTTAAAAGATGGCACAAAAGTTAAAAAAAAAATTGTTCTAATTTTAAAATAATTAATATAGATTAAATTATTCTAATTAATTTTTTATTAAAATATAATATATATAATATATATATATATATATATTATTGTATATGTATATATATATTTTAAAATAAAAATAAATTTGTATATATATTGTAATTATATTTCTTTTTATAAAATTATTTTGGTAAAAAAAAGGTAAAAAATGTGAATTTTTTAATCCTATGGGACCAAATCTGCAAGTGTATCATATCCTATGAGACCAAAAGTGCAAGTCCGTTAGTGTCCGTTAGTAGCCGTTAACTTTGGGACTAATTTTGTAAGTTTTGGAACGTTTGGGACTAAAAGTGCCAAAAAAAAATTCTATGGGACCAAAAGTGTTTTGGGTGGGATTGAAAGTAAAACATTACAGGTCCAAAATGGAACCAAAAGTGCAAATTCCTCAAGTTAAAAATATAACGAAAAAATTAGACGCCTTAGCAGGAGAAAGGCATATGTTACATCTGGATGTGGGTCTTGTGGAAAATCGATTTGGGGTGACATCACAGAGTAGAATCACTAGTTCTCTTGTGAATGAATCTGAAATATATGGAAGGAGTGAAGAGAAGGAAGAGATATTGGGAAAGGTACTTGCTGGGGGTTGTGGTGAAGGTGGTCTGTGTGTACACGCGATACAGGGAATGGGCGGGATCGGGAAAACCACACTTGCGCAGACGGTGTATAATGATGAAAGGAGTAAGAGGCACTTTGAATTGCGAACTTGGGTCTGTGTGTCTGATGATTTTAGTGTGGCCGGAATAGTGAGAGCCATTCTTGAATCTATTGAAGGAGATGGGTGCAATATCTCTGCTTTGGACCCACTGCAGCATCGGCTTAGAGAAAAGTTGAGGGGAAGAAGATATTTGCTGGTTTTGGATGATATCTGGAATGAGAACCATCAGCTATGGGATGAACTGAAAGAGGTTTTACGATGTGGGTCAGAAGGAAGCTTGATAATCGTAACAACCCGGATTGAGACAGTAGCTTCCATGATGGCTACTTCAGACATACACCACATTAACTGCTTATCAGAAGATGATTCTTGGTCCCTATTCAAGAAAAGAGCATTTTCGAATGGAGAGGGGGAGGAAAACTTCATTGCAATTGGTAAGGCCTTAGTGAAGAAATGTGGTGGTGTGCCTTTGGCGATTAAGGCCTTAGGAAGCCTCATGAGATTTAAATCCCACTTAGGAGAATGGGTAGCAATTGAAAAAAGTGAATTGTGGCATCTGTCAGATGATGAAAATGCCATCTTAGCTGCTTTGAGGTTAAGTTATGAGAATCTATTGCCGCAAATGAGACAATGTTTTGCGTATTGCTGCATATTTCCCAAGGATTATGAGATGGAGGAGGACGAGCTAATCCAACTATGGATGGCAAATGGCTATATTCCCTCTGATGGTCCAACTGACATGCACCTCACCGGTCAGTTAATCTTCAAGGAGTTGGTTTGGAGATCATTCTTGCAAGATGTCAAGATCAATTACAACGGTAACATGACCTGTAAAATGCATGATTTAGCGTCATCTATCATGAAGCATGAAATCTATATCATTGAGCGTAATAAGAAGCTTCCAATTCCTAAAACACTTCGCCACTTGTCTTTTAATTCAGGGTCATCTTGGGATGTCTCTAATGACAAGGGTACTCTGAAACCATCAATTAATCATTCTTTGCGCTCGATGATTGTACATGTAGAATATGTTATCATTAATGGTGTTTGGCCCCTGATCTCGAAGCAGAAATATCTAAGAGCATTTGATATGCGTCGGTTTGGCATAGAAAATTTGCCAAATTATGTTTGCAAATTAGAACATCTTAGATACCTTGTAATCTCATGCAACAACATGAAATATTTGTCAGAGTCCTTGACTAATCTCCATAACCTTCAGACATTAAAGCTTGAGTGGTCTGATAAGCTGCTTGAGCTGCCTAAAGGTTTGAGAGTGATGAAAAATCTTTGGTTTGTGGAGATGGAAAGGTTTAATTCACTCCTATGTACACCGCCTGGACTCAAAAATTTAAGTTGTCTGCGTAGACTAAGTATTTTTATTGTTGGTCAGGATGAGGCTCACCGGATAGACCAGCTGAAGGATTTGGAGCTAGGAGGGAAACTGAGCATACAAGGTCTTGATAATGTCACAAGTTTACAAGATGCCAGAATGGCCAACTTGATGTCAAAATCAAACCTGACTTGTTTAAGTTTATCTTGGGAAAAAGACATCAAAAAGAAATCTGCAGAACATTTTGAAGAGGTTCTAGAGGGTCTCCAACCACACCAAAATATTGAGAATGGTTCCAGGTTCCAAATTGGATGTCTGCTTTAGTTTTTGGGCAGCTAAAGGAAATCCAATTGAAGGAGTGTCCCAGATGTGAGCACCTTCCACCATTGGGGAAACTGCCCTCTCTAAGCCTCCACAAGATGGATTCTATCAAGTGTTTGGATGGTGAATGTTATGGAAATGGGGAAACTTCATTTCCTGCATTGAAAACGCTTGTAGTTAGTAGAATGCCTAACTTAGAGAGATGGAGCATGGTAGATTCAGCAAAGGAATTTTCTTGCTTAGAATTCTTGGACATAGGAGAGTGCCCCAAGTTGGCTGGACTACTAACGCTACCAACTCTCAAAACACTGTATATAATTAACAACAGCATCACATTTCTTAATTCCATAACGTCTTTTTCTTTACTTACCACACTTAACATATCTGGGTTCGAAGAACCGGTAGCTTTAGTAACAGGCTTACTGCAAAATCTCAAGGCACTCAATTCTTTAAGCATAGGATCATTGCCTATCCAGACAGTGGCAAACGTGCTGGATAATCTCTCTGCTCTCAAGACCTTGTTGAATTTCTTCCCCAGGACTTCAAATACCTCAGCTCTCTGGAGAGTTTAAATATCTGTAATTGTGATGGTTTTAGGTAATTTCCAATGGCTTCATTAGAAGGCTTGTGTTCCCTAAGATCATTATGGATTCAAAACTGCAAGAAACTGAAGGCTTTGTTGGGACCACTAGGACAGTCACCTCCAGTCCTGCATGAGTTGCTGTTAAATGGGCTCCCAGAGCTTGTGCAACAACTAGCATCTCTCAGGGAGCTAAGAATATGGCATTGTAAGAATTTGAAATCTTTGCCCGATGACATCAAGGATCTCAACTTTCTTAGGTGGCTGCAAATATATGGCTGCCCACTGCTTGAAAAGAGATGCAAGAAAGCAGAGGGTAAGTACTGGCCCAAAATATCACATATCCCCAGCATCCAAATCAATCGCGAGGAAATACAGCGCCTGGACTAAATTATGGGTCAGATTCCAAGTGCAGTGGAGGTATTTTGTTTTAACTTTTATTTCATCTCAACATTTTTTAGTTTCATTTTATTAATGATATGCGACTATTGCTCTCGAGTTATTATATATACACACACTTTTAATTGAAGTTATTAAATTACTCCTGGGGATAAGCAAAATGAACAAAAATATAGTAACAATCTAAAACACAAGGTTAACGTGGTAAGCTCCAAAATGGAATAAAATCCGTAATCCACTATAAAAATATTTCTATGGGAAAATATGTGAGAAAATTAAAGAAAATAACTTTTGAAAATGAAAAAGTAAACCAAAAAATTATCACTTATTATGAAAGAGCACACTGAAAACGATACTCTTTACCTCCAAAAGTGATACATTTTTGTTGAAAATTATTATCTGCTGAATATACGTCTACAGGGTATATGTGTACTTGTTGCAGAAATTATTACCTCCAAAAGTGATACATTTTTGTTGAAAATTGTTGTGTATTAGCATAAAGGATGACATATTTCATGAATTTTGAATCCTCAACCAGAACTTGGGTAGCTGGAGTTTATCACAGCAAGTGCCACTATCTTTGGTTGTCGTTATATTCTGGGATGTGCATTTAGTGATGAGCACTTTACATCAAAGAGATAAGTCCTTTCCTTTGCCATACTTTCTGGTAAGCATTTTTATCTCCTACTATCTGTGAAGTGAATTTCAAACTCTCTTTGCCATAAGTTGATATAGTTTTCGTTTTATTTCAGGAGTTCTGGTTAGAATTCCCATCTCTTTGCTTTAAGGATTTGTTTTTCATTTAAAAGGAAAAGGCATTTGGATTGGACTTGTAGCAGAAGCAACGGTGCAATCTATCTCGTATTATCTCGCTACAGTTCTACAGATTGGGAGAATCTGGTACCATCTTTGATCTCTTAAGATATTTTATGGTTTACTAAACAAAGTCAAGCTAAAACAGCTGTCATTTAGACGTCGATGCTTTCTCCTTGCTACCTTGTGAAGCAATCTTCAAGTTTTTTTGACATTTGCTCCATCAGAAGAAAATCTGGAATACCAATTTTTTTTTAAAAATATTATTTATCCAGGAAAATACCAAGTTTTGTTTCTCTTAAGTACTACTCATCTTCCTCATATCCGAATTGCATCCTACGAAAATGATTGTTCACAATTATACATTTACATTGGCACCAAGAACGCTTACCAACATGCAAGCCTCTGGCTTTTACCTTTGCATTTATATTAATTTAAACAAATTTTTGCCCATATAGTGAGCTAGAATTGATCATCTGACTGTGATCCCACTTGCTGATTTAGGGCTAGTGCTAAATCTATCCAAGTAGTTTATTGGTAATCTTTGACAACCAAGTTGTGTAGAACTATTCATAACACGCAGCTACACCAACCTCATATGCAATTATGAATTTTTAGGGTTGGCATCATGAATTATTACTCAAAAGTACTGGTTTTAAATTTATAGCTTTTTTGAGTGCATACTTATACTGCAATCACACTCTCTGTTTGGTCTCAGTTCAAAATCATCAAATTATTTTCCGTATACATAACATACATTACCCATCATATAATCTTGTACAATATTGGGATTTATATGCCCTTCTGGTCACAAGTCAGTGATTTGGAACAGCCCTAGGAGGCCTTGATCATTGATAGTTACAAGATTTTCGATTAAGAATTCAAGAATAAGAAACACCAGTTATATCAAGAAATCTTATGATCACTCTGTTTCCCAATTTCCATGTTGTTCTCTTAGATGTTTATCATTCTTTTTGGGTATAATTTAATTTATGATCATTAGTATTGAAACTATTTGATGCAGTTTGGGATGGCTAGTGCACTGGAAACTTTGTGTCTTCTCGTCTGTACCGATATATATGTTGTGGATTTACACGAACGAAGATGAACTAGGAGCAGGGAACCTCAGGCGGTTGGGGTTGCTCTAACCACCCTTTTGATTCTCTGAGTCGCAGAATTTGTTATAGCAGTTGGGACCTGTTCTTTTCCCGTGACGAATATAGGAGATTATGCAGGCAATGGAAGATGATGTGGAGTTCATGGAAGCTTTCGCTCTTTGACTACTTTTGTATTTTGTTGTTCACCCGTGGTATGGTTAATTTTGTCATCTATTTCATGCAATGACTTTACTATGCCTAAACAAAGTGGCACCATTAACCACGGCAAACACAAGTGCATTGTGCACAAATTATTGCAGGATTTTCATCACGGGAAAAGTATACAGGTCCCAACTAAGAAACAGATCACGAATACAGAGATACCATTCACTGTTAATAAAGTGATTGGGTAAACATCTAATATATAATCAACATTTACAGTTGATACAAGGAAATCAATTGTTTCTTGAGTTGGTTTTATGTGAAATCGTGTCATGTTATAGATCTGCTGGACTTCCATCCGATCAAAAATGATGACCACGATGATTACGCCATGAACACTGCCAATAATTGATGGCTGCCTTTATGATTTTGTTAGCACCGTTATAACAATACTGCCCACGGGGGCTCCAAGATGTTGAGTTGTTACATTCATCTATGCATCTTTCATGTAGATACGGGTTCCTTTCATAACCATTTACGCAAGGGAAATACTTGGCCGAAGATGCGTACGCAGCATATGAACTATCATAATTAACATAGCAAGAATAACTGTAGTAAACATCAGAGTCGTGGAGCAATAATCATCATAATATCCGCTAGTATCATTACTTGAACAGTTTTGTTTACGGAACTCCCATTCAAGCACCAGTGCTACAATTGGGTTCAACAGAAGGCCGCTTTTGTAATCATGTTCCAACCAATAGGGAAGACATACCACAAGAGTCATTATTGCTAGTGTTATAAATCAATGATAAACGCACATTATTATACTCCCTCCGTCCACGAAAATTTTACCCGGTTACTGTAGAGCATAGTTTTTAATGAAAATTGATATTTTATTGAAAAAGTGAATAAAGTAGATAAAGTAAGAGTATTGTGGTGGGTATTGTGGGACCCATTTTTTGTTTGTGAGTGTAGTTTATTTCCAAAAGAGGAATGAGTAAAAATTTGGTGGACGGACCAAAAAGGAAAGCGGGTAAAAATTTGGTGGACGGAGGGAGTATCATTTATGGCTACCGCCGATTTGCTCGTGAGATTAGTCGTGTACTGATGACACGTTATTAGGTTAAGGTATATAACTTTTATAGATGATTATAAATAGGTTCTGGTGTTAGTTGTTGAGATGTACAAACAAACACAAGATATAGTGAAATAATTCTGGCTTGGTATTGCCCCCTAACGTAGTCTTACTGACAAACAAATTGTTGTACTCTGCGCTTTTATTTACAACACGTTATCAACACGAGTGTTCTACCAAAAGATTTAATAATTTCGCAGAATCGGTATTTAACGTATTAATTTTTTCCTCTTCAATAATTTTATTCTATCGTCATCTTGATATATTTTATTTATGCCGATTTGATTAATTTTGACGAAACGATGTACGTTGCTTTTAATCTGCTTCTAAATATATGGCGTATTAAAAGAACTTGCGATCATCACCCCGTATTCTGTGGTTTTGGGTTGTGTAAATATTTTTATAAATTTGGTGCAGCGTATCTCAACATTCATATGGTTATCTAATTTCAGTATGTGATTACATAGGAATAGATACCCATATGATCATATTCATGATATTATATAGATTGCTAGTGTAGTGATGACTTTGTATAGTGGTCTAGTCCCCGAAAAGTAGATATAATGTGGATATTAACAATGAAAGTTATTTAATGTGATTCAACCTCACTGTAGGTCTCATGTTTGTTCTATCACTTTTAACTTTTTTTGCATCACTAATTGGCCTTATAAGGTCATTAGTTACATTAGATTATGTGAGTATTTTGTTACATTTGTTGACCACACACACTACAAAAAATTTGCATTTTTGCAACCAATTTTAGCGACCGCCAAAATGTCGGTCTCTAAATCATGTATTAACGACCGATCAGCGACCGAAATAGACCAATAGTCTCAAAGTAAAAAAAATTTGCGACCGCCACTAAAATAGAACGATTAGCGACCGCCGATGACTGGCGGTCACTAATGCAACATAATTAACGATCGCTAAGGCGGTTGCTAAACTCAAAGGCCGGTCAAAATTGACCAATAATTTTAACTGCCAGATTTCAATTTTGTATTCAGCGACTGCCAACAGGCGGTCGCAGATTGGTAAGTTTAACCCGTTCTTGGAAATAGCTGATGGTCATTGTTGTTCCCGAAACGAGTTATACAGGTGTATGGGGGGGGGGGGGGGGGGAATACACCTGTTATTACAAATTCAAACTTTTCTTTAACCACTATCAGATTTACTCAAAACAGTGAACCTTCAGTTGACTCGGAAGTCTGCTGATGATTGACTTAAGAAAGCTTACTGAGATATCAGCTCCACTGAAAACTCGAGACTTTCAGTTGAATTGCTATCTAATTAGCTTTCAGTTGCGGATTAGTGAGCCTTTAAGAAATACTCGTTTTACTTGATAAAAATTTGTTTGTTCAACACACACTTATGAAAATAACAGAAAGTAAGTACACAATATGTAAAGTGGTTCAGAGAAGAATCTCCTACGTCCATTGTCCTGATCAAACAAGAGAATTCCTTTCACTTGGAATTTCTTGTGTTATAGAGCCAAGGTGCACTGATCAATGCATGATAATGAGCACGACCTCCTGTATTTATAGACCTTCTTGAAAAACTTCCCGTTGGAGATGAATCTTCTCAAGTAAGTCTCTTGCATCTGATTTGTTCAAACGGCTCTATTTAAGCTTTATGTCGCATCAAGAATGACTTGAAAGACTTTGCCTGCTACCAGCTCTCTGAAAAAGTTAAGGTAAGACTTTTGGTACTTGTCAGTCTGTGACAGGTCGGCTGTCAGTAGGGTACACTTACGTGTCAACTCCTCATTGGGCCGCACAGTTAGCTTGGATCAGAGTCTCTCTGGTTTTAAGGTGGTACTCATCTGAGAGAACCTTCTTATTCCTTCATTTATTGCAAGCTTTACTGATGTTCGATTTGCCTTATTCCAACCAGATTGACTAACAGCTTTTAATGTGTTTCGCATTGAATGTGCTTCGCTAGTCTTCATCAGTAGAATTCCTCTTCTCTACTGATTGTTCTTACCTTAGCAAAAATGCACTTAAAAATATTTATATCTAATGTGTCTTCTTCAGATGACTTCATTCCAATAGGCTTGTCTTCAGCGGATGTCTCTTAGATACACTCCAAAAGTTAGCAAATGTACTTCAGTTCCCTAACACTTGAACTGACTAATTCTAATCTAAATCTACTGAATATAATTTTCTTACAATTAACTTAGGAGGAACATTTTGACATCTTAATCAAAACTTATTCCTTTATAATTTCGCCCTTTTTGATTATGCCGAAATCTATCTATTACAAGCTTTGTTCCTTCAGTTGAGTTCAACAGTTTGGCATACTTAGTAGGATTTTGTAAGTAAATATATTCAACATAGCAAAGCCTAAATGATAATGAGATATTATCTAGGGCCAAAAGATAGTATAGTTTTTCATTTCAAATCAAGGAGAGATACAAATACAGCAAGTCCACTGACTTAGTTCAAACACATAAATATCTGGGACTTATAAACGAATGCCCAGCAAAAAAAAAACTTACAACACTTCAAATAGAATCAAACACTAGTTCCAAACCATACTGTTTGAATACTCTCACCTTCAGCTCATTCTTCCTCTCAATGACTTCCTTAGAGTGACCCTTGAGACCCAAGTACTCATATAAGCAAACCCACTCATTGGTGATCCTTTCTCTATCTGCAGCACCGGTAGCATCAACTGGGGGCCAGTAGATAATGGGTTCAGGAGCCTTCAGGGGATGGTCTGGGAAGGACTTAGTCATGCTTCGAGGATATCAGGATAGAGATTTGGATAGGACTCAAAAAGTCAATCATTAAATAAGTCTTGAGCATTCTCCTTCCCAAGCTCTCCACTGACGTAGTAAGAGTAAACAAATTCTCTTTTGGCAGTTTCCCATGTGTCATTCAGCTTCTTAGGAACCCAAGTGTCATGGTGTGGATATTTAGCTTTGGATTGAGCCATCCATTCCTTCTTCATCTTGGCAGTCCACTTCTGATATCCATTTTTTGAATTTCTTCCTGGTAGATTTGTCAAAAGTTGCTAGCCTTTCCTGCTTCTTCCTCTCAGCAAGTTATGCGATAGACTCAATCTTCCCAACTGTCTTGTGTAATCTTTCCTCCTGTTGGGTTGCAATCTTCTTTGCCCTTTCATTCATCCCTCCTGCTTGCTTGATGAGTTCAGTCAACTCAGTCATTCGAGTTGGTGCAGACTTGGGAGTTTCAGTGGGCTTTGGGTTTAAGGCTGAAACTATTTCAGTAGACTCCTGCTCAGTTGACTTTGGAGCCAACCTTAGTGAAGGTTCTTGTCTTCTTTGCCACCTCTGCTGAAAGTTCGCCAGTCGTCTTTCTCTTAGTTGATTCTCCCCTTACAGCTGCCCTTTCCCTCTTTGCTTCTGCAGCATCTTCCTTAAACTTTGACAGGTCCTTCACTGGTTCAATTTTTTTTTTCCCTTTGTCAGTAGATTTTTCTTTTCTGCTTTCATTTGAGCTTCCTTATTGACTTTTTTCATAGTGTTCTTGATCTGTTGACTTTTGGCAAAGTCTTCTGTTTCCAGAATGAGTTCCATGGTGTTGTTTGGATTTTGCTTCATCTTCTTTCCAGACACTAATTATTTCCCCTTTTCGGCATTAATCATAAACTCAGCAATAGTAATGTTCATCTTCATTTGCTCATGCTCCACCACCCTCAGCTGAGTTGAGCAATGGTCCATCTCAACCTCAACCATGACAAGGTTGCCCCAGCTGTTTGACCGAACTTGACAAACTGGTCAAGTTTTTCACTGATTATCACATCAGTTTTCTCCTGGGTGGGGAAGTCCACTACTGCCTGCTTCAAGACGTCCTTCAAGCTTTCCTTCATTTCCTCGTTCTTTGCTTCAAATTTAGCTATCTTCTTGTTCCATAATCCTTCAACCTTCTCCAGGAGATTAGTTGAGAAAGCCTCGACTGAGGACTTTAGATTAGTGGAAACAGTCTCCACTGATGCTTCAAGGAATTTTGCTCTGGCCTTTTCTTCCTTCTTCTCCATGTCATTGATTGCCTTTATCACCAGTAGACTTTGGCCTTCCACAACATCAATCACCATTTGTTGTGAGTCTTCAACCTTGAGAGTCAGGTTCTTGAGAGAGGTGGTTGTAGTCTCCATTAGTTCATCTATGTGGTCTGAGAGAAAGATAATCTCATCCACATTCTCCTCCACCATTTCTTCCAGGTCTCTCAAATGAGCTTCAATGTAGGGAAGTCTAATCTCTTCAACATTGTTGAGAGCAAGTTTCAGAGGACTTAGACTTGGAACAATCTTGGCCTCCTCCTGGGATGGATTTCCTGCACATAAAGAAGGGTTAGCTAATTCCCCCTCAAACTCACCTCCAACCCCAGTTTGCTCATCAACCTCCATTTGTACTCCCTCATTCTCAACCCTCTCGTTCTCATGCTCATTCAATTTTTCAACTATATTATTTTCAGCCAATTCGTCCTTTATAGGAACGATTGCTTTGATCTCTCCACTCACCACCTTTGTAATTTCGACCTCATTTTCTTTTTCACCGCTCGTTTTTTCAACTCATTCAGTACCAGTCACCTCAGTTGACTCCTTAGTCACCACTGAGGGCTATTGTGGAGTAGTCTCAGTAGAGGTCTCCAGCACCTCTACTTCACTACTCTTAGGCAAGTTTTGAGCCTCAGTATCCCTTGCCAATGCCTCGAGGTCAGTTGACCCGTCCTTAGTGGATACATCCTTGGCCATCTCACCATCACCTTGCTTAGGTGAGATGCCTTCCTTTACAACTGTCACTGCCTCCTCCTCCATCTCTCCAACTACCTTTTCATTCTCCACCTTATCTTCCACAACCTTCTCTTTCACCCCTTCACCTTCCTTGTTCTTCTCAGCATCTTTTGCATCATTAATCTTATAAAAAATAAGACTTGAAAGATTTTCTCATCACACAAAAACATGGTTTTAGAGAGACCAGTAAACTTAGTTATCTGTAGCTCCTCCTTCTTCCACTCCTCTGCCTTCCCTCCTCCTACTGCCAACAAAATTTCAGCAAACATTCTATCCTTGAGTTGGACAAGTAGCATGACCCTCAAGAACATCGCTTTTAGGTCAGATAATCGTCCAACTTTGGATATTTTGACTCCAGAGAATATGCGACGTCATCCTTAAGAGTATCAAATAAGGAGTACTCTTCTTCATCCTCAGAAACATCTGAAGGAATGAGGGATAGAGGTTATGTAGGATAAGTGTCTTCAGGGATGGTTTCAGAGGGGTTGGGTTCATTAGCAATGGTTTCATTCAAAGTGGGCTTAGTGATCTCCGGTTAAGTTGGGTTATGTTCAGTTGTGGTGGGCTCAGTAGGGGTACTTTTAGTTAGGATGGGTTCAGTTGAGGTTTGTGAAGTTGGGGTAGGTTCAGCATGTGCTTCACGTTCAGGCTGTTGAGACCCTTCAGTGGGGGGTTGAGTTAATGGGTTCAGTAGGGTTGGATTCAGTGGGGGTGTCAGTTGAGGTTTCATTTTCAGGCTTTTGAGAGCATTCGGTGATGGTTTTTATTTTTCGTTTAGTTTTTAGTGGAGTGCGGGGTTTGGTTTTGAATTTTGGGATTGAATCTTCAGATGCAGTGTCAGATGATAAATGAACTGGTGAAGATTCAGGGTTACCTGACACTGAGTCATCAGTAGGGTTTGGTTTCTTTGATTTCTTGGTGGTGGTGGCTGCTTCCTTCTCTGCTCCAGCAGTCTTTTTTTCTTTCTTCTTTGTGGCCTTCTCAGCAATCTTACTCAATTTAATCAGCCTCATTGTATTCCTCTTCTTCCCTTAAATAGGGTCTACCTCTGTTGCATCATCTTCCTCTAGACTTTCTTTACTATCACTGATCTTGTTTTTTCCAAGGTATTTCCTCCTTTGAACAGGGATTTCAAATTGCTCCACTTCCTATCCTCTTTCCAATCAACACCCAGATCCACATGCTCAATCAGATAAAAGATTTTTGTAGCATAGTTGAGTTTACTAGACAACTGCTCATCTTTATCTTGTTGGAATTTCCCAGCTTCCTTGTTCAAAGCCTTAAGGAAAAATTATTGCCAGTTGTACTCCTTCTTCTTGCTTTCAATGATCGCCTTTATCAATCTGAGCTTTGGCTTGCTCACTTGCTCGGGACTCCCTTGGTTTGCTAGAATGCATTTCCCAACAATCTCGCACAAAATGTTGTAAACAGGAAGAAGTGTGTTTCTATTTAGGGTAGGATGATACTTTACCCTCTTCTTCATGATGGTATAGACCCATTCTTCCTCTTTATCCACGATACAGGTATCCGGATTTGGGCCTGTTGAAGGGAGACCAAAAAGCTTCTTCACATTCTCCTCTTTTAGGCAAATCTCCTTCTCAACCTCCTTTATCTCCAAATACTCCTCTCCATCTTTAACAATCTTCTTCCTTCTCTTCAAGTATAACGACGACCTGATGTCTGTATCCGTGTTATGAACATTAAGGCAAAATTCCAATACCTGCCTGTCATAACAGTATATGGATGAACAGATAAGAATTTTTCAAGGCCAGCCGCCTTCACCATCTCCAGGGCTTCCTTGATGTGTCTGTACTCAGGTTTAGAGAGTACATCTGGGTTGTTGAAATGGACAATTGGTTCATACCAAAGGTTGTCTTTGTGGGTTAATTGTCTGAGATTGATTTTCGCCATTTTAGGTTTGAGGATTTTGGAGAATTTCAGAGAGTTTCAGATAAAAGATTGTAGGGCTTAAGGCTTTTGAATTTGGAAAGGTTCTGAGGGTAAATGATGAAAGTCTTTTATGGGGAATTTGAATGGTGAGGATTAAAATTTTAAATCAACGGCTGGGGTTGATTCTGAGAAGATCGTGGGATGGTAAAAAGGTTGTGGGAGGGGGGGGGGGGGGGGTTGATGAACTTAAAAGGTTAAGATTAAACCACCTTAAATGAACGGTATGGATGAAAACTGGTTGTCAATTGAAAAGTCACATCTTCCGACTTTTTGGTCCCGTGGGGTAGGAAAACGATAGCGGCGCTCTGACATGTACAGTAGGTAATAATTACCCCTTTTCACATCTTTCCAAAAATTATGTAAAGTGAATTTATTTCACAAACATTACTTATTAAAAAGTTTCAGGGATTTCCTCTTATATAAGAAAGATATCTTATCAAAAAGCTTTCAAAAACACGAGGAAATCAAATTTTTCGAAAAAAAAAAAACATAAGAGTTTAAGAACATTCGACCTCATCTGAAGTTGCATCTCTCTGAAGGATAGTTCTTCTTTGATCTTTACAACTCCACTGAGACTTCCAACTCCACTGAGGTTTCAGTGAGGTAGTTAGGACTTTTCTTCTTACTCCTCTGGATCCAGAAGTCCTAGCTCTACTGATAATTCTTGAAACCTTGCTTCTGCAAATGGTTTAGTGAATATATCTGCTTTCTTCTTGTCAGTGTAGATCTTGAGCATTTTGATGTCTTTCTTCTCCACATGATCTCTAATGAAATGATGCCTGATATCCACATGTTTGCATCTAGTGTGGAGAACTGGATTTTCTGAGATGGTAAAAGCATTGTTGTTATCACAGAAGATATGGATTTCATTTGCAAAGATGTTGTAATCCCTCAGTTGTTGTCTTAGCCAAAGAATTTGAGCACAACAGCTTCCAGCTGCCATGTATTCAGCTTCAGTAGTGCTTGTGGCTATTGAACTCTATTTCTTGGAGAACCAAGAGATCAGTTTACTTCCCAAAAATTGACAAGTGTTTGTGGTTGATTTCCTATCAATTATGCATCTTCCATAGTCTGAATCTGAGTATACTGTGAGTTCCAAATTGTCATCTGAAGGATACCATAAACCTAAGTTCACAGTATCCTTTAAATATTTGAGAATCCTTTTTGCTGTCTCCAGATGACTCTTCATTGGATTTGCTTGATATCTAGCACATATCCCAACAACAAATGTGATATCTTGCCTGCTTGCTGTGAGATACAGTAGAGATCCAATAATTGCTCTGTAGTGGGTATGGTCTACTGATTCACCATCTTCATCAGGTTCCATCTTTGTGTTGGTGTTCAGTGGAACTCTTGCAACCTTGTTATTTTGACATCCAAACTTGTTGATCAGCTCCCTTGTATACTTGGCTTGATTGATGAAAATTCCTTCAGAGGACTGTTTGACTTGAAGTCCTAGGAAGAAATTCATTTCTCCCATCAATAAAATGTCAAATTTTCCCTTCATCAGTTAAGAGAACTTCTCACAGAGGACTTGGTTTGGAGAACCAAAAATAATATCATCCACATAGATCTGTACCAATAGTGTATCCTCTCCATTTGTGATTTTGAATAGAGTCCTATCAACTCTTCCTTTGATAAAACCATAATTAAGTAAGAACTGAGACAAGGTGTCATACCAAGCTCTTGGAGCCTGTTTCAGTCCATATAGAGCTTTTCTCAGTCTATACACCTTGTTACTCTCTTCAAAACCTGGGGGTTCTTCCATATACACTTCTTCATTGAGTACTCCATTCAAGAAGACACTCTTGACATTCATCTGATACACTTTGAATCTCATCTGAGCGGCATAGGCAAGAAATAGTCTTATTGCCTCCAATCTGGCCACTGGGGCAAAAGTTTCATCATAGTCAAATCCTTCAACTTGAGAGTAGCCCTTTGCAACTAGCCTGGCTTTGTTTCTGACTATGACATCATTTTCATCTTTCTTATTCTTGAACACCCACTTTGTTCCAATTACATTGCAATGATACGGCCTATCCACCAACTCACATACTTGATTTCTTGTGAATTGATTGAGCTCTTTCTGCATGGCAATGATCCAGTTTGAATCTTGAAGTGCTTCTTCAATGGAACTTGGTTCCTGGTTAGATAAGAAACAACAAAACAAAGCACTTTCTCCATGAAAACTTCTAGTTTTGACTCCCGGGGGAGGATCACCTAGGATTTGCTTAACAAGATGATATGTGAGCCAATTTCTCCTAGACTGATGCCCTTCAGTAGATACTAGCTCTTCTAAAGTTGAGTCACTAAATAAAGGAACAAAATCAAATTCAGGAAATAAGACAGAGGGTTGGAGGCCTGAGTAATCATTCAAGGTATTTACATTCTCAATGATAGTGACATTGGTTCCCCCTTGAATGATAGGCTCATTAGATGTCTCAGCTGTGACCATATCTTCATTAACATCTCTTACCTCTTGAACTGGGATAGAGTTTATCAGTTCAGTTGACTGGGCAGGAGAACTTTCAGTAGAGGTATCATTAGTGATGTTGTTTAGAGTATCTTTGTTGGGCTGTTGATCAGTAAGGTTGTCCCAAGTTGGAATGTATGCATCAATACTATTCTCAGGATAGCCTTTTGATTTGATAATCAGTCTAGTTAGTTCCTTGCTCATCACATCCTCAGTCTCCTTTTTCCTAGACTCAAAAGTAGATTCATCAAAAACCACATGGGGTGTTTCTTCCACAACAAGGGTTCTACAATTATAGACTTTAAAAGCTCTAATGATTTGGGAATATCCTAAGAAAAATCCTTCATCAGCTTTGCTGTCAAAAGCCTTCAGTTGAGTTTTCCCATTGTTGTAAATGAAACACTTGCAACCAAAAATGTGAAAATAAGATACATGTGGCTTTCTGTCATTCCACTGTTCATATGGAGTTTTTCCTTGATGTTTGGTTACCATAGATCTGTTCTGAGTGTGGTAGGCAGTGTTGATAGCTTCAGCCCAGAACCTTTTAGGAACTTGAGCTTCAGCAAGCATTGTCCTTGCTGCCTCCTTAAGAGTCATATTTCTTCTCTCAGCTGCTCCATTTTGTTGAGGAGTTCTTGCAGCCGAGGTCTCATGAGCTATACCTAGCTCCTTGCAAAAACAGATATTATAGAATTAATGAATTCAGTGCCCTTGTCTGACCTTATCTTTACAATGTTCAGGCTCTTCTCATTGCTAACTTTCTTCAGTAGTTCAGGTGGTCTGATTTGTGTTTCTTTCTTGCTTGCAAGGAATACCACCCATGTGTACTTGGAGAAATCAACAACAACAACAAGTGTATATTTCCTCCCATTGATACTTAGAGGGGTTACTGGACCAAAAAGGTCCATGTGTAACAGTTGAAGTACTTTGTCAGTAGAGGTAGCTACTTTGCTTTTGAAGGATGCTTTCACCTGTTTTTCCCTCCTGACAGGCTTTATAAACATGATCTTTGTTGTAAACTTCATTTGGCATTCCTTCCACTAGTGAATGTCTTGCAATCTTATTCATCACTTTGAAGTTCAGATGACTTAGCCTCTTATGCCATAGCCAGTTAGTGTCAATTGAGCTCTTTGCTATTAGGCATGCATTGGGGGTGCAAGACTTCCTATTTGCAAGATAGACTCCCTTCCTTGACCTAGTTAGTAATACCTGTTGTGTTAGTGTATTCTTAACAAAACACAGGTTACATGAGAATTCAACACTGTATCCTTTGTCACAGAATTGACTAATAGATAATAAGTTATGCTTAAGTCCACTGACATAGGATACAAAGCACCATAACCTTTGGTGGCTCCTTGTGAATTGTCACCAAATGTGACCTGTGGGCCCTCTTTTTCAACAAATTCTTTCAGGAGACTTTTATTGCCAGTCATATGCCTGGAACATCCACTGTCCAAGTACCAAACTGAGGAATTAAGAACTTCTCCTTTGTTGAGGTCCACTGAGCTCTGCAATCAAAATTAAACTTTAGGTACCCATTTTGTGTTGAGTCCTATCAGGTTAGTTGTGCCTTTCGGAATCCAAATTTACCTCACAGTTCTAGTTACTTTAGAATGGTCAATTTGTCTTCCATAAACATCTACATAAACAATTATCTCCCTTGGTGCCTTAGGAGTAAACTATTTACGGGTGTCAGCCTTTGAAGGAACATGGACCTTCTTAAATTTCTTCTTCTGAGGCTTGGGTGCACCTGGTCTTAATCTTTGTTGATAAAGGTATGGGGGAACCTTTTCCATTAGGCACAAATGGAAGAGGTTTCCTATATGAAGTATTCTTTGAGGAATACTTATGCCTGGATACTTTCAGTTGAGGTTGCTTCATTTGTGAAGACCTCGACTGATAGTACCTCTGCTGAGTTCTATTTTGATTAGTCAAGTGAGTCTTTCCAGTAGGTTTTGGCTGTGCTTGACTTTTCTTTTATTGAACCTCAGCTGGTCTTTTTCCTTTACCCAAAACTTGTGGTTGAAAGGCCATAGATTTAACAAAGATTCTCTTTGTGCCACTTGAAGAAGCAACACTCAGAGGACCTTCTGAAGGTTTTGGAATATAACCTACTCCACACTTGTTATTGGGATTGATTTAAAGGTTTTGAATCTCCTCTATGGCAAGAGAGGGTTTGCTTAAAACATCAATCCTTTTTAACAAGGTCTCTTCAGATTTATGTTAGATATCAATTTTAGGAGAGAATCCTTTATTTGGCTTACCAGATTTTTATTCTCTTCAGTTAACTTTGTCTGAGAATCAGTAAGGTCTTTGATCAGTTTATCTTTACCATTTACCTGACTTTTGAGGGTTTCCACCTCATTTGTCAGTTCAATGGTGGATTTAGATGAGTTAAGATCAACATGATTCCCTGACTAAATTAACTTGGAGTTTTCACTCAAGAGTTTATTGTTCTCATCTTGGAGACAGGAACTTGCTTCTTGCAACCTGGAGAAATCAATCATCAACTGTTCCAAAGCGGACTGAAGATTGAGTTCTCCTGTTGACTCTAAGTTGACCTCAGGTGAGTGTCCTAAGGAAATTGAAAGTTTAGATTTTACCTCAGGTTCTTCTCTGGCCATGAGGCAAAGGTCATCATCATTGCTGTCAGAGAACAGTGCATCTGAAGACTCCAGCTCTTCATCAATATCCTCAGCAACCATGACTTTCCTTTCTCCATATCTTCTGTCTCTTTTGGCTTGCGTTTCTTTCCTTTCCTTGGTGCTCAGTTGAGGGCAATCGTACTGATTAGGCGTGAAATTGTCATGATTCGTAGCTAGAAACGCCCTAGTTTTGGTTGAGTTTATAGAGTATTTAGAGTCAATTGAGCATTATTTCTATACATTGATAAATTTATCTCTTTGATGCTCATAGGTGAATAGAGGATGAAAAACGGAGTTCGTAGGATTTTGAATCGACTCAAACGGATGCCCGGATGAGAAGATATTGAAGAAATACGATTGGTATTAGTGCGGACGAGGAAAAGTATCACTTGGGAGGAGTTAGAAGTCACTCGAGTGACTAGGTCGAGCGCCCCCGCTCGAGTGCATTGCTAGAGCACCTAAACGAACAGAAACTTTCTTGCGCTCGAGCAGCTCGAGCGCCACCGCTCGAGCGAATCGCTCGAGCGCCCAAAACATGCAGAATGATTTCAACGCTCGACCAGCTCGAGCGGAACCGCTCGAGTGATTGTGTCACTCGAGCTACACTGCTCGAGCGGGACCGTATTTTTGCCTCGAGCTACATTTTGCTCGAGCGCCCATGGATTTTTGCCTCCGGATGCGTATTTTCGGCCCATTAACTCCCGTTTCGACCCGTGCCTATATATACCTCTTCCAAACACGTTTTGAAAGATCCCCGAACTTTAGAAATACTGTTAGACTTAGTTTTTGGAGAGGAAGGAGACGAGCAAGCTTTATTTACGTTTTGTTGAGGTTTTGCATACGAATTCTTAGTTTCTTTTCAATTCTTAGTTTCTTTTCATTAGTTCGTTACTTTGAACACGTTTAAATTTCGTTTTTATCAATTCAAATTTCAGTTCTTCGTATTTATTTTCTTTTTAAACCCTAGTTCATGTTTCTTATTTTCTTCGTTCAATTCGTTATGTTTATGTTCGTTGTTTCTTCGTTTGCTTTTATGTTTGTTACAACCATGTCCGGCTAAAACCCTTGCATGCTTAGGTTAGGATGTACTCGTAGAAGTAGGATGTGGGTACGTAATTAGAGTAATTTGTGACGTTAGTTTTAATTCTCTTAATTAATGAATTCTTATAATTAATCTGAACTTTACCTTTAAATTTAGTACGAAAGTGTTAGAGAGAGGACGACCGCATCACTCAATAACAATTAGTAGTCTTAACGAGAAGGTTTAGGAAAGGTTAATTCATCTACCGGTTTAGCGAAGGAGGACGACCGCATCACCTTAGTTAAATTAGGGTCTCATTAATTAAGCACAATCCATTAACTTGTTAGTGGAATAGTGAAGTCGAGTGTTAGGGTAAAGTATTAGGGTTTAGAATCTTGAGCTTTCACCCTGCATTCTTAGACTTAGGTTAATTCTTGTGTGTCACGGTTATTTTGATTATGTACCTGCTCCGTTAGTATACGTAGGGATTCCTATCCTGAGCATCACCATCTCATATTTGAAAACACACCTTTTGTTACTTAGTTTAATTTTCCTTTTGCATTCGTAGGATAATTCAGTCTTTTAATTAATCTTTCAAAAATCCAAAAATAATACACTCATATTAACTACGACGCGTAGGTCTTCAGGGATCTATTCGCATACACACTTTCCCTTGGGTTCGATAATACTTGGTCCCTATACTTGCCCATACTACAGTGAACCCGTACTCTTGCGGGGTAGCTACTAGTAGAAGCTAGTGTAGTCGCTTCAAGTCAATGGCGCCGTTGCCGGGGATGGCATTGTATGCCTTTTTGAATAGGACTTGTAGATAGCTTAGTAGTTAGTAGTGGGTGATTTATTTTCTGTTTTTATTTTTTTTATTTGTATTCAATCGGCAGTTGCGTTTTGACCCTTCTGCTAGTGTGTCAGGTTTATGAAAACACGCTCACCAGGCAATACGAGCAAAGAGAGAATACCGTTGGACCCTGAGACAATAGCCAGAAGGAACCAAGCCTTCTTGAGAAGGATGAACGCTGCCGACTTAGGAAAGGAACCAATGGATATCAATAATGAGTTGGACGATGCTGCCAACGATTTCAATCAGGCAGTAGACCGAGTTGAAGGCATTGGAGTTAGTGGTAGCCAGAATCAAATTCCATTAGGGGATAGCCAGAGCCTAAACCCGGATACACAAAACGTAGGGAATCCAGCTCAGAACCTTGTCCATAATCCTCCTAACAACCCTGCTTACCCACAAAACCCAAATAACCCTTTTAACAACCCAGTATACCAACATTACCCATACCCACCTTATCCTTACCCACCATATCCATATCCTCCACCCCCAGTCTACAACCAACCACCTGTTTACCAACCACCACCCAACAAGTACCCGTACCAGCTGCTAATCCTCAACACGTTCCTCAGAACGTAGATCATAATATGACGATTCGAGGGAGGTTTGCAGCGCAGCCACAGCGGTACTATGATGGAGTGGCTTTGCCTCCTGTTGAGGCGAACAACTTCTCGATATCACCAGGGATTTTAAAGCTGCTGACCGAGAATCAGTTCAAAGGGGTGATCGGGAAGGAGAATCCTCACACACATCTGAGGAGCTTTCTAATGATAGCCTCTACCTTCAATTACAATGGCATGTCTGAAGATGCCAAGAGGCTTAGGCTGTTCCCATTCTCATTGACGGGAATAGCCAAGGAGTGGTACGATAATACGCTTCCGCGGGGAGGTATTACCACTTGGGCCGAGCTCGAGCGTCTGTTCCTCGAGCGATTCTACCCTCCATCTAGGACGATCAAGGCTAGAATTGAGATCTCATCCTTTCGCCAGAAGCAAGGAGAGGACATACGTCAAGCGTGGGAGAGATACTCAAACATGCTGATTGAGTGCCCGCAGCACGGGTACAATGAGGGAGACATCATGGCGTTCTTCTACAGTGGTGCCAACAAGGCGGGGCAAGACCATTTAGATGCCTGTGCGGGTGGAGCATTCCTCAATCAAGGCATAGAGAGGTGTAGAGAGATCGTTGACAACATTGTCACGAATGCCGGTGCTTGGAGTGGAGATGCAGATTTTCAGAGGGTGCATCAGGTTAAAGAGGGAGAAGGAACGAGAAGGCTATTGATGGCCATGATGGAGAAGATAAACAACCTCGAGTTGGGAAAGAGTTTGGGTGGAGAGCATGCAGTAGAGAATGAGAGAGTAGACCAACCAAGTGGGCAGCAAGAGGTAGCCAATTACATGGGAGGTCCGTATTACAACCAGAATGGCTACCAAGGTGGAAATCAGTATGGAAGGCCTTCTTATGGCCAACCATTTGTACTTCCAGGCCCTCAGCCACCTCAAAATCAATGGAGGAACACACAAGGAGTTCAAGGAGGCCAGCAACCTCCTCAAAACACATGGAGGAAGAATGAGAACTTTTCTTATGCTAACCCAAAAGCTGGTGTTACTGTTCCTCCAGGTGTTGATCCGGGGTCTAAACCTCCTGGTGGAGAAGGCGGTGCATCAACCGAGGAGATGTTGAGAGCGATCCTTCAGAAGGTGGAGGAAGGGAGCAAGCGGTTGTCATCCTTGGAGTACGATGTGAAGGAGTTGCATAAGAAGGGTGATCAACGTGATCAAGAGCTCCAGAAGATGAACGTTGAGTGGACTAGAACTCAACAAGAGAATAATCGAAGGTTCACCTCTTTAGAGCTCCAGATGAGCCAGATTGCAAAATCAGTGAATAGAATACCGGAGGGGAACCCGAAAGAGCAGTGCAAGGCGATCCAGCTAAGAAGTGGAACCAACTACGAAGGTCCTCAGATGCCTGCTGATTCTGAGACGCCCCAAGAAGAGATTGAGCCTAAAGGAGATGAAATTGAGAAGGGGATTGAAAGTGAAGGGATTGAGAAGCGTAGAGATATGGATGAGTCCCAGAAGGGCAAGGAAAGTGAGGAGATTGAGAGAGTTCCTAAGTGGAAGAAAGCAAATGAAGCAAGGGAGAAAGTGAAAGAAACAGAAAGAGATGAATGGGGGGTACCCAAATCTGTGATACCCGTCCCATATCCACAGCGCTTCATGAAAAAGAAGCTTGATGAAAAATTTGCAAAATTTCTTGATGTTTTTAAACAATTGCATATTAATATTCCTTTTTATGATGCTTTGGAACAGATGCCGCATTATGCAAAGTTTCTGAAGGACTTGATTGCGAAAAGGCGGCGAGTGGATGAGCCGAAGTTGGTGCAGCTGAACCACGAGGTGAGTGCATTAGTGCACAAGGCGCTCCCACCGAAGCTAAAGGATCCCGGGAGCTTCACGATCCTATGTGATATTGGGAACGGGATCAAGAAAGGAGCGTTGTGCGACCTCGGGGCGAGCATAAATCTCATGCCGTTGTCGCTTTTCAAGAAGTTGGAAGGTGTTGAACTTCAACCCACAATAATGACGCTTCAACTTGCCGACCGGTCTATTACGAGACCTCAAGGTGTGGTTGAAGACGTCCTTGTGAGAGTTGGAGATCACATCTTTCCAGCCGACTTTGTAGTACTAGAGATGGAGGAAGATGAGCACGTACCCTTGATCTTGGGAAGACCGTTCTTAGTTACGGCGGGGATGGTGCTAGACGTGGCGAATGGGAAGATCACGTTGAAGGTTGATGATCAAGAAGTGAAGATCTCCCTATATGAAGCCATGAAACACCCAAGGGAGGATGAGAGCTTGTATTGCATGGATGCAATTGATCCTCGTGTTGAAGACACGCCTTCTATCCCTACTCCTTCTGATATTCATGATTTTGTTAGTCCTTCACTTGATTATTTAACCCATGAGCGTTATGATCTTGATTATTTTGATAGGGATAAAGTGAAGAAGTTGAAGGATGAAGAGGTGAAGAAAGTGGACGTGGTCCAGTTAGAGGGAAAAGAAGGAGTTAAGAAGAAAAAGTCCAAACTCAAGAAATTGTTTAGTAAGACTCCTCCAGATAGAGGCAAGAAAGAGTTGAGACCCATAACACTTGGGAATGAGAAAAAAGCAAAAGGGCTCATGATGGTGGGGCATCAAGGAAAGGAGTTCAAACACCACTCTTATGAGAGTGGGGGAGGTAAATTGGAGTATGATGTCCCATAAGCTCCTTTGAGCTTGGTCCGGCATGAGGACCTTAAAAATAGCGCTGAATGGGAGGCAACCCATTTTTATTTGCTTTCATTTATTTTTAGTGTCTTTTCATATTATTAGGGAGTATTTTGAGTCGTATGTTTAACCTCGTATTTGAGTGAGTTGTTTGAAGGCTTGTCTCTAAAGGAGTAAAGGTATCAAAGAAGTGGAGATTGAAGGAACCAACTTGAGACACGGGAATGTGCAAATCTATTGAGAGAAATTGAATTATTTGGTTGAGGTAACCCACAACCCCAAACTTAGACCTCTAGCAAGGTCGAAGTTTGGGGGGGTGGAGTTTTTTTTATGTTTCTTGTTACATTGCACATGCATGCACGCCCTTATCTTTGAGTTGAGTTTGATTGATTATTGATTGTTGAGATACTCCTTGGGGTGATTTTGAGTTGACTCGCTATTGCATATTTTATGCCTATCAATCATCTTATGCTTGTTGATTGCTATCTTTGAGTATGATTTGATGAGTAGAGTGAGTTGTAAGAGTGAGTTAGAAATTCTTTTGTGTGAGTGTTTGAGTTTGAGCTGATTAGGGAGAGAACCCGTATGCTTATGAGTTTTCTTTTGAGTACTTGTGGGATGAGAGTGAGAATTCACTAGGACTAGCATGGATGTGAAAGCAGTGAGCTTTTGAGCCTTATGAGATTTTTAATGCATGATTTAATCTCTTCGTTTGTGAGTGAATCATCACCTTAGAGGATGCCATAACTTGTGTGTGCTCTTGCTTCTTGATTGTGTCTAGTTTGATATGCCGAATGTGATCTTAGGCCATCATTGTTTTTATTGAGTCACTTAGCCAAAAATTTTCCTTACCAATGACATTAAATCCCTTGTTAGCCCCTTTGAGCCTAAAGCCTATTTTATTTGCTAGCACATATGAACACTATTCCAATTCCTAAGCCTTTTTGTCCCAATTTGAGTGGAGAATAGGAAAGTGTGAATATGAAGGGAGTGAATTGAGTTGAAAAAGGAAAAGGTTGTTTGCTTGAGTGATTATGAGAAGAAGGTGTGATGAAGTTATGAGATGTGGGAAAAAGAGAAAGAAAATTGAGAATGAGCAAAAAGAAAAAAAAATGAGCTCATGTGTTTGTGCGAAAAAGAAAAAAAAAAGTGAAGTGATTGAAAAAAAAAAGTGAAAAGAGAAAGAAAAAAAAATTGAAGTGTTGAGAGAAGAGGAATTGAAAGAGTGTTGATTGAATATGTTTGAAGTAGTCTGTTCCTAATCTCGAAGTTCCGAAGTCTGATTTTCTATTCTCCATTCACTTGAGTCACTTTACCATATTGTTATCCCACCTGTCCAAAGAGCCTACATTACAACCTTGAGAAAAGTCCTTTTTGATTCGGCATTGATTTCTAGAGTATGGTCGGAGTTGATAGTGCTTACAAGCCTATTGTTGCCGATATGAGTGATTGATTGTTTGAGTGAGTCCCTTAATCATTGATATACACTTGTGAAGGAGTGAAACACATCGTTGAGTGCACATCCATGCTTGATCTTGGTGTTTCTTATTATTGTTGCATGAGTACGATAAAAGAAAGTGAGTGAGTATACGGGTGATTAACTTTTGAAGCTTGAGTTCATTAGCTTGTATGATTGATTTTTTTGACTCATTCCTAACAATTTCACTTGACTTATTATTTCATTGCTTGGGGACAAGCAATATGGTAAGTATGGGGGGGTTGATTAGGCGTGAAATTGTCATGATTCGTAGCTAGAAACGCCCTAGTTTTGGTCAAGTTTATAGAGTATTTAGAGTCAATTGAGCATTATTTCTATACATTGATAAATTTGTCTCTTTGATGCTCATAGGTGAATAGAGGACGAAAAACGGAGTTCGTAGGACTTTGAATCGACTCAAACGGATGCCCGGATGAGAAGATATTGAAGAAATACGATTGGTATTAGTGCGGACGAGGAAAAGTATCACTTGGGAGGAGTTAGAAGTCACTCGAGTGACTAGGTCGAGCGCCCCCGCTCGAGCGCATTGCTCGAGCGCCTAAACGAACAGAAACTTTCTTGCGCTCGAGCAGCTCGAGCGCCACCGCTCGAGCAGCTCGAGCGCCACCGCTCGAGCGAATCGCTCGAGCGCCCAAAACATGCAGAATGATTTCAACGCTCGACCAGCTCGAGCGGAACCGCTCGAGCGATTGTGTCACTCGAGCTACACTGCTCGAGCGGGACAGCTCGAGCGTTTTGCTCGAGCGCCCATGGATTTTTGCCTCCGGATGCGTATTTTCGGCCCATTAACTCCCGTTTCGACCCGTGCCTATATATACCTCTTCCAAACACGTTTTGAAAGATCCCCGAACTTTAGAAATACTGTTAGACTTAGTTTTTGGAGAGGAAGGAGACGAGCAAGCTTTATTTATGTTTTGTTGAGGTTTTGCTTACGAATTCTTAGTTTCTTTTCAATTCTTAGTTTCTTTTCATTAGTTCGTTACTTTGAACACGTTTAAATTTCGTTTTTATCAATTCAAATTTCAGTTCTTCGTATTTATTTTCTTTTTAAACCCTAGTTCATGTTTCTTATTTTCTTCGTTCAATTCGTTATGTTTATGTTCGTTGTTTCTTCGTTTGCTTTTATGTTTGTTACAACCATGTCCGGCTAAAACCCTTGCATGCTTAGGTTAGGATGAACTCGTAGAAGTAGGATGTGGGTACGTAATTAGAGTAATTCGTGACGTTAGTTTTAATTCTCTTAATTAATGAATTCTTATAATTAATCTGAACTTTACCTTTAAATTTAGTACGAAAGTGTTAGAGAGAGGACGACCGCATCACTCAATAACAATTAGTAGTCTTAACGAGAAGGTTTAGGAAAGGTTAATTCATCTACCGGTTTAGCGAAGGAGGACGACCGCATCACCTTAGTTAAATTAGGGTCTCATTAATTAAGCACAATCCATTAACTTGTTAGTGGAATAGTGAAGTTGAGTGTTAGGGTAAAGTATTAGGGTTTAGAATCTTGAGCTTTCACCCTGCATTCTTAGACTTAGGTTAATTCTTGTGTGTCATGGTTATTTTGATTATGTACCTGCTCCGTTAGTATACGTAGGGATTCCTATCCTGAGCATCACCATCTCACATTTGAAAACACACCTTTTGTTACTTAGTTTAATTTTCCTTTTGCATTCGTAGGATAATCCAGTCTTTTAATTAATCTTTCAAAAATCCAAAAACAATACACTCACATTAACTACGACGCGTAGGTCTTCAGGGATCTATTCGCATACACACTTTCCCTTGGGTTCGATAATACTTGGTCCCTATACTTGCCCATACTACAGTGAACCCGTACTCTTGCGGGGTAGCTACTAGTAGAAGCTAGTGTAGTCGCTTCAAGTCACGTACTGGAAATGACCAATCTTTTTGCACTGGTAGCATCTGTTGGCATCATCATCCTTCTCTTCAGTAGACTCACTGGTTTTTTATGATGATCATTCAACTTTTGTGTAGTTTTTATATTCCTTCTTTTTCTCCATCTCAGTGGAGCTCTTCTCTCCTTCCCTTGTGTCTATTTGAGGATAGCTTCTCTTTTCCCTGTTATCCCTATAAAATCTTTTATATTTACCAAATCTACTGTTATGTTTTTCAAACCTTCTAGCCATCAGGCTTAGTTCTTCTTGCATCTCAGCTTTGCTATGTGCTTTGCTTGCTTTTACACTCTTTTGGGGCTTTGGTGATTTTGGCTCAGTTTCCTTAGCTTTGAAGGCAACTCCCTTCTCAGCTGAGGTCTCATCTGGAGCTCTTTTCCTGTTCAGATCAAACTCATAAGCCTTTAGTTCAGAAAATACCTGTTGCATAGACATGTTAGATAAATCATTGGTATTTTGCATCATCACAGAGTATACATCCCATCTTGAGGTTAGACCTCTTAGGATTTTCAAAGTCACTTCTCTCTTAGTATAAACCTTTCCCAGAGAGTTAATCTCATTCATGATATCAGTGAACCTCCCATCAAGTTGATCAATTATTTCAGCTGACTCCATGTTGAACTGCTCATATTTTTTAACGGCTACTGGGAGCTTATTTTCTTTGATCTTGTCAATTCCTTCACACATAAGAGCAAGAGTATCCCATATCTCTTTTGTAGTTCGACAATGAATCACCCTTCCCATGATTGAGTCTGGAATGGTGGTGTAGAGAATATTTATGGCAATGAAGTTGAGGTTGTGTCTCCTCCTTTCATCTACTGTAAAGCTGTCTTCATCCTTGGGTCATTCTTCTCTAGGATCTGCAATAGTAGCAGTTGTGGTTCTTGGATTAGGATTCATGAAAATAAATGGACCTTTTGTTATGACTCTGAGCATTTCATCATGAACACAAGCAAGATGTGCTCTCATCCTTATTTTCCAGAAATCATAGTTTTCCACTGAGAATTGTGTAAGCTTGTGATGGGACATATGGTTCAAAGGATTAACACCCATGCTGTTTTCTGCTGGTGGTGCAACCCTAGCTGTATTGTTAGTCATTATAGATAAAAAAAAATGATTATCAAAAGATCAACTCAGTTGATCAAATACAATTTACCTTTTGAACATAAAGGTATACTAGAACAATAGTCTTTTGAACCACTGCTCTGATACCACTTGTTGGTCCCGAAATGAGTTATACAGGTGTATGGGGGGGAATACACTTGTTGTCACAAATTTAAACTTTTCCTTAAACACTATCAGATTTACTCAAAACAGTGAACCTTCAGTTGACTCGGAAGTCTGCTGATGATTGGCTTAAGAAAGCTTACTGAGATATCAGCTCCACTGAAAGCTCGAGACTTTCAGTTGAGGTGCTATCTAATTAGCTTTCAGCTGCGGATTAGTGATGGAGAGGAGACCACGTAATAACGTATTTATCTTACTTTCGTTTATTAAAATTGGGCTTTAGTTAGTTTATTGTTTGGTTTAAATACTTATGGGCCTTGTTTAACCTAAGTATTTCAGTATTTATATTTCTTTCTTGGATGATAAACGTGGTTTTTTTTAATATTAATCAATTAGGGTTTTACCTACATCTCGTGCTGTACACGTTCATGCTGCGTCATCTGGTATCCAGAGTCAGTTCCTGGTTCAAGATGCCTCCAAAGTCGAACGACAAGCAAGAGATGGCTGCTCTTCGTGAGCAGATTACGGTTGTGGCTACCCAGGTCGCTACTCTTACCACCAAGTTCGAGAGCTTCCTGGACGCGCAGACGACTACTCCCGCTCCTCCTCTTGACGGGACTTCGGATAATCATGTAACGGACTAAGAAGACACCATGACTATGGAGAATCTGTTCGCATCTCTGGCCCGCCCTCCTCGGCCAAAGGCCCCTGCTCCGGCCTTCGAGACTCGCTGGGATGCTGGATTTCGTCTCGATATTCCTGAATTTGCTGGAGATGGTTCGCCCGATGACTTTCTCGACTGGTTTTTCACGGTCGGGGATTTGTTGGATTTCAAGTCGGTCCCCCACGATTGTTGTGTCGCCCTAGTTGCCACACGTTTCCATTCCCGCGCTGCCACGTGGTGGCGTACTGGTAAGTCCGCTCGCTGTCGTGACGGACGTCCGGAGATTCTTCACTAGGAAGTGCTTTATGAGGTGATGTCTGCAGAATTCGTCCCTGTTAATTACTCCTCTACGCTTTACCAGAGGTTTCAACACCTCCGCCAGGGTGTGGATTCGGTGGATACCTATACACGTGAATTTTATCAGTTGCTCTCTAGGATTGATAGCCGTGAAACGGCTTCTCAGATTGTTTCCCGTTACATCGGGGGCCTCTGTATTGCTTTCCAAGACACGCTTAACTTGTTGCGTCCCACCACTATCGCGGATGCTCATCAACATGCCCTAGCCCTAGAGTCCCAATAGGGCCGTCGTGCTCCTACTGCCCCCTTGCTTTGTGATCGCCGTACGATACCGCCCCACACACCAGTGCCCTCTGGCCTTCGTGGCCCTCTGGTCTTGGTAGAAGGATGGCTCGTGGAGTATGTGTGTTGACAGCAGGGCTATTAACAAAATCACGGTCCGTTATCGCTTTTCTATACCCCGCCTTGATGATTTACTAGATCAGCTGTGTGGTTCGTCTGTGTTTTCTAAGCTGGATCTGCGAAGCGGCTACCATCAGATTAGGATCCGCCCGGGCGACGAGTGGAAAATGACTTTTAAGACACGTGAGGGCCTCTTTGAGTGGCTGGTCATGCCCTTTGGTCTATCGAACGCCCCCAGCACGTTTATGCGTGTGATGAACTAGGCCCTTCGACCGCTTATCGGTGTCTGTGTGGTTGTCTACTTCGACGACATTCTTATCTATAGCCAGTCTGAGTCTGACCATACGAAACACCTTTGTGATGTCTTGGATATCTTGCGGCGTGAGAAATTTTTCGGTGCCCCGCAAAAGTGTGTGTTCTTCACGGATTCCGTCCTCTTCCTTGGCTTCCATATTTCTTCCGCCGGTGTTTGTGTGGACGAATCAAAAGTGGCCACTATCTGGGATTGGCCCGTTCCTACCACCATCATGGCTGTTTGGAGTTTTTACGGTTTGGCCTCCTTTTACCGGCGTTTCATCGCCTATTTTAGTACGATTATGGCACCCTTGACCGATTGCATGAAGAATGCCTCATTTTCGTGGACTCTAGAGGCTGAAACCGCTTTCACCTTGATTAAGCAGAAGTTGACTTCCGCCCCTATATTGATTCTGCCAGATTTCTTGGTTCCCTTCGAACTCCCTTGTGATGCTTCGAAAGTTGGCATCGGCACTGTCCTTAGCCAGGATGGTCGCACTGTGGCCTTTTTCATTGAAAAACTTACAGGTCCTCGTTCTCGCTATTGCGCATATGATGTGGAATTCTACGCGGTTGTCTGCGCGGTTCGCCATTGGCGGCACTATTTGTTCCAACGAGAGTTTGTCTTGTTTACCGATCACGACTCTCTTAAATATATGACGAGTCAGGATAACATCTTGGCACGCCTCGTGGGCCGCTTATCTCCAACAATTTAATTTCGTCATTCGCCACAAGTCCGGGGTTTCGAATCGCGTGGCTGACGCTCTGAGTCGGCGCCACTCGCTGTTGGTGACCTTGCGTGTCTCAGTTCCCGGTTTTGACGACTTCACCCGTTTGTATGCGGAAGATCCGTTCTTTGCCCGAGTCCTTGGTCGGCTTCAACGCGGTGAGTCGACGGAGTTCGTCCTTGCTGATGACTTTCTTTTTTTAGGGATGCGCCTTTGTATTCCCAGCTGTAGTATTCGCCTTAAATTGATCACGGAGCCACATGGGCTAGGGCATGCTGGGAGGGATCGCACACTGGCCTTGCTACAGCAGCGGTACTTTTGGTCATCGCTCCGCCGTGACGTAACCCGTTTTGTAGCACGTTGTCATACGTGTCAGGTTTCAAAGGGCTCCGCGTCCAATGCTGGATTGTACATGCCACTTCCGATCCCTGACGCTCTGTGGCTTGGGGTTAGCATGGACTTTATCTTGGGTTTGCCTCGTACTTAACGGGGATTTGATTCTATTTTCGTCGTTGTGGACCATTTCAGCAAGATGGTACATTTTATACCTTGCAAGCGGACCTCCGATGCAGTGCATGTTGCCCAGCTCTACTTTCGGGATGTATTCCGTCTGCATGGCCTCTCTGATTCTATCGTATCGAACCGCGACACTCGCTTCCTTAGTCACTTTTGGCGTTGCCTTTGGCGCCAAGCAAACACGAAGCTTCTCTTTAGCAGCGCTTATCACCCCCAAACCGATGGACAAACCGAGGTTGTCAATCGCTCCTTAGGAAACACCCTTCACTGCTTGGTTGGAGATAACCTGAAATCGTGGGACGCGAAGCTAAGTCAAGCGGAATTTGCCCACAACTCAGCCGTTTGCCGTAGTACGGGTTACTGCCCATTTTTCATTGCTTTCAGCCGTGTGCCACGAGCACCTGTCGATCTCATAGCCATGTCGTCTCCTGCTCTTGGCGATGAACGAGCGATTACCTACTAGGAGTCCCTAAGCACTGTCCACGCCGCGACCAAACAGCATTTAGAGAAGAGCAATGCACAGTACAAAAGCCACGCAGATTCACGCCGTCACCACTTGGAATTCGAGGTCGGTGATCTTGTTTGGGCAGTCCTTACTAAAGACCATTTTCCGACACACGAGTATAATAAGTTAGCGTCAAGGAAGATTGGCCCCGTGAAGATAGTTGAGAAGATTAATCCTAATGCCAACCGCCCGAGTCTTCCGCCTGGCCTACGTACTTCAGACACCTTTAACGTCAAGCATCTTGTGCCTTATGTTGGAGAGGAGACCCATCCCGATTCGAGGGTGAATCGTTCCGATGGGGGAGGGAATGATGGAGAGGAGACCGTGTAATACCGTATTTATCTTACTTTCGTTTATTAAAATTGGGCTTTAGTTAGTTTATTGTTTGGTTTAAATACTTATGGGCCTTGTTTAACCTAAGTATTTTAGTATTTATATTTCTTTCTTGGATGATAAACGTGGTTTTTTTTTAATATTAATCAATTAGGGTTTTACCTACATCTCGTGCTATACACGTTCACGCTGCGTCAATTAGTGAGCCCTTAAGAAATACTCATTTTACTTGATAAAAACTTGTTTGTTCAACACACACTTATGAAAATAAAAGAAAGTAAGTACACAAGATGTAAAGTGGTTCAGAGAGGAATCTTCTACGTCCACTGTCCTGATCAAACAGGAGAATTCCTATCACTTGGAATTCCTTGTGTAATAGTGTCAAGGTGCAATGATCAAATGTTCCTTCCTTAGGATATTTGATCCCTAGGATATATTCAGGTCCTTGTTCCCAAAAACCATCTTTCAGACTGATATCAATAATCAGCTTACTAACACCTCTAACTCTATCTCTCAACCTAACTTTGGGGTAGGGTTTTGAGTAGGGTTTGGTTCCAACTTGTGTGAGATAATCCTTACAAGTTTAGCTCAGAAGCTTTAAGGATGGATTATCTCGTTCTAAGCTTTGGATATGACTTTAAGCTCGATTACAGAAGGTTCTCTACAAATAATGAAATACTTGGGAAACTTGAATAATTTCGAGTGCTTCGTTTGTGCGTTTGTGCGTGTAGAGAATGCTTGATCTTTGAAATTTTCCCATACATGATAATGAGCACGACCTCCTGTATTTATAGACCTTCTTGAAAAACTTCCCATTGGAGATGAATCTTCTCAAGTAAGTCTCTTGCATCTGATTGGTTCAAACGACTCTATTTAAGCTTTATGTCGCATCAAGAACGGCTTGAAAGACTTTGCCTGCTACCAGCTCTCTGAAAAAGTTATGGTAAGACTTTTGGTACTTGTCAGTCTATGACAAGTCGGCTGTAAGTAGGGTACACTTACGTGTCAACTCCTCATTGGGCCGCACAGTCAGCTTGGATCAGAGTCTATCTGGTTTTAAGGTGGTACTCATCTGAGAGAACCTTCTTATTCCTTCATTTATTGCAAGCTTTACTGATGTTCGATTTTCCTTATTCCAACCATATTAACTAACAGCTTTTAATATGTTTCGCATTGAATGTGCTTCGTTAATCTTCATCAGTAGAATTCCTCTTCTCTACTGATTGTTCTTACCTTAGCATAAATGCACTTAGAAAATATTTATATCTAAGGTATCTTCTTCAAATGACTTTATTCCAGTAGACTTGTCTTCAGCGGATGTCTCTTAGATACACTCCAAGAGTTAGCAAATGCACTTCAGTTCTCTAACACTTGAACTGGCTAATGCTAATCTAACTCTACTGAATATAATTTACTTACAATTAACTTAGGAGGAATATTTTGTCATCTTAATCAAAACTTATTCCTTTACAATTTTCTAACAGTCATTAATGTCGGTAGCTTAGCGACCGCCTTAAAACTGGTCAATCTGGACCAGTAAAATCTGTTATTAGCGACCAACATAGGCGGTCACTAATTTTTTTTACCCTTTTTAGGTTCGATTCCGTACGCCATTTCTCCCACACACCTAAATTTCCACCGCCACCTCCGTTGAGCAATCCGTTCCGGTTAAAACACTCGTTGCTTCCCTGTCTACACAATAACCGTAAGTTTTTTTAAATTTTAACCGTCTATTATGTTTGTAGGATTTATATATATCTTTGTTTGTAGGATTTATATATATATGTGTGTGTGTGTGTGTGTGTGTTTGTATATATATGTTTGTATGATTTATATATCATGTTTATATATATATATATATATGTCAGTGTTATCATGTTTGTAGGATTTATATATATATATTTTTATAGGATTTATATATATATATATATATATATATATATATTTTTATAGGATTTATATATGTATTTATTAATGTTGTAGAAGTCGAAAATCGCCAGTCGGGCGGTTTCTGGCGGCCTAGCACCTAGGGCCGCCTAGGCGGCGGCTAACTTTTTTTTTTTTAAAGAAAAATAAACCCAAAAACATATGATATAAATTTAAATAGTCCAAGAATTCTCAACATTTAAAATAAAAAAACAAAAATAAACATACAAAGTTAAACATTGCAAATCAAAGTTGCGAGAATAAATTGGGCAGAAATTGGTAACTCTTTAGCTGTGAACGGCGGCGGTAGCCTGGGCTGTGAACGGCGGTGGTAGCCTGGGCTGTGAACGGCGGAGGCGGCGTTGGCTGTGTGAACGGGCAGCGGCGCCCTAGCGTGTGAACGACGGTGGGCTGCTAAGGCGTAGGTTGCGAACGTTGTGGGGGTGGTGTGGCTGCTAACGACGGTGGTGATGGGTGGCAGCGAACGGCGGTGGGGGTGGGTAGCTGCAGAACGACGGTGGGGGTGGATTTGAGGCCCTGTTGTGTGAAAGGGCTGAGATTTTGAGAGAAGTGTTGTTAATTGCCTAATTTAGGTCACGTATTCAATTTCCAGAATTTTTAATTTCCATTAAAAAAAATTGTGTCAGCCGCCGAGGGCGCCTAGGCGGTGCCTAAGCAGGATCGCGTCTAATATGGCCGATTTAGCCGAAATTGCGGCGGTTTAGGGCCACCTATCGCCTAGGCCGATTTTTGCAACACTGGTATTTATATGTTTGTATATATATTTTTAAATTATGTATATATATGTTTAGTATTTGTATATATGTGTTTGTATATATATATATCTACACAATAACCGTAAGTATTATATTTAGTTGGTATGTTAGTTTAGGAATATACATCTTTACATGTTGATTGGTATGTTAGTCGATTGGTATATATTTAGTTGATTGATATTCTTAGGTATGAATTTAGTTGATTGATATACGTAAGTATGAATTTAGTTGATTGGTATACATATGTATGAATTTAATTGATTGGTATACGTAGGTATATATGAATTTAGTTGATTGATATACGTAGGTGTAAATTTAGTTGAATGTATATAAATACAATATGGTATGCTAGTATGCTGATCTGTTGAATTTATAATTATTACAGATGAGCTCTCAAGATAATACTAATCAGAGTGGGGGTCAAGGTCGGGGGAGGGGGAGGGGTAAGAGGAGGTCAGGGTCGTTGAGATCGGAGATCCCGGAGGTTAGATGGGTCCCGGAGATGACACCATCCTCTTCACAGCAGTCTAGTGCTGCTGCCGGCTCTTGATCATCGGCTTCAAGGCAGCATCCTGCATTGGATAGTTGTCTCACTGTTGTCCCCCGCGACAACATGTAAGTATTTTTTAATGAATTAAATAATTTTAATTATATTTATTAATATTAACTCGAATTTTTATTTTGACTAGTATTTCCACCCGTGCGATGCGCGGTGTATGAAACTTATTATAAATAAATAAATAAAATTATGTTATTATAATTAATTGTCTTATAGATATATTTGTGTGTGTATGCGCACGTGAATATAAAATTTGTAATATTTTAATATTAATTATAGGAGGGAGCCATATGTAGTCGATCTCATACTTGGAATTGAGTCTCCTGTTAGTATTTCTGTCATATTTTCCTTTAAAATATTTAATATATATATACTGAGACCTATGTAACTCAGTTTCATGTGTGCTTCTTGTCCACTAATTTTTTTTTCCTATTTTCCTTTTTTAGTTGTCCACCAATTTTTATTAATTTCTTTTTTGAAAATAAACATCACTCACAATTAAATTAATGGATTCCACAATATTATTATTTTATATACTTTATTTATTTTTTCAATAAAATACTAATTTTTAGATTTGTGGAAGGAGGGAGTATAATATATTATGATACAATTTTTTTTCTCTATATATTCAAGTATATCAAATTCAAAAAGATGTTTACTTTGTTGAAATATACTTAATTTCAAAATTGTTTTATATAAATTTTTTAAAATAAAAAATATATATAACTTTATTATCAAATTCATATCCTCTTTAACTACAAAATCAACCTACTTAAGTTAATCTAAAAGTCAATTAAAAAATATTGATAATAACTCAAATCTAACCAATGTTTAGTCCATCTGGACTTTAAATTTGTCCTAATCCTTTAGCTATGAAGACGTTTAGATAACCCAACGCAAGAGCAAAAGCTATGTCATCCTGATTAACATTACATAGATAACTAACATAAAAATTTTGTGTAAAATCAAGTGCCAATTGAATTTTGAGTTCATTTTAAATCAATTTTGATTTCTTTTAAAGTAAATTTAAATTTGAAATTAAAATTAAAATTAATCTAAAATTAAACTCAAAATCTAATTGTATGTTATGCACTTAAACACACGCAAAAATTACTCGATAACTAAAGTTCTAAAATAAAAGACAATATAAAAGAACCATATCTATCCCCATAAATATATAAATATATATATATAGTAGACATATCTTCACATATGACTTTTGAAACAATAAAATTAAGTCTTACCATTCAAATTATGAAAATATGACTCAGAGCTGCACTGACGATGCATTAAAATGACCACCTCAAGATCTTTTACAAAAGATAAGATTCGCGTTTTAGAATTTTGGTAATGTGATTCATTGATTAGATCTAATTTAAATTAAGTTTTACTTACATATCTGTTAAAAGATTCAAATGAACATTATATATTTATATCTTGTAAAAGAAATAAATCAGTCCATATTGTTGGATTCTCAAGGTTTTTTTTTTTTATAATAAGTAAGCCAACAAAATTCAATTTTAATTTTCACTTAACTAAATGTTAAAGTATAGAGTGAAAATAATTTATATATGAACCATTGAAGGGTATTAGTTATTTTCACTAAAGAGTATTAGTCATTTTCACTAAAGAGTATTAGTTGCTTTCACCGAAGAATATTAGTTGTTTACTGAAATAAACTAAGACTCTTCAATAAAAATAACTAATATTTTTTATTGAAAATGACTAATACTCTTTAGTTAAAACAATTAATATTCTTCGGTGATTCATGTATGAATCAATTTTACTTTATACATACTCTAACTGAATATGTTTCTCCACTATTTTGGACCTTCGGAATGCCTTAAGGTTGTGCATAAATCAATTACACAAACAGAAGGAGATTTTTCATACAACTTGGGGGAGAATGTTAAACTTTGTTTGTGAAATTTCCAAAAAAAAAAAAAATACAAACTTTGTTTGTGAAATTTAAAAATATTGATAACTATGCATATTATATAATTGGATTATAACAACGTTGCTTGCAAACCATGATATACACATTGGATAGCATGACTTCTAATTTTTTTTAGATAAAATATGATTATATATATAGGAAAACTCATTTTGAACAATAAACATAAAACAAATTGCTAACTATTTACACTATCATCAACTGGAAATTTGCAGTATAAAAATAAATATATCTTAAACCATTTAAGTCGTATTACTATTGATCCATTCAAAGTCCAAGTTCTATCGAGTTGTGTTTTTATATGTAGGTAGTTGAAACGCACCAAATAAATCTTACATCTTAGAATTTCCGAAAGAACTTATCTTTATTTGCCTACCAAGAATTGCTAAATATATACATGTACTGAACGAAAATTGTTATAATAAATTGAACGAAAATGGGGTTCAAGTATTTACATAGGAAATGAATTCCAAAAGTCTTTTCATCTTTAATTAACAAACTAATGACAATAAATTATTATTAAATCAAATAATAAAGCAACTTTTCAGTTTTTTTCCTACCAAATTTGGAAATAAAACATATTAACAAAATATTTGCTTCTATTTTTGGCAAAAGATTTTGTTATTATATATATATATATATATATAGATGTCACAATATGCTTTCAGGAGAGGCCATTAAGAAGGTCTCATTCGAGGTTGGTGCCTCCTTGTGGTCCATGGTGTCCGATCGAAAGAGAATGGACTACATCGAGGAGTTCAAGGTATATTTATTACTCCCTCCGTCCCAGCATTATTCGCACTTTTACTGTTTTCTCGTGTTTTAGCGAGCGAGTTTTTTATTAGTATTTAAAATGATAAAATAATTTTTAAGTTATTTTATAATAGAGGAGAGATAGATCTATCAAACCATACCTTAAAAGTTACTTTATCATTTCAAATACTAATAAACAACTCGCTCGCTAAAACACGAAAATAAAGTTAGTGTGCAAATAATGCTGGGACGGAGGGAGTATGATTTTAATTTTTAATATTTTATTTTGAATTTATTTATTAATATTTTATTTTTAATTTAATTGTAAAAGTTGTGCTTCTGGGACCCTGCCCATGATAGTGTTATGTACGGCTTGTTCTGCGCGAAAGCGCAGGAACGGTACAAAAATATTATCTACAATCTGAAGAAGCAGTAGGACGAGGGGAAGCAACTGGAGCTGGTGTTTGCCAAATTTGTTAAAGCACAAATTCGAACTCACTCGCAAGTGTACGAGATCGTTGTTGTGGTTAGGCAAGTGACCAAGTTAAATATCGAACCACGGGACTAGTGGCTAGTGTAGCCCTAATACTATGCGTTGTCGCGTAATTGTAGTGCGAGTCAAGGTTTAGGATCGGGGTTTTCTCGAAATTAAAGCACAAATTAAAGCAACTAAACAAATCAAAGAAAATAACTAAATGAAAGCAATAAGCAATTACTAATTTTAGGGATTTTTGCAACAATTAAACGAGACGTGTTCGGGTGTTCTTCATCACATGAGAATCAAGTACACGATCGATAAGTAATAACTATTCAAGTTTCCGATCAACTATAGAAGCAATCATTAAACATCACGTATTCACCGTACTGGATAAGCCTAAGTAAACACGTCAAATGAAAATATCGGATCGTTAATCTTCTAACTTATCACCAATTTCTCAATTAAGCAACAAGTGTAGGAAATATGGGGTTCTAATGAAAATACCCAACTCTCGTTGCGATACTTCAATATCCACTCAAATCGCATAAATCATTCACACTCATACAAGATCATGCATCGACCCAACTCTCGTTGCAATAAACACACAATCTAAATACGAATTACAAGAGCAATCATGAAATTGAACAATCAAAGTCCATATTCCTAATAGATTGACCTTCAACTAGAATAGATATCACAAATCAAATCAAATACTCAACTACCCATGTAAATCCAAACACCCAAACACAAGACAATTAACTAAGCATCATAACAAACAAACTCATATGAAATAAAGAGCAATAATCCATAATCATTAAATTAAACCAAATGGAAATGAAATTAAGGAAAGAAGTCACCTCTTGAGTGTTGATTTAGCTACAAAACTTGATAATCCTTGCTTGAATTGAAAGAAACTACTAATTGAAAGCATAATCTAAGCTAATCTATACTAGAAATTGAAGAAAATGCAAAAGAAAAAATGAAAAGGAAAAAAAAACTATTCTAGGGGATTAGGGTTCTAAAGCCCTTTTAAAACTTAGTGTCTTATCAGGAAGAAAGGTATTTATATGTGGGTTAGAAAGCCCTTGGCCAAAATTGCATTTAAGTCCTCTGAAAGTTGAAATTTCAGATTTTTCGTGAGCAGAGGAGGTTCGTATCGGTTTGGAGGGTTCGTATCGGTCGGTATGAAGTGTGCAAACCGGTATGGAGGTCCTGTAGCACCTTGTATCGGTTTGGGAGATTTGTATCGGCCGGTATGAATTGTGCAAATCGGTATTTTGATGTCGTAGCCAAAATACCGGTTTATGTGCATTTGCCTCGGCCGGTACAATGTGTACAAACCTTTATGGACACTTTTTTGGCATGTTTTGCTTCTTCTTTGCATTCCAACTTGTATTTTGACTTGCTTCTTCTTCCTTTGAATGTCCTTGCTCGACTCATCTTTAGTCTTTGTCATATTTCACTCATTTTCCTACACAACTAACAAAAATACCTTTTTCGACAATTAAGCACAAATGGGATAAATTAATGTACATAATCACACAAAATCCAATAAAATATGCAAAATAAATGCACGAATTTCAAGCAATTATCACACTAATCAGCTGGGCCGAAGGCCAGACGGACGTTCTGTCTGGAACGCTTTGGTTGCTCACTGGAATAGTGATGCATTCAAAGCCAAGTCCACGAAGGCCAGAGAGAACCGACTGAAGGACCCCACCGGACACGGCATCGCCAGACATCAGGCTGGATCCCGATCCATCTATGAGCACTCTCTCGCCTTTGTAAGAAGTATCATAATTTTTATTTACATTTGAATATTAATAAATTTTTAAATATTTAATATTTAAATATCTATTGAATTTGGTTTGTAACAAGAGAAGGAGCGCGGATGAAAGCTCTCTCTCTATGAGCAGGTGGAGATCTCCCACCTAGTGAACTTGGAGACTTGGACGTTTACCTACGCCCGCACCACCGAGATCCACGTAAGTATATTTTAAATTTAATTATAATTGTAATTTAATTATAATTGTATTTTATTTATATAATTTTAGAACTGGTTCAAGAATCGTCTCGCCCAAGCCTCGCAGCAGGTGGCTCCCACCGACGACAGCGGGGAGAACCCCATCGCTCCTCCGATTGATGAGGACTGCATCTATTTAGATGTGGCAGGAGTCAAGAAGGGGAAGGTCGTTGGGTAGGGCGGTCAAAGTAAGGCCATCCTGCAATCCTATCTCCAGCCCAGTAGATCGTCCTCCTCGATTGACTCTACTCCCTCTCAGGTGGAGAGTGAGCTGAGAGCCGTCCGGAAGAAGATGGAGACCCTGACGAGCTACAACAAGTCTCTTCTTAACTGGTGCTCCACCATCTCTCAACAGATGGGATTCAACCCTCCACCTCGACCTCCACCAGCTCTTGATGTCGGGGGATGGGGGCGATGTCGGGTGGAGCGGGCACGGAGGGAGTGCAGCCGGTTGGTCAGGTGGCGCATGTAGCGAGGATGACAAGGAGAATGAGCCGGAGGTGAACTTCTTCGTCTCTGATGGGGAGTAGGTGGAGAGAGAGAGAGAGAGAAAGAGAGAGAGAGAGAGAGAGAGGAAGTAAAAAATAATTTATTAAATTAGTGTTTTTTTAATATTTTATATTTTTTGTTGAATATTTTATATTTTTTAATTGATGTTAATATTTCTATTAAGTTTTTATTATGATATTATAATTATTTGTATGAATCATTATAGATTTTCATATATTGTATGAATCTATATAAATCAACTGGAATGAAAAAAATGGTTTAATTTGATGAATTTTAAAAAAAAAAATGGGACTCAATTTGGAGTTATATAAAATTAAATGCATAAAAAATGAATAAATTAATAATTTATTGAAGTCTAAAATATTAAATTTACAAAATAAAAAAAAATTTAGTAAATATATATATAAATGAAACAAAAACAAAAATAAATTAATTTGATTAATTTAAAAAAACGTGACTCAATTTGGAGTTATATACAATTAAATGAATAAATTAATAATTTATATTAGTCTAAAATATTAAATTTACAAAATAAAAAAATGTCAGTAAATATATATATATATATATATATATATATATATATATATATATATATATGAATTAGAAACAAAAACGAATTAATTTGATGAATTTAAAAAAAAAACGGGAGTCAATTTGAAGTTATATACAATTAAATGCATAAAACGAACAATAATTGCAAGTGTCCTAGTGGTCCACGCCTCCTCCGGGTAACCCAGAGGTCGGCGGGTCGATTCCCCTTGGGCGCATATATGTCCATTTATTTCTACAAGCCTTACAAATGCTTATACACTATATGGCCCACATGTCGGTCGCTAATCGCAAATTTCAAAATTAAACAACTATTTTTATTAAAAAATAAAATAAATTAGCGACCGCCTGAATAACGGTCGCAAAAATCTGACCCAACCGGGTTAGACCCAGTCAGGTCAGCGACTGATCGGCGGCGATCTCTAAACATTAGCGACCGCCTAGGCGGTCTCTAATCGGCGACCGATTTTCAAAGACGGTCGCTAATATTAGCTACCGTCGTTTTAGCGACCGACTTTTATCGGTCAGAAATCAGTCACCAATCTTATTTTGCAACCAAAAATCGATCGTTAATCCGCATTTTTTTGTAGTGATTTTTTATCATTGAAATATATATATTGACTTCAATATGTGCGAATATTTTCATTAGTTCCTGATGTAATTTTCGTAAGTGTATTTGACAGTATGCAGTATATTTTGGTTAATTTCATTAATTAAGTATTCCACTATTGTGGAGTATACATTATTTGAATTAAGACATGTATATACATAACTATTGACGTTAATTTGGTATATACATATTTATTTATTGGAATTATTACAAATTGGTTCTACATTAGTCTCTAAATTAAGCTTTGGTTCAAAATCTTTTTAAAATACCCATTTAGTTTAAAAGTGGTCCCCACTTGCAAAAATTGTCCACCCCCATTACCCACAGAACCGCCCCACCCCCTCAATCCCTCCCCCCACACCCACACACACGGTTTCTCTCTCTCCATCTCTTTCATGTATTCATTCTTCTTCCACATTTTAAAAAATTAGTTCTCTCTAGAAACCTCACTCCCCCACCCCCCCTCTCTCTCTCTCTCTCTCAACTCCAAACCAACAAGCCGCCGACGCTTCGAGAGCCCAACAAATCATCATCGGCGCTCCAACGATAGCGGTGCCGACATGAAGGAGACCAGCGGCGCCGCCCCTCGATCTGTCCACCAGCGGCGCTCCAGGTATCTCCCCCTCTCTCTCAATACACTCTCGGTGGCGGCGGATCGGTGGCTGTGACGGTGGATCTGACCTCTATCTTTTTGCCCCTTTTTCTCCACCTCTCTTTTTGCCGGCTACCTCCATAAGTATGTAATTTTATTTTTTACGGTGGCTGTACATTATTTTATTTTTTTTGCACCTGGCCAATAACTATGTAATTTTAGTTGTAGATATGTGGATTTTTATATTTTAAGTATGTAATTTAGAAGTTTTCTATAGTAACATTATATGTGAATCAATTATTTTTATGAATTTCGTTATGTGCATTTTTTTTTTAATATTTGCACCATATTTTGAATGTGTAAATTAAAAAAATCAGTTTTAATAAGTGCATTCATATTATATATTTAAAATTTATTAAATAGAAATTATTGAAAGAGTGTTAAATAAAATTGTACAAACAATAAAAACAAAATAAAATCTGAGAATTGTTTGAAAAATGCATTAAAATTATATGTGCATATTAAAATAAAATTTGCACACGGCTAGATGAGACGTTTTAAAGTAAACAGGAGGTGAGGATAGCTGACAAGCAATAGGGGGTAGGGGAAAGGGGGGTTATAGGTTGTTAGTCTAAAAAAATATAGGTTTTGAACCAAATTGTATTTTTTTTATATAAAATAGAACTAAAGGCTAATAATGGCACTCCTTTTGAACCTATATGTAATGAACCCTTATTTATTTTGGTTATGTGCATTTGTCATATCACAATCTGATGATATGGGTTATATCTTGTACGCATGATCATTTTTACTTATTTACCCATATGATTTCTTTTTTTAATTTAACAATTGTATCTGATATTCTTGATTAGAATTAATAATTTTTTTCTTTAAATTTATAAAATTAGTTCGATTTTCAGGTTTTCTTTATATTTTTATATTTAATTAAATGTTTTTCATGTAAAAATATAGTCTTAGATTTATTTATTTAATATTCCTGAATATAGATAGAGGAAAAATAATAATAATATAATTAATTAAACATGTAAAGGAAATTAATGACTTAAAGTCTATTTCCTCGTCTGCATCAGTTGTTCGTCATGAAACTACTCATGTAAAGTCCAGAACAAATCTATAGGACTTAAATGAATTAATTATTAATGAATGTGTATTGTGTAAACCAGTTTCACCGTAAAACTGATTTACAACTTATACCCCTTAAATATTTAATATTAGTCAAAACTAATACCTTATTATATAACATCTAATACCTTCTAATGAAAAAATAAATACCTTTCAAAGCAGTTTCATGACGAAATTTATTCGCACATGTCTTTGCCTTAATTAATTAACTGATAGTTAGAGTTTGATATAACACAATTTCTCCTATGAAACTTGTTCATAATATGAAATTTATATCATATAGTGATACCGTAACATTTATTTAGTAATATCATTGCGCTGCTTGATTAATTGAATACAAGACCACTGTGTTCTTGTGCACATGTTCTTATGCTAAAATTCTATAATCTATATTTATTTTTTTAATAATTGTTAGGATAAAAGTTGTTAGTTTTGATGAGTTAAAACAAACCAGAGAATGTAATAGGACCATCTGGACCTGTTAGCCAGATGATGAACTAGATTAGGACTTAGTCTAGGGGGAACTGCCAGACCAGAAGACTTCACCAGAAGAGTCAACAGAAGACCTACCAGAAGACCCTCCAGAGGACTTCACCAGAGGACTTCATCAGAGGACTCCACCAGAAGACTTCACCAGAAGACCTACCAGAAGACCCTCCAGAGGACTTCACCAGAGGACTCCACCAGAAGACTTCACCAGGTGAGACTGACCAAAGGTAGAGGACCTTCCCCAGACCAGACGAGTCCGGACCAGAAGATGCTCAGAATCATCTCTTGATTCTACTGAGTATTCTGGTTCTTGACCAGATCTAGACCAGAAGACATTGAGGTTGCCTGGTACCTGGTCCTGTGATTAGGCGTGAAATTGTCATGATTCGTCGCTCGAAATGCCCTTGTTTTGATGGATTCATATAAGTATTTAGAGTCATTTGAGTATTATTTTCACAAACTAACAAATTTGTTTCTTTGATGCTTATAGATGGATAGAGGGCAAACAGAGGAGTTCGTAGGACTTTGAATCGACTCAAACGGATACCCGGATGAGAAGATATGGAAGACATACGAGAAGTATTAGTTTGAGCGAGCAAAAGTGTCATTGAAGTACTCAAGATGAAGGTGCTCGAGTAAACACTACTCAAGCACTCGAGTAGACTACTCGAGCAGGGTTTGGTCGAGTAGCCATTACTCAGGCACTCGAGTAGACTACTCGAGCAGAAGCCGGTCGAGTAGCCATTACTCGGGCACTCGAGTAGACTACTCGAGCAAAAGCCGGTCGAGTAGAACTACTCGAGCTAAGGGGCTCGAGTATTTTTGACGTTCTGTATAATTTTAACACTCGAGCTTGCATTGCTCGAGTACTTGTTACTCGAGCTCTACTCGAGCTCGACGGAATTTTGGCCCATGAGATCCCGTTTCGACCCGTTGCCTATATATACCTCTTCCAAACACGTTTTGAGGCATTCCCGAACTCACCACATCACGTTTATACAGAATTTTTAGAGAGAGAAGGAAGAGAAGAGACGAGCAAGTTTTAGTTTTACGTTTTTGAGGTTTTTCTTACAAATTCACGTTACGATTTCACGTTTTAGTTTTGTTTCTTATTATCTTTTGTTCTTGAATACGTTGAGACCTCATTTTGCTAATTAATTTCAGTTTATTCTTTTAAATCTTAAAACCCTAGTTTATGTACGATCTTTTCTTTGATTTAATTACCATGTTCATTGTTGGTGAACGAATCTAATCGTAAGGATTAGTGGCTGTTTTAATCCGTTTTTACGTCACCAATCAATAACGTGTGATTGATTACCACCGTAAATGGTAAATCGGGGTTTGGATAATCGAATTCGGGTAATATGAAGATTGAAATTATTTCGTGTATGTGTAAGTTTGGGTGTGTTTGTGTGTGTTTTGGGAGTGTTTATGAATTTGAACTTGTATTTCACAGCTGGAGAACAATTATTTATAGAGACTAGCAAGCATGAGGTGTCCAAGACTCTTGGTCTCCCTAGCCTGTATGCTTGACATGTGTCCCTTTGATCTTATCTAAGCTGAATCTTAGTTACAAGGTCTTCTTTGGTCTTATCTCGGACTCATTGTTGTTCGCCTAGGTCGGCTTGATTGATCTTGTTGATTCTACAACTGAAAGTTGTTCGCCTCTTGAGGTTGTACTTTGGAAGTTGCTCGCCTTTTGGCTTTGTTCAGCTTGGCTTTGGGATCTTTATCCTTTGTTCACTTGTACACACCTCCTTGGCTGTTTGTTGTATCATAGTTTGACCAAGTTGTTCGTCATTGATGACTTCACAGTTGGCTCATTCTTGGTCTCGGGTCTTAATACCTGTTCGCCCATTGATTGTTCGTCGGGGGAGTTGTTCGTCACTTCATTCACCTCCCAGATTGGTTAATGCACCCGAATCGTGATTTTCTTTGTTTAGACTTCAATAATTGTTCGCTCCATATTTAGATGATGTTCGCCTATCAACATTCATGTTCGTCACTTGTCTAATTGTTATTGTTTACGTTAAATCTATGTCTAGCTAAAACCCTTGCATGCTTAGGGTAGGATGAACTCGTAGAAGTAGGTTGTGGGTACGTAATTAGGGTAACCTGTGACGTTAGGTTTTAATTCTCTTGGTTAATGAATTCTTAAAATTAATCTAGACTTCGCTCTTGAATTTCGTTCGAAAGGTGTTAGAGAGAGGACGACCGCATCACTCTTTAACAACGAGTAGACTTGATGAGAGGGTTTAGGAAAGGTTAATTCATCTACCGGTTTTGCGAAGGAGGACGACCGCATCACCTTAGTTAAATTAGGGTCTCATTAATTAAGCACAATCTATTAACTTGTTAGTAGATTAGTGAAGTCGAGTGTTAGGGTAAAGTATTAGGGTTTAGAATCTTGAGCTTTCACCTTGCATTCTTAGACTTAGGTTAATTCTTGTGTGTCACAGTTATTTTGATTATGTACCTGCTCCGTTAGTATACGTAGGGATTCCCATCTTAAGCATCACCATCTCATATTTGAAAACATACCTTTTGATATTTCGTTTAATTTTCCTTTTGCATTCGTAGGATAATTTTAGTTTAGTTTAATTACTTTTTAAAAAAAATCCAAAAATAATACACTCATATTAACTACGACGCGTAGATCTTCAGGGATCTATTCGCATATACACTGTCCCTTGGGTTTGATATACTTGGTCGTTATACTTGCTAATACTACAGTGAACCCGTTCGCTTGCGGGTGAGCGACTAGTAGAAGTTAGTATCATTGCTTCAAGTCAATGGCGCCGTTGCCGGGGATGGCGTTGTATGCTTTTTGAATAGGACTTGTCGATAGCTTAGTAGTTAGTAGTGAGTGCTTTTTTTCTGTTTTATTCTTTATTTTCATTCGTTCGGCAGTTGCGTTTTGATCCTTCTGCTAGTGTTTCAGGTTTATGAGAACACACTCACAAGGAAATACGAGCGAAGAGAGGTTACCTGCAGATCCTGAGACCATAGCAAGGAGAAACCGAGCCTTCTTGAGAAGGATGAACGCGGCCAACTTAGGGAAAGAACCGATGGACATCAACAATGAGTTGAAAGATGCTGAGAATGAGTTTAACCAGGTGTTGAACCGGGTTGACGGCACTGAGGGCAACACCAGTAAGAACCAAGATCCGTTAGGGGATAGTCAGAGCCAAAACCCGGGTGCACAAAACATTATCAATCCAGCTCAGAATTTTGTCCAAAATCCTCTGAATAACCCTGCTTACCCACAAAACCCAAATAACCCTTTCAACAACCCAGTATACCAACATTACCCATACCCACCATACCCTTATCATCCATACCCATATCATCCACCACCTGTGTACCAACCACCTCCAGTTCAACACATACCAGCACCACCTGTAGTTCCTCAGCCTGTGCCCCAGAACGCAGATCACAATAGGGCTATTCGGGGCAGGTTCGCGGCACAACCGCAGAGGTACTACGATGGAGTAGCATTGCCTCCAGTTGAGGCAAATAACTTCTCTATTTCCCCGGGAATTTTAAAGCTGCTTACCGAGAATCAGTTCAAGGGGGTGATCGGGAAGGAGAATCCTCATACACACTTGAGGAGCTTTCTCATGATAGCCTCCACATTTAATTATAATGGTATGTCTGAAGATGCCAAGAGGCTTAGGCTGTTCCCATTCTCATTAACGGGAATAGCCAAAGAGTGGTACGATAATACGCTTCCACGGGGAGGTATTACCACTTGGGCCGAGCTCGAGCGTCTGTTCCTCGAGCGCTTCTACCCTCCATCGAGAACGATTAAAGCGAGGATTGAGATCTCTTCCTTCCGCTAGAAGCAAGGAGAGGACCTACGTCAAGCGTGGGAGAGATACTCAAACATGCTGATAGAGTGCCCGCAGTACGGGTACAATGAGGGGGATATTATGGCATTCTTCTATAGTGGTGCCAACAAGGCGGGGCAAGACCATTTAGACGCCTGTGCGGGCGGAGCATTCCTGAATCAAGGCATAGAGAGGTGTAGAGAGATCGTGGACAACATTGTCACGAATGCCGGGGCTTGGAGTAGAGATCCAGATTTTCAGAGAGTTCATCAGGTTGAAGAGGGTGAAGGAACAAGAAGGCTATTGATGGCCATGATGGAGAAGATCAACAACCTCGAGTTGGGGAAGAGTATGGTTGGAGAGCATGCAGTAGAGAATGAGAGAGTAGACCAGCCAAGTGGACAACAAGAGGTAGCCAATTACATGGGAGGACCGTATTACAATCAGAATGGCTACCAAGGTGGTAATCAGTATGGAAGGCCTTCATATGGCCAACCATTTGTACCTCCAGGCCTTCAGCCACCTCAAAATCAATGGAGGAACACACAAGGAGTTCAAGGAGGCCAGCAGCCTCCTCAAAACACATGGAGGAAGAATGAGAATTTTTCTTATGCTAACCCAAAATCTGGTATTACTGTTCCTGCAGGTGTTGATCCGGGGTCTAAACCTCTTGGTGGAGAAGGCGGTGCATCAACCGAGGAGATGTTGAGAGCTATCCTTCAAAAAGTGGAGGAAGGTAGCAAGAGGTTGTCATCCTTGGAGTACGATGTGAAGGAGTTGCATAAGAAGGGTGATCATCGTGATCAAGAGCTCCAGAAGATGAACATTGAGTGGACTAGAACTCAACAAGAGAATAATAGGCGGTTCACTTCTATAGAGTTTCAGATGAGCCAGATTGCAAAGATGGTGAATAGAGAGCCGGGAAAATATCCTTCCATGCCGGAGGGGAACCCGAAAGAGCATTGCAAGGCAATCCAGCTTAGAAGTGGAACCAATTATGAAGGTCCTCAGATGCCTGCTGATTCTGAGACGCCCCAAGGGGAAGTTGAGAAGGGAGAAAGAGAACACAAGAAAGATGGAGGTATTACTGTTGAGAAGGGGATTGAAAGTGAAGAGATTGAGAGAGTTCCTAAGTGGAAAAAGGCAAAGGAAGCAAGGGAGAAAGTGAAAGAAACAGAAAGAGATGAATGGGGGGTACCCAAATCTGTGATACCAGTCCCATATCCACAGCGCTTCATGAAAAAGAAGCTTGATGAAAAATTTGCAAAATTTCTTGATGTTTTTAAACAACTTCACATTAACATTCCTTTTTATGATGCTTTGGAACAGATGCCGCATTATGCAAAGTTCCTGAAGGACTTGATAGCGAAGAGACGAAGAGTTGATGAACCGAAGTTGGTGCAGTTGAACCACGAAGTGAGTGCACAAGGCACTTCCACCGAAGCTGAAGGATCCTGGGAGCTTCACCATTCTTTGTGACATTGGGAACGGGATCAAGAAGGGAGCGTTATGCGACCTCGGGGCGAGCATAAATTTGATGCCTTTGTCGCTTTTCAAGAAGTTGGAAGGTGGTGAACTTCAACCCACAATGATGACGCTTCAACTTGCCGATCGGTCTATTACTCGACCTCAAGGTGTGGTTGAAGACGTCCTAGTGAGAGTTGGAGATCACATTTTTCCAGCCGACTTTGTAGTGCTAGAGATGGAGGAAGATGAGCACGTGCCCCTGATCTTGGGAAGACCGTTCTTAGCTACGGCAGGGATGGTGCTAGACGTGGCAAATGGGAAGATTACATTGAAGGTTGATGATCAAGAAGTGAAAATTTCCCTATATGAAGCCATGAAGCACCCGAAGGAGGATGAGAGCTTGTATTGCATGGATGCCATTGATCCTCGTGTTGAAGACACACCTTCTATCCCTAATCTTTCTCATATTCATGATTTTGGTAGGTCTTCACTTGATTATTTAACCCATGAGCATTATGTTCTTGATTATTTTGATAGGGATAAAGTGAAGAAGTTGAAGGACGAAGAGGTGAAGAAAATGGACGTGGTCCAGTTAGAAGGGAAAGGAGGAGTTAAGAAGAAGAAGTCAAAATTCAAGAAATTGTTTGGTAAGACTCCTCAGATAAAGGTGAGAAGGAGTTGAGACCCATAACACTTGGGAATGAGAAGAGAGGAAAAGAGCTCATGATGGAGGGACAACAAGGAAAGAAATTCAAACACCACTCTTATGAGAGTGAGGGAGGTAAATTTGAGTATGATGTCCCATAAGTTCTTTTGAGTTCGGTCCGGCACGCGGACCTTAAAAATAGCGCTGAATGGGAGGAAATCCATTATTTTTTATTTGCTTTGAGTTTTTTTTTTTAGTTATTAGGGAGTTATTTTGAGTCGTAGGTTTAACCTCGTATTTGAGTGAGTTTCTTGTAGGCTTGTCTCTAAAGGAGTAAAGGTATCATGGAGTTATTCAGATTGAAGGGACCAACCCAAGTAAGGGAGTGTGCCAAGTTGATGAAGAGAAACTAAATTGTTTGGTTGAGGTAAACTTAGACCTCTTCGCAAGGTCGAAGTTTGGGGGGTGGAGTTTTTTTATGTTCCTTGTTACATTGCACCGGAGCACCCCTTATCTTGAAGTTAAGTTAGTTATTTGGTGCCTTGAGGAGCTCCTTGGGCTGATTTTAATTTGTTTTGTTACTCAATATTTCATGCCTATCAATTCTCTTATGCTTGTTGGTTGCTATCTTTGAGTATGATTTGATGAGTTGATGATTTGTGGATTTGAGTTATGGACTCTTTTGTGTGAGTGTTTGAATGAGAGTTGATTTGAGAAAGAACTTGTATGCTTGTGAATTTTTCTTTTGAGTACTTGTGTGATGATTGTGAGAATGCACTAGACTAGCATGGATGTGAAAGCCGTGAGATTTGAGCCTTATGAGATTTTGATGCATAAATTAATCTCTTCGTTTGTGAGTGGATCGTCACCTTAGAGGATGCTAGAACTTGTGTGTGCTCTTGCTTCTTGATTGTGTCTAGTTTGATATGCCGAATGTGATCTTAGGCCATCTTTGTTTTTATTGAGTCACTTAGCCAAAATTTTCCTTACCAATGACATTATCCCTTGCTAGCCCCTTTGAGCCTAAAGCTTATTTTATTTGCTAGCACATTTAAACACTATTCCAAGTTCCTAAGCCTTTTTGTCCCAATTTGAGTGGAGAATAGAAAAAGTGTGAAGGTTGAAGGGATTGAGTTGATTTGAGAAAAGGAATTATGATGGTTGAGTGGTGATAAAATAAGGGTGTGAATGAGATATGAGTTGTGGGAAAGAAAAAAATTGAAAATGAGCAAAAGAAAAATTGAGCTCATGTGTTTGTGCGAAGAAAAAAAAAGTGAAGTGATTGAAAAAAAAATGAAAAGAGTGAGAAAGAAAAAAAAATTTAAGTATTGAGAGTATGGAATTGAAAGGGTGTTGATTGAACATGTTTGAAGTATTCTGTTCCTAATCTCGAAGTGCCAAAGTTTGATTTTCTATTCTCCATTCACTTTAGTCACTTTACCCTATATTGTTATCCCACCTGTCCAAAGAGCCTACATTACAACCTTGAGAAAAGTCCTTTTTGAGTCGGCATTGATTTCTAGAGTACGGTCGAAGCTAAGAGCACTTACAAGCCTATGGCTGCCAATTTGTGTGATTGATTGATTGAGTGAGTCCCTTGATCATTGTTATACACTTGAGAGGGAGTGAAACACATCGTTGAGTGCACATCCAGGTTTGATTTTGGTGTTTCTTGCTGTTGTTGCATGAATATGATGAAGGAAGGTGAGTGAGTATACTTGTGATGCATCTTTGAAGCTCGAATTTATGTACTTTCATGATTGGATTCCTTGACTCATTCCTAACAATTTCACTTGACTTATTATTTCGTTGCTTGAGGACAAGCAACATGGTAAGTTTGTGGGGGTTGATTAGGCGTGAAATTGTCATGATTCGTCGCTCGAAATGCCCTTGTTTTGATGGATTCATATAAGTATTTAGAGTCATTTGAGTATTATTTTCACAAACTAACAAATTTTTTTCTTTGATGCTTATAGATGGATAGAGGGCAAAAAGAGGAGTTCGTAGGACTTCGAATCGACTCAAACGGATACCCGGATGAGAAGATATGGAAGAAATACGAGAAGTATTAGTTCGAGCGAGCAAAAGTGTCATTGAAGTACTCAAGATGAAGGTGCTCGAGTAAACACTACTCAAGAACTCGAGTAGACTACTCGAGCAGGGTTTGGTCGAGTAGCCATTACTCAGGCACTCGAGTAGACTACTCGAGCTGAAGCCGGTCGAGTAGCCATTACTCGGGCACTCGAGTAGACTACTCGAGCAGAAGCCAGTCGAGTAGAACTACTCGAGCTAAGGGGCTCGAGTATTTTTGACGTTCTGTATAATTTTAACACTCGAGCTTGCATTGCTCGAGTACTTGTTACTCAAGCTCTACTCGAGCTCGACGGAATTTTGGCCCATGAGATCCCGTTTCGACCCATTGCCTATATATACCTCTTCCAAACACGTTTTGAGGCATCCCCGAACTCACCACATCACGTTTATACAGAATTTTTAGAGAGAGAAGGAAGAGAAGAGACGAGCAAGTTTTAGTTTTACATTTTTGAGGTTTTTCTTACGAATTCACGTTACGATTTCACGTTTTAGTTTTTTTCTTTTATCTTTTGTTCTTGAATACGTTGAGACCTCGTTTTGCTAATTAATTTCAGTTTATTCTTTTAAATCTTAAAACCCTAGTTTATGTACGATCTTTTCTTTGATTAATTTACCATGTTCATGTTCGTCACTTGTCTAATTGTTATTGTTTACTTTAAATCTATGTCTAGCTAAAACCCTTGCATGCTTAGGGTAGGATGAACTCGTAGAAGTAGGTTGTGGGTACGTAATTAGGGTAACCTGTGATGTTAGGTTTTAATTCTCTTGGTTAATGAATTCTTAAAATTAATCTAGACTTCGCTCTTGAATTTCGTTCGAAAGGTATTAGAGAGAGGACGACCGCATCACTCTTTAACAATGAGTAGACTTGATGAGAGGGTTTAGGAAAGGTTAATTCATCTACCGGTTTAGCGAAGGAGGACGACCGCATCACCTTAGTTAAATTAGGGTCTCATTAATTAAGCACAATCTATTAACTTGTTAGTAGATTAGTGAAGTCGAGTGTTAGGGTAAAGTATTAGGGTTTAGAATCTTGAGCTTTCACCTTGCATTCTCAGACTTAGGTTAATTCTTGTGTGTCACAGTTATTTTGATTATGTACCTGCTCCTTTAGTATACGTAGGGATTTCCATCTTAAGCATCACCATCTCATATTTGAAAACACACCTTTTGATATTTCGTTTAATTTTCCTTTTGCATTCGTAGGATAATTTTAGTTTAGTTTAATTACTTTTTTCAAAAAAAAAAATCCAAAAACAATACACTCATATTAACTACGACGCGTAGATCTTCAGGGATCTATTCGCATATACACTGTCCCTTGGGTTCGATATACTTGGTCGTTATACTTGCTAATACTACAGTGAACCCGTTCGCTTGCGGGTGAGCGACTAGTAGAAGTTAGTATCATTGCTTCAAGTCATCCTGCCTTCTCTGGAGAGAATCAGAGTTAGGCAGTGGAAGCACTTGACCGTTGGTGATTTAAATCAAGTCAACAAGATCAGGATTGGAAAGTTTTGAAGTCAATCAATCCAAGGATCCCACCAACCCAATCAATCAATTAAGGAATTAATTGACTGAAAGCTTCCCTAAATAGAGGATCTGATTAGATTAGCTCTCCAACGGCTAAAACCTAATCACCTCTATAAATACAAGAGTGCAGATTCAAAGAAAGGCTCTAGATTCTCACGCGCAAGAAGTCATATTCCAAGCCTTTATTCACTCTTAATCACTATTATTGCTCTCATATTTTGTATACACTCTATAAGGAGTTGTTGGATCTCAACCTGTTCATCTCTAAGAAAAGGTTGAAGGCTGTAGACTTTAGATCGAAGGTAGATCTAAAGTGATTGTAAGAAGGAACTGGTACTTCACAATTCCAGTACGTAAGTGGTTTGTTGGTTGGTTAGTGAGACTGAAGCGAATATACTATCTTCTACTAGTAGCTTCCCCGCAAGAGTACGGGTTCACTGTAGTATGAGTAAGTATAATGGCCAAGTATTATCGAACCCACGAGATAGAGTGTATGCGAACAGATCCCTGAAGATCTACGCGTCGTAGCTAATATGAGTATAATGTTTTTGGGTTTTTTAAAAGATTAATTGAAACTAAATTAAACTAATTTAAACTAAATAATGAAAGAAACGAGTTAACTAAAGGTTGTGTTCAAGTAAGAGATGGTGATGCTTAGGATAGGAATCCCTACGTATACTAACAGAGCACGTACATAATCAAAATAACTGTGACGCACAAGAAATAACCTAAGTAAAAGAATGCAAGGTGAAAGCTCAAGATTCTAAACCCTAATACTTTACCCTAACACTCGACTTCACTAATCCACTAACAAGTTAATAGATTGTGCTTAATTAATGAGACCCTAATTTAACTAAGGCGATGCGGTCATCCTCCTTCGCTAAACTGGTATATGAATTAACCCTTTCTAAACCCTCTAGTTAAGTCTACTCGTTGTTAAAGAGTGATACGGTCGTCCTCTCTCTAACACTTTTCGAACGAAATTCAAAAGTAAAGTTAAGATTAATTTTAAGAATTCATTAATCAAGAGAATTAAAACCTAACGTCACAAGTTACCCTAATTACGTACCCACAACCTACTTCTACGAGTTCATCCTACCCCAAGCATGCAAGGGTTTTAGCTAGACATAGGTTTTACGTAAATAATAGTAATTAAATAAGTAACGAACATGAACATGATAATTGAGACGAAGAAGAGATCAAATATAAACTAGGGTTTAACGAAGTAAAAGAAGAAACTGAAATTAACTCAAGAAAAGAAGTCTTAACGTGTTCAAGAACAAAACTATAAAGAAACGAAACTAAAAAGTAAGATCGTAATGTGAATTCGTAATGAAAACCTAAAAAGCGTAAACGTAAAGCTTGCTTCGCTCCTTCCTCTCCAAAAATGAACTCTAAAAGTCTAAATCTATCAAGTGAAGTCTGGTCTCCTAAAAAACGAACTTTGGACGCTTATATATAAGCCACGGGTCGAATCGTGAACTTGTGGGCCAAAAAATGCCTTTGAAAATGCAAAAAATAGAGTTGCTCGAGCGGTCGCGCTCGAGCATGGAGCTCAAATGACACAAGTGCTCGAGCGCTCGCGCTTGAGCTGCTCGAGTGGTGGAATTCTTCTGCATGTTTTAGGGCGCTCGAGCAACACGCTCGAGCGGTGGCGCTCGAGCTGCTCGAGCGCTCGAACTTTTCTGTATGTTTTGGGCGCTCGAGCAACGTGCTCGAGCGCTAGTGCTCGAGTGTGTTACTCGAATGCTTCCAAATTTTCATCAAGTAGTACTTTTCTTCTTCAACACTAACACCAATCGTATTCCTTCTATATCTTCTCATCCGGGCATCCGTTTGAGACGATTCAAAGTCCTACGAACTCCGTTCTTCGCCCTCGATTCACCTACGAGCATTAAAGAGACAAATTCATTAATGTATAGAAATAATGCTCAATTGACTCCAAATGCTCGATAAAATCAGCCAAAATCAGGGTATTTCGACTGACGAATCATGACAATTTCACGCCTAATCAACCCCCCCAAACTTACCATGTTGCTTGTCCTCAAGCAACGAAATAACAAGTCAAGTGAAATTCATAGGAATGAGTCAAAGAATCAATCATGCAAGCAAATTAACTCGAGCTTCAAAGATCAATCACAAGTATACTCACTCACCTTCCCTAGTCATACTCATGCAACAATAACAAGAAATGCCAAGATCAAATATGGATGTGCACTCTACGATGTGTTTTGCTCCCTCACAAGTGTATATCAATGATTAAGGGACTCACTCAAACAATCAATCACTCAAATTGGCAGCCATAGGCTTGTAAGCGCTCTTAACTCCGACCATACTCTAGAAGTCAATGCCGAATCAAAAAGGACTTTTCTCAAGGTTGTAATGTAGGCTCTTTGGACAGGTGAGAATCAATATGGTAAAGTGACTCAAGTGAATGGAGAATAGAAAATCAGACTTCGGTACTTCGAGATTAAGAACAGACTACTTCAAACATATTCAATCAACACACTTTCAATTTCAATTCTCTCAACACTTCAATTTTTTTTCTTTCTCACTCTTTCACTTTTTTTTTTTCAATCACTTCACTTTTTTTTTCTTTTTCGCACAACACATGAGCTCATTTTTTCTTTTGCTCATTCTCAATTTTTCTCTTTTTCCCACATCTCATAACTTCATCACACCTTCATCTCATACTCACTCAACAAACAACATTTTCCTTTTTCAACACAATTCACTCCCTTCACATTCACACTTTCCTATTCTCCACTCAAATTGGGACAAAAAGGCTTAGGAATTGGAATAGTGTTCATATGTGCTAGCAAATAAAATAGGCTTTAGGCTCAAAAGGGCTAACAAGGGATTCAATGTCATTGGTAAGGAAAATTTTGGCTAAGTGACTTAATAAAATCAAAGATGGCCTAAGATCCTATTCGGCATATCAAACTAGACACAATCAAGAAGCAAGAGCACACACAAGTTCTAGCATCCTCTAAGGTGACGATCCACTCACAACCGAAGAGATTAATTCATATATCAAAATCTCATAAGGCTCAAGTCTCTCGGCTTTCACATCCATGCTAGTCCTAGTGAATTCTTACTCTCATCGCACAAGTACTCAAAAGAAAAATTCACAAGCATACAAGTTCTTTCTCAAATCCACTCTAGCTCAACCACTCACACAAAAGAATCCCTAACTCAAATCCACAAATCAACTCTACTCATCAAACATGCTCAAGAATAACAACTAACAAGTAGAAGGGGTCAATAAGCATGAAATATGCAACAGCAAATCAGATCAAAATCACCCCAAGGAGCATCTCAAGGCACCAAATAACCAAACACACTCAAAGATAAGGGGTGCTCCGGTGCAATGTAACAAGAAACATAAAAAAAACTCCACCCCCCAAACTTCGACCTTGCGAAGAGGTCTAAGTTTGGGGTTGTGGGTTACCTCAACCAAACAATTCGGTTTCTCTCAAACGTAGCACACTCCCTTGCTTGAGTTCCTCCCTTTTGAGTACTCCATCGAGACAAGCCTACAAAATAAACTCTCACGTACGAGGTTAAAACTTGCGACTCAACAACACCCTAATAACATAATAAGAAACTAAAAATAACTAAAAGCAAGTAAAAATGGGTTGCCTCCCATTCAACGCTATTTTTAAGGTCCTCATGCCGGATCGAGCTCAAAGGAGCTTATGGGACATCATACTAAAAAATACCTCCCTTACTCTCATAAGAGTGGTGCTTGCATGTTTTTCCTTGATGCTCTACCCTCATGAACTCCTTTGCTTCCTTCTCATCCCCAAGTGTTATGGGTCTCAACTCCTTCTCACCTTTATCTGGAGGCGTCTTACCAAACAAGTTCTTGAATTTGGACGTTTTCTTCTTAACTCCTCCTTTCCCTTCCAACTGGACCACGCCCACACTTTTCTCCTCTTCATCCTTCAACTTCTTCACTTTATCCCTATCAACATAATCAAGAACATAATGCTCATGGGTTAAATTATCAAGTGAAGGATTATCAAAATCATGAACATGAGAAAGATTAGAGATAGGAGGTGTGTCTTCAACACGAGGATCAATTGCATCCATGTAATACAAACTCTCATCCTCCTTCGGGTGCTTCATGGCTTCATATAGGGAAATCTTTATCTCTTGATTATCAACTTTCAACGTGATCTTCTCATTTGCCACGTCTAACACCATCCCCGCCGTAGCTAAGAACGGTCTTCCCAAAATTAGGGGCACGTGCTCATCTTCCTCCATCTTTAGGACCACGAAATCGGCTGGAAAAATATGATCTCCAACTCTCACGAGGACGTCTTCAACCACACCTTGAGGTCGAGTAATAGACCGGTCGGCTAGTTGAAGCGTCATCATTGTCGGCTGAAGTTCTCCACCTTCCAACTTCTTGAAGAGCGAAAGAGGCATCAAATTTATGCTCGCTCCGAGGTCACATAGCACTCCCTTCTTAACTCCATTCCCGATATCACATAAGATCATGAAACTCCCGGGATCTTTCAACTTCGGGGGAAGCGCCCTGTGCACTAATGCACTCACCTCATGGTTCAGCTGCACCAACTTGGGCTCATCAACTCTCCTTCTCTTCGCTATCAAATCCTTCAGGAACTTGGCATAATTGGGCATCTGTTCCAAAGCATCATAAAAAGGGATATTAATATGCAATTGTTTAAACACATCAAGGAATTTAGCGAATTTCTCATCAAGCTTCTTTTTCATGAAGCGTTGTGGATATGGGACGGGTATCACAGATTTGGGTACCCCCCATTCATCTTTCTCGGTCTCTTTCACTTTCTCCCTTGCTTCCTTTGCCTTCTTCCACTTAGGAACTCTCTCACCCTTCTCAATGCCTTCCTCTTCAAGCTCTTTGCTCGCTTGAGTGTTTTCACCCTCAACCTTCTTCTCAACTCCTACCTCTTCAATCTCATCTCTATCTTGGGGCGTCTCAGAATTAGCAGGCATCTGAGGACCCTCATAATTGGTTCCACTTCTTAACTGGATAGCCTTGCAATGCTCTTTCGGGTTCTCCTCCGGCATGGAAGGATACTTACCCGGCTCTCTATTCAATGACTTTGCAATCTGGCTCATCTGGAACTCTAGAGAAGTGAACCTTTGATTATTCTCTTGTTGAGTTCTAGTCCACTCAACGTTCATCTTCTGGAGCTCTTGATCACGTTGATCACCCTTTTATGCAGCTCTTTCACATTGTACTCCAAGGATGACAACCTCTTACTTCCTTTCTCCACCTTCTGTAGAATCGCTCTCAACATCTCCTCAGTTGAGGAACCGCCTTCTCCACCCGGAGGCTTTGAACCTGGGTCAACACCCGGAGGAACTGTAACACCCGTCTTCGAGTTAGCATATGAGAAATTCTCATTCTTTCTCCATGTGTTTTGAGGAGGCTGCTGGCCTCCTTGATAGCCTTGAGTGTTCCTCCATTGATTAGGAGGAGGTTGTGGACCTGGTGGTACAAAAGGTTGGCCATAAAAAGGCCTTCCATATTGATTACCGCCTTGGTAGCCATTCTGATTGTAATACGGACCTCCCATGTAATTGGCTACCTCTTGCTGTCCACTTGGCTGGTCTACTCTCTCATTCTCTGCTGCATGCTCTCCAACCAAATTCTTCCCCAACTCGAGGTTGTTAATATTTTCCATCATGGCCATCAACAGCCTTCTCGTTCCTTCACCCTCTTCAACCTGATGAAATCTTTGGAAATCTGCGTCCACATTCCAAGCCCCGGTATTCGTGACAATGTTTTCCACGATCTTTCTATACCTTACTATTCCTTGATTCAGAAATGATCCACTAGCACATGCGTCTAGATGGTCTTGCCCAGCCTTGTTGGCACCACTGTAGAAGAATGCCATCACATCTCCCTCATTGTACCCATGCTGCGGGCACTCTATCAGCATGTTTGAGTATCTCTCCCACGCTTGACGTAGGTCCTCTCCTTGCTTCTGGCGGAATGAAGAGATCTCAATCCTTGCTTTGATCGTTCTGGATGGAGGGTAGAATCGCTCGAGGAACAGACGCTCGAGCTCGGCCCAAGTGGTAATACCTCCCCGTGGAAGCGTATTATCGTACCACTATTTTGCTATTCTCGTCAATGAGAATGGGAACAGCCTAAGCCTCTTGGCATCTTCAGACATGCCATTGTAATTGAAAGTGGAGGCTATCAATAGAAAACTCCTCAAATGAGTATGAGGATTCTCCTTCCCGATCACCCCCTTGAACTGATTCTCGGTAAGCAGCTTAAGAATTCCCGGGGAAATCGAGAAGTTATTTGCCTCAATAGGAGGCAATGCCACTCCATCATAGTATCGTTGTGGCTGCGCCGCAAACCTTCCTCGAATAGCCATATTCTGATCTGCGTTCTGAGGTACAGGCTGGGGAACTACAGGTGGTGTGGGTACGTGTTGAAGTGGATGTGGTTGGTACACAGGTGGTTGGTTGTAAGCAGGAGGTGGAGGATACGGGTAAGGTGGATACGGATATGGTGGGTATGGGTAAGGTGGGTAAGGTAAGTTATTTTGTGGTAAATTAGGATGTGGGTAAGCAGGGTTGTTATGAAGATTATGGACAATGTTATGAGCTGGGCTATTTTGGTTCTGAGTACCCGGGTTTTGGCTCTGGCTTTCTCCTAAAGGATCTTGATTCTTGCTGGTGTTTCCATCAGTGCCGTCAACCCGGTTCAATGCCTGATTGAACTTATTCTCGACATCATCCAACTCATTAGTGATGTCCATCGGTTCTTTCCCTCCGGCAGCGTTCATCCTTCTTAAGAAGGCTCAGTTTCTTCTTGCTATTATCTCAGGATCTAATGGTAACCTCTATTCGCTCGTATTGCCTTGTGAGCGTGTTTTCATATACCTGACACACTAGCAGAAGGATCAAAACGCAACTGCCGAATATGTACGAAATAAAAAAAAACAGAAAAGAAAAATCACTCACTACTAACTACTAAGCTATCTACAAGTCCTATTCAAAAAACATACAACGCCATCCCCGGCAACGGCGCCATTGACTTGAAGCGAATATACTAGCTTCTACTAGTAGCTTCCCCGCAAGAGTACGGGTTCACTGTAGTATGAGTAAGTATAATGGCCAAGTATTATCGAACCCACGAGATGAAGTGTATGCGAACAGATCCCTGAAGATCTACGCGTCGTAGCTAATATGAATATAATGTTTTTGGGTTTTTTAAAAGATTAATTGAAACTAAATTAAACTAATTTAAACTAAAGAATGAAAGAAACGAATTAACTAAAGGTTGTGTTCAAGTAAGAGACGGTGATGCTTAGGATAGGAATTCCTACGTATACTAACGGAGCAGATACATAATCAAAATAACTGTGACGCGCAAGAAATAACCTAAGTAAAAGAATGCAAGGTGAAAGCTCAAGATTCTAAACCCTAATACTTTACCCTAACACTCGACTTCACTAATCCACAAACAAGTTAATAGATTGTGCTTAATTAATGAGACCCTAATTTAACTAAGATGATGCGGTCATCCTCCTTCGCTAAACTGGTATATGAATTAACCCTTTCTAAACCCTCTAGTTAAGTCTACTCGTTGTTAAAGAGTGATACGGTCGTCCTCTCTCTAACACTTTTCGAACGAAATTCAAAAGTAAAGTTAAGATTAATTTTAAGAATTCATTAATCAAGAGAATTAAAACCTAACGTCACAAGTTACCCTAATTACGTACCCACAACCTATTTCTACGAGTTCATCCTACCCCAAGCATACAAGGGTTTTAGCTAGACATAGGTTTTACGTAAATAATAGCAATTAAATAAGTAACGAACATGAACATGATAATTAAGACGAAGAAGAGATCAAACATAAACTAGGGTTTAACTAAATAAAAGAAGAAACTGAAATTAACTAAAGAAAATAAGTCTTAACGTGTTCAAGAACAAAACTATAAAGAAACGAAACTAAAAAGTAAGATCGTAATGTGAATTCGTAACGAAAACCTCAAAAATGTAAACGTAAAGCTTGCTTCTCTCCTTTCTCTCCAAAAATGAACTCTAAAAGTCTAAATCTATCAAGTGAAGTCTGGTCTCCTCAAAAACGAACTTTGGACGCGTATATATAAGCCACGGGCCGAATTGTGAACTCGTTGGCCGAAAAACGCCTTTGAAAATGCGAAAAATGGAGTTGCTCGAGCAGGTCTGCTCGAGCGGTCGCGCTCGAGCATGGAGCTCGAATGACACAAGCGCTCGAGCTGCCCGGGTGGTGGAATTCTTCTGCATGTTTTAGGGCGCTCGAGCAACACGCTCGAGCGGTGGCACTCGAGCTGCTCGAGCGCTCGAACTTTTCTGTATGTTTTGGGCGCTCGAGCAATGTGCTCGAGCGCTAGTGCTCGAGTGTGTTACTCGAATGCTCCCAAATTTTCACCAAGTAGTACTTTTCTTCATCAACACTAACACCAATCGTATTCCTTCGATATCTTCTCATCCGAGCATCCGTTTGAGACGATTCAAAGTCCTACGAACTCCGTTCTTTGCCCTCGATTCACCTACGAGCATTAAAGAGACAAATTCATCAATGTATAGAAATAATGCTCAATTGACTCTAAATGCTCGACAAAATCGGCCAAAATCAGGGTATTTCGAGTGACGAATCATTACAATTTCACGCCTAATCAGAGACCCCTTTTGTTCAAAGGGAGAGTGGACGTGGGACTTGTTATCCAAACCACTATAAATATGGTCCATTTACTGCTTTCATAAATTCTGTCTTAATTCATTTATTTAGTGCTCTTATAAAATATCTTGTGAAAGACATAATCTTTAAAGCTTCCGTAAATTAATCTACTTAGTGGGACCAACAATAATTATAGTGGAAAATGTATGATATTACTAAGAGAGAATTTACTGAGCTTGATCTTGACGGAAATAATTACTTGATATGGGCACTTAATGTTGAGATTCACCTTGCCTCATCTGATTTGAGTGGAACGGTTGTCCAAGGTTCCCAATCCACTGCTGCCCAGAAGGCAAAAGTATTAATTTTTCTCAGACACCACCTTAATCAGGACCTAAAAAATGAATACCTTACTGAGAAGGACCCGAGTGTTTTATAGACATCCCTAAAGGATCGTTTCCATCAACAAACTGACATAATTCTCCCTCAAGCACAATTTGATCATTTTCAAGATTTTTAATCTTGTGACAGAATATATTTCTGTCTTGCATCATATTGTGTCTCAGCTAAAATTATGTAAACAAAAAATTATTGAGGCTGAGTTGTTACAAAAAACCTTATCAATATTCCATGGCAGTATCTTGTACTCCAGCAGCAGTACAGGGCCAAAAACTATACTTCTCATTTAGAGCTTATTTCTGCACTTTTAGTCGCAGAAAAATATAACCAACTGTTAACGAAAAACTATAATACAAGACAAGTTGGCTCACAAGCAGTACCTGAAGCACATGTTAATGCTCGAGGAAAGTATAGTGGGTATCAGCATGGAAGAGGTAAAGGTAGAGGTCGAGGTCAATTTGGTGGTTAAGAAACTTCTAATGATACACAAATTCAAGGCCATGGAAAAACCATACCTCACGCAAAGACCACTCCACAAAAATTGAGCTCACATATAAAGAATGAGCAGATTTGTTACAGGTGTGGGTGCAATGATCATTGGTCTCGCACATGCCGCACCCCCAAACATTTGGTTGAGGCTTATCAAAGGTTGCAAAAAGACAAAAAGGGGAAGGCCCCTCAAGGTGAATCTCATCATGTCAGTTTGCCTGAAGCAGACTTTGACAAGGATAATGATGATCTATTGAGTCTTGAGCTCAAAGATTTTGGAGATGATGAGTGATCGAGATGCTTGATAGTTACCAGTTTAAGTTCTCATTAACTATTTAATTTTCGGAAGTTTGTTTTATCCTAGCATGTTTTTTTTTTTACTTACTATTTATTTTTTTGGAAACTATTTTCATATTTGGTGACATTATTCTTCTTAATATATTGCTTATATATCTCTATTTCCCAGTTACTTTGGATTGTGCATCATCAATTTTGTTAGCATATGGAGAAAGATAACAATTTGTGCTTAGTAGATAGTGCCACAACACATACTATCCTAAAAGATTGGAAATTTTTTCAAACTTTGGTTGAAAGAAAGGGGAGTGACACAACTATTGCTAATGATAATATCCTAATAATAGGCTCCGGGAGAGCTTCAGTAAATCTCCATATGGGTACTGAATTAATCATTGATGATGCATTGTTATACCCACAATCTAAATGTACCCTTCTCAGTTTTAAAGATATCAGATCAAATGGTTATCACATTGAAACTGATACCGAGAACAATAATGAATATTTCTTGATGACACACTCACTAGGTTATCGTAAATAAGTTGTTGGAAAAATTCCTTCTTTCTCGTCCGGATTGTATTATACATATATCTGACCTTCTAACCTCCATATAGCCATGAACTTATAAATTTCATGATCCAAACTCTTTTAAATTATGGCATGAGTGGTTAGGTCATCCTAAAAAAACATGATACGTCAAATTTTGTCTAATTCCATTGGTCATAATATGTCAAATAACATAATTCCTTCTGTTAATGAATTTAGTTGTGATGCATGTGCAAATGGTAAACTTATAGTGCGCTCATCGCGTACTAATGTTGGAATTGAATCTCTCATTTTCCTTGAACGGATTCATGGAGATATTTGTGGATCGATTCATCCGGCATCAGGACCATTTCAATACTTCATGGTCATGCTTCCACACGGTGGACTCATGTATGTTTATTATCCACCCGCAATAATGTTTTTGCCAAGCTTATTGTAAAAATTATTGAACTTCGATCTCAATTCCCAGATTATCCAATTAAATCGATTCAAATTGATAATGCCACTAAGTTTACATTAAATGCTTTTAATGATTATTGTATGGCACTGTTAATTAAAGTGGAGCATTCGGTCTCTTACGTCCACACCCAAAATGGTCTAACTGAATCATTAATCAAACGTATCAAATTAATTGTGATGGTCCCGTTTTTCGAAGGGCAAAATGGGAATTCAGGAGCAATTTTTTTAAACCACTTTCCTCAGGGAGTTCAGCAAGAGTGAGAGACTCAAGTCACTGCGTTGCTGAGAGTCAGAGCTATCAAGTCAGTGATGAGACTTAAAAGCTCAGGCTCTCAACAAGGCAGTGACTCGAGAGACTGAACTCTCGAGTGCCTTGCCTGATTTAGTCAGTGAGATGGAATCTCCCTGACCTGAATGCTTAACTAAAGTTCCTTTTTAAACAATGCTCTCAGTGAGCAGATTTTCACAATACTTTAGAAGAAAAGACATTCCAAATAATAACACTTGGTTTAACGTGGTTCGGAGACTCAAGCTCTTACATCCACGGCCTGATTTAACAGGAAATCCACTCCTTTGGATTCTTGTTTTTAACGTGCCAAGGTGCACTTACAACTGGACTCACGCCCCTCCACGGAGCTGCCTCTCCTCACCTCACTACAAACCTAACAATCTTCTAAAAGGGTTTAGTTTGGTTTGGTTTTCTCCAACTAGGTGAGGTTTTCCTTTACAATGTGTTAGCCTTAAAGCTAAGATTAGGAAAACCTCTCTAAGCTAAGAGTTACAAGCTGAACACTCAGATAATATATGTGAAGACCCTAATGGTCAGTGTTCTAGGTGTAAGATGTGCCTCCTTATATCTCCCTTTGAAACGCACAAAACTCTCACACCCTCACAGCTCGTAGGTGTTTGTTTTCTTACAATTCTTACAACAACATAACACAACACACTCTATCAACAAGCCATGAGCTTGTATTTATAATGGGGATTCAAATGTATCCGTTGGAGAGGAAATACCTTTGAATCCAGCATTAAATGGTTTCAACCACTTTTCTTGGAATTCGGCCTTTGTAAGTGTCAGAGTTGCTGCCTCGTGCTGATTGGTCCACGTGGCCTGGATTCACGGATCTTTGACTCAGTGGGTTTGACTAAGACCCACTGACTTTAGGTAGTTTTCTCCTTCACTGACAAGATGATCTTCAGTTGGACTGACTCGTCCTCAGTGTAGTTGTCCTTCAAGGACTGTTTGAAGATCACTCCAAGAAGTTTGTCATAAGGCTGAAAGACAAACTTCCCTGACCACAGTAGCCTGACTCCTTCAGGGCCTACTTGGTGCAGCACTGATCCACCTGATCAGGCTCTTCACTGAGTGGTCCACCAGACTTGGCTTAGATCAGCCTGACTTGCACTCAGTGGGACATCCTTCAGGCTTCTCTTCAGGTTCAGGTCTTCCTTCAATGGCTTCAGTCAGTTCTCTTGAGATGTCATCTTGACTTCCTCAGGCTTTATCAATGAGTTCCCCCTCACTGAGTTCCCCTTCAGTTGAGTTCCCCCTCAACTGAGTGCTTCCTCAGCTAAGTTCTTCTCACATTACAACCTGTCTAACTGAATACACAAACTATCCTGACCTGAATCTAAAGATACTATCCTGACTGCTTTCAAACCTATTACATGTTGTTTTGGAAAATCATCAAAACTAAAACATATCCCAACAAATTGCTAAACCATTATTGCAAAATTACAACTTACCTTTTTCATGTTGAGGGTGTTGTAAATCTAGAAGATTTATTATTCCAAATCTATAAGATTTGATGTGGACATTACTAATGGACCAATAAGCCAATGGGCTTCATATCTTAGACTAGGGTTTTACTCTTATAAATTTATCATTGTACTCAGAATTGTAGATACTCATACACAAGAATATTAGTAAAACTCCTGGCTTGGCTCGCCCCCAGACGTAGTCGTTCCCGACGAATTGGGTGAACAAATCTCGCCTTTTATTTTACGCACTCAATTACAACACGTTATCAGCACGAGACTCTGCCCGAGACTAAACGGTATGCCCTAAAATTAATTCTCTACAAATTATGTGAATTAATTCTCATGCAGAATTCTTTAATCCATGCGTTACATGTTTTATATGTACTAGAATTATTTATTAGATTTGTTTTCGTTCTTGCAATTAATTGAATCAAATTGTGTTTCTAGTTGAATTAATTTTTGGATTGAGAATCAAACCGACGAGCAACGGCCGCCGCTCGTCATTCGCACGGTAGGGTGCACGGCCGCCGCCCCAAAGAGCAGCACCACTGTCGCAGGCGTTCCCCGTGGCCCAGCAGCGCGGCCGTCACGCGCGTCTGACGCGGCCCAGCAGCGGCGCCACCGCTCGCCCCGCGATCCGGCGATCACCGCCGATCTTGGTCGACGAACACGACAAGGTGAAACCCGAAGCAGCCTACAGTCGCGCTGCCTCCGCGCGCCTCTGTGTGCGGCGTTAAGGCAGAGCACCACCTTCGCGCGGCCCGCGATGCACCCGAGGGAATTCACCAGGAAAATCAGCCCCAATCGCGCCTAGAGGACGCGATCGGGGGTGGGAGTCGCGCCCTAGGGATGCGATCACCCACGGTAGTTGCACATGCAGAACGCGACTGGCGCAATTTTTCCCCTTCTCGTGTTTTGGCTCCTGCCGTCTCCCACGTGCACCGCGCACGCCTCCCATGCGTTCGTCGTCGCCGGCGGCGACATCTCCCCTGGAATTTTGTAAAACCCTAGCCCACTTTTGGGCTCCTTTTTTAGTATCACAAAATACTAATTAATCTTAATCTAAAATCCTGAAAATATTTCGTTAAATTTCGTTAATATACATGAAATATTTAGAAAGTTAAATTTGCATGTTTATTAAATCTAGAATTTTCTTTGAAATTATTTTCATAGATTAATTCTCAAGGAATTATATATGAATATTTGTTACATATGCATGTCTTTATGATTTAATTATCTTACATGCATTATTACTCCCGCACATAGTTTATTATTATGCCTGGGTAGGCGGCGTCTGGTACTTGTCGGACTGTAATTTATTTTTTGGGTAGACGGCGCCCAAATTCTTACTTCTATTTGCTCTAGAATAATCAAATAAATCCTTATTTGTCCGTTGTCAATAAATTGGTCACAACTCTTACCATGTCACTTTAAAAATTGTAATAACGTCTGATATTACCATGAAAGAATTCGATGAGTTTGCTCTCGATGGTAATAACTACCTGACATGTGAGCTAGATATCGAGATCCATCTAGCCTTAAATAAGTTGAGCGAAACAATTATCGAAGGTTCGAAATCCACTAATGCCCAGAAGGCGAAAACGTTGATTTTTCTCATGAATCACCTGAGTAAGGAATTCATTTTTTAGATCCTCACTCAGGGACCCCAGAATGTTGTGGAAGTCCCTGAAGGACCGTTCCCAACAACAAAATGATATACTCCTCCCTCCGGTACAATACGATTGGTTGAGACTCCGTTTCTAAGACCTTAAGTCTATAATGGAGTACAACTCTGCTTTGCAACGTATCGTAACACAGTTGATGCTAAACACTCTATCAGCATTCCACGCCTGCAACCTTATACTCCAGCAGCAGTATAGGACAATTATATGATTGGTCACAAACGTGGAAGGGGGAGAGAGAGTAAGATGATCTGGGCTAAAGGCCGAGGTCGTAGTACATCGGGTGGTCACAGAACCTCAAATTTTGCTCTTAAAAAATCTGGCAATCAAGATAAGATTGAGCAGTCCTACTACAGATGCGGATGCAGAGACCATTGGTCTCGCACGTATCGCACTCCCAAGCACTTGGTTGAGGCTTATCAATAGCAGCAGAAGGACGACAAGGTGAAGGTCCCTAGAGTCGAATCTCACCATGCCAGCTTTCCTGAAGCAGACTTTGACCAAGACAACGTCGATCCTCTGGGCATCAAGCTCAAGAATTTTGGAGATGATGAGTGATTTGCGTATTTTATTGTTTTAGTACTTTATTTTTGGATAAAACAATTTATGTTTTTGGATCCTTTCTTTCGGATATTTTATTTTATGGTAGATATTATGTTTTAGCTTCAATGTGTTTACCTTAACGTTGTCCATTAAATTTACTTGGATATTGTTGTACATGGCTTGTAAACATATCAGCTATTAGGTTTGGGCTATTTCCTCTGGCATGATGGATTAAGATTATGATTTTTGTTTGGTAGATAGCGCCACCACTCATACAATCTTAAGAGATATGAAGTATTTTCATATCTTGGTAGAACGTTAGGGGAGTATAACTACAATAACCGATGATAGTGGGCTCCGGAAGAGCTTCCATTGTTCTCCCCGTGGGTACCGAACTCATAATCTATAAAGCTTTATTGTTTCCACAACCTAAGCGTACCCTGCTAAGTTTTAGAGACATTAGGATAAATGGCTATCATATTGAAACTGAAACTGAGAACAATAACGAATACCTTTTGATGACTATTACTCGAGGTAGCCTTAAACAAGTTATAGGAAAACTTCCTTCCTTCTCCCCCGGATTGTACTATTCCTACATCCAGCCATTCAATCTCCATCAAGCCATGAGTGTGAAATTTCATGACCCAAACTTCTTTAAATTATGGCATCAGCGGTTAAGTCATCCAGGATAATCTATATTATGTAGGATTCTATCTAATTCAATTAGTCATAATATTTCGAATAATAGAATCCTTCCTGTTGATGAATTTATTAGTGATGCATATTCTAAGGGTAAGGTAATAGTGCACCCGTAGTGCACTAAGGTTGGACTAGAGTCTCCGATTTTCCTTAAACGAATTCAAGGAGACATTTGCGGACCGATTCACCCAGCATCAGGACCATTTCGGTATTTTATGGTCCTTATTGATGCCTCCACTAGGTGGACATATGTCTATTAGCTGTCTACCCGCAATCAAGCTCTTGCAGAGCTCATTGCGAAAACTATCGAGCTTAGAGCTCAATACCCAGATTATCTAATTAAATCAATTCGCATGGATAATGCTGTTGAGTTCAGCTCAAAGGCCTTTACAGATTACTATATGGCCCTGGGAATTAAAGTGGAGCATTCGGTCCCATACGTCCATACCCAAAATGGTCTTGTTGAGGCGCTAATAAAATGTATCAAACTTATCGCGAGACCATTGCTTATGAACCCTAAACTTCCCACTTCATGCTGGGGGCATGCAGTCCTACATGCATCACACTTGATACAAATCCATCCAACTGCATATAATGATCATTCCCCCTACAGCTAGTACGTGTGAAAGAACCTAATATTTCTCATCTGCGTATTTTCGGATGTGCGGTATATGTTCTGATAACATTACCGAAGCAGACCTCTTTGGTCCCACAAAGGAAACTCGGTATTTACGTCGGATTTGACTCTCCATCCATCGTAAAATACCTCGAGCCTTTGTCCGGGGATCAATTAATGGCCCAGTTCGCTGATTGCACGTTCGATGAAGATCACTTCCCGGCATTAGGGGGAGATCCGAATTCAAAATTGAATGAATCCCGAGAGCTTACTTGAAACGTAAGTGACCTTCAGTATCTAAATCCACGCACTAGTCAATCTGAACTGAAAGTTCACAAGTTTATTAACTTGTAAAATTTAGCAAACAATCTGTCAGACGCGTTCACTGACCATAGAGGTGTAACTAAATCGCATATACCTGCAGTAAATGCTCCCCAAAGGGTTGAGGTCCTAAGCAAAATAATTACTCATGCCCCCACATGCCAGAAGAGTAAAGGACCCTCAAGAGATACTAGTACACCTAAATAAAAAGCTAGCAAAACTGGCCAGTCAAATGTAAAATCTCCAGAAGAGATTCATCTGGATAACTCAAAGTCTCTAGAAGACGATCGTCCTATTGATGAAGCACGTGCACAAAATATTCAATGCACTAGGACCGCGGAACGACCAGACCCAGATACACTGGGAAATGAGGAAGGTCTGGTCAACGTAAAACGTTGAAGTCTCTATGAATTTCATAGATACGGGAGAAATATATAATGGAAATATTACTGTCGTCGACGACACATTTGCAGCAACAATTGCTCTTTCCGTTAATGATCTGGATCCAGAACCCAAAACTATCGTTGAGTGACAGAAGCGCTCCAATTGGGTAAAATGGAAAGAGGCAATTGATGCAGAGCTTGTATCGCTTAACAAAAGACAAGTATTTGGCTCTATCGTTCGCACACCCGCGCGCGCTACCCCTGTAGGATATAAATGAGTTTTTGTATAAAAATGATATGAAAACAATACTATGGAGAGGTATAAAGCGAGGCTTGTAGCTCAAGGGTTTTAGCATAGACCCAGTACTGATTTTGATCAAACCTATTCTCCCGTTATGGACGCAATAACTTTTCGCTACTTGATATCTTTGGCAGTTAAATTGAATCTCCAAATCAGATTAATGGACGTAGTAACCGCATACTTATACGGATCACTAGATGCCGATATTTATATGAAAATCCCCGATGGATTTGACATTCCTTAGATAAGGGATGGTGAAAATCGAAGTTTGTATAGCATAAAATTGCAGAAGTCGTTATACGGCCTGAAGCAATCGGGCCTCATGTGGTACAACCGACTTATTGAGTTCCTCCAGAAGAAGGAATACACATTCGATAAAGCTTTCCCATGCGTATTCACGAAGAAATCATAAAGTGGTTTTTGCATCATATCCGTCTATGTTGATGACCTAAACATAATCGGAACATGCAAAGAGATTGAAGAAGCCAGTTCAATCTTGAAAGCAGAATTCGAAAAGAAAGTCTTGGGTAAAACCAAGTAATGCCTCAGCCTGCAGATCGAGCATCTCCCAGAAGAAATTCTTATACATCAGTACACCTACGTAAAGAAGGTATTGGAGAGATTTCACATGGATAAATCTCATCCGCTTAGCACCCCTATGGTTGTCCGATCCCTCGAAGTAGATAAGGACCCATTTAGACCAAGAGAAGATTCAGAAGAAATTCTGGGGACATAAGTTCCTTATCTTAGCGCTGTTGGAGCGTTGCTCTATCTTGCAAACTGCACTCGACCGGGCATTGCATTTGTTGTCAATTTACTTGCGAGATATAGCGCTTCTCCTACAAGGAGACATTGGAGTGGTGTTAAGCATGTTCTACGGTACCTCCAAGGGTCTCAAGATCTTGACCTGTTTTACCATAAGAACCAAGATAAAACCTTAGTAGGTTATGCGGATGCTGGCTATTTGTCTGATCCCCACAACACCGTATCCCAGACTGGTTACGTTTTTCTCTGTGGTGGTACCGCGATCTCATAGAGGTCGGTTAAACAAACCATGGTTACCACGTCTTCAAACCACTCAGAGATAATAACTTTGTTTGAAGCCGCACGAGAATGTGTTTGGTTAAGGTCCTTGGTAAAACACATTGGTGACTCGTGTGATATCGCTAAAGGCGATACACCTCACACCGTTATATTTGAAGACAACGCAGCTTGCATCACACAAATGAGTAATGGGTACGTCAAGGAAAACCTGACGAAACATATTTCACCTAAGTTTTCTACCCATACGAACTCCAGAAGAGTGACGTGATTACCATTCAAAAGGTACAATCTAGTGACAATCTAGTAGATCTGTTCACTAAGCCCTTATCTACGTCTACTTTTGAAAAGTACGTTCGTGGTATTGGGATGCAAAGGTCCAAAGTGTTGTTGTCTTCAGGGGGAGCGGTAACCCCGAAACAAATCTAGAAGATTTGATCTGGAAGATCGAATACATTCCTCCCTAACTTATTATTTGACCGATACCTAGCACGTGGAGTTTTTATGACAAGACATTTATGTTATGTCATAATGTCCAAGGGGGAGTGTTGTAAATCTAGAAGATTTATTATTCCAAATCTAGAAGATTTGATGTCGACATTACTAATGGACCAATAACCCAATGGACTTCATATCTTAGACTAGGGTTTTACTCTTATAAATATATCATTGTACTCAGAATTATAGAGACTCATACACAAGAATATTAGTGAAACTCCTGGCTTGGCTCGCCCCCAGACGTAGTCGTTCCCGACGAACTGGGTGAACAAATCTCGCCTTTTATTTTACGCACTCAATTACAATAGAGGGCATGCAATTTTACATGCATCAACTCTAATTCAAATTCGACCCACTGCATATCATGATTACTCCCCTCTGCAACTAGTGCGTGGGAAAGAACCTAACATTTCCCACCTGCGAGTATTTGGTTGTGCAGTATATGTTCCTATATCACTACCAAAGCGTACCTCAATGGGCCCGTAAATAAAACTTGGTATATACATCGGTTTTGACTCTCCATCTATTTTAAAATACCTAGAACCTTTGACAGGGGGTCAATTTACGGCCCGATTCGCTGACATCACATTTGATGAAGATTATTTACTAGCATTAGGGGGAGATCCAAAATTAAATAAATGCCGAGAAATTTCATGGAACGTAAAAGATCTTCAATATCTAGATCCACGCACTAGTCAATCTGAACTGGAAGTTCAAAAGATCATTAGCTTGCAATATTTAGCAAGGAATCTGTCAGATGCATTTACCGATCATAAGGGAGTGACTAAATCGCATATACCTGCTATAAATGCACCACAAAGGGTAGAGGTCCTAATGAAATTAAATATAAATACCCCCATATGCTAGAAGCGTAAAGGACATCTTTACACAAAAGATATAAACCAACAAAAACCCAAAGTTGGTAAAAATATTCTGTCATGCACCCTTGAAATCTCCTGAAGAGATTCGTCCTGAAGATGAAAATCCTAGTAACAAAGCATGTGCACAAAATAATTAAAATACTAGGACTGCGGAACAACCAGACCAAAATATCTTGGGAAATGATGAAGATCTGGTTGATATAAACATAGAATTTTCTATGAATTTCATAGATACAGGAGAAACTTATCATAGAACTATTATTGTTGTGGACGACATATTTGCCGCCGCAATTGCTCTTTCTGTTATGAGTAATGATCTGGATCCAGAACCCAAGTCAATAGTTGAGTGTTGGAAGCCCTCAGACTGGGTAAAATAGAAAGAAGCAATTGAGGCAGAGCTAGACTCGTTTAGCAAAAGAAAAATATTGGTTATATCGTACATACACCCGAAAGTGTTATTTCCGTTGGATATAAATGGGTATTTTAACGAAAACAAAATGAGTTAAATAAGGTGGAGAGACACAAAGAGAGATTAGTAGCTCAAGTGTTTATGCAGAGACCCGGTATTGATTTTGATCAAACATATTCTCCTGTTATGGATGATATAACATTCAGCTATTTAATATCCCTGGCAGTAAAATTAAATTTAGAAATGCAGTTGATGGATGTTGTAACCACATATTTATATCGATCATTGGATGCCGATATTAATATGAAAATTCCTAATGGATTTAAGATTGCCCAAATGAGAAATGGTGAAATCGGAGTATGTATAGTATAAAACTGCAGAGATCATTATATGGACTAAAATAGTTGAGCTTAATGTGGTATTAACTATATAAAAGCATTAGATTATTAAAAAAAAAAACTCACCATAGAAGGAGCATTTAATATAGTTAATGGAGGGATAATAGTGTTATTATATTAAAAAAATAAAAATAAAAAACCACTAAAATTCGCATAAAGCGTGTGTGAGTTACACTACTGTTAATCTTAACAGAATTTGGAGTTTCATGCTATATTTATGGAACCACAAGGGGGTTTCATGCTATATATTTATAAAATCAAAAGGGGATTTCGCGCAATTTTTAAATTATAGGGGAATTTCACACTGATATTCTAAACCAGTCCACAAGGTAGTTTGATGCAATTTACCCATAAAAAATAGTGGGATAATTTGAAAATTTTAGGAGGTAGTGTATTTGTCTAGTGGTAGTGTTTTTGTTCGTGTAGTGTTTTTACTAAAGTGAGTGTAGTTGTCCATTTGATATATAGGTCATCTCAGAACTCTCAATATTGGATTCGGCCCAATATTAGATATAAATAAAGAGAAACGGGCCAAGCCCATTTCGGGCTGATAGATACTCTGAACTAACTCTATCAAGAGATCTTGAATTCCAAGAACTCATTTTGTCATGAAGAGTCAGGCTCATGCTTATAATGAGGCCGACGAGTCGATCGACTTAGGCCCATAAATTTTATAAATTTTTTGGAGCCCAAATTATATGTGTGTATATATATTTAAGTTTTACTAAAGTATATTAAAAAATGTGTGATCAAGGGGTGCAAAACCTTATTTCACTTTCTTAGGTTCACACTTGATTTCTCTTGAATCGGTTAAATTCATATTTTTAGTTCATGTTTGGAGAGCATAGTTATATACTTATATTAATTAGTTTTCACTATATATACAGTCCTACTTTTAGTTATTGAGTTGAGAGTCACCGTCATATACTTATTAACTTATAGAAATTCTTGAATTTAAATGGTTCTTAAAGTTTTATAATTTTTTAATGTCATGATTGTTGTTTACCAAATAAATGAGGCTGGAATTAAATGACTATTTAAGTGGACTTTGGTAAAAACATCAAATGATTGGATTCATAAATGCTAAAATGATTGTTTGGTTGAAGAATGATAATAAAAGCACAAGAACACCAAGAATTGCCAGGGGTTTTTAGTCCCTGGACTTAAATGAGAATTGTATTGATTTGATTAATGATATTCAACTCTCCCTTTTTGTTACAAATGTGGGGCTATTTATAGTTTTCTCCCTACAGGGGTATATTTGTCTTAATTTTCCGGCCTCTCAGGGGACAAGGACATTAAATGCCCCCAGCCTCTGAGCGTGCGCGGGCACTGGTGCGCCAGAACCTGCAGGCGACCGGCCACTAGCGTGTCGACACGTGTCCCAAAAGGACGATTCTCTGGCTTGTTTCCTTATTTGGGTGGAATATTCTCTCTGTCACGGAGTATGGAGGCGGCTCTTTTCCTCTTGAGGGTGGATCTTACCTGATTCTGTCACGTGCTCTTCTCCTACTCTGTAGGTCGGGGGTAATTCGAGGTCGGGGACCGGTCTCCCCGTGGGCCTGGAGGTCGGAAAGTCTTCTTAAATGCTGGCCGTGCCATGGCGAACTCTATCGGCCTTAACGCGTCGAGGTCGGACCAGTCTGGTCCCGGCCTGCTTGGCCCGCGTCTTTGGCTGGGTGGACGAGCACATCAAGCTCGCTTCCGATCTCGTTCTTGAGATCGGAGACAAGGGGGTCGGACATCGCAGTAATCGGACTTCGTCCTGCAGGGTCGGGGCCGTCGCAAGTGTACGGTCCCATCATTCTGGTTCGATTTAGGTCGGTGCCGACTTGAGGAGCGAAATGGCTACAACAATGATATAATGTGAAATAGTATTACTGTAAAATTTCGGCATTTTATTTATATTGTTAAAAGCATTATTTGTTTCACAAAGATTTATTGGTTTGATAGTAATATTGTATAATGAAAACAACTAACATTGTTTGCGTTGTGTGGTAAAATTGATTTACAAACTTATTATATTATAATTGATTTAGCCACACAGAGGTTGCAACATACATCAATCATCATTTTAATTTAAGCATAAAAGTATTTTTTTTTTTATTTACAAAATATATATTTAATATCGTATCATTTAAAATTTTGTATTATCAGTAATTTCATATCATTAAAAAAATTATGAGGGACTAATTCTAATCACGACTCAAGCCTCTTAATGCAAACAAAGTTGCACACTTTGAGGGTACTTCATACTTGTTAATTAATGGAAATTAATACGTAAGAATGCAGAGCGCATAGTATTACTAAGGAATGACTTTAATAAAAAGAGGAAAAAATCCTTATTTAATTTGCAAGAAAACATTCATCTTAGATGTTTATGAGTGCTGCATTATGCGGCCTCTGTAATAATCAACATGCTCCTTTACCTTGACAATAGCGTACACCACCACCAACTGTGTTAGAAGAAAAGTGAGCACCGCCAATAAAATCACCAAAAAAATATTTGGTGTGTTAGATCCATGGCAATGAGACAATACACAATAGTATTAATCTCTACTAAAGTGTTAATAAGTCAATGTCTAATTATACTCATTCTTATTGTTACGGTCTCATACAAAACTTACTCAAGACCCATTCATGTTGATGTGGCTAGGGTTTTTTTGCATCCAGCCACGTCTGATGTGACTTTTCTACTCCTTTGAAGGAGAAGGTATAAATGCCACTCTCAGCCTTTGGTAAGATCTTCAACATACTCATTTTACACTATTCACACACTTTAAATTTTCTATCAAAAATTGCAACCTCTGATTTGAGCGTTGGAGTCTCTTCACCGAAGCTTCCTCCGACGTCTTCTTTGTGGATCAACGCTCTACTCCAAAGAGGAATTTCAAAAAAAAGAAAAAAAATTAAGACATCTCGAAAGAACATTTTTAGGTGAACATATTTTTAAGTTCAATTTTGCATCAAGTTCTTGTATACTTAGAATCGTTTCACATCATTATTGATAGAAAATCTCAAAACGAAAACAAAAAAGACTAAGTGGGTATTTAATTGATTGAAAATATTATAGTGTGTAGTTTATATTTATTTGGTGTAGGGAATGAAGTGTTCTACTCAATAAAAGTATAAACACAAATTCTTGTATACATTCAAATACATGCTATACATTTGAGTACATATAAAAAAAGCTCGAGTATAAAAAGTAAAATACACATATATATATCGCTATAAGAAAATAAAGAATTGCCTATAAAATATTTCCAACAAAAAAGTTCGTAGTAAGAATTGCCTACAATTTGCCTACGAAATTTTCTAATTACGAAAACATCTACATTTCTCAACCTAGAAACAATTTGCTTGCAGAATTAATTTACCTACGAAATGAAATCCCTAGATATAATTACCTACAAGTCATTTGCCTACAAAAATTTACCTACACGGCTACACCACAACTTGCTTACGGAATTTTCGTAGGCAAATTATTTTGTAGGTGGGGAAGGAAGATGTCTATACAATTAGAAATTTTTGTAGGCAGTTCGTAGACAAAAAAAAAAAAAAAAATTGCCTACGGAATTTGTGATGTAGGTAAATTTTGTAGCGGCAAATGACTTGTAGGTAATTATACCTAGAGATTTTATTTTGTAGGCAAATTAATTCCGTAGGCAAAGTTGTTACTAGGTTGAGAAATGTAGCTTTCATAATTAGAAAATTTCGTAGGCAAATAGTAGGAAATTCTTACTACGAACTTTTTTGTTGGAAAATTTTTGTAGGCAATTCTAATTTTGTAGGTAATTCTTTATTTTCTTGTAGTGATACATATATATATATATATATATATATATATTAATTTTAAAAAATATTTATTATAAATTATCAAAAATCTTATAAGTTTTACTAGTCAAACATTTTAACAACTTATAAGTTACTTAAAAAGTATATCTTACAAGCTCTTAAAACAATTCATAAAATGTTAAAACTTATAAGATGTTTGAAATAATTAGCTTAACCAAATGGACACTTATGATGTTCGATGGTATAAAATATAGAATTTATTATATTAGAAAGAATAAAAAAAAAACAAATATTAATCAAGATTAAGCAAAATATATAGACTCACACAGGTAGCTCGGTCCCTCTAACCTTCCGTGTGGTTCTTCATCTGCAAGAAAAGACGAAGAAACATACAATATAACAGGACACAATTTTACCTTTGGCGCTATATTAATTCATGTCATATAAATTGATGGGAGCTCCAGTACATGCGATGTACTTCATACGTCCATGGATTTTATTCCATTAATTTTACTGCTGGACACCAAATTTAATGAATACTAGTATTTTATTGAAAAACGAATAAATGTTATTTATTTTAAGAAAGAGAATGAAAATAAATTTAATTAACGAAGTAAGCTGAATAATATTTTTTCTTTGTTATTGTGACACTCATTTTTTTAAAGTATCAAAAAAAATTACAAAGATATCCCGTCTCATTCGTAAAACCGAAAAAAAATAAAAAAAATTGATTGCAATGCGTTTTTGTTTAATTATTTAATTAAGTATATTGAAGTGCAAGACAACAGGCTGGCAAATGATTATTATACACATGTTTCTTAGAAACATACATACCTGTCGAGGTGGGGACAAACAATAATTGCAGAAGGGTACAGGACATATGGGGACATACTGAATTAATTTTTCTATACACACATGACTACGTACAAATTAAGTTGAGAATATATATGATCAAAGGCGTCTTGAATCTACGAATATTGGTGTTAAGATATATATGTATGATAAGATGTCGAGGACATAAGTAGTAGAAATTAATATGGAATATATGAATATAGAGAACCACAAATACTGGATCCCATATATGCGGTGGTGATGAAGCTATGAGTGAATAAATATTGTAACATATATATACACGTGAAACCCTAATTAAAATGAAGAGTAATTAATTAATTTGGAAGGGGTGATGATGACAGAAGAATAGGGAGCACAAAGGGAGGGAGGGGCACCCAACTGATGCACTTCATCATCTGTGCTCTCTATCTTCTGTCAACATTAATAATCCCAACACTCAAAAATTAATACCACTATAATAACTAAACAATATACGAAAATAAACAATAATAATGCCAAGATAATAGCTAGGGTGAAGAGTGGGAAGATGATGACAGAAGAAGAGAGGGCACAAAGGTTGAGATACACACAAATACATGTATTCCCCTCATCTGTGCTCTCTCTCTTCTGTCAACCAATTCCACCTAACCCTACCTACACACATATATAATCATACATAGAAATTGTTCAAGAAATCATGGGCGATAACACGTGGCAATAGCAGATGTGGTGATTGAGTGTCCCTACACTTGAGGATAAGATTAGAGGTGAAGAAGATGGAGGAGGAGGAGCATATATATATGTATGTATGGAGGAGAGAGGAGAATTTTGAAGGATTTGAGTTTGTATGGTTTGAATGAATTGCTTACCCATGCCGAGCACCCTTATTTATAGTCTTCTGAATTTATTAATTAATGTTACCTTTCTTCTTTCTTCTTTCTTCTTCTTCCTCCTTCTTCTTTGTTTGCTTACGCACTAGTGGATGAGTATGGATCAATCAAACCCAGATTATTGGAGATCGATCACTAATCCCCATTAGTATTACAATATTCAATTAAATATGATATTTAGACGCACGCACCTACGCTCTGAACTATATAAGAATAAATACCACATTAGCTGCAGCAAGGAATCCATTATCTAGATGGTTCGCTCAGAACAATTAATGACGTATTCCTAACACCACACAAATTCCACCAATCCAATTTAATATATTATAAAAAAAATTGAATCGTTTTTATTATATAGTATTACTATATTAAATATCACTTAATATTGTTTAAATATACACATAAAATACAAATAAGTTTTAAGGTGAAACTAATTTACAATATACTTTATCTATTTATGACACTCCAATTAAATAATTATTGATATATCATTAAAGCAAAAATATGTGTTGGCCCGTCTAATTGACAGGCATGAGACAATACAAGTTAACACTCACCTTTGTCAAAATATAAATGTAGCATATCCAATTTATACCTCATCTCGCTTTCTGAATGCATGAGACGATTTCATACAAAACCTACTCTATCTTTAATCACAATTATTCATCAAAACTACTACTAGATAATAAAAAAAAAAAGTTAATGAGAACTTTTTATTATACAAGATGAAAAATTATATATATTTAATAACAGTAATAACAGGAACTAATGTATTTCTGCGAAAGATGGCCAACACTTGAGATACATTTTATAAGAGAAATAATTAAATGAATTAATTTTACATCATTCTAAAAACTCGAACTTTTAAATAAGATGAATTTTTTATGGTATTAGAGCCTTTTGGCTCATGTCAAGACAAAAATCTCCTTCAACTCTGAATTATACTCCCTCCGTCCCAGTTTTGTTTTCTCGTTTGACTGTGTGCGGAGTTTAATGCGAGAGTTGAATTTTAGTATTTAAATGAATAAAGTAGTATTGAGAATGATGAATGGTGAATAAAGTAGTATTTAAATGAATAAAATAGTATTGGGAATGGTAAATGGTGAACACAGTATTATTTAAATGAATAAAGTAGTTTCCATTTTAGGGATGAAAAAATAAAATTGGGACGGATCTTTTTGCCAAGTGGGAAAATAAAATTGGGACGGATGGAGTATAAAATAGCTAGGTCTGTGAGTGATTTTAACAAGGCTTTTAAAAAGAGGATGAATACAAAACTAGGTCATAAAAAAAGCTAGTATATATTTATATTGGGTAAATTTCTCTTAGAGACTTCTATTTTTCAGAAAAATAATAGTATCAAACAAAAATATATAAAATCCATAATTTTACGATTTATATATTTAATATATATATATATGATTTTAGTATTAAAAAATTAAATCTAGTTCATCACCTTAAGATTATCGTCAAAACTTCTATATAAATTAGATTATCTGATGGATCACATTTCGTTGGACGGATACTCTTTTTTAAAATCAAATTTAATGGGTTAATGCATGTAAGTGAAAATTGATCCATATTTTTAATTAGAATTTCGTCTAGCAGAATGAGATCACGACACAGTTTCACAAAATAATCTCCCCTTAAAGTATAATGTACGTAAATTAAAATAATGTTCCATGCTATAAATATGTATAAAATTTTTACAATTTTCGTATTTTATCATTTACATTTCACAAATTCTAGCATGTACTCAAGTGCATAACATGCACTTGGATTTTAAGCTCAATTTTAATTTCAATTTTGGTTTTTTCAAAACACACACACACAAAAACAGCGAACGGTGTATTTTTTACTGTTGGGGTATATTACTGATTAATTCTTGGGGTATTATTGACTATTTCTTTGGATACCACTGATTACTTCTTGGGGTATTACTGGTTTCTATTTGAAGTATTTCTTTTAAAAATTCAAATGCACATCATGCACTCAAGTGCACACTGTAATTACTCTTTACATTTTCAATTTCAATTTTTATATTAAAATTTGAAATATGAGTATCTATATATCATGTATGGATATGCAAAAGAAGTTATTTGATCCCAAACATAATAACATGTCAACTTGGCTTGTTTGCTGATCCCGCGAATACTTTGACCCACCAAAAGGAATCAGGACAACTTCAGTCTTCCACAACCGTCTTCAATAATCAACACATTCAATGCACCATATATCAGTTTGATAGAAATTGCTTATTTGTCCATAAATTTTGAAAAACTAATTGAAATTAGACCTTGAGGCCTCTTGTCTTTTTTTCTTTTTCTTTGTAATAATCGGACTCGTCAACTTAAAAGGATGTCCTCTATTTATCATAAGAGCACCTCTTTGACCAATGGTTTGATTGTGTCAACGCATAATTTTAATGCAGGAACACAAGTTATTAGCTAAAGGCTAGAGCTTTCCACCAAATTAAAATATCAATATATTTTGAAGAAATTACATTACAACGTCTAGCTAGATGTAAATACTTAAGTTTACTTATTTAGAATCTAGGTAACTCTATAGCCAAGAACTCTAGATCTATTATCTTGTTTTAAAAAAAAATCAATTCTTTTTTTCCGATCACAAAAAAAAAAAAAAAAAAGAGCAAAGAACTCTAGATCTAAAATCTAAAATATGGACAATCTTGGGAATATATTTGCGTCGAGAAAATTGCATATTTAGATCTATAAGAATGTTTCCAAAATATTTTTGGTCCCAATGTTCAAAAGTGAGAATTCGTCTCAACCGTTAATTAAATAGAATGACCAATTTACAATTTTGAGACAAATTTTTGTGACCAAATGTGTTAAGTATTTAACCATTGAGACCAAATTATGCTAACAAAATGATTTTAAAACATAAAAACCAAAAGTGTTTTGACAATATTTATATGGGATTAAAAGTACAATCTTTCCTACTGTGGACACTTTATAAGTTCATAAATTTCCAATAATTCAATCCAAAGAATTGAATATATTTTTTGTTTTTCTCAATACACATCTTATCTTATTATAATATATTTTCAAACCTCTCAAAGTTGATGTGTCAACACCACCTTATTCTAAGGATGAGGTGGCATGTCTCAAATCTCTCCATTTTGAAATACTGCGCTCTCATTAAAAGTTGGTTAAACTTTTAATCTTGACCCTTCGTTCTATATCATTAAATCTAAACCATTAATTTATATCTGCATAATTAATGCAAATAGATATTTTTTTCATTTTCTTATTTAGTTATTTTTAGAATTATAAATCATATTTTTTCCAAACCGTAATGTAATTAAATATGATCTATTTATTGAATGAATCTAAATTTATCATTTCTAAGTTTGAGTTAGTATATATAGTATAATATAATGTTCGATTATTTTTTTCTAAAATAAAAGGTATATAGTTATATATTCCAAAAAATATTCTTATGTGATATATTCTTATTATGGACAAGATATAATATTGCATGAATTTTTTTATTATAAATAAGAGCATATTGTATTTCATTTTTTCACATCAAAGTTTCATTTGTTCCACTCTTTTGCTGAGATTTTTCTCATCAATTGTTGGTTAGTTATATATCTATTGTTATTAGTATATTTATTTTATAATTAAATTCATCATTTTAAGTGCTCACAATTTGATTAGATTTAAATATCAATATCAATATGAACGTAATAATGATTGTTGATTTATGCTCTATATCGTTTAGTTTAAATATTCTTCATGTGCAAAAATAATATATTTAACTATACCATATATTTTTATCTGAATAATTATGATGGTTTAATTGTTGTAATTTAAATCTCATTTTAGATTTCAGGAGTATGACACCTCAATTTTCTCTGATTTCTAATATCAAGAGTGAGAGCCAAAAATTGACCGTTAAAGATAGGATTGAAAAAGTTGGACAATATTTTTTTATGATTTTAATAGAGACAGGTTCTACTTGGAACTCATTTTGATTGATGAACATGTATTTGTAACGTTAAAGTTTATTTCAAATTTTGTATTGTTTCTTATATAAATTAATTTCTTACCGTATACTCCCAATAACTAATAATGTTGATTAATTTATAAATTATTCAATATTGAAATGGAAATTGATTATTATTAAATTATTAGTCTAAGTAATGTTATTCCATAATTGTTATTAATTTATGTGAATTTTGATTTTTTTTTTTTTAATTATTTAGTTTATAGGATATACCTATAGGGTTTAGTGAATGACACGGACCACAGCTAAACAAACCCCATAATCTATTGTATATACCTCGAAATTTTTTAGACAAAATTACTCTTATATTAAATGTCTACAGAAAATAAAAATAATATACTTTTTCAGTACGCGAAATTCGCGTGGGTACGCACTAGTTTATGACTATTTTGAAACTTATCTTACAATTCTTCCTGAAACCCCTCCACTCAACTTCAGCATCCCTTTCATACTAATTAACATACGTACGCAATAATGTACTTACATCTATCAATTACATTTACGATAAAATAAAAAATTAATTGGAATCTATATTTTGATATCTATATAGATTATCTATTGAGTTGACACATTGTATGCATTCATGACCCTAAATATAGTTGTTGAATGTTGGATTGTAGGCCCATATATATATATATATATATATATATATATATATATATATATATATATATATATATATATATATATATAATTTAGGGTGTACCCAGCGACGGAGCTAGAATTTTGATCTAGGGGGCCCATTTTTTGTGGGATGTTTTGATTATTTGGACTAAGACAAGTCGAAATAGTTCAATGTAAAATTTTTATAGTGTAATGCATTATATGTACATAAATTAATTTGTTCATTGAGTTCTGTCCCACAATAATTTTTGCACTTTTCTTTTTCGTTCGCCCCATAATAATATTCACACCCATAAATTGAAAATAACATTCTCTCAAAATATCATTTTATATTTAAATAAAAACCTTAAAAAAATCAATTTCAACAACTTTTCTTAAATAAAATATGTCCAACTACATGTGAAGTTTAATAGGGGATGTAAGTAGTATAATTATATATAAGAATCAATATTAATAAAGTTTAGAATTAGAATCAATTTTGATAAATAATCATAAAAAAATGTTGCTTAATTTGAAAAGTTTATAAGCAAATTGTAAAATAGAAGTTAAAAAAGGTAGAAATTAAATGGAATCGAACCCAACTTCCTAAGAGCCAAAAAACTATAGAAATAAATGTTTTAACCACTAGGGCAATGCCTAAATACATCATATTATATATATATATATATATATATATATATAATAAAATATATAATATATATATATATATATATAATAAAAAGAATTTAGGGGGGCCCAGTGACCCCCCTGGCCCCATTGTGGCTCCGCCCTTGGGTGTACCTATTTTATAGTATGAAATTTTTACAATTAATTATATATATTCATAGATATAATTACATGCAATCATCATTACCAGTATGTGTATTAATTTATAACATTTTATTTCATTGTGTAAAATGTTATAATATCTGTGAATACATGCACTAATATCAGTTGCATACTATAAATAAGTTTTATGAGAGACCTATACTTGAATTTATTATAATTTGGACATTAAATTTTTTATTTGTTCTCTCATTTTATTTTTATATTTTCTATTTTCCTATGACAATTAGCTAGGAGTATTTGGATATTGATTTGGAAAATTACAAAATAAGGAGTATACTCCCTCCGTCCCACCATTTTTTTTACACTTGAAAGTGACACATTTTTTAAGAAATAAGAGAATATGTAAGTATGAGATTGAATAAAATAATGGTAATTTTATATTTTATTGACTTTTATGAGAGATTTATTTTTTTACCTTTTTTGGAGTGTGAAAGTTATTGTGGGGCTTCCAAATAAAACAAGTGTGAAAGTAATCGCGGGATGGATGGAGTATTAAATAGGGGTAAAGATGAAACTAAAAATTTAGGGGACGCTTTGTTTGAGAATTCTTCAATGGTAATGGAAAATGAGAACAAATATAGGGAAAAGAGAATATTTGCCCAAAAATTTATAGGGCAATTTTTGTCCTACTTTTGAAAAAATATGTTTTTTACCCAAACAAGGTTGGCAAAACAGTTGGGAAAAAGGTTGACATCGTACCAACCTGAGTCAACATTTTGTCAATTGTTTTGCCAATTTTTTAGGGCAAAAAACATATTTTTTAAAAGTGGGGCAAAAAATAATTGTCCTCTAAATTTTAGGGCAATTTTGTGGATTTACACACAAATATGTGGTAATTATAATAGTTAATGAGAATAAAAAACTATTTTCACCACTATTTTTCCTCCAAAATAAGGTAATTATTGCCTCATTAGGTATAATCCTGCTCCTCCTCAATCGACAAAAATGAGGTTTTTGGTTGTGGCATGAGGGAATGATATCATGTCACAACCAAAAATCTTATTTTTATTCATTTTTTTCAAAATTAAGAGCACAACAGTACTAGTGATATAATCAGCATGAAGACAATCATTTATTCAACACCTAAGGGCAAAGAGGGAAAACTAATTTGCATTCTCATTATCATTAAAGATTTCGAAACAAGCACCTCCTTAGTATTAAATTAAAATATAAAATATATTATCTCATGTCTATTTTTATGGGATAAAGGGAATATCTATTAGCGACAAAACTTGTAAAGTGACAAGTGGTTAAAAGTTACTCCATCCTTTCTATATAAATTTGCACACTTGTCTTATTTGGATGTCTCGTATGAATTTGCACACTACAAAAAATAAACATTTTAAAAATATATACATATGTATCATATATTACTACTTTATTCAAGGAGTACATTTTTTAAAAAAGAAAAAGCAAAAAAATACATTTCTTGGAATGCAGATTGTTATGGGAAGAAGGGAGTATTTCAAGCACAGAGAAATTAACTTATTTTTAACATACATATAAGATCTTGTTTCAAAAAAAAAAAAAACATGCATATAAGAACTTTCGCATTTTACGTCATCAAGCTCTTCTATCTCTCTCTATATATATATATCAACGATATTCGAATATTAAATTTAATCTTCATTAATGTAGAACTCAGTCGTAATTGGGATTAATAATATTTAGATGTTTTAGAAAAACGATAATGTTCTTCAGTAAGTATGTATATTAATGTGGAAATTGGAAATATATATAGGAAAATAGTCACTTTTGAGACATAACTCTTTTTTTTTTAGTAATTTGCATTTTAGATATTTTTATTTTTATGAAGTATGTCCTTGAATGCACTATGTGACAAAAACTTTTTTTTTTTGTAAAAATGGCTAAAAATAGTATATAAATTATAAATTATTAAAAACATGGTGTGCATATAAATTATAAATTATATACACGTTTTAAAAATAGCTATAATAAAATCTCGTCCAATATAGTCGTTGTGTACGTCAAGAACATTTTGTATTGTGGTAACTCCTAAGTTGGAGTTCTTATACTTCCTCCTCCCAATTTTGTTTACTCATTTCATTATGTACCCCCTTTAAACACTTCTAAATTACACCTACGTAGAAAAACATTTTTATTTGGTTTCATGCACTTCAATTGAATAATATGCAATCATAAAAAAATCATTTTATCCATTTAAATGCTACAAATTAAGTCTCACAAAAAAGTAAATAAAAGTCAAATTTGTAAATAAAATTGGGATGGAGGTAGTAATATATATGCATATACATTCTAGATGTAGCTCTCTTTTTTTCTTTTTCTTAATTTTTTAAGATTGAGACTGACTTTAAAACAAAAAAAAATTAAGGTGGACAACATCATCAAAAGAAACTAAATTTTCTGTAGAACCACGTAATAATCTTATTTGTGAAATAATTTCATTTTTTGGCCAAATCTAACAAAAAATAAATAGTGCTAAAGGTAAATGTACGCATATATAATTGTATGCAGCGATCGACATGAATAATAGTGACTTAAATTGGCGAGACATGGTGATTTTGGTGCAGGGATTAATACTGCGAGAATGGTGTAGTGGGCCCACAAGAATGGAGAAGAAGAATCTCTCATCACATATCCCTTATCTTAGAGGATATATAAATATATTTGATGCTGTTCCATTGCTTTCCTCCCCCCATCCCCTCCCTTTGTCTTCAACCCAATCCTTCACATTCTTTTATTTATACTAGAGCTATTTTAGGAAATCAGTCAATTTTTTCCTCTATTTGGGACATATAAATAAAGGCAAGTTCGGATTTAAGCTAATTGAATGTGTTTTTCACAACATTACCTTTTTTTTTTTTTAAGACACATTATCCGACACAAAAATCGTTTAAAGTGTAAAACCAATCTCACCGTCCATTAAAAGGGACTCTGATTAAAGCCAGAATAAAACTCTGTATAAACATGTCATTTTTGGAATTGGTCAAACCTGATATCTAAAGAGAAACATACTCATACGTTTCAAACCTACACCATATATAGTATCAACCCCTAGGGATCACAATTTTATTAATTTTCTTATTATATACATCTCGTACTTATTTTTTCTTGGCAAATACAGAGTGAAATAAGTTCATATCATTATCAAGGGTATGCATTGTTTTACTTAAAGATATTAATTGTTTTTATTAAAAAATATTAGTTTTGAAAGATATAAATTATTTTCACTAAAGAGTATTTAAAGGGTATGAGTTATATTGAAAGATATAAGTTATTTTGTGACACGATTGAATGCTTATATTTATATTATTTAAAAATAAATTCTGAATAGTGTTTGCGTTTCTTTTAAATGTGAAATCAATGTCAGTTTAGTAATTAATTGGATATCATATTTTACACTAACATATCTCTAATTACAATTATTTCCTAAAGTAAATCCAAAAGCGACATTTTTATTTTACCTTAGTTATAGACTATTAACTGTGGTCCAGCATACATAAATGATGACCAAAAGTTTAATTGGACAAGAGAGACTTCAAAAGGAAGCTGCGCATAAAAGGCCAAAAATACGTTGCCCATCAACGTTTGAGGGGTTCAATCGGTGTAGATTTGCCGTCGAAATATCTAATTCGACAGCGCAGAAATTATGACGACATGATACTATGATAGGCAGATGATATATGTATAATTTCACTGTGAAGTTATTGTTGAGTTTTATACTAGTTCGGGAGTCATCATCAATTTATATAATTAATAGGCTCAATCGAAAAAAAAAAAAAAAAATTACGATATTTACTAAAATTGAAATTTAATTTAAATCTTTAGAATATTGTAATTAAATTATGAACTTTGAACTTTTTAGCCGATTAGACTTCCGGACAATTTTGCTTGTGCCCAAATCTAATGTGGCAATTCTAGTTGACATTCCTAAGTAAAACTATCACTTTGATACATTTTTTTTAAATTAAATGTTTTAACTTTGTGGTTACATTTAAAAGTTAGAAATAAAATTAAACAAATACTATTACTAAATCCTAAAAAGGAATCTACAACCTTTTTCATTTGTTCCTCCTTCCACACAATCTCAAAGGCAGAATCCTAGACTAAATGTAGCTCATCAATTCCAAAAACTATCAACCTGTAATGTGAAGAAAAAATATTTCGCCCTCTCTTAAATGTTACTCCCTCCGTCCCAGACGAATTTGCACACTTTTCTTTTTTGGATGTCCCAAACCAATTTGCACACTACCTAAAAAGGAAACATCGATTTGCGTGCACACTCACATAAATATACATATATTTACCCATATGCCACTACTTTATCACTTTCCTTAATATGTGTGTCATCCCAGGGGTGCAAATTCCTCTGGGACGGAGGGAGTATGTTATAAATAATCAGTAGCAGAATGTCATAAAAAAGGGAACACTTGTTTATGAAATTTAAACATAGTTGGTTCGATTTGGGGAAATGGAATTGGGGTTCTAGTCTAAAATCGTTCCATCACATTTCATTTTTATGATTTAATATTTTTATTCGGAATTAATTTTTATTTTTAAAAGTGTATTGAAACAAGTAAACAACGTAGTTTTACTTAGTAACGTCAACTAGGATTGCCACATCAGACTCGAGCACAACTGCACAAGGGAAGCTATCCGAAAGTCTAATTTGCCAAAAAGTGCAAAGTTCACGATTTAATTATGTTGTAAATCCAGTAGATTTAATATACCAAATCTAGAAGATTTGATGTGGACATTACTTATTGGCCTAATAACCAAAACAAGCTTTAGGGTTTAGATTAAGGTTTATCTATTATAAATATATTCTTGTACTCAATATTGTATACACACATAAATATTAGTGAAAACTTCTGGCTTGGTACGCCCACAAACGTAGTCGTTATCGACGAACTGGGTAAACAAACGGGTTTTTCTATTTTGCGTTTATAATTTACAACACGTTATCAACACGAGTCTCTACCCGCAGTTAATCGATACGAATCTTAATTTATTTTTCTCTTAAGCATGATAACACACTATGAGAATTAATTACCTGTATTATATTCATGGATGTTAGTGTTGATGACCTTTCTCAGTCTGTGATAATTAGTGGTTGTTTTAGCTAAGTGAGATCATCAAACAAAAACTAGAAGGCAAAAACTTGTATGAGACCGTCTCATGTCATGAGACCACACAAATCAACACCTACCCCTTCCAAAGTGTTAATGAGCCCATGCCCTAATCACACTCATTCCCATTGTCTCATGCCATGAGACGGTCTCATGCAAGACCTACTCAAACTAGAATTATGAGTAGTAATCAAGAATAAAATTTGCAAGAGTTTTGGTGTATTTTTTAATATATCCACCTATTTTGACCCCTTCATGAAGGGGTATTTATAGGCTTACAAGCAAGTAGGAGGTGTCACTCTCTTAGCCCTTTGATTTTGGCTTTGACAAGTGTTTAGCCACTTGTCTTATCCTTAAACTATTACTTTTTATACAATGACAAGTGTTTAGTACACTTGTTTGTTCCTAATGTAATGTTTAAACTAGTGGAATTTTGAGCTGTTTTTCGTGTCTCAGTCTTGCTAGCTTGGTCGCCTAAATGGTGAGTATTTTGCCCTTGTTTTTGTTTTAATTACTTGTTCATCTTGCTTCTTTGATGTGTTGGTCGCCTGACATCCGTCTGACGTTACTCCTGGTCGCCTGGTGTTTGAGACCCATGAACTCTGCTGGTTGCCGATTCCTAATTTACATTATTAATCTCTTAATCCTTTAAACACTGTTGCTCGCCTGATCGTCCATCAACATTCCCCCCTGACTTGTTCTTTATTAGGAAAATTGTTGACTAATGAGGAACAAGACACAATCTTGGTATAATGATAATCATATGCATGGAACGAGCAATAAGTTTTTGAATTCCTTTGAGCGGGAGATCCAACGAACATCTGGTCATTCGGGGCGATCAGCAGGGTCCTCTATGCGTGTGAGACGGTTGGATTCCCAAGATTCTCGGAATCCGTACCATCGTGGGCGGCAGGTGATGTCATCGCCGCCCACGCGCACTTTTCTTTTTGAAAATAGGGGCCTACAAATTTTTCAAAAAATTCGTTTTTAACCCCCTTTTTATCCTTATAAATACTTGTCTTTCATTCTTTCTTTCACTTTTTTGAATTCCTATTCCATTTCCGCCATTAGAGCTTCCTTCCAAGCTTTTTACTTCAATCTTTTCTCATTTGTTGTTGAATCTTTGCCATCTTCCGCGTGAATCACCGAGGTAACTACTGATCATAGCTTTTTATCTTGTTTTTGCTCTTTTGTTTTCATTTATTTCTTTTCGAAAATCTCTTCCGCCGCCTTCCTTGCCCTCAGCCGCCACGTTTTCCCAGCGCCGCCGTGCTACGCTGTCTCTGTCCCCAAGCCTTTCCTTTAATTCTTCTTTAAAATTCTTTGTTATCTTTATCATTTCCTTTGAAAACGACCTCCCAAATGGCCTCTTCCTCGAGTGAAACCGCTTCAATCGAGGTTTTTTAACGCAATTCTGGAAAACTTTCAATGGAAGAAGCTTCCCCTGTTCCTCGCCGGTCGATTCGTCAGGCCCTGGCCCGAAATCCAAGAGCTCTGTTAGTGGATGAAGAGACGGAATCTGAAGCATCCTCTGTTGTTCGCTCCGTCGAAGCCCATGCTTCTGAGAATTCTGGCGACGAAGAAGTCCAAAGCCCTGTTGGTCGCCCAGATGCTGAAGAAGCTACTTCCTCTGACTTGGGGGAAGATTCAGAGGAAGTAGCCACTGAGATCGAAGCTGAAAGCGACCAACCTGAGGTGGAGCGACCACGGTTGGCGGTGACTTAGGAGTTTTTTGAGGAGATAGGTTTCCCTACCTCTAAGGTTACTCCCGAGTCTCAGATCCCCGAAGGAGTTGTTCGCCAGAATGAGTGGGAAGAATATGCTGCTCGATACTCCAGCACATTCCCTGTTCTATCCCGTGTGATCATGTCCGCCCAGGAGAATACCTTTACAGCGAGCAAGATTTCAAGCTTGATCACTGAGAGCGACTTGGATAGCATCAGATCCCACTACAAGATTCCATATGACATCCTTCTGTATGCCCCCAAGAAGGGAGAAACTGCTGATCGCCCGCCACCAGGATGCACGGCGATCAACCTGGATATTTTGAACACCGGGTTTCCTTTGCCGCTCCATCCCCTTATTGGTCGCTTCTTGGAGGATGTGAACTTGGCCATCACCCAGATTACCCCTAATGGGTGGAGTAATCTGCTCGCTTTAATGACTCTTTTTGGTCTTGAAGGCTATAAGAACAAACTCAGTACGGCCGAGATCCACTACGCCATGGTTATTTCAGCCTGCAAAGAAGAGGGTGTGGGCTGGTACTATGTAAAGGCGAGGACGGGGGTTAAACTCATTGAGGTAGTCGCCAACAAAGTAAAAAGTTGGCACAATCAGTTTTTCTTCATAGGCGGGGACTGGCGAGCATCAGCGGACTTCGCTGGCGGCCAAGCGCGCATTAACTCTCCTGAACATTTTGGCATAGTGAAACGTAGGCATTCTTTTTTCCTTCCTGGGACTGCGTTGGGGACTAATTTTAATTTCTTCTTTTTTGTTGTTTTGCAGGTCCAAAAATTCTGAAGTGGGGGCATCCGAATTTGAGCGAGGAATTCTTGTATACCCTAGCAGTGATAGTGTTGTGAAATCCTGCTGATCGCGATATTCTCCATCTCTCGAAGGCTCATTGCCGGAAGATCGCCCAACTCTTCACTAGTCCCCATCATTTAGAGGCTCAAGCAGAGATCCCTGAGGGTAATTATTCTTACTGATTATTACTCCCTTGTTTGTCTAATCGTCTGAAGTTAGTAATTTTTGTTTCTTCTTACTCTTAATCAGATCAACGAGTGACTGTCGCCGTACCCACCATCCCGAGATCTTATCACCTGTTAGCCGCTAGGGTAAAGCAAATGGCCGCCCAGGAACCTACCAGTAGAAAGCAAGACCCCCCTCTCTCCCTTATTCGGCTCTGAGCTGGGGAAGAGCCTGCCCCTCATGCTCGCCCACGAGCCGCTGCTGGTCGCTCCAAGGGAGCTTCAAAGGCTGTTGTCTCTCCCCGTGGTGCGGAGAAGGAAAAAGACAGGCCTAAGAAAAAGGCACCTCGAGAGGACACTCGCGGCGAAGGGGAGGGTGCTGAGCGAGCATCTAAGCGCTCAAAGTCCGTTGTGGAGGCGAGCAGCCGTGCTCCTCGCTCTCCCATTTCTAAACCTACCTCGCTTGAGGTTGTGAGTGAGCAGCAGACTGTAGCTGTTATACTGAGCAAAAAAGCGCGAGCATCCAATGATCGCTCGTACCTGGGATACGACCCAGTAAAGCTTAGGGAGTAAGTCTTTAAATTGCCACCTTGATGTTTGCTTGTTGAGGTATTTTGACTTATTCGTACTTTTCTTTCTTCTCAGGTACAAACCCGAGGAGCATCCCGGGCGTACAGACGTGCTTCACCAGCTTAGCTGTGTGAAGTCTCCTCCCTACATGGATATTCCAGATTCTCACGTTCGGTGAGCAACAGAGACGGTCCCCCGTTCTTGGACCAAGACTTGTGAGGACATTGTCCAGGGGTAGACCGCCAGCGACAATGTACGCCTGGTCGCTTACAACGCCAGCCATCAAGCTGTGATGGCTCAAAAACTTCTTGACCAGATCGTTATCTTGGAGAGAACTAACTGCAGTCTTGGTCGCAAGATTGATGGTTTTGAAGCAGAGAGGGCAGCTGCTTTGAAGAAGAAAGATGATGAGCTTGCCCAGGAGAAGGCGGAACATGCCAAAGCAGTGGCAAATCTGGAGCAGATGTACAATGCCTCTGTGAACAATGAGCAATTTGTCATAAATCAACCAGAGAAGCTGTCTCTCGAGTTGGGGGTCGCCGATGAGCGAATAAAGGTGTTGGAGGGTGAGAAGACCACCATGGTCGCCCGAGTTGAGGAGTTACAAGCTGAGGTTGCTCGCCTTCAGCAAGAGAAGACTGGCATGGTCGCCTATGACGTTTATGCTCAAGATGTGGCCGATAACACCAACTTGGGTTATGTATGTGCCTATGCTGAGAGTATTAGGTCGGTGAAGTATGCCTTGGACCATGGCATGGATGTTTTGGCCACAACCCAAGAAAGACTTCGTTGATTACGTCAAGGACAACCCCGTTAGTGCCGGGTTTTCCCTTCTGGTGGCCGATCTCGGAGAGATGGGAGTTCCCTTGGACATCTTTGGGGAAGGTGTTCAAGTCATCGCTCCTCAATTCTCGGGCGAGGAACCGAGCAAAGAAGCTGACATTTTTTACGGCCTCCACTCTCTTTCCCTCACCTCTATTGATGGGGCGGGCACTTTAGCCGCGGCGACCACGACTGAAGTTGCCACCACTGATGCAGCTCCATCTACCCCGGCGACCACTGATGCTCCTCCGGCCCACCAAGATTGAAGACTTTATGTTTTTTTTCTTAGACTTGTGTTAGGGCAACCTTGTACTTTTCATCGCTTTCTCTTGTAACATCTCTTGTTCCTTTAAAGAAAAAATTTGGAAATATTTGTTGTCTTTATTGCTTTTCCCTGTAGTTTTCTTGCTTTTTTCATGTTCGCCTCTTGCGCTGTTGTTCGCCTGAATTAATACAAACTCCACGGACTTAATATCTTTTCTTTTTTAGATAGACATCTTCATGCTTAATGATCGCCTGATCAGCTTAGATGGGCTCTTGTTGTCTTAAAAAGACTTAGCCTTAAATAATTGGGCCTTATGGTCCTTTAATGGACTTGGCCTTGGGTTTGTTCGTTTTTTAGCCCTGTTGTTCGCCCCCCTGTCTGGGTGTTTGAGCGAGCGACTTGCTTTGTGAAGCGAACAAATTATCAAATTAATCTTTACAACATAAATTTTATATACATCCATGAAATTTTGAACACCTTTCAACATACTTACAACTGTACTCAAACAAATAACATGAAATTTTGAACTAAATTTTACATATACTGTACAATTTTTGCCTATTGGTAATACTTTTTTAACAAAGCTGCATTCCAGGAGTATTGGGCCGAGTTGTTTTTCATGTCTTCTAAGTCATAAGTGTCGTTGTTCCATTTCTGAGTTATCTTGTATGGGCCCTCCCAAGTCGGTCCAAATACTCCTGGTGGTGGTCCTAAAACTTTTTTAAGTGCGAGATCCCCAATCTTGAATTCCCTAAGTTTTACTTGTGAATCGTAATACTTTGCGATTCTTTTCTTATATATTGTGTTCTTCATTTCTGCCGAAATTCTCTTTTCGTCAACCAAATCCATCTCTGCAACTAAAGCCATGTTGTTCGCCTGCTCGTCGAACGTTGTTGTTCGCTCTGTTGGTACCTTCAACTCTATGGGTATTACTGCTTCAACGCCGAATGCCATGGTGAATGGAGTTTCCCCTGTACTCGTTCTATAAGATACTCGATATGCCCATAGCACTTCTGGTAGTTCTTCTGACCATTTTCCTTTCTTGTCCACCAACCGAATCTCCAATATGTGTTTGATTATTTTGTTGACTGCTTCTACTTGGCCGTTGGACTGTGGATGATATGGGGTTGAAAAATGTTTTTTTATTGCCCATTTTTCACAAAAGTTTCTTATTTTCTTGCCTTAGAATTATCTTCCGTTGTCAGTCAAAATTGCTTGTGGGACTCCAAATCGGCATACGATATTTTTCCATATGAAACTGATCATTTTTTCCTGCGTGATTGTCACGAGTGCCTCTGCTTCAACCCATTTTGTGTAGTAATCTACGACCACCACTGCGAACTTTACGTTTCCTTTTCCAGTCGGGAAAGGCCCTATGATGTCGATTCCCCATTTTGCAAATGGCCATGGACTATTGACTGCTATCATCTCAGTTGGTGGCTTGTGGATATTGGGTGTGAATATCTGGCATCTGTGACAAGTTTTCGCAACTTTAATAGCATCTTGCAGTAATGTAGGCCAGTAATACCCTTGTCTCACTGTTTTATAGGCCAATGCACGCCCCCAAACGTGATTTCCGCAAACGCCTTGATGAATTTCTCGTATAACCTCTTGGCCTTGCCCTCTTGTCAGGCATTTCAGTAACGGAAGTGAGAATCCTCTTTTGTAGAGCTGACCATCCATGATTGTAAACCTTGTTGCTCGTCTGGTCGTCTTGGTCGCTTCCTGAGGATCTCCCAGGACTTCACTATCACGAAGATATTTGATAATAGGTGTTCTCCAGTCATCTTCTTCACATTCTTCATTTACTTGATTGGCCTTGTAGTCATGTGTGATGGTTGACATATTTTCGTGATGGTGATTTCTGACAACTCGGCCGGGCCCGTGCTGGTAGCCAGGCGAACAAGTGCATCTGCTTGGGCATTGTTCTCTCTCGGTACCTGTTCAATGTAAATTTGTTCAAACATGGAAGCCAGATGGGCTACAATTTTCTGATATAACGCCATATTTTCGTCTTTTGCTTCATACTCCCCTCGGACTTGGTTGACTATTAGTTGTGAGTCACCATATATTTGTAGCCTTCTAACTCCGACTGCCAATGTTAGACGGAGTCCGGCTATCATTTCCTCATACTCGGCTTCGTTGTTCATTGCCATGAAATCGAATCGTACTGCCGAGGTGAAGATTTGTCTATCTGGGCTGATTAGTACTATTCCGGCTCCTGACGCTGTGTTAGTGGATGATCCATCGACGTACATATGCCATGGATGATTATGACCTCTCATTGGATCTTGAGGAAAGGTCAGCTCGACTATAAAGTCAGCTAACGCTTGTCCTTTGATCGCTGTTCGAGGTGCATATTGTTGGAGTTATACGTGAAAGTATGCTTTTACTTTGTATAACTCGTGTATCAAATACTCGTTTTATGAGAATCATTCTTTTATCACATTTTCTTTAGTTATGATTGAATGTTGAATTTCTATTGCAAACCGTTCAATATATAGTACATGTTACATTGTAGTTAATGTGGTGATACCCGATCACGGAAGACAACATTAACAGTTTACTTGTAATTAAACGTACATTTTCACGACCTAGGTGGAATTGAACAATCCTCCGTGAAAGGTCGATATGTAAGGCTCAGATTGGTCTGTCTTGACTAAGAGATTGCATTAGCACATTTAGTATGTGTTGAAGAGGTCCTACAGCGAGGATAAATTCTTCTGTTCTGAAAAGTGAAGAATTAGACCTCAGTGGTTGTTGATTTCTTAATCTCCGTCACTTAAATAGGACCGTGTGTGCTTAATGGTTACTGCTTTGATTCATGTTGGGTGAGAATCATTGTGACTTCGAACTTTGTGTCTTGGGCAGTAATATTAATCATACGACGGTTGCTAAGATTTAATACGGAGAAACGCGTGCGAGTACGGCTCGTGTGATTAGTCCCCTTGGTGGGCTCAGAAGTTTTATTGTACCAAATCTTGCAAGTGAAGAATTAGTTTCTTCGGTACGAATAATAATGTTGAGCTGTCTTTACTCCAAGGTGAAATATATTAATTAATTTAGAGCTATTCAGAAGCTTGATTAATTAATGAACTTGATAATCTTAAACGCGGGAAATAATAACCGGGAGCCCATATTTAGGGGTGTGCAACGGTCGGTTCGGTCACCGAACCGAACCGTATTAGTCAAACCGAACACCAAACCGAAATTTTTTTATAAACCAAAAACCGAACCATATTAAAAAAAACCGTTCGGTCCCAAACCGAAATATTTCGGTTCGGTTCGGTTCGGTTCGGTCCCAAACCGTACAAACCGAAATTTTTTACACTTTTCTTTTTTTTTAAATCAGTTTAATTTTTTTTTGAATCAATACACATGTTTCATTTAATTATTTACAACATGTCAACATTTAAATACTAATTTAAGCAAAGATTAATCAATAACCCTACTACATAATCCAATAAAAACATTAACATAATAGTTTTCAAAAGCTAAGCAACAATTTGAAAAATATAATCAACACAAAACACCACTCCTCAAGTATTTTATGCAAAACACAAATCAACATAAGTCTTTTATGCGTGAATCTAAATTATCTAATATTAATATTATTATATTATATTAGAATATAAGCTATTAAATATTTATTTAGTGAATATTAATATACATAATATATTATTATTAAAAATATTTCGGTTCGGTTCGGTCTATATGGTTTTTAAATCGTAGAAACCGTAAACCGAACCGAAATAAAAAAAATTCAAATTACAAAACCGTAAACCGAACCATAAACCGAAAACCGAACCAAAATTTATATTTCGATTTGGTTTGGTCGGTTTATTCGGTTTAGACCGTATTTTGCACACCCCTACCCATATTATCGTAATATGGATTAAGATGGATAGTGCAATATTAATTTATTAGTGGTAATAATTAATATTAATGGGCTGAATTATATTGGGGCTCAATATTGAAATTCAGAAGTCCATTAGGAGGTCCAATCTTAATTCTCCTTAAAGGCCCCTCAAGTAGCCCATTAAGTAGCCCAATAATGATAAGGTGATTAAAATAAAAAGATAATATCATGCTGATTTTTATTGATATTTTCGAAAATATGGCCTATTTAGGAGAGAAAATATTTTGTTGATTTTCTTGGAAAGATATTATGGAAGATATGTATTTTTGAAATACAAGAATATCTCATATATTCAAGAAGATCCAAATATTTGGATTTCTTCTATAATTTTCGAAAAACATCAAGAATAATAGGAGAGTGAGATTTTTGTGGAATATTTTATTATGCAGAAAAGAATATATGGGATATATTCAAGATTTCTTAGAGTCTAAGAAAAGATTTTCTCAAGGCCCAAATATTCTTAAAAAAATCGGCCACTACCTATTATAAATAGGGGATGATTATTTCATCTCCAAGAACGTAATTCCATGTGTTGGAAAAATCAAGAAGCATAGATATTTTTCTTTTTCCTTAGTTTATTAAATTACTTGAAAGCATCTCCCACCGGTGATCAAGTGAGGTGAAAAGGGAAATACTTGAGAAGGTTTTTGGGTCGATAGAGCGAGATCGTAATTGTCCCGTATATCCAAAGGCCAATTCTACAAGAGGTACGTTAATCGCATATTTACTTGTTTATTCCGCCATAGTTAATATGTGAAATTAATTCAACATGCATGATGAAAATTAGTTGTTGGAATTATTATTTGAATGAATTAGGATTAATTCATGCTAGTAATAATTGTATTTAAATTCGTATTTAAATTTCATCCCGAATAGATTCCGGGCACCCCTATTTTCCCAACACATATGATATCCCAAACTGGCTTATTTCGAGGGACCATTTGAGGAGGCGACCAGTAGTGTCTGGTCTTTGCAAGATTTCCCTTAATGGGAAAGTCGTCAGGACTTCTATCTGGTGATTGAAGAAGTATGGTCGTAGTTTCCTGACGCTCATCACCAGTGCGTACGCTAACTTTTCCATCGGGGAATATTTGATTTCTGTCTCGTGCAACGCTTGGCTCACATAGTAGATGGGTAGATGAAACTTCTCTTCTGCACGAAGCAGGACTGAACTGATGGCCACTTCTGAAGCTGCTAGATACAGGTACAGTCTTTCTCTCGAAACTAGTTTTGATAGAATTTTGGTGTCACTGAGATATTCTTTCAGTTGCTCAAATGCCTGTTGGCAATGATCTGTCCACTGGAATCCTCCTTTTCTGATGGCATAAAAAGAGGGTTGACATTTGTCGCCAGACCTTGAGATGAATCTATTTAGGACCGCCAAACATCCGGTAAGCCGATGTACTTCCTTGATGGATCTTGGTGGCTGCATGTCCAGAATAGTCTTCACCTTTGATGGATTTGCTTCAATGCCCCGCTGGCTAACAAGATGTCCGAGAAACTTGCCTGAATGGACTCCGAAGCTGCTTTTCTTTGGATTAGCTTCATGTTGTATGCTCAAAGTATTTCTAATGCTTGTGTCAGGTGTTCCAAGTGATCTTCCTTTCTCGGGCTTTTTACGACTATGTCGTCCACATATATTTCCATTGTTTTGCCAATGTATTCATCGAACATTTTGTTGACGAGTCGCTGATATGTGGCTCCTGCGTTAATTAACCCGAATGGTATCCTCTTCCAACACAGCAAATTTGTGTTGGTATAGAAAGTTGTGCTTTCCTGGTCGTCTGGATGCATTGGTATCTGATGGTAGCCAGCGTATGCATCCATGGACATGAGGAGTTTATGTCCCGCCGTGTTGTCCACCAGCTGGTCAATGTGTGGCAATGGAAAGTTGTCCTTGGGGCACGCAGCATTCAAGTCCACGAAGTCGATACATAATCTCCACATGTCATTTGGTTTTTTTTACCAACACTGGATTTGCCACCCACCTAGGGCACAATGCCTCTTTGATAAGGTCATTATCCAATAGTTTCTTTACCTCTACATCCAACGCTTCGTACTTGTCGGGCCTAAACTTCCTTCTTTTTTTCTTCACCGGTTTTTTGGTTGGATCAATATTTAGCTTATGGCAGGCATGCTCAGGATTGATGCCTACCATATTGGCATGTGACCATGCGAACACATCGAGATTGGACTTTAAGAATTCCTTCATCTTGGATCTGTAAGGCTCTGGGAGCTCAGATCCAATGAAGAGTTCTAAGTCTTCTCGGTTCGGGTCGGCTCTTATTGCTTCCAATTCTTCAACCGGCGTTGCTCTCCTTTTTTTATTTTTCCATCGAGCATCAATGATGGGCCCTTCCGAGTTTAGCTCATCTTCAATCACCATCGGCTCTGCTCCTAGCCATGGTTCGAGGTCTTCCACCTTGTTTGGGAAAGGTTCAGTCTCTTGTCTTTGTTGGTCGTTTTGGATTTCTTGCTCGCCCTCCTGCTGGTCGTCTACCTCCATCATGATCTCATCAAGTATGGATGGTTCATCTTCAGCACTGCTGCTCGACTGTTCGTCTATTACAGATACTTGATTGTCTTTGGGCAGCAATTGCAGGAGGCACTCACGAACTCTTTTTTTATTGCCCTTTACTGTACCTGACCCTTTTGGTGTTGGGAATTTAACACAATAATAGTACGTTGACACAGCTGCTTTGAATTCATTAATAAAAGGTCGGCCGAGAAATCCATTATAGAAGGATTGTTGGTCTACCACTAGGAATTCTACCATTCTAGTTAACCTCCTGTCAGGATTCTCGGTCGATACAAGTTCAACTGACAACGTAACTACTCCTAGGGGAACGGTTACAACATCTCCGAATCCTACTATCTTATGATTACAATCTTTCACATATTCTGCACAATCTCCTATCTGATCTAATGTACTTTTGAATAGGATGTTTGTATATGAGCCAGTGTCCACGAGCAGTCGGTGGACTCGGGTTCCCATGATGTTAGCACATATGATCAATGAGTCGTTGTGCGGGGTGAGCACTCCATCCAAGTCTTTCTCTGAAAATATCAAGTCTCTCTTCTTCTTGGTGGCCTGGTTGATTCCCACTTCTCTCACTTGGGCTACCGCTCTCAAATCCGCTTTTCTTTTCCTTTTTGAGATTGGTGGTCTCCCATCTGAACAACCCCCAACAGGCCCGTTTGTTTCGAGCATAAAGATTTCTCGCATTGGTTCTGCTGGGGCCGTTGAAACCTTTTTTCCCTTCTTGGTCGTCTTGCTCGGTTGGTCGTCACTGTCTTCGTCATCCGAGCTGGGTGGACCAACCGCTCTGGGTCTCTTCCCGGGTTTCTTCTTCACAAATTCTGACAGTTTGCCCTCTTCATAGAACTTCAACAATTGTTTCAATAAATCGCGGCATTCACTAGTGAAATGTCTGATGTTCTGGTGGTAGGCGCAGTATTTGTTTGGATTCAACTTTCCGTATTCTTGTCGGATTTTCCTTGGTTCTGAAAGCATGTCTCTGTCTTTGACGTTGTTATACACAGCCTCTATTGACGTAGTGAATACTTGATTCAATCTTTCCTTCAGTTCCGCGCCTTCATTGAAGGCTTTCATGTTCTTGGGGGCCTTGTAGTCACTTCCTGCGGACTTCTTTCTTGCCTTCTTGGTATCAACCTTGTCCCCCAACTCTTTTTGTAATGCTTCCTGCATAGATACGTGTATGCCTGCCCGATGTCTAAACTTTGTGTATGCCTTTGGGCAAGCAAGATGTATTTCTTTCCACAGGTCAGTCCCTTTATTCAAACCCGCCATTACTGCCACCATCTTGGTATCTTCGCTGACCATTTCTCCTTCTAAAAGTATCTTATCAAACCTCTCTAGGAACTTCCTGTCTGACTCGTCATCCCCTTGCTTGATGTCAGCTAAACGGTGTCTCTGAGATAAGAATGACCCGGCAGTGGAGAAATGTGATAAGAACTCTTTGCTCAGCTGCGCGAAGGAGTTGATGGACCATGGAGCAAGTGCTGAAAACCAACGATGGGGACCATCAACGAGTGTGAGTGGAAAGTTACGACATTATGTAGCATCTGACGCCCTCATGGATATCATGAAGTCGGAGTATTTTGCCAGATGAACCTTGGGATCCAAACTTCCTTCGTATAGACTGACGGCCAAAAACTGTATTTTCTTCTATACTAGCGCATTCAGGATTGCTGGTGATAACGGAGATGATGGTAAGACTTTCGAGCCAATGCCTTTCTGGGAGTCTAACTGTCTCTGCATTTCCTCGATTACCTTCTTGAGGGCTTGCAACTCGTTCGGAGACGCTCCACCGTTGGGAGGTTGTTCGTCATGATCAAGCCCAATGACTTCATCTTGATACAGTCCCTCGTCAATGGGACGTTTCTCCTGAGTTGGTCGCCTGGCGACGTTGCTGGCCCCATTGGGACCTAGCCGCCCAAAGGCTGATCGCCGAAGTCGATCAGAACAGATGGGCGAGCATCAGTGTGCAGCCGTTGCTCGCTCCGTGGTGGTGTGATTTCTCTAAGCTCTTCCCTGCGCTCTGTTTTTCCATCGTAATTATGTCCTGTACTTCTTGTCGTGCCTTTGCTAGGCTCCATTTCTCCTCCCGGTGTGGATTCTCCTTTGCTTCCCAATCTTTCGCTCATCGGGATTTTGCCCTTGTTTTTTCGAGCCTGAGCGTTGTCCACCTCATCATTTCGTCTATCTTCGTGTCTCTTACTCCTCTACTCGGCTGATCGTCTGGTCGTCTCCAGCTCTCTTGACGGCTCTGCTCTTTCTTGTTGTCTTTGTATTGATTGCAAGACGACAATCATTTTCGCGAGTTCTTCTGGGTTTCTAGCCAGGGCTTCCACCTCCGGGGGAAGAGTGTTGATAGTGACTTGTACATTTCTGTTAGATGTGGCCCGTACAGTGCGTGCATGGTCACCCGTAGATGATACCCGAGTCTGCAACCTACGTGACGGGTGTGTACTCGAAGATTGCCGTTCTTGTGATCCCGTCATTTTTTATTGGGTATTCCGGTGATGAAGATCTTGTGTTTATCTTTGCCAATTTAAGAATAACTAGTCTTGTATGTATGAACTTGGTTATTTAACAAACCCTAATTCACACATGCATGCATTCAAATTCTTAAATATGAACAAATTCTTCACAAATGTTAAATTACCCCTTTGATTCCCAGCTTTCCGGTGACTTTTTCCAGTTTTCGGTGACTTTTAGCTAGATTCCGGTGATAATTTGCAGATTTCGGTGATCCTCTTATCAGTTTCTTCAAATCTTCAATTAACCGGAGGTTCGGACTCTCCTTCTAGCGTCAATTGTTGATGACCTTTCTCAATCTGTGATAATTAGTGGCTGTTTTAGCTAAGTGAGATCATCAAACAAAAACTAGAATTATGAGTAGTAATCAAGATTAAAATTTGCAAGAGTTTTGGTGTATTTTTTAATATATCCACCTATTTGGACCCTTTCATGAAGGGGTATATATAGGCTTACAAGCAAGTAGGAGGTGTCACTTTCTTAGCCCTTTGATTTTGGCTTTGACAAGTGTTTAACCACTTGTCTTATCCTTAAACTATTACATTTTATACAATGACAAGTGTTTAGTAAACTTGTTTGTTCCTAATGTAATGTCTAAACTAGTGGAATTTTGAGTTGTTTTTCGTGGCTCAGTCTTGCTCGCTTGGTCACCTAATGGTGAGTATATTGCCCTTGTTTTTGTTTTAATTACTTGTTCATCTTGCTTCTTTGTTGTGTTGGTTGCCTGACATCCGTCTGACGTCACTCCTAGTCGCCTGGTGTTTGAGACCCTCTTGAACTCTTCTGGTCGTCGATTCCTAATTTACATTATTAATCTCTTAATTCTCTAAACATTGTTGCTCGCCTGGTCGTCCATCAACAGTTAGCATGTATATACTTACGTGATTGGTTAAGCTTATATACTTATATGTTCTGGTATCCATTAAGCTTCGGTATCTATATATATATATATATATATATATATATATATTGTCAAAAAAAATAATCTGTCGCCGACAGCCGTGCGCCACCACCGGCCTCGACCGCCTCGCACCGGTACCGACAGCAGCACCTCCACCGCGAGCCACGCACCAGCCATCAGCCGGGCTCCTCCACCACACCGCGCGCGGGCGCCTCTGCCGTGCGAATATGCTGCTCCACTGCCCCGCAACATTGAGAGGCGGTCGTAGGCCATGCACCGCTGGGCGCCAGTGGCCAACGCCGAGCCGCCACGCAGCAGCCGAGCGCGAGCCAGAAGCAGCTACGGCCGCTCTGGTCTTCTTTCTCTCGCCCGTGCCCTGCTCGCCTATTTGGGCCTGTAGCCCAATTCTGTTGGGCTAGTTAAACAAAATAAAATTAAATTGGGGTTTGCAGCCCGATTTAATGGGCCGAGAAAAAAAATTGGGCTAGACCTTTTTAAATATAATAATTGGACTAATTAATTAATTTGAGCCCTTAATATAATTTATTAGCTCTCATTAAATTTGAAAATAAAAAGTATTAATCTGTTGCATATTGATTAAGCTCAAAAAATTTTAGAATTAATTTTAAAATTAGTTCTCAATAACTTACTATTTTTTTTATGCTTAATTACCATATGCACATGTTTTTTGTGATTAATTCTCTTGCATGTATTATTACTTTTGCACATAGTCCTTATTTTACAGTCCGCATAAATTGTCAGGGTAGGCGGCGCCCAGTACTTGTCGGACTGTAAATTATATTTTGGGTAGACGATGCCCAATTCTTGTTCCTATCTACTTGAAACGTGATCAAATAAATTATTATTTCTCCGTTGTCAACAAAAGGTCACAAAACTCACCATGTCACTTTAAATATTGTAGTGAGAATGTCTGATATTACCAAGAGAGAATTCGCTGAGCTTGCTCTTGATAGTAGTAATTACCTGACATGAGCTCTAAATGTTGAGATACATCTAGACTCAACTGAGTTGAGCGGAACAATTGTTGAGGGTTCAGAATCCACTAACGCCCAGAAGGTGAAAGTGTTGATTTTTCTCAGGCATCGCCTGAATAAGGATCTGAAAAATGAATACCTCACTGAAAAGGACCACGGAGCGTTGTGGAAGTCCCTGAAGGACCGATTCCAACAACAATATGATATACTCATCCCTCAGGCACAATACGATTGGTTGAATCTCCGCTTTCAAGATTTTAAGTCTGTGACGGAGTACAATTCAGTCTTACACTGTATTGTAGCTCAGTTAAAGCTAGGCAAGCAAAAGATAACTGAGGCTGAGTTGATACAGAAAACTCTATCAATGTTCCACGCTAGCAACCTTGTACTCCAGCAGCAATACAGGGCAAAAAAAAATTACACTGCACACTCCGAGCTAATTTCTGCACTTCTAGTAGTAGAAAAGCACAACCAACTTTTTATAAAGAATCATAATTCGAGACCGGTTGGCTCACAAGCAGTGCCCGAAGCACATGTTATAGCTCAAGAAAATATGAGTAGTCGCAAGTGTAGAAGGGGGAGAGGAAGTAAATGAACTCGAGGCAAAGGCCGAGGTCGTAGAAAATCTGGTGGTCCACCTCGAACGACAATCGAGCTCAAAATCGTGGAAATGGTATACCCAACACGAACTACGCTCTACAAAAATCTGGCTCTCAAGACAAGGTTGAGCAGTCCTGCCACAGATGCGAATGCAAGGGCCATTGGTCTCACACATGTCGCACTCCCAAGTATTTGGTTGAGGCTTATCAAAAGCAGCAAAAGGACGACAAGGGGAAGGCCCCTAAGGTCGGATCTCACCATGTCAGCCTGCCTGAAGCAGAATATGACCATGACAATGATGATCTCTTGGGCTTGGAGCTCAAAGATTATGGAGATAATGAGTGATTCGAAATATTTGATCATTTTTAGTACTTTATTCTTTATTAAGACCTTTTTATGTGGATCCTGTTTTTGGATACTTTATTTCATCTTTGGAATGACATCATGATTTAGCTTTGATATGTTTACTTTAATATATGCTATCCGTTATACTTCTGTGGATATTGTTATTCTTATACATGGCTTGTAAACATATCAGCTATTAGGTTTGGACTTTTTTCCTCTGGCATGATGGATACAAATTGTGATTTATGTTTGGTAGACAGTACCACCACACACACAATCTTAAGAGATAGAAAGTATTTTCATAACTTGATAGAAAGAAAAGGGAGTGTAACTACGATAGCCAATGATAATATCATGATAGTGGGCTCCGGAAGAGCCTCCATCATCCTCCCTATGGGTACCAAACTCATAATTGACAATGCTTTGTTGTTTCCACAATCGAAATGTACCCTTCTCAGTTTTAAAGACATAAGAACTAATGACTATCACATTGAAACTGAAACTGAGAACAATAATGAATACATTTTGATGACTATTTCTCGAGGTAGCCGTAAGCAAGTTATTGAAAAACTTATCTCCTTCTCTTCCGGATTGTACTATTCCTACATCCGGCCCTCTAATCTCCATATAGCCATGAGTATGAAATTCCATTACCCGAACTCTTTTAAATTATGGCATCGGTGGTTAGGTCATCCAGGACAAACAATGATAGTAGGATTCTATCTAGTTCCACTGGTCATAATATTTCGAATAATAGAATCACTCATATCGATGAATTTATCTGTGATGCATGTTCAAAGGGAAAGTTAATAATGCATCCGTTGCGCACCAAGGTGGGACTTGAATCTCTGGTTTTCTTTGAACGGATTCATGGAGACATTTGTGGACCGATTCACCCCGCATCAGGACCATTTTGATATTTCATGGTCTTAATTGATGCCTCCACTAGGTGGATATATGCATGTTTGTTGTCTGCCTGCAATCAAGCTTTTGTCAAGCTTATTGCGAAAACTATTGAGTTTCGAACTCAGTTCCCAAATTATCCAATAAAATCAATTCGTATGGATAATGTTGTTAAGTTTACCTCAAAAGCCTTTACTGATTACTATATGGCACTCCATAGGTTTTATGTGAATTAATTCTACATGCATGATGATAAAATTATTGTTGGAATTATTATTTGAATTAATTAGAATTAATTCATGCTAGTAATAATTGTATTTAAATTCGTATTTAAATTCCATCCCGAATAGTTTCCGGGCACCCTAGTTTCCCAACAATTGGTATCAGAGCCACGGTTTTCGGGCTCTGATCTTTATATTGGAATTTAAATTGTTTAACATTAAATTAAAACTGGATAGTAGAATTGCTAGATCTTTTTTGAAGGTATCCAATTGTCATGGTTTTTAATGTTTATTTTATTCATGCGTGTGAATTATTTATTTTTAATTTGATTCGTTCGAATTCATTTTTCTCGTGAGAAAATCCACGAGTAGATTAGTTGTTTTTTTTATTTGATCAATGTAATAGACTAGTCTAGATCTAGGTTTTTTTTTTATAAATAAATTATAATCGGATTGAGACGAAGACGAAAATAAAGAGTTAAAGACGACGTACCCGGACGATGCATGCATGGGTGGCGCGTGCATGGGGTGAAAAACAAGGACGAACGGCGAAAGCCGAAGCACGGAGTGCGCAAGGCGCACGGTGCCGTACACGGCGGGCACCGAAGCGCACGGCGCGCGCGAGGTGCTGCCGCCCGGCGCTCGGCTGCCATGGCGCCAAGAGGTGTGCGGTCCACCTCGTGGGCCGACGTGCTCCGGATCTCGGGCCGTGAAATTTTTTTTCCGTTCTTATTTTTTTGTGTGATTCCAAACGTCGTTCCGAATCCCAAACGAAGTTTTTGACGAAGTGTTGTTGTTCGAGTGGGAGCTTGTTGAGATGAACGATGAAAGCAACGAGGACAATTTCTCGCATCAAGGCGTGAAGAAAATTAAACCGTGACAATTGAATTTGAGTGCTCCAATGCGTTTTAATTTTTGTTTTGATGAATGTTTTTTTTTTATCGTGCACCTATTATTTGTTAGTATGTGTTTGCATGATTTTAATTGTCCAAGAAAAACCTTACTTTCGAAAATTACTAAATATGTTTCTTTAATCGCAATTTTATTCCGGATAATAAAATTGGATTAATTTGACCTCCATAATTTATTTATTTGTGAAGTCTTTTTGGAATACATTTCCACCTCGGATCGGCCAAAAAGACGGATTTCGCATGAATAAATTCTGAAAGGATGATTGTGGATTATTACTAGTGGCGGTATTGACCCTCACCACGAGTGGCTTGCTCAAAGCGAAATAATAATCCTGTATTGAATTATGGTTATTACTTAGGCATAAGAAATTGATATTAACTTACTCCCCGCGGAGTCCCTGTCAATTTTATGTGGTCAAAGTGGGAGCCGACTATTAATTTTGAATTAAGGATTTGTAACTTTAAAGTTTGTGATCCGCTTGAATGTGTTTAAATGTATAGACCACCCCTCGTGGCGCATTTAAATTGTTTCGAGATGTCGACTGATGCATAATTATATTGTTTTAAGGTTTCAATACAATTGATGTGATCGAATTATGTGATAATTTTGTATTTTTCTAGATATTAATATGAATGTATGTTTTACTCTCATTTCATCATGTCGCGACCATTTATTACATTGTTTAAGTATACTTTAAGTTAACAAACTTTCTGGAGAGAATTATATCGATTGAAAATGTAATATAAATTTTGTCACTACTGCACAAAAGCACTATTGGGTTATTCACGTTAATATACCCGACAAGCCTAATGATAAGTCAAGCAATGGGAAAAAGGCATTTTATGATCGGAAGCGTGACAATGAACACATGAAGTGCATCACCTTGACATCTCTGTCTGAGGATTTGAGGCGCATTCATGAAAACATTGTATCCGGTGTTGAAATCATGGAAAGCCTTGAGAGATGTTTTCACATCAGAAACCCATGACTAATCAGTTCACCAAACATGACTCGATCAAGTTGAAAATGGTGGAGGGAACGCCCGTGTCCCAGACTGGTTATGTTTCTCTTTGTGGTGGTACCGCAATCTCATGGAGATCAGTTAAACAAACTATGGTTACCACATCTTCGAACCACTCAGAGATAATAGCTTTATTTGAAGTCTCACGAGAATGTGTTTGGTTGAGATCATTGGTAAAACACATTGGTGATTCGTGTAGTATCGTTAAAAATTATATATCCCCTACCGTTATATTTGAAGACAACGCAGCTTGCATCGCACAAATGAGTAATGGGTACGTCAAGGGAAACCTGACGAAATATATTTCACCAAAAAATTTCTAAGCATACGAACTCCAGAAGAGTGGCGTAATTACCATACAAAAGGTGCGATCTAGTGACAATCTAACATATATGTTCACTAAGTCCCTACCTACCTCTACTTTTGAGAAATATATTCATAGTATCGGGATGCAAAAGTTTAAAAGGATGTTGTCTTCAGGGGGAGTGGTAACCTCGAAATAATCCTGAAGATTAGATCTGAAAGATCAATAATTGCATTCCTCCCTAGCTAAACATTTTTATCGCTACCTAGCATGTGGAGTTTTTCTGACGAGACATATACGTTATGTCGTAATGTCCAAGGGAGAGTGTTGTAAATCCAGTAGATTTAATATACCAAATCCAAAAGATTTGATGTGGACATTACTTATGGGTCTAATAACCCAAACATGCTTTAGGGTTTAGATTAGAGTTTCTCTATTATAAATAGATTCATGTACTCAGTATTGTATACACACAGAAATATTAGTGAAAACTTCTGGCTTGGTACGCCCTCAGACGTAGTCGTTATCGGCGAACTGGGTAAACAAACCGGTGTTTCTATTTTGCGTTTATAATTTACAACAAATTGCAATATTCCAAAGGTTTAGACTAAATTGCAATTTTGCAAAGGTCAATATTTTTTCTGCAATTAAGCCTAATTAATAAGTTATGTTAAAATATAATTCCAAAATATGTTATGATTAATATCTCACATTGACATTGAAATGATATTGTATAAGAATGATCAGTTTATTAGTTTAACAATATTGTCTTATCTCTCTCTTATTTTACTCTTATATCACCTCTACCCGAAACACTCTTCACATTTGATTTTTCAGGATTTTTTACATGAAAGTTTACTTGTAGTATGTAAATTGACAAAATATTTTTTTATAAGAGTTTATTGTTTATAAATTTAAGTAAATGAAACAAATAAACTATTAGTTGAATGATATGTAATTTAGAGGTTTTTGTAATGAATAGTGAACTGTACAAAATGTTTGGGACAAAACTAATGTTATATTTTGCAAATAATACTTTATAGTAAAATACTATCGAAATTATTCATACTATTTAGAAATAAACACAAAATGTAAATTAATTGTAAGTGGAAAAAATTATAGGGTGAGAAATATTTGGTGAAAAAAAAAACTATACAAGAATAATGTGAACAAATTTCAACATTTATATATAATTAGGTATATGGACATTTTAATGTTAAATATTTAGTAATAATATTAGTGAAATATATTTCAAATTTTACATTATAACTAAATCATGACACGCTCATCAAAATAATCTTATCTATACTCGTATTTAATGGAAGGGTGAATGGGGTCATTTCTTGAAAGACCCCAATAAAAACAAGAGAATCCACCTTCAAGCAAGAGAATTGGAGAAGGGATCGAATTTTTCCTTTAATTTACAGGATTAGTTTTAATGGATCGTGTCACCCAATGTTCATCTCAAAAAAAAAAAAAAAGGATCCGTAAAATTATCTTCTTTTCTTATATACTTTCTAAGTGACGTGGGTTTTTTGTGTTACGACAACTCACCCATATTCTCAAAGGATCTTGTATACTCTAACTTATCTAAGTCTAAAAGCTAGTTTCAGACATGCAGATAAATAATTAGGATGATTGGGCATAAATTGATGTCACACAGTTGAAGAAGTGTCTCTTGATAAAGAAAAATCCCTTTTTGACTTCCTTTCAACACCAATCCAATAATTAAGCATTAGCATCAAATAAAGACGATTGAGCTAGCTCTACTTAATTAGAATATACCATGTTCTCCACTTTTGCCTTGCATATCTAAGAAAGCGAATCAAATTTACATTCTGGCACATTTCCTTTTATTAAATATATTTTTATTATTCGCATATTTGATATATTCTATATCCAGTTATAGAAGAATGTTTGAATGCATGTTATCCACGCGGGATAGGGCGAATATCAGATATGGCACCAAAGTAAATTGTATCGACTCTATTCGTTGAATATCTGATTCATATGTTCTAAAAAAAAAGTATGTATGGATTAAAATTGGTTCATACAAAAATTATTGAAGGTTATTAGTTGTTTTTATTAAAGAGTACTAATTGGTTTTACTGAAAAGTATTAGTTATTTTCACTAAACAATCTTAGTTTATTTTCAGTATAAAAATAATACTTTTCAGTGAAGACAACTAATATCCTTCAATAAAAACTACTAATATTGTTTAGTATAAACAATTAATATCCTTCAATGGTTTACGTATGAACCATTTTCACTCTATTTTTTATCTCTAAAAAAAAATTTGATTCATTCTTGTGCGAAGCAAATTTATTATAAATAAATTTGTATTTATGAATAGGTCTTGTGTGAGACCGTCTCATGGCATGAGACAATGAAATGAGATATAACTTGGGAATTGACGCATTAACAGGGGTGGATATTAATTTGTGTTGTCTCATGACATGAGATGATTTAATACAAGTTTTTGTCGGTATTCATTTACTTGTTTACACATTTACTCATTATTTTTTTAACCTATTTTTATTTTTGATTAATTACTTAAATTTTGTAAAACAATTTCACAAACAAAAAATACATTTTATATTTAGATTTTCTATGAATTTGATTCATGTGAACTCTTTTCTTTAAGTGTATCTGTTTAGTATACGTAAAGTAAATATTTAACATAGGAAGAATCACTATTTAAATAATACTAGAATTTATGTGTTGTTTTTAAAAAAATGATTAATTGCAAATAAAATCACAATATTTTTTCAAATTGCAATCTAATCTAGACGTTTGAATCTTTGCCAACAAAACACCAACTTAAAATTTGGTTGCAATCTTAACCAAAATTTAGATTCCAATCAGCCCGAAAATAATAATAAATGATGCGTTGTCATCCGAATCAATCTAAACATATTAAAACTATTAATTATTCATTGTCAGGTAAGTAAAACATCAATTTCGGACAACAAAAAATTTATCTGCTGGTTCGAATTGCAAACAAATGTTGAGTTGAGATTTTGTTTGCCTAAATTCAAAAGTTTAAATTAAATTACAATTTACGAAAATATTGTGATTTAATTTGCAATTAACCCTTTTAAAAATACTAAATAATTACTCTTCATATATATACCAAAGGATAATACTTTGAATAGACAGTTAGGGTGAACTTGATTCATAAGTTTTTGTGTTTATATTTATTTGTATAAATTTTATAATTGTATTTCCTTTAAAAAAAATTGGCACTACTTTAAATTTCAAGTCCAACTTTTTATTGTTTTGGACAATATTTGAGAAGAGTATTAATGGATCCAGGTTTTATGGGCTTCCGGCCCAGGCCAAAGTCTACTTCTTCAATCACAAAGTCACAGTTCACAAATATGAAACATGGAAAATAATTTTTCTAGGTGTTCTTCACCGACAAGGCTCATATTGTCTTTGTCCCTTTGATATTTTTTGAGGAAAAATGCACGGAAAAAAATGAAATTTTTATCCAAATAAAATCGCATATTTGGCAAAGATAATTTGAACTAAATTTTCAGAATTTTTTTACTAAAGGTCAAATTTTCAACACAACCAATACATTTTGGCAAGAAAAATCGGTAGAAAGAGAGAAAAGAGGGAAGAGAGCGAGAGAACAGTCGAAGAAAAGGTGCAAATAACCAGGGCCTATTTATTTCGCTCAATGCCCATCAAACTAATAAATAGCAGCCCTTTTTTAATATATATGTTGTCCTTTTGTAGCCAATGGGAGCTGGAATTTTGAGGCCACGGCTGATATTTAAAAGCCAAGGTTTACCTAAATCTCATCTTTTCTTAATACAGTCCACCTAAAAGAATGTTCGGAAGAAAAATTCAAAAAACTTAAAAAAAATTTAATTTTTTTTATTAAAATGTGTACTTTTTTATCTTATTTTTTATTTTTAGAATAAAAATTTCCGAAAATTATCAAAATTTTCAAAATAAAATAAAATTATGAACATCTTTTTTATGAAAGTGTATTAACTAAAGTAGAATTGTATTTAACATGGGCCTTTAAATGTCATGGACGCCCAAAATTAATTACACTAGGGAGCTATGTTGCACGGGTGCGGGAGCGATACGACACGGTGTAGGGATACAGAGTTTTTCAAAAAATTTAAAATACGCTTCGATAAGAATACATCTATTTAAATTTATTTTATTATATATAATACATATAATAAACTTAAAATGTAGAGAAATTTTATCTAAATATGCAACAATTAAAAATTAAATATCATTAACTTACACAGGTTATAATAAAAACTTCAATCTACATATATATACAAAGGTCAACTCACTTTAACATCATTATCATTATCACTTGTCGGCCGCATCATAACCATCAACTCTAGAAAATTGAATAATTACTAAAAAAAATTAGAAAACATATATTCTAGAAATTTCTCCAAATCATTTAGTTATATAAGAATTTACAAATTGAAATACTTGGTTAGATGATGTATTATTTGATTTGTTTGCTGACTAATATATTTAATTATTTACATTTTAATATTATACAAAAAATATTACAAAAATTAATAAATTTTGCAATATTTATCCGATTCGCATTTTACCCGCGTATCCGAATTAAAAAAAATAAAAACATTGTCGGATACGCCACGTGGCGTAGCTGGTGTGAATCCCACGCGAATTGCACCCACAGCCGTATCTTTCACGTATTCAATACTGCATACTGTCATTTTTTTTAAAATCCGTGCAACATATCTAGGGACTAGGAGCCATAGCTCTTATAGCAACATGGGCTGGAGCCATAGCTCTTATAGCAACAAGAGCTAAATCTGTGGTTCTCATAGCTCTTATAGCAGGCTAAATCTGTAGCTCTTAAAGCAACTAGGACTAAATCTGTGGCTCTTAAACACTCCTAATATAGAAACATTGGCTAAATCTGTAGTTCATATGGCAACATAGGCTAAATCTTATCCTATTTCTTTTAGATTTGATTACAAATTAAAGCACGATTTTTAAAAAATAAATTAATCAAGATTTTTGTATATATATATCCCATCATTATCTGCACACTACCTTTTTTTTCGTGTTTTAGCGAACGAATTGTTTATTAGTATTTAAAATGATAAAATAACTTTTAAGGTAGGGTATGATAGATTTATATCTCCTCTATTATAAAATGACTTAAAAATTACTTTATCATTTTAAATACTAATAAAAAAAATCGCTCGCTAAAATACGAGAAAACAATAACTGTGGGAATAATTGTGGGACGGAGGGAGTATATAATAAGACTAACCGACTTAAATTTTTAACAACAATTGAATTTTCTGCCAAAAATTATACTCCCTCTGTCCCGGTATTATGTTCTCATTACTTTTGAACAAACCTTGTAAGAAAGATAATTAAATATAAATATAGTACAAGTGATGTGAAGGAAAGAGAAGATAATAAAGTTTAATGTGGTTAAATGAGTGGATGCAAATAAAGTAGATGAATATAATATTATTAGTTGATTTCCAAATAAGGTATGAGAAGTTTATAGTGGGACTGATCAAAATGGCAAAGCGGGAACATAATAGCGGGACGGAGGGAGTATATCTCAAAAATCTATTGGATATATTTTTTAGATATATTTTATAATAAGTACTAATAATACTCCCTCCGTCCCCTCTTAATATTCACACTTTCCTATTTGGGATGTCCCACAATAATATTCACACCCCAAATATGAAAATAAAACACTCTCACACTACCTACTTTAATTCAAAATACTCTTCATTCATTGATTCAAAAAGTCACTAAAGCTGTTTTTCTTAAAATCTGTGCCCACACAAGTGTGAATATTAATAGGGGACAGAGAGAGTATAAAAATAAAAAGGCAAAATTTTATATGAAAATAGTTCATGATAAGTCTATCATGAAACTGTTACAAATATTTGATCAAACGTATAAAAAAATTCATCAGAAAATATTTTCAAATTTGTATCTAATCAAGAAAATTAATCCCAAAAAGGTGTGGTAATGAATATTCGCCGAAAACTACATAAAATGTAATTTTTCAAGAAGTGTTTTAAAATTTATAGTACTTTATTTTTATTTTTTACTGCAAGTTTAATGCTCCTATAAATTTGTAGCTATTACAAATATCATTATTTTGCAAGACGTTAATGTGATTAAATTCATATTAGTATTGTCTCTTATGAAGGAACCATATTAAAATATTGCTATCGCAAGTAATATCGCAATTTTAAATTTACGGAAATATCGACGGATATAACGATATCGCAATTATTTTTTTTTTTAAAGAAGATGGAAACTTTATTAAAATTTTAAAAATTTAACATGAAATTTTAAGAAGTATTATAATATGATATTATGCATATGTTCAATTTAAAATTACTATAAAATTACATGTTTAAAACAAGCATATAAATAATAGACTATATAAATATTGTCTAACCGTTAACGTAAAACAATTGATAATATAATACATAATACAATACAATATAAGATATAATGCATATACAATACAAGATGAAAAATATTACATGATACAATACAATTAGTACCAAAATGATGACCTATGAGGTTCAAATATAGAGGATTGAATGTCATTTTTGTTCAAACAATATTGATATCAACTCATCACATTGGTGTAATCCTGAATAAAGGGTAGGGCACGGCTATTAACACCCACGATAATACCTTGTTCACTCACTACTAAGTTAACTTACCATGTATTTTTTTTTAATGCACCCCCTTAAAATTTACAACTATGATTAGGCGTGAAATTGTTATGTTTTGGTGCCCGATTTACTCATGTTTTGAGTGTTTTCGATGAATATTTAGAGTCAAATGAGCATTATTTCTATACATTGATAAATTTGTCTCTTTGATGTTCATAGGTGAATAGAGGACGAAAAGAGGAGTTCGTAGGACTTTGAATCGACTCAAACGGATGCCCGGATGAGAAGATATTGAAGAAATACGATTGGTATTAGTGCGGACGAGGAAAAGTATCATTTGGAAGGATTAGAGATCACTCGAGCGCATAGCTCGAGCGCCACCGCTCGAGCGCCTTACTCGAGCGCTTAAAACATACAGAACCATTCTTGCGCTCGAGCAGCTCGAGCGCCACCGCTCGAGCGCCTTACTCGAGCGCTTAAAACATACAGAACCATTCTTGCGCTCGAGCAGCTCGAGCGCCACCGCTCGAGCGAATCGCTCGAGCGGCCAAAACATACAGAGTCATTTCAGCGCTCGAGCAGCTCGAGCGTGACCGCTCGAGCGAATGCGTCATTCGAGCTACACAGCTCGAGCGGGACCGCTCGAGCGTTTTGCTCGAGCGCCCATATACTTTTGCCTCCGGATGCGTATTTTCGGCCCACTAACTCCCGTTTCGACCCGGTGCCTATATATACCTCTTCCAAACACGTTTTGAAAGATCCCCAACTTTTAGAAATAATTTTAGACTTAGTTTTGGAGAGGAAGGAGACGAGCAAGCTTTATTTTACGTTTTGTTGAGGTTTTGCATTCGAATTCTTAGTTTCTTTTTAGTTCGTTACTTTAAACGCTTTTAATTTCGTTTTAGTTAATTCAATTTCAGTTCTTCGTATTTATTTTCTTTTTAAACCCTAGTTTATGTTTATTATTTTCTTCGTTCAATTCATTATGTTTATGTTCGTTGTTTCTTCTATTGCTTTTATTTTTGTTATAACCATGTCCAGCTAAAACCCTTGCATGCTTGGGTTAGGATGAACTCGTAGAAGTAGGATGTGGGTACGTAATTAGAGTAATTGGTGACGTTAGTTTTAATTCTCTTAATTAATGAATTCATATAATTAATCTTAACTCTACCTTTGAATTTCGTACGAAAGTGTTAGAGAGAGGACGACCGCATCACTCAATAACAATTAGTAGTCTTAACGAGAGGGTTTAGGAAAGGTTAATTCATCTACCGGTTTAGCGAAGGAGGACGACCGCATCACCTTAGTTAAATTAGGGTCTCATTAATTAAGCACAATTCATTAACTTGTTAGTGGATTAGTGAAGTCGATTGCTAGGATAAAGTATTAGGGTGAGAAATCTTGAGCTTTCATTCTACGATCTTTTACTTAGGTTAATTCTTGGTTGTCACAATTACTTTGATTATGTACCTGCTCCGTTAGTATACGTAGGGATTCCTATCCTGAGCATCACCATCTCATATCTGAAAAACACCTTAGATACTTAGTTTAATTTTCCTTTTGCATTCGTAGAGTAATTTAGTTTAGATTATTTTCTCTTTTCAAAAAACCAAAAAAACATTACACTCATATTAACTACGACGCGTAGATCTTCAGGGATCTATTCGCATACATACCATCCCTTGGGTTCGATAATACTTGGTCCCTATACTTGCCCATGCTACAGTGAACCCGTACTCTTGCGGGGTAGCTACTAGTAGAAGCTAATGTAGTCGCTTCAAGTCAATGGCGCCGTTGCCGGGGATGGCGTTGAATGTTTGAATAGGACTTGTAGATAGCTTAGTAGTTAGTAGTGAGTGATTTATTTTCTGTTTTTATTTTTATTCCATTCGTTAGGCAGTTGCGTTTTGATCTTTCTGCTAGTGTTTCAGGTTTATGAAAACACGCTCACAAGGCAATACGAGCGAAGAGAGATTACCTGCAGATCCTGAGACAATAGCCAGAAGGAACCGAGCCTTCTTAAGAAGAATGACTACTGCCGCGGGAAACAAAGACAAAATTTCTGATGAACTTGGGGAGTTAGACAAGATAGCTGCAGAGTATACTGCTCTTGTGGAACGGGCAGAGGGTGCCAATGGAAATAGCAGTAATCAGCAGATACCCATAGGGGGAACTGAGAGCCCACACCCGAACCCACAAGACACAATCAACTCTGCACAAACACAACCCCAAAATCAGAACCAAAACCTTGCTTACCCACAAAACCCAAATAACCCTTTCCACAACCCAGCATACCAACATTACCCATACCCACCTTATCCTTACCCACCATACCCGTATCATCCACCACCAGTCTATAACCAACCACCTGTTTACCAACCACCACCCCAACAAGTATCCGTACCAGCGGCTAATCCTCAACACGTTCCTCAGAACGTAGATCATAATATGGCGATTCGAGGGAGGTTTGCAGCGCAGCCACAGCGGTACTATGACGGAGTGGCTCTACCTCCTGTTGAGGCGAACAACTTCTCGATATCACCGGGGATTTTAAAGCTGCTGACTGAGAATCAGTTCAAAGGGGTGATCGGGAAGGAGAATCCTCATACACATCTGAGGAGCTTTCTCATGATAGCCTCCACATTTAATTATAATGGCATGTCTGAAGATGCCAAGAGGCTAAGGCTGTTCCCATTCTCACTGACGGGAATAGCCAAGGAGTGGTATGATAATACGCTCCCGCGGGGAGGTATTACCACTTGGGCCGAGCTCGAGCGTCTGTTCCTCGAGCGATTCTACCCTCCATCTAGGACGATCAAGGCTAGAATTGAGATCTCGTCCTTTCGCCAGAAGTCTGGAGAGGATTTACGCCAAGCGTGGGAGAGATACTCAAACATGCTTATAGAGTGCCCGCAGCACGGGTACAATGAGGGAGACATTATGGCATTCTTCTATAGTGGTGCCAGCAAGGATGGTCAAGCCCATTTAGACGCTTGTGCGGGTGGAGCATTCCTGAACCAAGGCATAGAGAGGTGTAGAGAGATCGTTGACAACATTGTCACGAATGCCGGTGCTTGGGGTGTGGATGCAGATTTGCAAAGAGTGCATCAGGTGGAAGAGGGAGAAGGAACTAGAAGGCTGCTGATGGCCATGATGGAAAAGATCAACAACCTCGAGTTGGGGAAGAATTTGGGTGGAGAGCATGCAGTGGAGAATGAGAGAGTAGACCAACCCAGTGGACAGCATGAGGTAGCCAATTACATGGGAGGTCCATAGTACAATCAGAATGGCTACCAAGGTGGAAATCAGTATGGAAGGCCGTCTTATGGCCAACCATTTGTGCCTCCAGGCCCTCAGCCACTTCAAAATCAATGGAGGAACACACAAGGAGTTCAAGGAAGCCAGCAGCCTCCTCAAAACACATGGAGGAGGAATGATAATTTTTCTTATGCTAACCCAAAAGCTGGTGTTACTGTTCCTGCAGGTGTTGATCCGGGTTCTAAACCTCCTGGTGGAGAAGGCGGTGCATCAACCGAGGAGATGTTGAGAGCGATCCTTCAGAAGGTGGAGGAAGGGAGCAAGCGGTTGTCATCCTTGGAGTACGATGTGAAGGAGCTGCACAAGAAGGGTGATCATCGTGATCAAGAGCTCCAGAAGATGAACGTTGAGTGGACTAGAACTCAACAAGAGAACAATCGAAGGTTCACTTCGTTAGAGCTCCAGATGAGCCAAATTGCAAAATCGGTGAATAGAATGCCGGAAGGGAATCCGAAAGAGCAGTGCAAGGCGATCCAGCTAAGAAGTGGAACCAACTACGAAGGTCCTCAGATGCCTGCTGATTCTGAGACGCCCCAAGAAGAGATTGAGCCTAAAGGAGATGAAGTTGAGAAGGGGATTGAAAGTAAATGGATTGAGAAGCATGAAGATATGGATGAGTCCCAGAAGGGGAAAGACTTTGAGGAGATAGAGAGAGTTCCTAAGTGGAAAAAGGCAAAGGAAGCAAGGGAGAAAGTGAAAGAAACAGAAAGAGATGAATGGGGGGTACCCAAATCGGTGATACCTGTCCCATATCCACAGCGCTTCATGAAAAAGAAGCTTGATGAGAAATTCGCTAAGTTCCTTGATGTTTTTAAACAATTGCATATTAACATTCCTTTTTATGATGCTTTGGAACAGATGCCGCATTATGCGAAGTTTCTGAAGGACTTGATTGCGAAAAGACGGCGAGTGGATGAGCCGAAGTTGGTGCAGCTGAACCACGAGGTGAGTGCATTAGTGCACAAGGCGCTGCCACCGAAGCTGAAGGATCCCGGGAGCTTCACGATCCTATGTGATATTGGGAACGGGATCAAGAAGGGGGCGTTGTGCGACCTCGGGGCGAGCATCAATCTCATGCCGTTATCGCTTTTCAAGAAGTTGGAAGGTGGTGAACTTCAACCCACAATGATGGCGCTTCAACTAGCCGATCGGTCTATTACTCGACCTCAAGGTGTGGTTGAAGACGTCCTAGTGAGAGTTGGAGATCACATCTTTCCAGCCGACTTTGTAGTGCTAGAGATGGAGGAAGATGAGCACGTACCCCTGATCTTGGGAAGACCGTTCTTAGCTACGGCGGGGATGGTGCTAGACGTGGCGAATGAGAAGATCACGTTGAAGGTTGATGATCAAGAAGTGAAGATCTCCCTATATGAAGCCATGAAGCACCCGAAGGAGGATGAGAGCTTGTATTGCATGGATGCCATTGATCCTCGTGTTGAAGACACACATTCTCTCCCGAATTCCTCTCATACTCATGATTTTGTTAGTCCTTCAATTGATAATTTAACCCATGAGAGTTATGTTCTTGATTATTTTGATAGGGATGAAGTGAGGAAGTTGAAGGATGAAGAGGTGAAGAAAGTGGACGTGGTCCAGTTAGACGGGAAAGGAGGAGTTAAGAAGAAAAAGTCCAAACTCAAGAAATTGTTTAGTAAGACTCCTCCAGATAGAGGCAAGAAGGAGTTGAGACCCATAACACTTGGGAATGAGAAAAGAGGAAAGGAACTCATGATGGAGGGACATCAAGGAAAGGAGTTCAAACACCACTCTTATGAGAGTAAGGGAGGTAAATTTGCGTATGATGTCCCATAAGCTCCTTTGAGCACGGTCCGGCATGAGGACCTTAAAAATAGCGCTGAATGGGAGGCAACCCATTTTTATTTGCTTTCATTTATTTTTAGTGTCTTTTTATATTATTAGGGTGTTTAGAGTCGTATGTCTAACCTCGTACTCGAGAGTTTTATTTTGTAGGCTTGTCTCTAAAGGAGTAAAGGAACCAAAGAAGTGGAGATTGAAGGAACCAACTTGAGACAAGGGAATGTGCAAGGCTACTGAGAGAAATTGAATTATTTGGTTGAGGTAACCCACAACCCCAAACGTAGACCTCTAGCAAGGTCGAAGTTTGGGGGGGTGGAGTTTCTTTTTATGATTACATTGCACATGCATGCACGCCCTTATTTTTGAGTTGAGTTTGATTGATTATTGGTGCCTTGAGATGCTCATTGGGCTATTATTAATTTGTTTTGTTACTCAACATTTTATGCCTATCAATCACCTTATGCTTGTTGATTGCTATCTTTGAGTATGATTTGATGAGTAGAGTGAATTGTGAGGCTGAGTTAGGAGTTTTCTTGTGTGAGTGTTTGAGTTAGAGTTGATTTGAGAAAGAACTTGTATGCTTGTGAATTTTTCTTTTGAGTACTTGTGTGATGAGAGTGAGAATGCACTAGGACTAGCATGGATGTGAAAGCTGTGAGATTTGAGCCTTACGAGATTTAAATGCATGATTTAATCTCTTCGTTTGTGAGTGGATCGTCACCTTAGAGGATGCTAGAACTTGCATGTGCTCCTGCTTCTTGATTGTGTCTAGTTTGATATGCCGAATGTGATCTTAGGCCATCTTTGATTTAATTGAGTCACTTAGCCAAAATTTTTCTTACCAATGACATTGATCCCTTGTTAGCCCCTTTGAGCCTAAAGCCTATTTTATTTGCTAACACATATGAACACTATTCCAATTCCTAAGCCTTTTGTCTCAATTTGAGTGGAGAATAGGAAAGTGTGAATATGAAGGGAGTGAATCGAGTTAAAAAAGGAAAAAGTTGTTTGTTGAGTGAATATGAGAAGAAGGAGTGATGAGATTTGAGTTGTGGGAAAGAACAAAAAAAAATTTGAGAATGAGCAAAAGAAAAAAAATGAGCTCATGTGTTTGTGCGAAAAAAGAGAAAGAAAAAAAAAAGTGATTGAAAAAAAAAAAGGTGAAAGAGTAAGAAAGAAAAAATTGAAGTGTTGAGAGTAGTGGAATTAAAGTGTATTGATTGCAAATGTTGAAGTGATTCTGCTCCTAATCTCAAAGTGCCAAAGTTGATTTTTCTATTCTCCATTCACTTGAGTCACTTACCCCATATTGTTATCCCACCCGTCCAAAGAGCCTACATTACAACCTTGAGAAAAGTCCTTTTTGATTCGGCATTGATCTCTAGAGTATGGTCGAAGTTGAGAGCATTTACAAGCCTATGGCAGCCAATATGTGTGATTGATTGATTGAGTGAGTCCCTTAAACACTTTTATACACTTGTGAGGGAGTGAAACACACCGTTGAGTGCACGTCCATGCTTGATCTTGGTGTTTCTTGTTATTATTGCATGAGTACGATAAAAGAAAGTGAGTGAGTATACGGGTGATTGATCTTTGAAGCTCGAGTTCAATTACTTGCATGATTTGATTCTTGATTCATTCCTAACAATTTCACTTGACTTATTATTTCGTTGCTTGAGGACAAGCAACATGGTAAGTTTGGGGGGGTTGATTAGGCGTGAAATTGTTATGTTTTGGTGCCCGATTTACTCATGTTTTGAGTGTTTTCGATGAATATTTAGAGTCAAATGAGAATTATTTCTATACATTGATAAATTTGTCTCTTTGATGTTCATAGGTGAATAGAGGACGAAAAGAGGAGTTCGTAGGACTTTGAATCGACTCAAACGGATGCCCGGATGAGAAGATATTGAAGAAATACGATTGGTATTAGTGCGGACGAGGAAAAGTATCATTTGGAAGGATTAGAGATCACTCGAGCGCATAGCTCGAGCGCCACCGCTCGAGCGCCTTACTCGAGCGCTTAAAACATACAGAACCATTCTTGCGCTCGAGCAGCTCGAGCGCCACCGCTCGAGCGCCTTACTCGAGCGCTTAAAACATACAGAACCATTCTTGCGCTCGAGCAGCTCGAGCGCCACCGCTCGAGCGAATCGCTCGAGCGGCCAAAACATACAGAGTCATTTCAGCGCTCGAGCAGCTCGAGCGCGACCGCTCGAGCGAATGCGTCATTCGAGCTACACAGCTCGAGCGGGACCGCTCGAGCGTTTTGCTCGAGCGCCCATATACTTTTGCCTCCGGATGCGTATTTTCGGCCCACTAACTCCCGTTTCGACCCGGTGCCTATATATACCTCTTCCAAACACGTTTTGAAAGATCCCCAACTTTTAGAAATAATTTTAGACTTAGTTTTGGAGAGGAAGGAGACGAGCAAGCTTTATTTTACGTTTTGTTGAGGTTTTGCATTCGAATTCTTAGTTTCTTTTTAGTTCGTTACTTTAAACGCTTTTAATTTCGTTTTAGTTAATTCAATTTCAGTTCTTCGTATTTATTTTCTTTTTAAACCCTAGTTTATGTTTATTATTTTCTTCGTTCAATTCATTATGTTTATGTTCGTTGTTTCTTCTATTGCTTTTATTTTTGTTATAACCATGTCCGGCTAAAACCCTTGCATGCTTGGGTTAGGATGAACTCGTAGAAGTAGGATGTGGGTACGTAATTAGAGTAATTGGTGACGTTAGTTTTAATTCTCTTAATTAATGAATTCATATAATTAATCTTAACTCTACCTTTGAATTTCGTACGAAAGTGTTAGAGAGAGGACGACCGCATCACTCAATAACAATTAGTAGTCTTAACGAGAGGGTTTAGGAAAGGTTAATTCATCTACCGGTTTAGCGAAGGAGGACGACCGCATCACCTTAGTTAAATTAGGGTCTCATTAATTAAGCACAATTCATTAACTTGTTAGTGGATTAGTGAAGTCGATTGCTAGGATAAAGTATTAGGGTGAGAAATCTTGAGCTTTCATTCTACGATCTTTTACTTAGGTTAATTCTTGGTTGTCACAATTACTTTGATTATGTACCTGCTCCGTTAGTATACGTAGGGATTCCTATCCTGAGCATCACCATCTCATATCTGAAAAACACCTTAGATACTTAGTTTAATTTTCCTTTTGCATTCGTAGAGTAATTTAGTTTAGATTATTTTCTCTTTTCAAAAAACCAAAAAAACATTACACTCATATTAACTACGACGCGTAGATCTTCAGGGATCTATTCGCATACATACCATCCCTTGGGTTCGATAATACTTGGTCCCTATACTTGCCCATGCTACAGTGAACCCGTACTCTTGCGGGGTAGCTACTAGTAGAAGCTAGTGTAGTCGCTTCAAGTCAAACTATAACCTTAATATAATATTTACACCATTCACTATATATATACACATATCAATTTGAAATTAAAAAAATAGCACATCAACAATTCTTTTTTATTTTAATTGAACCACCATCACCAATACTTCTTGTCTATTAAAAAAAAAACCACAATTCATTTTTTTTTTCATGGTGTACCAATTTATAGATAAACAAAAATACTTTAATCTCATTTAAACTGTGTCTCTATGATTTATCCTTTTATGATGATACCTTTTTTTTTTCCTTTTCTTCTTTAATGGTGCAAGTGAATGTGAAAAAGTTAGAAAATTTAACGTGAATTTTGAGATATGTGGATGGTGTTGAAAGCATGAGTGTTTAATAAATATAATATTTTTTTTTTATAGAGGATATATTAGTATATTTATTAAACATTTAAAAAAAAGGTGGGTGAACAAAACATTTTTATGTGGGTGAATAGCAGCGCCTTAAAGGGTATTAGTTGATGACCTATTAGTTGTTTTTACTAAAGAGTATTAGTTTTGGAGGGTATTAATTGTTTCCACTGAAAGGTACGAAGAACATTAATTATTTAACTAAATGGTATCGGTTGGTTACAATATAGAGTATTAATTGATTACACTAAAAAATATTACAAACTGATTCATGTATGAACCAATTTCAATTTATACATATTCACTTTAATGCTAGGTCAACTTAGAAAAACAATAAACATATAAACACGTAAAAAAAAAACAATAAATATAAAAAATTCATGATATTTTTATATATTTGCGATATTTTGTGATATATATGCGATATTTTTTTATTCTCATTCATTTTTTGTACTACAAGTGAACCGATATCGATAATTTGCGATATATCGCGATATATCTACGGCACATTGTAAAATATATACTACACTCCAAAATCTGTATCTCAATCTCAAAATTTGCGATATATCCGCGATATATCGCGATATTTTTATATTTTCCTTCAATAAAAAATAATAATATTGTCACTTCAAAATAAAAATAAAAAAACTTGAGTAGGAATGTTAATAAAGACACTCAAAGCGTAAATACACATACTTTAATATAAATAAATTGTACAATCATGATTGTGCATGGCATGAGTTCAATTATTAGAATCAATGAAAATCAAATTTTATGTTGAGTAAAAAAACCATCATACTTAGGGGAAAACAAATTAATCAATTCATAAAATTTTGGCAAATCAATAGTTTTTAAATTTGTGTTAAAACTATACCACAAGTCTAAGTATAAGATATAATCCAGAATAAATAAGTTGAGAGGTGAATGTAAAAAAAATCAATGTTATATGTCGAAAATGACCATATGCTCACCGCGAATGTGATAATGACATATAAGTGGGTCAATTGTAATTTTAATTGATAAATTTTATCTGCTTATGTGTCATTATCACATTCGCGGTGGGTATATTATATTGTGTCAACCGGTGGGCATGCGATCATTTTCGTGTCATATATATGATTAAACCATTCAAATTCGATTTTGAATGGAGTACATTAAGACATCAATGAATTAGTTGACTAAATAATAGTTATCCTAATATTTACATTACACAAAAAAAAAAAAAAAAAGATTTAAGTTGACTTAACCAATATAAAAAATAAAATATGCATATGAATTTGTGGAATAATTACATATTTATGAAATCAATATATTATACATAATAAAATCTATAAATAAATATCTATAAAACTATAAGAGTGTCACTATTCATACCAAAAAATTCTCTAAACTCATCCCACATTCCCACTTGCTAAATATATTCCAATAAAATATAAAAAATTTATAATAATTTATTCTCAAACCTCTCCAAGATGATGTGTCAACACCACCTTATTCTTAGGCTGATGTGGCATGTCTCAAACCTCTCCATTTTGAAATACTGTGCTCTCATTAAAAGTTGGTTAAACTTTTAATCTCGACCCTTCGTTCTATATCATTAAATCTAAATCATTAATTTATATCTGCATAATTAATGCAAATAGATATTTTTTCCATTTTCTTATTTAGTTATTTTTAGATTTTATTATAAACCATATTTTTTCCAAACCTTAATGTAATTAAATATGATCTACTTATTGAATGAATCTAAATTTATCATTTCTAAGTTTGAGTTAGTATATATAGTATAATATAATGTTCGATTATTTTTTCCTAAAATAAAAGGTATATAGTTATATATTCCCAAGAATATTTTTATGTGATATATTCTTATTATAGACAAAATATAATATTGCATGCATTTTTTTAATATAAATAAGAGCATATTGTATTTCATTTTTTCACATCAAAGTTTTATTTATTCCACTCTTTTGCTGATATTTCTCCCATCAATTGTTGGTTAGTTATATATCTATTGTTATTAGTATATTTATTTTATAATTAAATTCATCATTTTAAGTGCTCACAATTTGATTAGATTTAAATATCAATATCAATATAAATGTAATAATGATTGTTGATTTATGCTCTACATCGTTCAGTTTAAATATTCTTCATTTGCACAAATAATAAATTTAACTATACCATGTATTTTTATCTGAATAATTATGATGGTTTAATTGTTGTAATTTAAATCTCATTTTAGATTTCAAGAGTATGACACCTCAATTTTCTCAGATTTCTAATATCAAGAGTGAGAGCAAAAAATTGACCGTTAAAGTTAGGATTGAAAAAGTTGGACAATATTTTTTAATAATTTTAATAGAGACAAGTTCTACTTGGAACTCATTTTGATCGATGAACGGGTATTTGTAACTTTAAAGTTTATTTCAAATTTTGTATTGTTTCTTATATAAATTAATTTCTTACCGTATACTCCCAATAACTAATAATGTTGGTTAATTTATAAATTATTCAATATTGAAATGAAAATTGATTATTATTAAATTATTAGTTTAAGTAATGTTATTCCATAATTGTTATTAATTTATGTGAATTTTGATGTTTTTTTTTAATTATTTAGTTTGTAGGATATACCTATAGAGTTTAGTGAAGGGCACGGGCCACAGCTAAACAAACCCCATAATTTTATTGTATATACCTCGAAATTTTTTAAACAAAAATACTCTTATATTAAATGTCTACAGAAAATAAATATAATATATTTTTTCAGTACGCGAAATTCGCGTGGGTACACTCTAGTTAATATATATTACAAAACATACATATTCCATTCCAATAATGACCTTGTTTCATTAAAACAAAAAAAAATATTCCTTTCGTCCAATTTTACTAGATCTATTTGATTTTGTATGGATTTTAAAAAAAATAATTATATTGTGTGTAAAAATAAAGTGAGTTGTAAATTAAAAGTGTAAAATATTACCTTTTTAGAAAACAAGACTATATTTATTAGACAAAACAAAATGAAAAGTAGGACAAGTAAAATTAAACGTAGGGAGTAAAATTTTTGCACCCTTTCATATTCTCATTAACGTTTCTATCGTCAAGAAAAAAAAAACTTCATTATTATTTCTTATTCTCTAGCTTTTAATTGAAATTAAACAAATGCAAACTTAATTAAATTTGAAAAATATTATAAATATTAATTAAATATTTAAAAATATATAAATTAAAAAAATTAATGAACAAAATAAAAACCTGCAATAATATAAAAATAATTATAAAAATTAAAGAAATACTATTTTAAAAATCAAATAAATTGTAAAAAATATATTTAAATTAAAAAATTAATTAAAAATATAAATCTGAAAAAAAACTAAATATATTTGTAAATAATTAAAAAAATAAAATAATCTTAAAATATAATTCAATTAAAGAATATTTTTTAAAATCATTTAATTCCAAATAAAATCTGACAAAAATAAATAAATCAAATAAATTTTAAAAATATATTAATTAAAAGGATTTTTTGAAAAAGAAAACTACATAAAATAAATAAAAAAAAATTAACTAAATTTTAATAGTTTATATTTAAAAATAAAAAATAAAAATATTCAAACGAAAAAGGCTAAAGTTAAATTAAATCAGAAAAGTATTTTGCAAAAGTGAATTAAATCATCGTAAATAAATAAACTTAAAATTTAATTAAAAAACAATTGTTTATTTAGCATTAATCAAATTTTGAAGGTTTATTTAATAATTCCTTAGTTTAGTTATTTTTTAAGATTTAGTTGATATTTTTAATATTATTCAGTTTATATTTAAAAATTAAAACAAATTATTGAATTATTTTGAAATTTTAGTTTATTTATTCTATTTTTTTCTTCCGTCTTACAAATTTTTAAGTGATTTTTTTTATTTTATTTAATTTGATTATTTAAATGTTTAAGTTTTTTTTTTTTAAAGAAATCAAATTTTAATTTGCTTTTTCAAAAAATTTAAAAATAATAAAAAAAATGACCAATTTAAATTTAAATTACTAATTTAAAATTAAATAATTTAAAAGACAAATCATAGTCTACAAAAATTTAGAAAATCATGTTCCCCATATTTATATAAAGATAACTTAATTATTTTATATATATCTGTTTTTGTCTTTAAAATTATAGAGTGTGTTTAGAGGATCTTAGGGTATGAGCAGTAGAACTCATCTACAAAATCTATATAAATATCTATATTGTTGAAAAGAAAATATTATTGAAAAAAAACAAAAAATTGTGTGCACTCAAGTACATAGTATGCACTTGAATTTTGAGTTCAATTTCAAATCAATTTTAACTTTTCAAAGTTCAATTTACTTAATGCAATTGGACTCAAAATGCAATTTACTTGATTTGAATTTTTTTTTTTTTTTTTGTCGGGATACTTGATTTGAAATTTGACTCCAAATGCAAGTGCATACAATAATTTATGGAAAAAATATGTTATAATTTTCATATATATACCTTTTAATGCATGGATAAGAATTAAGTCAAACATCCATTCTAAATTTACTGATTATACAATTGGAAATTTAAAGAAAATTATAAAGTAAAAAGATATATTATGTGGTCTCATAATCTTGAATAATAATTGACTTCTGATTAAAGAAATTGTAAGAAAAAATAGCAAAAAATTACAAAGAAATTTTTAACTCATTCATTAAGTTAAGTAATATAATAACATATACGTACATAGTAAATAGATTTTTCAAAAAAAATTACTAGTAGAAAAAAAAAAAAAGAATAAAAACGATTTATCTTCAATTCTCTAAAAACATTGGTCTTCAATCTTCATTAATCTTCTTCAATTTTCTCAATGATCAATTGGAACTGCAATACGAATATTTTGTATAAATCTTGAAGAACACCTGCAAATGAAAATGATCAGTCAAATATTATGATGAATCTCCACAAATGCACAAATTCTAGCATGCACTTGAATTTTAAGTTAAATTTTAATTTCAATTTTGATTTTTTTTCAAAACACAAACACACCAAATTGTGTGTTTTTTTTGTAATTGGAGTACTACTGATTACTTTTTGGAGTATTACTAATGTTTTTTTAGGAATTACTGATTACTTTTTGGAATATTGCTGATTTCTACTCAGGGTATTTTTTTTTTTTCAAAATTCAAATATATATCATACACTTAAAAACACACTAGAATTACTCTCACAAATATACATGCAAATGAAACAAAAAATGAATAGTTTAAAAAAAATTGTTAAAATTTATACCACAAATCAATTATGATATACAATCCAGAATAAATATGTGGAGGAGTAAATATATATATATATATATATATATAAATAAATAATCAATGTCATATGTATGATTTAATCATACAAATTAATTAGTTGATTATACAATAATTAGTGCGTATTCCCCACTAATTTCGCGGATTAAAAAAATAATTATTATTATTTTTTTAAATATCTTGTAATTTTGATATAATATTAAAATTATAATTATAATTATAATTCAACGAACAATAAGAAATATTAAACACAAATAAATAGAAAATATAAAAAATATTAACTAATTCACACATTCAATCTCAAATTAGTAACATAGTAGTACTTAAAATTATATTTTTTGTATAGTTGCATGCCCAGTGTTCCCTCATGATATGAAAATAAAATAACAATTGAATGCAAAAGTTTAACTTTAAAGATAGAATCACACATTTTAGATCTAAAGATAACATTTGACAAAAAAGATTTCATAATTAAAATGAAATTTGTGTAGATGTTTGTGTGGGGACAATTGATTAATGTGTGGTATTTATACTACACAATTTAACAATAAAAAAAAATCAAAATTATTAAAAAAAATTGAAATTATACTCTACAAAACAATATCTATATTTTACAGGTTCAAATTCTATTTTGAAAGTTGAAATTTATCCAAAAAAAAAAAATTGTGTTACGATATATTATTGATGGTAATATATTATATTTTGTGTCAATTTTTTTTGGGAATCATATGCTATCCCACTGACAATATCTTTTTCGAAATATTTCAATTCTCTCCTACAAATTTCACATCTATTAGTATTTTGAAAAAAAATATTTCAAAAATATCTAAAAAGAGAAACCATCCAGCCGTGATTTATTTATTTATTTTTTTGCTTTCATTAATATAATGTTTAAAATAATATTTCATATTTTACGTAAATATTTTGTTTCCATTGATTAAAATATATTCATATATTTTGTATTTTAGAGTAAGATAGTTTTTAAAGTTATAGTACTTAAATTGTTTCTTTTCATTTTGGCCAACACTATAATTTCCTATCCATAGAGATTTTATTCCACATATTTAAAAATATATATATATATTAATTATATAAGTTATAGCAGTTTTTTTTTACTTATTTATCAATTACAATATTCTTTTGTACAAAAACTTGTATGAGACCGTCTCATGGTATGAGACCACACAAATTAACACATACCCCTAACAAAGTGTTAATGAGTCAATGTCCTAGTTACACTTATTCTCATTGTTTAATGTCATGAGACGGTCTCATACAAGACCTACTCTTTCTTTTAATATTTGTATGTTAAAAAAAATATAAAAGAAAATCAAAATCCTAGTCTAGAAAAATATATCTGTATTTTGCAGTTTAATAGTCTTTTTTGGCAGCATAATTTTATCTAAAAATAAACTTTTGTATTACAATACATTATTAAAGGCAAGATATTTTATTTGGTTGGAAAAAAATTGGTATCATACACTATTTCGGTCTAAATATATTTTCAAAATATTTCGAACTCCCCCTACAAATTTTAAGTATATCAATATGTTGCAAAAAAAATTCTAGAAAATCTAAGAAAAAAAAACGTTCAACTATGAAAAAAGAATTCCTTGCATTAATGTATTATTTAAAAGTATATTTCATATTATACGTATATATTTTGTTTCCATTGATTAAATTTTATTCAAATTTATAGTATACTATAGAGAACTAACAACTCTATATTTTACAAATAAATAATTTCTAAAAATATTAATGAAATTTTTTGATCCGTCGATTTCCAAATCATCCCGATACAATGGGGCATTGAGATTATTTCCGGCACGGTGGTGCTCCGGGTTGGGATCACCATACCGAAGATTTATCAATATCTATTCAAGAAGAAAAAACGATGATTCAATTAGATTAAAAAAATTGATCTCTTACTCGATACGGTGGCATGCGGTGTTCTGATGTGATTCGAAGTAGTGGTGGTCCGATGCGGTTCGAGGGAGGAGAGCTTTGAGGAGGCGACGGTTTGTGAATAATCTGGATGGAAATGGATGGTGGCGTGAGAGAAGGATATAGTAGAAAAAATCAGTATTATACCTATCAAGAAAAATCAAGGAGCGGTGGTCCGATGCGGTAGACAACGAATGAGAAAATAAAGAGAAGAGAAGATGATTAGGGTTGTAAATCATATGAAAATTAAAGTGAGATTTGTCATTTATAGAAAATATAAAATAAAATGTATGGTTGAGATTAAAAGTATAAAATATATGGTGTAGATTAAATCTTAATTTGATTTAAAACATGTCTAAAATAAATTTTAAGGTGAATGCAGAATTTTGAAATAAAATGATTTGAGAGGTGTCATACCACCTTAAAAGAAATGTTGTGTTGACACATTCTTAGAGAGGTTTGAAAATATAGCATAATAAGATTATCATCATATTTACATTAAACAAAAATAAGGATTTAGGTTGACTTTGTTGACGATCAGTTCTAATCTTGAAGATTAATGGCTGTTTTAGATGGTTAATTGATCATCAAACAATTACGTGTGATTGATCACTAACGTAATTAGTGAATACGGATTTTAGGGTTTTGGTGGATTAGAGTCGTATGAAAGCTTACGTGTCTAAGTTCGATTGTAAGTTAATCGAGCTGCTTTAGATTCGTAATCGAAGTTTGGACGTGTATAATAATTTGTGCTTGTTTTATTTGCTGAAAAAATCTATGTATTTATAGACTTTTGCCCAGCAGGAGGTGGCTCGACCTTTGGCCGACTAAGCCAGCATGCTCGACACCTGTCTTTTGACTAATTTGACCTTATCTTAACTAAATTCTATCCTTACCTACTGGACTTGCTCGCAATCAGGGGCTGTTCGTCATGTTGGACTTGTCCTTGAGGAGTCTTTAGTCTGATTCTGGTGGTTTTTCATCTTAATTGTTATTTTGGCACTGTGGTTGGATTTGGTCGGCGGGACGCCGATTAAGCTCGTCGTGGGGCTTTTGATCTGGTTTTGCTCGCCTATGTGTCTTGACCGCATGCAGGTTTTGCTCGCTGGTTATCTTGGGTGAATCATGTGTCAATCCTACTTTAATTCTTGTGTGATTTGTGCTAATCCTGGTCGCCCAAATGTTGTTCCTGCTCGCCTATCAACAATTGTCCCCTTGCCGATCAATAAATTGTGAAGATGGTGAACAAGCACTTTTTGGGTTGGCAACTTTTAAGTGTCACTAGTGCGAGCAAGAATGTCGCGGGGGCGAGCAGCTTTTCACGGGCGGACAACATTGGTCGAGCAGACTCGGGTCGGGGACGGTTGGGATCCCAAGGTCTGGGCACGGCTCGAGGTGTGACGTGGGCGGAATGATTGCTGCCGCCCACGCGCACACGATCCCGAGGTGACGCGCCTTCCCGTTTTGTCGGACAGGTACTGCACGCGCCCAGAATTTGCAATTTGGTCCTTCTACTTTCAACTTTGTTCGCCCGGTACCCCGTTTTTCCAGAAGTATATAAGGAAATTTTTTTCCATTTTTGTCATTTTCACACTGTTTCTTAAGCGCGAATTCCTCTTTCTTCCTTCTTTCAAACTTCCGGCGATCGTTTCCAGTTTCCGGCGATCTTCAAACAACGTCAAGGTAGTTTCTTCTCTGCTTTTTCCTTCTCTTTCTTCTTTTCTTGCGTTGTGTGTGTTCTAGACTCGTTCAAAATCCCTACTCCGCCGTGGACAATTCTGAACCGCCGTGTTCTTCCCTTGCCGGAATCTGCAAAACACTAATCTATTTCCCTTAACTTATCGGATGGCGTCGCACTCTGAGACTGGTTCATTTCCTCCCCGGAATCCTAAAAAACGGCCCGTCGAAGAAAATCTTCCTATAGTCAACCTGGACTCCGATCCCGAGGCGGCTTCGGTTGCACGCTCGGTTAATTCTGGAGCTCGTCCCTCTGGAGAGAGAGAAGAGCGAGCAAATCCTGCTCGCCAGCTCTTGGAGGAAACGAGTTCGGATCTCCACGAGGACGAGGACGAAGAGGTCGAGGTACTTCAACCGGTGAACCTTGACGAACTAACATGGGCCTATCTAAAAGACATCAACTTCCCTGCGCCCAGATTGATCGAGCATCGGGTTCCAGTCGCGGTTGCTCGCCGTGTGAATTGGAATGAGTACGAAAAGGAGCACTCCGATCGCTTCGTTATTCCTGCTCGCGGAGTACGGAAGCTAAAGGCGACCGAGTTCGCAGCGAGCTGTATCGTGTCCGCCATCACCGAGGAGAACTTGACCGAGATTCGGAGGGATTACAAGATTACCTTCGACATCCCGATGTATGCTCCTTTGGCGGACGACAGAGCTGATCGCCCACCACTCGGAATGGCGGCGATCAACCTCGCCACCCTAAATGCTGAAGTGTCTTTGCCGTTGCATCCTTTGGTCGGCCAATTCCTACGTGACGTGAACTTGGCTATCACCCAACTTACTCCCGTTGGGTGGATAAATCTGATTTTTCTGATGGTGATGTTCGCCCTGGAGGGGTTGTTGATAGGCGAACAATTATTAATAAATGACGAACAAGGATTAAAGCTACATCAAGGATTATGAAGAGCCAACCTCAAATCAAGGGTGATCAACAAAGAAAATCAAGTTGGGGTGCATCTACCAATCTGAGAGATGTATAAAATGACGAACAACTCCCCCGACGAACAACTAATGGGCGAACAGGTATTAAGACCCGAGACCAAGAATGAGCCATCTACCTCGGCTGGGATAAGGGTCATCTTGACAGGTACAACCTTGCCCGCCCAGGACACTTAGCATTTTCTCACATCTCATTTTCACTAACTGAATATTTCTTTTCAGCTACTCGCCCGAGCAGTACCCAGGGCGATCTAACTTGGTGCATCGTTTTGCCTGCTCGAAGGTTCCGACCAACCTTCGTGAGATCCCGGACTCTTTTGTCCGCCGCGCCTCCGAGGTTGTTGCTCGTAGCTGGATCAAGGAGCTAAACGAGACCGTCAAGACACAGGCGCCTCGCGACAATGGCCGTCTATGTCTTGTAGAGGCAGGCAACACCCTGGCGGCCGTGCAGCGCTTGGTCGACCAGGTTGAGGACCTTGAGAAGGACTCACGTCAGCATGCGGCCACCGTCAGCCGTATTGCCAAAGAGCGCGATGACGCTAAGGCTGAGGCGAAGAGGACTATTGCCGACCTCGAGAACAAAGTCAAAGCTCATCAAATAAGCGAGCAACGTGCTCTGGACTTGCACGTCAAAGTCTCCGAAGAGCTGAAGGCCAAGATGGCCGAGGTCGAGCAAATGCGGGCAAAACTTGCCCGCGCTCAGCAGCAGAAGGAGGTCGCCGAAAAATTCGCGACTGAGGCGACAGCCAAATTTGCGGACCTTGAAATCCAGCTCGCCAACTCCATTACCCAAGAGGAACTTATTCCTAAGATGGAGGTGAGCTCGATTCTTGGTTACGTAACTGGTTATGCGGAGAGCATCCGTATTGCACATGAGTTTAAAGCTGCCACAGTCGTTGAAGAGATCCGCAAAGAGTTGTGCAATTTTGTTGAATCTAACCCTCCTGCTCCTGGCACAACTCTCCAGATTGGCGACCTGCCTGAATATGGAGTCAAGCTCGACTTCATTGGTTCGGAGATAATTATCACGAGTCCTCCAGAGGACGAGGAAGATGAGGAGGGCCATGCTGCCGAGGGCGAGCAAATCCTGCCGGCTGATCAAATCGAAAGAGCTCTCAAAGAGCAGGCTGACACCGAGGGTTTATTCGCCGAGCTAACCCAAGTGGTCCCAGTCGACCCTGCCCTCGAAGGTTCTCCTCTGGAAGATCCCAAAGATGACAACATTTCTCTTCCTGCCGGGCAAGGATCTTAGCGGACAGGATTAGCTAGGGACTTGTATTTTTCTTTTCTTTTTGTTGTTGTAGTTGCTCGTCTTTATTGTAATTTTTGGGCGATTAAGCCTTATCTTCAATGAATATACTTTGCTCAATCTCTCGTCTTTTCTTTTTGTTGTTGTACTTGCTCGTCTTTTATCTTACACCAATTGTTCTTTGCATCTTTTTCTGTGCTTCAACAATCTTAATGTAGTTGGGCCTTGTTCCTTAAGAACTTTTTTGGCCTTAGGATTTAATGGGCTTTTGGCCTTAGGCTATGCTCATTTAAAAACGAACAGCCTTCAAAGGGCTTGGTTGTATAATCAACTTGCGCCTTGAGCTTATATCTTTGCTTAAACGAACAACTTAACATTGAAAAGATCTTAAAAAATTACAAGTGTTGAAAGCGACCAAAAACATAATCCTGTACTAGCTAGGTTGGATCTGCTCGACCAAGACAATGTTAAGCCTCCAACCAATAAAAGAAACATTATTTTCACCAGGAGTCAAAGTTGCTCGACTACTATACAATTTGTCAAGGCGTCCTTTAGACTTCTTAAGAAGAAATAAAACCATACAAGATGCTGGCCTCCTAGCCCGCGATCAGACTTGACCCGTTTCAACTCTGTTCGACCACTTATACTTGGTGAAAAGTTTCAAAAAATTTAGGCAAGTTTTTGGACCCATCTTGTATCTTTGCCACTCCAGTTCGCCCAGTGGACTTAGTAGCTCGCCCATCTTAACTTCACTTTCTCATGAAGCAGAACTGGTCGCCTACTGAAAGTATTTCCTTAGATTAGCTGCATTCCAGGAATATTGGGCCGAGTTGCCATCTAAGTCCTCTATGTCATATGCTCCATTGGGTAACCTGTCTGTTACCCTGTATGGGCCCTCCCAAGTCGGGCCAAATATGCCTGGAGGTGGGGCAAGCTTCTTTCTTAGAACGAGGTCACCAACTTCGAATTTTCTTATCTTGATTTGGGAATTATAGTAACGCTCTGCTCTTTGCTTGTACGTGGCATTCTTTAGCTCAGCATGTAATCTTCTTTCTTCGAGCAAATCTGCTTCTGTGGCTAAGGCAGAATGATTTGCTTGTTCATCAAAGCTGGTCGTCCTGACTGTGTTAGTCTTTAATTCAATTGGTATTACCGCCTCCGTTCCGAAAGCCATCGCAAAAGGTGTTTCTCCGGTGCTTGACCTGGGAGAGACCCTATATGCCCACAAGACTTCCGGAAGTTTTTCTGACCAACTACTTTTACTTTCTACCAGACGTATTTTCAATGTATGCTTAATGATCTTATTTACAGCTTCAACTTGCCCGTTTGACTGGGGATGATAGGGAGTCGAATATTGTTTCCTGATTCCCCATTTTGTACAGAAGTCTCTCAACTCCTTTCCTTCAAACTGCGGGCCATTATCTGTCACGATTGTTCGTGGAATTCCAAAGCGACAGATGATGTTCTGCCATATGAAGTTGATCATGTTTTGCTGTGTAATCTTTACCATGGCCTTCGCTTCTGCCCACTTTGTATAATAGTCGACTGCTATGACGGCAAATCGAACATTTCCCACTCCTGCCGAGAAAGGACCAATAATGTCAATTCCCCATCTTGCAAATGGCCATGGGCTGTAAACCGATACAAGCTCCTGGGCCGGGGCATGAATACTCGGAGCGAAAACCTGACACTGGCGGCAAACTTTGGCTAATTGGATTGCATCTTTTCGTAAGGTTGGCCAATAATAACCTTGCCTTACAGTTTTGTAGGCCAAAGCTTGCCCCCCAGTGTGATTTCCACAAACTCCAGAATGTATATCTTCTAGGACTGTCCTTCCTTGCCCCCTAGACAAACACTTGAGTAGCGGGAGTGAGAAGCCCCTTTTGTAAAGCTGTTCGTCTACCAGAGTATATCTGGTCGCTTGTTTTTTTAATTCTTTCAGCTTCAAATGAGTTGCTTGGTAACTCCCCGTCTTTCAAGTATTTGGCTATAGGAGTTCTCCAATCTTCATCGTTGTCGTGTTCGACTATTTGATTCACCTCGTAGTCCATTGTTGATGGTTGGGCTTTTCTGGTAATGACAATGTCCGTCAGGTCTGCTGGCCCATCGCTTGTTGCTAACTTTGCTAGGGCGTCAGCTTGTGTGTTGCTCGTTCGTGGTATCTGCTGGATAAACACTTGGTCTAACAGAGATACCAAGTGAGCAACTATTCGTTGATACTCGATCATTTTCTCATCTCTGGCCTCATACTCACCTCGTACTTGGCTTACAATGAGTTGGGAGTCTCCGAAAATTTGGAGTTGTCTTACTCCAACTGCTAGTGACAAATGAAGACCTGCAATGAGGGCCTCGTACTCTGCTTCATTGTTGGTGGCCATAAATTCAAATCTGACAGCTGAAGTGAATACTTGCCGATCGGGACTGATGAGTACTATTCCTGCCCCTGAGGCTAGATTCGTTGACGAACCGTCCACATAAAGATGCCATGGGTGATCCAGCTCTCTCGTTGGATTTTGAGGGAAGGTTAGTTCAACTATAAAGTCGGCTAACGCTCGTCCCTTAATCGCGGTTCGAGGTGAATAAGTCACTCCAAACTGGCTGATCTCTATGGACCATTTCAAAAGACGGCCAGCGGTGTCGGGTCGATGTAATATTTGTCTGAGTGGGAAAGTTGTCAGGACTTCGACTTGATGATCGAAAAAGTATGGTCTTAATTTTCTGACACTCATGACAAGAGCATATGCCAGCTTTTCAGTTGGTGAATACTTCACCTCTGCATCATGTAGGGCCTGGCTGACATAGTAGATTGGTAGGTGAAACTTGCCATCTGCCCGAACTAGCACCGAACTTATGGCCGTGTCAGACGCTGCAAGGTACAAATATAACTTCTCACCGGGAATCGGTTTTGACAAAATTTTTACATCTCCCAGATATTCTTTCAATTGATCAAAGGCCTTCTGGCAGTTTTCTGTCCAGGCAAAGTTGCCCTTTTTGATGGCTTCAAAAAATGGACGGCACTTGTCTCCTGATCGTGATATGAACCTGTTTAAAGCTGCTAGGCAACCGGTTAACCTTTGCACTTCCTTAACAGAGCGTGGAGGTTTCATATCAACGATTGCCTTCACTTTTGCTGGATTAGCTTCGATTCCGCGTTTGCTGACCAGATGGCCCAAAAATTTCCCAGAATGTACTCCCAAACTACTTTTCTTCAGATTTAGCTTCATGTTGTATTTTCGGAGTATGTCGAATACTTGGGAAAGATGATGGAGGTGATCTTCCTTCTGTGTACTCTTGACGACTATGTCGTCGACGCACACTTCCACTGTTTCCCCTATAAGCTCGTCAAACATCTTGTTGACCAGCCTCTGGTAGGTTGCTCCAGCATTGATTAGACCAAACAGCATCCTCTTCCAGCACAACAGATTTTTATTTGTATAAAAGGCCGTATTTTCTTGGTCGTTTTGGTGCATTGGAATCTGGTGGTATCCTGCGAAAGCATCCATGAATGTGAACATTTCGTGACCGGCAGTACTGTCCACCAGTTGATCGATGTGCGGGAGCGGAAAGTTATCCTTCGGGCATGCTGCATTAAGATCTGTAAAATCTATGCATAGCCTCCAGGTTCCGTTTGGCTTCCGTACCAGGACAGGATTTGCAACCCATTGTGGACATAACGCTTGTTTAATTAGATCGTTGTCCAACAACTTTTTGACTTCTTCGTTTAAAGCTTGATACTTGTCTGGTCCATATTTTCGCCGTTTCTGGTGGACAGGTTTTCGGACTGGGTTGATATTTAACCTGTGACAGGCATCCTTCGGGCTGATTCCCACCATATCAGCATGGGACCATGCAAAGACGTCCAAGTTAGCCTTCAGAAAGTCCGTCATGCGCGTCCTGTAAGGCTCAGGGAGTTCAGACCCGATGTAAAGTTCAAGACTGTCACACTCAGGATCAATCTTGATGGCCTCCAATTCTTCAACGGGAGTTGCCGGTCGTTTTTGCCCTTTTCATCGAGGGTCAACTATTGGTCCTTCCGGACTTAGCTCATCCTCGATGTCCGTGGGTTCAACACCCAGCCGGGGGTCAAAATCGTCTGCGGGCTCTGGGTAAGACTCGGCCACCAAGATTGGACTCCCCTGGTTATCATTTGGGCACAAACAGTCGGCCACGGGGAGTAACATTGCCTTTGGCAGGTTTAGCTCGTCGCCCTGCTGTGCCTGATCGCCCGTGGGCGAAGGTTGGTCGTCAATGTCCATCTTATCGTTTTGAGCTCCAAGAATGTCCTCCAAGATTGAGGGTTCATTTTCGAGCTGACTAGTTGACTCCTCCATCATAGATACTTGTCCCTGTCTTGACTGAATTTGCAGAAGACATTCTCGAGCTTTTCTTTGGTCTCCTTTCACCGTGCCAACTCCACTTGCTGTTGGGAATTTTATGCAATAATGGTAAGTTGAACACGCGGCTCTGAATTCGTTTAAGAAAGGTCGACCTAGGAATCCGTTGTATGATGACTCTTGATCGACGACCAAGAAATCCACCATTCTTGCGATATTCTTCTCAGGCTCTTTGACCGTCACAAGTTGCATAGCGAAAGTTACTATTCCCAACGGGATTGTCACAGTATTTCCGAATCCCAGGATACGGTGATTTGTATCTCTGATGTAGCCTGTATAATCTCCCATTTGATCAAGCGTCTTTTTGAAAAGGACATTAGTGTAGGCTCCAGTATCCACCAGCAATCTATGCACCCTTGCTTCCATAATCTTGGCACATATCACAAGCGAATCGTTGTGTGGGGTCAATATTCCTTCCAAATCTCTGTCGGTAAAAATTAATTCCGGTGTTTGCATGGTAGGTGGAATGACCCTCATTTCTTGTACATGTCCGATCGCTCGTAATTCTGCCTTTCTTTTCTGATTAGAAATTGGTGGTCGTCCATCAGAATAACCACCTATGGGTCATGCAGGTTCCATCATCTGGATGTCTGGTACTGGTCCCCCGGCAGGCGCCTGAGCTGGTCTCCCAGCTCGATTCCGATGAGGTGCCTGTTCCTGGTCTTCTTCATCAGAATCTTCGTCTCTGTTTCTTTTGCCGGGCTGTCTTTTAACGAAATCGGATAGCTTTCCCTCTTCATAAAAACGCCACAACTGCTTCAGCAAGTCACGACATTCGCTTGTAAAGTGTCCCACGCTCTGGTGGTAGGCACAATATTTATTCTGGTTCAACTTGCTCGTATCCTGACGTATCTTACGGGGAGGTGTTAGCAATTCTTTGTCTCGGACATTATTGTAAACTGTATCGATAGATACGGTAAGAATATGGTTCAGTTTGTCCTTCAGCTCCGTCCCTTCAGTAAATGCTTTCATGTTCTTGGGAGCTCGATAACCAGTTCCAGGTTTCTTCGCACCCTCTTTTTGTTCTCCTTTGTCTCCCATATCCTTTTGCAGGGCTTCATGCATGGAGACAAAAACGCCTGCCCGATCCCGAAACTCAGCATATGTCTTCGGGCATCTTAGGTGTACATCTTTCCAGAGTTCAGTACCCTTCTTGAGCCCAGCCAAGACGGCTACAATCTTGGTGTCTTCACTGACGGATTCTCCCTCTAACAAGACCTTGTCGAATCTTTCCAAATACGATCGGTCCGACTCGTCGTCAGTTTGTTTCAAGTCGGATAACCGATGTCTCTGGGATAGATAAGACCCGGCCGTAGAGAAATGGGATAAGAACTCTTTGCCCAACTGGGCAAACGAATGAATCGAAGCTGGTGGCAAGGCCGAAAACCACTTATGGACACGATCCCCGAGAGTTAAAGGAAAGTTTCGACATTGCGTTGCGTCACTTGCCCCCATTGATACCATATAATTGGTATACTTCATCAGATGCACTCGGGGATCCGCCGTGCCCTCATATTGGATACTCGCTGGAAACTGGATCTTTTGTTGAATTGAAGCCTTCAGAATCGCCACAGATAAGGGTGAGATCGGAAGAGTCGTGTTCCCGTATCCTCTTTGTTGATCAAGCTGGCCCTGCATGCTTTCGATGACCTTTCTCATGGAGGCGAGCTCTTCTAAGGATCCCCCCTGACTCTGAGGCTTTCCGGCGAGCAAAGGCGCACAGCCGTCTGTTCGCTCCAGTACCTCATTGGGAGTGGGAACCCCCTGGATTGGCCTCCTAGGATTGGGCTCTGCATTTGGGCCAAGGCGACCAAAAGCTGACCTGGTCAGCCTGTCATGGACTGATTGGCGAGCAGGTGCTACGGTTGGGCGAGCTGCTCCTGCAGTGGGCTGGATTTCCATGACTCCCCGGCCACGACGACCTAATCTTTCAAGAGCGTTTTGGCGTGTGCCCCGACTTTCTATCATGGCCGGATTCTGAGTTGAACCTCCCTGACTGGCGGCCTCGGCATGTTTTTCTTTGCCCTTGGCCTTACGAGCTTGAGCACTATCAGCCTCGTTCAAATGATCCCCCCTAGCCTTTTCATGTTCGCGAGTCTTTGTGGGGCTACCCCTTGCTCGCACATATGATGGGCCGGGTTGGGCTTGTTGTCTTTGTAAAGCCTGGAGCATGGCAATTGTGCGCGCCAATTCGTCAGAGTTGCGGGCAATGGCGTCCAACTCTGGTGGTATTAACTGGCGAGCAACATTAGTTTGATTTTCTTGGTTGTTTCTGCTCGCCCCTGCTCGCCCACCAGCTGGGGACATTCGGGAGTGTGAATCTCGGGTTATATGTTGAGAACGTTGTGTCTCTCGTGATTGAGGCATGTTCACAGAAGATATCAGGTGTTGTCCTTAGTGTTCTTGAGTTTTTTCTTCAAAAACTCAAACTTGTTCTTCAATTCTGGGGTAATCTTCTCGTATTCAATGATTCGGAGGTTCGAACCCTCCTTCTAGCGCCAATTTGTTGACGATCAGTTCTAATCTTGAAGATTAATGGCTGTTTTAGATGGTTAATTGATCATCAAATAATTACGTGTGATTGATCACTAACGTAATTAGTGAATACGGATTTTAGGGTTTTGGTGGATTAGAATCGTATGAAAGCTTATGTGTCTAAGTTCGATTGTAAGTTAATCGAGCTGCTTTAGATTCGTAATCGAAGTTTGGACGTGTATAATAATTTGTGCTTGTTTTATTTGCTGAAAGAATTTATGTATTTATAGACTTTTGCCCAGCAGGAGGTGGCTCGACCTTTGGCCGACTAAGCCTGCATGCTCGACACCTGTCTTTTGACTAATTTGACCTTATCTTAACTAAATTCTATCCTTATCTACTGGACTTGCTCGCAATCAGGGGCTGTTCGTCATGTTAGACTTGTCCTTGAGGAGTCTTTAGTCTGATTCTGGTGGTTTTTCATCTTAATTGATATTTTGGCACTGTGGTTGGATTTGGTCGGCGGGACGCCGATTGAGCTCGTCGTGGGGCTTTTTATCTGGTTTTGCTCGCCTATGTGTCTTGACCGCATGCAGGTTTTGCTCGCTGGTTATCCTGGGTGAATCATCTGTCAATCCTACTTTAATTCTTGTGTGATTTGTGCTAATCCTGGTCGCCCAAATGTTGTTCCTGCTCGCCTATCAACAGACTTAACCAAAATAAAAAAATAAAAAAGTACATCTGAATTTGAGGAATAATTACAAATTTATGAAATCAATATATTATACATAATAAAATCTATAAATAAATATCTATAAATTTATAAAGAGTACTACTATTCATACCCCAAAATTCTATAAACTCACCCTACTTTCTAAACATACCCCAATAAATTAAAAATTTAACATAGACAAAAATTTGTATGAGTTCGTTTGATAGTATAAGACTAACAAAAAAAAAGTGATATTATTGTAATAAAGTGTGACAATTTTTTTTTTAAAGAAAAGTGATAAACTACTTCTACCGAAAAAATATTATCACTTTTCGTTAAAATTTTATCACCTTTTCAAAGTGACAACTTTTTAGTTAAATGACACATTTTAAGTTAAAAGTTGATCAAATAGTATTGGTCACGGTTTCACACGTGACTTACTCATAAAATATATTTCTTCCGTCCCATTTGCCAAAAAGGTTCGTCTCAAATTTTTTTTTCATCCCTAAAATGGAAATCATCCCTAAAATGGAAACTACTTTATTCATTTAAATACTACATTATTCACCATTCACCATTCTCAATACTACTTTATTCATTTAAATACTATTTTATTCATCATTCTCAATACTACTTTATTCATTTAAATACTATTTTATTCATCATTCTCAATACTACTTTATTCATTTAAATACTAAAATTTAACTCTCGCATTAAACTCCGCGCACAGTCAAATGAGAAAACAAATTTGGGATGGAGGGAGTATTACTAAACATATCTCATTTAATTCCAATAATATCTTTGCTCCATTAAAACAAAAAAATATAACATTTTTGCATCATTCCATATTCTCATTAATGTTTCTACCCTCAAGAAAAAAAGTAACTTTTTTTATTCTTTCTTATTCTTTAACTTTAGATCAAAATTAAAAAAAAAAAATTCTTAAAAAATTAATTAAAATTTGAAAAATATTATAAAATATTAATTAAATCTTCAAAAATATATAATTTAAAAAAAAATAAAAACCTGCAATAAAATAAAAAATATTATCTCTCCAACCATCACTTAATTACCTATATGTCATCAACTTCTACACTCATATACAATTATTTTATTCATAAATGACCTCACACTACTCCAACAATACCCTTACTTCATACTCTCTCCATCCATGAAATATAGTCTTGTTCTTTTGCGCGTGGTTTAATGCAAAATATCGGAGTGTATTAAGAGGTTTTTTGAGATTTGTTTTTTAATAATATTATCGTTAATGGAAAGTTCGTTTCACATACTTTCTATAAACGATCATTTTATTAAAAAATGGACTTCGGAAAACCGCGTAATACCCTCAAACATATTGCATTAAACCACGTGCAAAAGAACAAGCCTATTTTTCATGGACGGAGGTAGTATATTTTATCTACATTTTTCTTAAAATTCATGCCCATCTGTGTGAACATATTTTTCATGAACAAAGGGAGTATAAAATAAAAGTTTAGGGTTTTGCCACATAAGCTTCCTCAGGTTTGCCTTTATAGTTATATATATTAAGATAAATTTTATAATTACAATATTATTTCCTTATCCTATCCTATAAATTTAATTTTCATTAATGTTATAGCCCCTCCGTCTCAATTTTGTTTACACATAAGGTCAAAGAGAAAGATTTTTTTTTTATTTTGTTTTCCCATTTACTAAAATGACAAAAAATAATACTCCTTCCGTCCCAATTTTGTTATCCCATTTGCCAAAAAAGTCTGTCTCAATTTTGTTTTTTCATCCCAAAATAGAAATAAAGTGATTCACATTTTTAAACTTCACACCTACAATTCAACTTCTTTATTCATTTAAATACTACTCTATTCATCATTCTCAAAACTATTTTATTCATTTAAATACGACATTTCAACTCTCGCATTAAACTATGTCTAAAGTTAAACGGGAAAACAAAATTGGGACGGGGGAGTGTCATCTTTTCAAACTCAACGCTTAAAAAATTATTTTATACTAAAAAATATTAAAAAAAAAATCTAAAAAACTACTTTATAATAAAAACAATATTAATAAATAATTCAATTTTTTTAAAACTGGTGTCATTTCAATGGGAAATCAAAATAAGCACTAATTTCCTACTTGAGTGTTGGCCAACCATGATCCAGTGTGTATATATAAAAGATGACACAAAATACATACAAAAATGTTCAACATTTCACTAAGTTCAATCCCTCCATATTAGCATATCATCTACTTCATAATTCCACCATCACCATGATACTTATCTTATTAATAACTCTACCACCAATCTTGATTTACCTTCACCACAGATACACCAAGTCATTGAAAACCCTTCTTCCACCCGGCCCTCCACGGCTGCCCTTCATCGGAAACCTCCACCAATTAGGCAACGCCGAGAATCCCTATGTTTATCTGTGGAAACTGTCCAAGAAATATGGCCCTCTCATGCACATGAAAATGGGTTCTGTTCCTATACTTGTAGTTTCTTCAGCAAAAATGGCAGAACAAGTTCTCAAAACACAAGACTTGGCCTTTTGTAGCAGGCCAAAGCTCCTTGCACAACAGAAACTGTCCTATAATGGCGTGAACATCGCCTTTTCACCTTACAATAATTCCTGGAAGGAACTGAAGAAACTCACAACTATTCATCTCTTTAGCCCCGGAAAGGTCCAATCTTTTCGTGCCATTCGTAAAGACGAAATCTCCCGCATGATTACCAAGATTTCTCGTAGCTGTTCGTCTTCGAGCCAAGTGGTTAACCTGAGTGAGATTGCCAAGGGGCTTACAGGCACTCTGATATATTGAATATAAATCGAGAGATTTTTTATTCAATTGACAGGGAATGTTAAATACAAATACAGATGTAAAATAATTCTGTAAGAACCCGATGTGGGATACAACAAAGATACATATATACAATAGTCCTAATACGCCCCCTCAAGACGGTGGGCGATTGACGACACCGATCTTGTTCATGAGAAGAGAGAGTCGGTTACGAGAAAGCGGTTTTGTAAGTGCATCGGCAAGTTGATCAGCGGAGGAGACATGGGAAACACGAAGCTGGGAGGTCTTGACCAAGTCACGAACAAAGTGATAATCAATGGCAATATGCTTCATGCGTGAGTGGAAGACTGGATTGGAGCAAAGATATGTAGCACCAATGTTGTCGCAATAAAGGATCGAAGAAGGGGAGGTTAAAGGCACATACAATTCGGAGAGAATAGAGCAAGTCCATTGTAGTTCGGCGGCAGCAGCTGCGATTGCCCTATATTCGGCCTCAGTAGAGGAGCGTGCAACAGTACGTTGCTTACGAGAACTCCAAGAAATCGGGTTGGAACCAAGAAAGATAATATAGGCTCCAATAGAGGTGCTGTCATCACAATTACTTGCCCAATCAGCATCAGTAAAGCTGTGTAAAGTGAACGGGGAATCACAACGAAGATGTAGAGAAAAATGTCAAGTGCCATTTAGGTAACGTAGTAGGCGCTTAACAGCTCCCCAATGAATATCAGTAGGAGCATGCATGAATTGGGAGAGTTTGTTAACAGCATAGGCAATGTCAGGCCGTGTAAGGAGAAGATATTGGAGACTTCCAAGAACCCGACGATAGAGGGTGGCATCAGATGGACCACTTCCATCGTGAAGAGACAATTTAGTGCCTGTTGCTAGAGGTGTTTGGACAGGTTTAGCAGCAAGCATGTTGTGTTCAGATAGCAAATCCGTGATGTACTTGCGCTGAGATAGATAGCAAGATGACTGGGTACGCAGAACTTCAATTCCAAGAAAGTAGGAGAGCGGTCCAAGATCTTTAACAGAAAATTGAGTTGCCAAGGCCGAGACAATTTTGTTAAGAAATTGATCATCACTACCTGTAAGAATCAGGTCGTCAACATAGACCAGAAAATAAGCAGTTACTCCCTGATTGTTATAGACAAAAAGAGATTCATCCGATTTGGTGCAGACAAAACCGCTAGATACTAAGAAGGCCCGAAGAGCATTGTACCATGTACGGGGTGCCTGTTTCAAGCCATAGATGGATTTGTGTAGTTTACACACAAATGAGGGATGATTTGGATCAGAGAATCCAGGTGGTTGAGCCATGTACACATCGTCAGGGAGTGAACCATGCAAGAAGGCATTGTTCACATCGAATTGTCGTAAAGGCCAGTTACGAGCAACAGCAATGCTAATAACAATTCGAACTGTGGCGGGCTTAACAACAGGACTGAAAGTTTCAAAATAGTCTATACCAGGGCGTTGATGAAAGCCCTTAGCAACTAGACGAGCCTTGAATTTATCGATAGAGCCATCAGGTTTGCGTTTGATGCGGAAGATCCATTTGCAACCAACAACATTCTGAGTAGGAGAGGGAGGTACAAGGTCCCATGTTCCATTTTTCATAAGAGCAGTGAACTCAGCTGACATCGCAGCACGCCACTGAGGATTTGCTAGAGCCTGTGATACAGTGGAGGGCTCAACATCAAGTGAAATAGAAGTTGTAAGACAATACCTCGGATTAGGTTTAGTGATGTTGTTGCGAGATCGAGTAACCATAGAATGTCGACTCAAAGGGGCCGTGGGTGGCGGTGGCGGTGGTGAAGTAGAATGCCGTGAGGAGGACGATGAAGACACCAAAGACGGCAGCGTAGGTGATGTGTGGGCAACAGATGGCAACGAAGTGTCGACCGGTGGTGGGTTTGGAATAGTCATGGAAGACATATCAGTGAAGGATGGAGTAGGAAGTAAAGGAGGAAGAGTAGAGAATGGAAAGACCGTCTCAACAAACTCGACATGTCGAGAAGTAAAGACTTTGTTGTTGGACTGATCTAGACAGAGGTAGGCACTTTGTGTGAGGGAGTAGCCAATGAAGACACACGGCTGAGATCTGGGATTTAGTTTGTGAGATGTGTAAGGACGGAGCCATGGGTAGCATTGACAGCCAAAGACTCGAAGATTGGATAGGTTTGGTGGTTGAAGGAAGAGTTTTTCAAAGGAGGAGATCATATTGAGGTCAACTTTCGGCATGCGATTAATAAGATATGTGGCAGTGGAGATGGCGTAAGGCCAATAGTGCAGGGGCATAGAAGCGTGATGAAGGAGAGCTAGACCGGTGTCAACAATGTGACGGTGGCGGCGCTCAGAAGCTCCATTATGTTCAGGTGTGTGGGGTGGGGTGGTGAGATGAGTAATACCATGGGTTGCCAGAAAGGGACGGAGTGCTATATATTCTCCACCATTATCAGAATAAAGGGTAGTGATTTTAGTTTTAAGAAAGTTTTCAACTAATGCCTTAAACGCAATGAAAGTAGGCAAGACATCAGACTTTCTCTTTAGAGGATATAGCCAAACATACTTTGTAAAGTGATCAACAAAAATAACATAATATTTAAAGCCATCAAAAGATAAAACAGGAGATGTCCAAACATCCGAAAAAACTAATTGAAGTGGCATAGTAGATGTCAAAGATGATCCAGTAAAGGGTAGTTTGTGACTCTTGATGCATTTACAGGACTCACAACTAAATTCAACAGACTTATTGGCAGACAAGTTATTACAAGATAAAGTATAGTGAAGAATTTTAGAAGAGGGATGGCCTAGCCTGGCATGCCAAAGGATGGATGGATTTCGGACGGAGGAGAGTGCCACCAGTGACGACATCGATTGACCACCTATTGGCCACACATAAAGGCCATTAACGCGCCGACCTTGGAGCAGCATGCCCCCCGAACGACAGTCCTTCACCTGAAAGCCAGAAGCAGTAAACTCAACCACAACGTTATTTTGCTTACATAACTGAGAAACTGAAATTAAATTTTTGGACATTGACGGAACAAGTAAGGTATCCAAAAACTTAAGGGAATGAAAATTATCAGACTTCAAACTCCCAGTATGTGTAATAGACAATTTTGTACCATCACCGACGATCACATCGTCATTGCCCTCATAAGGACTATGAAGGGAGAGATTGGCCAAATCCGTAGTGATGTGATGCGATGCACCCGAGTCAAGAATCCATCCCAGAGTTGATGGAGCGGAAGCTGCAGTGTGAGCAGAAGGAGAGGAATATGCAGATGTGGTTGGCGGCCGTGACGGCTGAGATGTGGGAACATAGGAGGCGATATCTGGACAACGCCTAGCAGAGTGCCCAAAAATGCCACAGAATTGACATTTTCCCTGATAACCTGTAGGTGCGGTTGGGCGTGGAGAGGGCTGCGAGAAGCGCTGCTGTGAGGGGTGTGGAGATCGCTGCTGATATTTCTGAGTCGAGCGCTTGTTGGACGAATGGGCCGGAAAGGCCGTAACAGGTTGAGGGGAGGAGGCCGAAACACGAGCTGCAAGTTGGGACTCCGTACTCAACAGTTTTTCATGAAGTTCATCAAACGAAACAGCACTGTCCCGTGCTTGAAGAGCATTGCCGATTTCTTTGTAAGAGTCATCAAGACCATTTAAAACTTTGAGAACCAAATCCTCCGGATCGGTTGAAACACCAAGAAGAGAAAGTTCATCCACAACGCTCTTAATTTCAAGCATAAATTCTGTAACAGAACGTGTACCTTTCACTGGATTGTGAATCCGATTTTTTAGGGCAAGAATCCGCCCCCTGGATGTTTTGCCATATATGAACGGTATGAGCGGAGGTGTGATGGTTCCAATTATAGCACTCAAGATCAACTGATCTTGACGAACCCAATGCGTGTGCGAAGGATTAGGAGTAGTGGTATTGCCGGCGACGATCGTGGCAGCCGGACATGGGAATGACCCGTCGACATATTTGAACAGATCATATCCGGAGAATAGTGTGCGCATTTGAAAACTCCAAGAACCATAATTCTTGGGATCAAGTTTGAGGGGTGCCTGTGACGTGGTGTTAAAGGCAACGAGCGGTGGCACACCACCAGGCGTTGGGTTGGATCCCGTCGCGGTTCCAGCAGTGATAACCGACGATGGTTGGGAGTTTGGAGGTGTAGACATGGTGGTATAGGGTTGTGATGATATTCGCAGAGGCGTGAGGCCGAGGGCTGCGATATGTGTGCGTGAGGCGGGTGGGTATACGAGCAGGAGTATGACAGCGTAAAAAGATGAGCAGAAAAGGAATTGCGGGATTATAGGAATTAATGAGATCGTGAGATCTCAATAATTAATAAAATTGCAGAAGAAGGAAATTAGCATTTACCTAGTCAAAGGCAAGGAGTTGGCGAGATCCAGGGATGAAAAGTGAGAGGATATCTCACTAATTAATCATGACCAGAAAAAAAAAAAAAAAAAAAGGAATAAAGGATCGAATATTGCGGCGTTTGCCAATTATGCTCTGGTTACCATATTGAATATAAATCGAGAGATTTTTTATTCAATTGACAGGGAATGTTAAATACAAATACAGATGTAAAATAATTCTGTAAGAACCCGATGTGGGATACAACAAAGATACATATATACAATAGTCCTAATATGATATGCAGAATTGCTTTTGGTAAGAGGTACGAGGAGCAGGGTTCGGAACAGAGAAGATTTGAGGCGCTTCTGCGTGAGCTTAGGGAATTGATGACCACTTTTTTTGTGTCTGATTACTTTCCTTTATTTACTTGGGTGGATAAGCTTTCTGGACTGACAAATCGCCTCGATAAGGCTTTCCACAACTTGGATTCATTTTACCAGGAGCTTATCGACGAGCATCTCGATCCGAGTTGGGTTAAAAAGAAGGAGGAGGAGAACATTCTTGATATCTTGATCCAGCTTAAAGAGCAGAAATCATTTCCCATTGACCTCAGCTGGGATAACATCAAAGCAGTGTTAATGGTATTCTCTTATTTTGATTTTAATTACTCACTCCGTCCTTGAAAAATGGCTCTGGTTGCTTCATTAGGCCGTTCCCAAAAAATGATTATGTCGCCTAAAATGGAAATAATAAATTTTATCTACATTTTTCAACATACATGTGAAGGGTCAAATGTGAAGTATGTAATCTGTTGGGCTTAATTCAGTAGGAAGCTATGTTGGTAAAGTGTTAGCCGTGGGAGTTAGTGAATTTGGAGTACCAGAAGAGGTGGACCAGATGAGGTTGACCAGAGAAGCCTGACCAGAGGAGTCTGGCATGTGAGCTATCAGAGGAGGTCCATCAGGTGAGGTCTGGTCAGACGAGTCTGGTAGATAAGTCATCAGAGGAGGTCTATCAGAGGAGGTCTGGGACCAGAGGTCATCTGGTGTAAAAGGACCAGAGCCAGAGGAGGTTTCTCATCTGATCCTGAAGTCCGTAATTCGCGAAGTACACCAAATTGATGCTAATTCGAAGGCGGTTTTAACTGAATCAACCATGGCGGTTATTGAAGTCGTTAGCCAGCTGGATAACTGCTTACATTGAGTTTGTTACAACTGAATCGAACCTAGGGTTCGTTTCTCAATCTCTGTAATTATAAAAGGGGGTTCTCAGCTGAGAGAACTACACCTAGAACTTTAGATCTTCATCTGTGAGAGCAAACACGAGAGATTGTAACTTGTAACTTCCGTTTTCTTTCTTAGTGGAATACTCTATCCTCTCGGATCCCGTGGACGTAGGAGTTCTTCTCCGAACCACGTAAATCTGGTGTTCTTGTGTGATTTTCAATTCCGTTCTTATTGCATTTGATTCCGATTCCCGGAAACAAGTTTTCTTGTGAATCCAAAACGCGATTAACAAGTGGCGCCGTCTGTGGGAAGCAATCATGGCTGCAACTAAGTTCGATATTGAGAAGTTCACGGGGAAGAACGATTTCAGCTTATGGAAGATCAAGATGAAGGCACTCCTGGTACACAATGGGTTGTACGAAGCCTTGTTGCCACCGGCTCAGGTGGCTTCTGGATCCAATCCGGCGAAGGTGGAGGAGAACAAGAGGAAGGCACACAGTGCCCTTATCTTGTGTCTTGGGGACAAGCCATTGAGAGAAGTATCGAAGGAGGAAACCGCTCTTGGGATCTGGAATAAGTTGGAGCAGTTATACCAGACCAAGTCTGTTACGAACAAGTTATACATGAAACAGAAGCTTCAAGTCTTCAAGATGAATGAAGATAAGAATCTTGGTGATCAGTTGGACGAGTTCAACAGATTGGTGGATGATCTGGAGAGTTTGGATGTTACAATTGATGATGAAGATAAGTCATTGATGCTGTTGAATGCCCTACCTAAGTCTCTGGAAAATTTCAAGGATGCCTTGTTATTTGGTAGACAAGATCAGGTGAATTTTGATGATGTTCAAACTGCCCTGAAAACCAAGTTTCTACAGATCCAAGCTGATGGGAAGAAGCCTGCTGAAGGATTAAATGTTCAATCCAAGAAGAAGAAGGGGTTTCAGTCCAAGAAGAAGGATGGTGGAAAAGGGAATAACGGTGGGAAGAAATCTGATTTTGTTGAGAAGAGGAAGTGTTTCACTTGCCATAAGGAAGGACATCTGAGAAAGAATTGCCCTGAAAGAAAGAAGAAAGACAATCAAGGTGATCAAGATGGAGATGCAGCTGTTGTGGAGGTTGAAGGATATGATAGTGCAGAGGTCTTGATGGTTAGTCATGAGAGACTAAGTCAAGAGTGGGTCCTGGACTCTGGGTGTACTTTTCATATGTGTCCACATGAAGACTGGTTCCTGGATCTTGAGAAGATTGATGGAGGTCTTGTTCTTTTGGGTATTGATGAGAGCTGTAGAGTGCAAGGATCTGGTTCTATCAAGATCAAGATGTTTGATGGGGTTGATAGGATCTTATCTGATGTCAGGTTTGTTCCTGAGTTGAAGAGAAATCTTGTTTCTCTTGGTACCTTGAATTCAAAGGGGTTTGAATTCAAGACAGACAAGGGAAGTCTGTCTATAACCAAATCTGGAAGGATTGTCATGAAGGGGGCTATCAAGAATGGTTTGTATACTTTGATTGGAAGAACTGTTACAGGGTCAGCTGATGTTACCATGGGGTCTTCTGAGGTTAACTTGTGGCACAAGAGATTGGCACATGTTGGTGAGAAGGGCCTGGTGGAGTTACCCAAGAAGGGAGCAATCCCTGGGAAGAGGATATGTAAGCTGGAATTCTGTGAGAGGTGTGTTCTTGGGAAATCAAAGAAGCAAGCATACCAGAAAGGGAAGCATACCACCAAGGAGGTTATGGATTATATATATTCTGATGTATGGGGCCCAGCAAGGGTATCCACTAATGGTGGAGGCAGGTATTTCCTTACCCTTATTGATGATTATTCCAGAAAAGTTTGGGTTTACATTCTTAAACAGAAGAGTGATGCTTTCTCTAAGTTCAGAGAATGGTTGATTGAACTTGAGAATAAGAGAGGCAGGACTATCAAGCACTTAAGGACAGATAATGGGCTTGAATTCCTATCAGAGGAGTTTCAACAATTCTGTAGGGAGAAGGGTATTACTAGGCATAAAACTGTTCCTTCAAACCCCCAGCAGAATGGTCTAGCAGAGAGGATGAATAGAACTATTCTGGAAAGGGTTAGGTGTATGTTATCTGATGCTCATTTACCTAAGAGTTTTTGGGGGGAAGCTGTTAACACAGCTGTGTATCTCATTAATAAAGTGCCATCATCTGCTATTGAGTTTAAAACCCCAGATGAGGTTTGGTATGGAAAGATATCAGATTACTCAAAGTTGAAAGTTTTTGGGTGCCTAGCTTATGTTCATGTGAGGCAAGACAAACTTGAACCTAGAGCTTTAAAATGTGTTTTCATTGGGTATCCAAAAGGTGTTAAAGGGTATAAGTTGTGGTGTCTGGAGCCTGGAAACCAGAAGTGTATTACCAGTAGAGATGTTGTGTTTAATGAATCTCAGATGGGATACAAGTCAGGTGGAGGTGATAAGGAGCCATCAGCTGAGGAGATGGATGAGGTTATTTCTGAGCCAATTACTCAAGTTGAGGTTGAGCCTGATCATGAAAATCATGAGAGTGCATCTGGTTCTGAACCAGAGCAGGAAACAGGAGAGAATGAGTCATCAGATGAGGATAGTGCACCTGCAGAAGAGGAGGAAGAAGTGCCAGAAGCAGACTTGAAAAATTATAGTTTGACAAGAGACAGATCCAGAAGACAAATACATCCTCCAGCAAGGTTTGGCCGTGTGGATCTGGTCTCCTATGCACTTGTTACAGCAGAAGCCATAGAGTACCAGGAACCTAAAAGCTACAGGGAAGCCCTTGAGTGTGATGATAGGGAGTCATGGGTGACAGCCATGACAGAAGAGATGGAGTCTCTTAAGAAGAATCAAACTTGGATTCTTGTTGATAAGCCACCTAGGCAGAAGCTAATCAGTTGTAAATGGCTGTTTAAAAGGAAGCTTGAATCTGGTTTGAAAGATCAGGTGAGGTTTAAAGCCAGGCTAGTTGCCAGAGGATTCACTCAGAGGGAAGGAATTGATTACAATGAGGTTTTCTCACCTGTTGTTAAGCATTGTTCAATCAGGCTACTTCTCAGTAGAGTTGTCCAAGAGGATCTGGAGCTACAACAACTAGATGTAAAGACAGCTTTTCTGCATGGTGATCTTATTGAGGATCTGTACATGCACCAGCCAGAAGGGTTTGTTGAACCAGGGAGTGAAGGGAAAGTGTGCCTGCTCAAGAAATCCTTGTATGGCCTCAAGCAAAGTCCAAGGCAGTGGCACAAGAAGTTCAATGAAGTTATGCTATCCATTGGTTTTGTAAGGAGCAAGTATGACACTTGTGTATACCTGGAAAGGCAAGGTAGTGATGTGATAGCCTATCTTCTGATCTATGTAGATGACATGCTTATTGCCAGTAAAAGCCTTCTGAAGATTCAGAGTATCAAAAGGAAGCTAAGTGCTAGATTTGATATGAAGGACTTGGGAAATGCTAAGAGGATTCTTGGAATGGATATTCTTAGGGACAGAAAAGCTGGAAGACTATTCTTATCCCAGAAGAGTTACATTGAAAAGGTCCTGAAGAGGTTTAACATGCATGAGAGTAGAGCTGTGTCAACCCCTCTGGGACAACAGTTCAAATTATCTAAGGAAATGGAACCAAAGTCTGATGAAGAGAAGAAGACTATGATGAAAGTACCTTATGCAAGTGGGGTTGGAAGCCTGATGTATGCTCTGGTCTGCAGCAGACCAGACTTAGCTTATTCATTGAGTATGGTGAGCAGATACATGGCTAATCCTGGAAGATTACATTGGGAAGCTTTGAAATGGATCTTCAGATACCTTAAAGGGTCATCTGATCTGGGATTGATGTTTGAGAGGATGACTGACCAGAAGAGTCCACTGGAAGGATTTGTAGATTCTGATTTTGCTGCTAATCTGGACACCAGAAGATCCTTAACAGGGTATATCTTTACTTTGTACAATACTGCTGTGAGCTGGAGATCTGTTCTGCAGAGTGGAGTTACTTTGTCTACTACAGAAGCAGAGTTTGTTGCAGTATCTGAGGCTGTTAAGGAGGCTTTATGGTTGAAAGGCATAATCAAGGATTTTGGGATAAGTCAAAGGGCTGTGATCATTCATTGTGATAACCAGAGTGCAGTTCATCTGGTGAAACATCAAGTATTCCATGAGAGGTCAAAGCATATTGATGTAAGGTTTCATTTTGTAAGGGAAATCATTGATAAAGGAGTGGTTCTCATCCAGAAGATATCTACAGAGGACAATGCTGCAGATATGTGTACAAAGTCTTTACCAGGGACGAAATTCAAATTCTGTGTTGAATTGGTAAAGATGAGTGTATGGGATGTTCCTTAGGCCCAAGCTGGAGCATGGAGGAGAGGAGGAGAGGATTGATACTTCTCATCTGAGGTGGAGAATTGTGAAGGGTCAAATGTGAAGTATGTAATCTGCTGGGCTTAATTCAGTAGGAAGCTATGTTGGTAAAGTGTTAGCCGTGGGAGTTAGTGAATTTGGAGTACCAGAAGAGGTGGACCAGATGAGGTTGACCAGATAAGCCTGACCAGAGGAGTCTGGCATGTGAGCTATCAGAGGAGGTCCATCAGGTGAGGTCTGGTCAGACGAGTCTGGTAGATAAGTCATCAGAGGAGGTCTATCAGAGGAGGTCTGGGACCAGAGGTCATCTGGTGTAAAAGGACCAGAGCCAGAGGAGGTTTCTCATCTGATCCTGAAGTCCGTAATTCGCGAAGTACACCAAATTGATGCTAATTCGAAGGCGGTTTTAACTGAATCAACCATGGCGGTTATTGAAGTCGTTAGCCAGCTGGATAACTGCTTACATTGAGTTTGTTACAACTGAATCGAACCTAGGGTTCGTTTCTCAATCTCTGTAATTATAAAAGGGGGTTCTCAGCTGAGAGAACTACACCTAGAACTTTAGATCTTCATCTGTGAGAGCAAACACGAGAGATTGTGTGAGATTGTAACTTGTAACTTCCGTTTTCTTTCTTAGTGGAATACTCTATCCTCTCGGATCCCGTGGACGTAGGAGTTCTTCTCCGAACCACGTAAATCTGGTGTTCTTGTGTGATTTTCAATTCCGTTCTTATTGCATTTGATTCCGATTCCCGGAAACAAGTTTTCTTGTGAATCCAAAACGCGATTAACAATACAAACATAACAATTTATTTTATCAATTTTCTTAATAATCAACAGTACCATATTTTGGGAACGTAGAGGTACTTGTTGATTTATTATTATTACCAATATCCGTGTTTTGCAGGACATGTTTTTTGGAGGAACAGATTCAAGTTCAGCCTCAATAGTATGGATCATGACTGCTTTGATGAAGGCGCCGAACGTGATGAAGAAAGTGCAAGCGGAGATCAGAAATTTGGTAGGAAAAACGGGGGAAGTAGATGAAGATGATTTGGCTAAACTTCCATATCTGAATGCAGTGATGAATGAGACTTTCCGATTGTACCCTTCAGTCCCAATGCTTGTGCCAAGAGAAACAAGGGAGCCATGCGTTGTGGAGGGCTATCGGATTCAGCCCAAAACGCTGGTTCATATCAACGCGTGGGCGATTGCAAGAGATCCCGACTACTGGAGTAATCCAGATGAGTTCTTGCCGGAGAGATTTTTGAATGACAATGTTGACATTAAAGGTCAAGATTTCGGGGTGGTTCCCTTTGGATCGGGGCGAAGAATCTGCCCTGGAATGTATATGGGGCTTACAAATGTGGAACTTGCAGTTGCAAATCTTCTCTACTCTTTTGATTGGGAGTTTCCCCCAGGAGTTGAGGCTCAAGATTTTGATACTGATGTTTTGCCTGGACTCGTAATTCATAAGAAAAATGAACTTGTCCTATTACCCAAAAAATATGTTGTTTAGATAATAACAATCTCAGTGAAACTCATGTCTATGATCACATTCATGGACCAAGGGGAGCATAGGCCTCACTGAGATTTTGAATTTTTTTTTTTTTTTTTTTTTTATATATAAATGTTACAAATAAATAGTCTTCACTCTTAATGTAAAATGACCGAGTGGTTCAAGCCTCATACGTTTTAGTAGATGCTTTGGGACCATTACCACTTTCTCAATATAAATATCATCACTTATTAAAGTGTACCATTTTTATTTTTCAATTTATTTAACGTAAAATGTATCATTTTTAAAATTTTGTCTTAAAATGATATATTTTATATTCAAGTTTTTTTAAAATGTTACAATTTGCCTTAAGATTGAACATTTTAATTGAAAATTATATCAGTCATATAGTGAGATAGTTTCATAGTATAAGATTCGCTTTATTAATTAGACCCACTCGATTAAATTCTTGGTTTCGTCTATGATCATGTTTCTTCTTTTCTACCTACTTGTAATGTTATTGTCTATGTTATTAAGGACATTTTTTTCGTGAAACAAATTTATATTGAGTGTATTATTATTCATTTATTTAGTTGTTTAAGATATATAATTATATTTCCTTAAAATTTGAGTTGGACTTCAAATTTTGAGTCCACCTTTTTATTGTTTTGGACAAACTTTGAGATAAGTTTAGTGAACGTATCTAGTGATGTTTGATGGACTTCCGGCCCAGAACTAAATTTACTCTTTTTTTTTTTTTTTTTTTTTTTTGTGAGGTTGGGACCAAAATTTACTTATTCGCTCACAAATCACAAATTCACAAATTAGTGAAGCAAGGAAAATAAATTTTCTTGGTGTTCTTCACTGAATAACAGTTGTGCAACTTACTACCATATGAATATATGATATGCATATGTTTCTGTTAATTGATTTTTTAAAGCAGAAAAGTTAATATGTTTCAAACGTTTAACCTCTTCAACTAGTAACGAACTCATAGATTAATATAAATCTTCCTGATGAATGTCGATATGACATACGGAGTATATACTTTGATGTTCATAAACACAAGTGTGGAATGTTGGTGAAACAAAAATTATACTCACACACTATCATATAGTTGCAATTAATAGAAGAAGGGAATAAAAAGTAGAAAGTGAATCACATATATCCATTCATATTATATCATTATGATATCAAAGTGTAATAAAATTAAATTCAGCATTAGTTCTCAATTTAACTAGGATGCAATGAACCTAATTTACATTTGAATTATAGTACCACACATCAAATTGAAAGCTAATAGGCTTGAAGTACCCGTGCCCTGAAGAAAGTGGAAGATCAGAACGACATCAGTAGGAAAAACCATGATTAATAATTGTGTTATTAGAACCGAGTAGCAAGAGAAAGAGATCTCAATTCAGCTCAACTCAATTCGTTAAAACTCGTTTATTATTTATGAACAAGTTGAGATCGAACTCGTAAAATACTCAATTTGCTAATGAACTCGCCCGAACTCAACTCATGAGAGAAAAATATTCAATTTGCTAATGAGCTCGCTCGAACTCAACTCATTAGACTCGATTTATGTGAAGTTTCATTAATTTCAATGTAATATGTGAGGCTTCGTTAGACTTGAGTTTGACTTTTTTGTCTCGCAGAAATTATTACCGAATCAAGTCGAATTATATTTTCAACTCATTGATGTAAACAACAAGCTCGAGCTCGGTTGGACAAAAAATTGGAATTGACTTCGAACATCAGGTACTCCGAATAACAGTATTATGTGTAAATACTTTTGGGCTTGTTTGTTTTCGGCTTACGAAGTCCGGATGGGGGATGGGCCTCCCCCCGTCCCGGCCAATTTTTGGATTTGCACATCCCATCCCTCATCCATATACACATACATCCCTATTATACACCTACACCCCTATTTTCACATAACTCAATATCTATCAAATCAATTTTATCTTTTCACATTAAATATATATTTTATTAATCTCTATCTTCTACTTTATAATACACCATCAAATAAATTAGTACAATATTTATTTTAAATTGTTTACAAAAAATTCATTGAAAACATATTAATATTAAATATCCATGAAATTAATTGTTATTTTCATTAATTATGCCTATCTATTAAATAAATGCATCTTATAAAAAAATTGTATTGAATATATATCCATTAAAACATTGGTTATTTATTTTATTTTATAATTCATTTTTAGACATAAAATTTAAAAATAAATAAAAATAATATTATGAATCTTTCAAATAAAAAGGATATTATGAATCTTTCTAAGACGGCAGACAAGTTAAAATGATTTTATAATTCATTATGAATCTTTTATTAATTCAATTGTTTTGTATTTTAATTCAATTCAATTCAAATAATATAATATAATTAAATAATTATATAATTATACATAATAATATTAATTATTTTATATTACAATTCAACAAATCATTCAATCATTACCTCTTTAATAAATAATAATATAATAATACATCATCATTATTGATTTGACATAAAGCCCCATCCACCCCTACTACATCCAACCCAAAACAAACAAATGATTACTATTCACAGGATTTCGCCCATCCACTTTTTTTTCTCATCCGAATTTCCCCCATCCACCTCAAGACGAAAACAAACGTGACCTTTGTGTCGGTCGAATTAGATAAGGAAAATATATAGTGGGTAATATAAATATGAAAAATGGGTAATTTTGGTTTAAGTGATCGCTTACTTCAGATAAATTTCATTATTAGTACGCATTAATGTGACATGGTTAATTCAAATTAGCATCCAATTTTTGACCAAATGCCATAGTTAAATTTAAGTGGCATATCTTATACCCACACAGTGGGTTTTACTTGCGACTTCTAGGGATGTTTCTGTGCTGTCATCTTCTATTTACCAGAGCTCGTGAATCATATGGTTACAAAATCATTCAAACGTCTTGTTTTTTTTTATTTAATTGATTGATTCGTATATTATATATTGTCTTATTCCCCGTTGATTCGTGGGCAAGGATGGAGATTGTTTCCTCGTGGTTATCGTCCTAGCACAGTTGAAATCCCGTATAGCATTAACTCGTTATAAAGTTATTCAGTTATCATGTGAAGAATACTATCTCTTGCCCCGTTGAATCCTGTTTCAATAAGTCCAATCCCTCCAAATTTAGCATATCATCTGCTTCATATTTCCACCATGATATTTCTCTTATTAATAACTCTACCACTAATCTTGATTTACCTTCACCACAGATACACCAAGTCATTGAAAACCCTTCTTCCACCAGGTCCTCCATGGCTGCCCTTCATCGGAAACCTCCACCAATTAGGCAACGCCGAGAATCCCCATGTTTATCTGTGGAAACTGTCCAAGAAATATGGCCCCCTTATGCACATGAAGATGGGTTCTGTGCCTATTCTTGTTGTTTCTTCAGCAAAATTGGCAGAACAAGTTCTCAAAACACAAGATTTGGCATTTTGCAGCAGGCCACAGCTCCTTGCACAACAGAAGCTGTCCTATAACGGCTTGGACAACGTCTTTTCACCTTACAACAATTACTGGAAGGAAGTGAAGAAAATCACAACTATTCATCTTTTTAGCCCCGGAAAGGTTCAATCATTTCGTCCCATTCGTAAAGATGAAATCTCTCGAATGATTACCAAGATTTCTGGTAGCTGCTCGTCTTCTTGCCAAGTTGTTAACTTGAGTGAGATTTCCATTGGACCTCTGATATGCAGAACTGCTTTTGGTAAGAGGTACGAGGAGCAGGGTTCTGAACACAGAAGATTTGAGGAGCTTCTTAGTGAGCTTAGGTCATTGGTGACCACTTTTTTTGTGTCTGATTACTTTCCTCTCTTCACATGGGTGGATAAACTTTCTGGATTGATTAATCGCCTCGATAAGACTTGCAAGAACTTGGATTCATTTTACCAGGAGCTTATCGATGAGCATCTCGATCCTAGTTGGGTGAAAAAGATGGAGGGAGAGAACATTCTTGATATCTTGATCCAACTTAAAGAGCAGAAGTCATTTCCCATTGACCTCAACTGGGATAACATCAAAGCAGTGTTGATGGTATTGTCTTAATTTGGTTGACATAATTAGATTGGTTCAAGAATTAATTATTGTTAATTCATTGTTATTACAATTATTTCTCTTTGCAGAATATATTTTTCGGAGGAACAGATTCAAGTGCAGCCTCAATAGTCTGGAACATGGCTGCTTTGATAAAGGCACCGAACGTGATGAAGAAAGTGCAAGTAGAAATCAGAAATTTGGTAGGGAAAAAGGGTGAAGTAGACGATGATGATTTGCCTAAACTTCCATATCTGAAAGCAGTGATAAATGAGACCTTCAGATTGTACCCTCCAGTTCCAGTGCTTGCGCCAAGAGAAACAACAGATATATGTGTTCTCGAGGGCTACCAGATTCAGCCCAAAACAGTGATTTATGTTAACTCATGGGCTATTGCAAGAGATTCAGAATACTGGAAAAATCCAGATGAATTCTTGCCTGAGAGATTTTTGAATGGCACCATTGACATAAAAGGTCAAGATTTCGGGGTGATTCCCTTTGGATCGGGGCGAAGAATCTGTCCTGGAATGTTTATGGGACTTGCAACTGTAGAACTTGCAGTTGCAAATCTTCTAAACTCTTTTGATTGGGAATTGCCCCCAGGAGTTCAGGCAGAAGATATTGATACTGATGTTTTGCCTGGACTTATAATGCATAAGAAAAATGCACTTGTCTCTTACCCAGAAAACATTTTGCTTAGGTGATACACTTGCTTGATAAGCTTAGATATATATCCAGCTTGATCATCTCAATGAAACATGTATGAGATCTGGTATTCTTCTTTTCTACTTGTACGGTAAAGTTCTTGTCTTAGATATATAGGACAATGAAAGGGAACTAATAAAACAATTATGCAAGTTTGAATTATTCTGCAGGGGCACATTTAAAATTCCTAAAAGAATGAACAAAAAGCCTACAGCAAAGATAAGTTCCATACAGGCTGTTCATACATTTATCAAGCATTTGTATTTATATATATGTATATTGAGTTTCTATCAATAATGAATATCACTATATTACCATCACCCATTGCCTATACCAGTCTTTCTTGGGACTAAACACTATACAATTTTCATGTTGAACATAACAGCAGAAAAACTAGGACCAACCACTTTACAAGTACCTAGTTTGAGTAAAAGAAAAGAATAGCAATCCACAATTCTTATTACTCACCACTTAATAACATGTATGCATACTCACTGATCAACGAGACATGAGGCGCTCCTCCTCCGTGAGAGCGTGGCGGAAGTGGCAACGATGGCCATAGGGGCAGGTGTCACCGGCCAGCACCATGCGGCAGACCTCTGTTTTGTAGCGTGGGTGCCTCATTACTGGTCGGAGTTCTTTGATCCCATGAGCGAACTGGCAGTTCTCCCCGTACGGACAGGCACCTGTCTGCTGCCATTTATTGCAAAGCTCTGTTTTCGACATTCCTTGATTGTATACATCGAGTTCTAGCGCTTCTTCCTTTTTGGAACCTGGTACATACACTGTTTGCTGCCAACCAGAATAAGGACCTAACTCGTAAGCATCCTTTCATAAGAAAATGCGTATCAGCTGGATTTTTATTCTCATTTTTGTGATATTCTCGAAAAATATCTCAAGTTTCAATAAATCAGATTCTAAAGAATGATATACATGCCTAAAAACATATCCTCAGAGTGCTCATCATTCCTAATTTGAATTGAACTACTATTACTCATTATGGAACAAATTGAATAATGAAATGACAATGAATCGCTTCCTACAATATAAAGTTTAATATTCACCGAATGTACTGAGAGCTATAAAATCGAGGCTGTGATTCTAATAGATTCACACCAAAAAGTACTACTACATTCAATTTTTAGGAACAAACTCTTATAAAATGAGAAAGAGAAGTGCACTATGGTACTTGCCAAATTGATGGTTAACACATTAATTCAATTCGAATCAAATGCCCAAGACCATTCAATACAAAGCATATGTCCAATTTTTTGCTTCTCGAGTTTTGGTTCAGGAATTGCAGATCAAGTAGTATTAGCAATATTAAAAGTACTACAACTCTAAGAGAATGTTAAAAGAAGGCGAAATCGATGGCATTAAGATAAAAATGTCGACTCACCGTTGCGGCAGAGATTTGATTCGCTGGTTTTTGCCAGTTTGTGTTTCGATCGGGTCGATTCCCCTTCAGATAACCACTAGTACGCACTGAGATGCTCTTTGGAAGCGTGACTCTTTCAGTACTCTTCCGCTCCACACGATTAAGTTCGGCAAGTGGTTGAGTTGCGGTGAGGCTAGCGGCACGTGGAGCGGCCGGTGGCGGCGAAGCTATATTCAGGCGATTCAAGTCGGTAAAAAGGCGATCGCGAGCGAATAGTACGGAAACACGGTGAGAGAGATCCGCATTGGAGAGACGCAGAGATTCATTCTCCCGTCGAAGCGTGTCAAGCTCTTCGACTGAATCATGTAGCTGCGCGAGGCAGTGTTTGTAACGGTTGTACAGCTGCTGGTACTCAAGGACGCAGCTCGCGTCTTGGAGGCGGCGGTCGGTGTCTCTGCCGTCGAAGGAGGATGAGATTGGGGGAGAATCGGCGGAGTGAAAGAGCGTGGAGTAAAAGGCGGCATTGAAATCCTCGTAAGTCGAAGACGGCGGCGAAAGAAATCGATAGCTAGAAGAGAAGTGCGACGGCGCCGCCGCGACGGAGGCGGAGGATTTATTGGCGGCATTGTATGACATATCCTCTCCTTGCATTTCAGAGCAAAAAATTCCACAAATTGAGAGAGGGAAAAGATTAAGATTAGAGCAACAGGAAGCAGGAATATAAAGCGTGGGAAAAATGTACAGGATGTGCGTAGGTGCACAGTACGGTGAGAGTTTTAAGAGAATCTGAGCCGTTGATCAAGGTGGTGTGGTATTGCGTAAATTTGAATTTTTGGCGGGGAAACTTGCAGGTGGGGAATAGGCTAGTAGATCTGAAACCGTTAGGGGAAAAGCCTAACAGAACGGAATGGTGGGACAGTGACCTGCCTACGGTGCCAAACTTTGCGGTTAGGTGGAATTGTTTAGTCCATGGAGTTGTAATGTGTTTTTAGACCAACATTTATATTCACGTAGAAAATCATTTTTATTCCAATAGTGTTTATTTGAGTGAACTAATAGGTAAAAGGATAAGATATGAAGTCTTGAGTAAAATATAAAATTGAAGAATAAATAAAATATTAATTTAGAATAAGCAATTAAAAAAAATTGTGCATGTTGTTGGATTTGATTGCTTGGAAGGTAAGCCAAACAAAGTCGGGACCAACAGTTAATGACCAATAGAAAAATTCAATTCAAATGAACACAGGTGATGCGATGCAAAAAGTAATTAGTATGGTAGTATTCCAATAAGTGATTTTTGTGTGCACTTAAGTCTACAACACATATTTTTATTTTGAGTCCAATTTTAAATTACTTGTGATTTTTTAAAGATTAATTTTAAATTTTCAAATCCCAATTTATTTAATAAGTTTTGAAAAATTTAAAATTAATTTGAAATTAGTCTCAAAATTTAAATACCTATTATTTACTTGGATGCATACAAGAATCTGTGACCAATAATATTAGTGTAATTACTGCAGGTATGCACATAGATCAACATTTTTAAATTTGGATCGAAAACTAAATAATAATTACTCAGATCATTTGGATATTTATAGATATTCAAACAAACCGAAAGATTCCCACAAATATATATTATGATAATATAAACGATTTAAAATTTGAACTCAATATAATATTTTAAGTGAACAAGTGTTCTTTAATGTCGTAAGTTTCACATAGGATCAGAGTGAAAATGGTGGCACGTTTCATTCTTATGATAAAAGTGCATGAATATCTGTTAATTAGTGCACTAATTCATTTTTTACTTTTTTTAATCATATATATATTAATTTCGTATGTTTAATAAATAGAGAAAAAGTAGATATCATGTAAAACTTGTTTATAATATAAAATTGATATCATTAGATATTTAACTACCACTACTACAAATTCGAACTAAGATAGCTGTACTTGGACAGCCATTAAAAAAACCGCTCTCCAAGTGAGAGATTAGAGAGCGGTTTTACAAAATTTATTTAAAAAAAAAAAAAAACAACTAAGACAGCGGTTATAAACCGCTGTCCAAGATTTGAACTAAGAAAGCGGTTTTAAACCGCTGTGCAAGAGGTGAAAGCTAAGACAGCGGTTAAAAACCGCTGTCTAAGGGGTAACTTAAAGAGCGGTTCAAAACCGCTATCTAGGTGGTTCTTGGATAGCGGTTAAGAACCGCTGTCTTAGATAATTACTTGGAGAGCGGTTATTAACCGCTTTCTAGGTGTTTGACCTCTTTTACCCCCTTTGACCCACATTCAGATCCCTAAATTCACCACGCACGTCGCTCTCGCTCTCTCCTTTCTTCTTCCTCTTCATTCCCACGCCGCGCCATCTCCTCCGCCGCCTCTCGACTCCGCCGCCTCTTCCCACGCCAGCCACCTCGCGACGCAGCCCGCCGCCGAGGCTCCTCTGCGACGCCGTCCCAGCCGCCGCCGAGCCTCCGCCGTCCCAGCCCGCCGTCCCAGCTGCCGTCCCAGCCCGCCGCCTCGCCGCCGCCGCCAGGTAAATTTCTCTTTCTATTTTTTTTTAGTTTTAGTTATTAGATAATTTAATTGATGAATTTGTATTAGATAATAATTAGATTATTAGGTGTATATTAATCTAATTGATGAATTTGTATTAGATAATTGTGTTTAAATTATTTCTAGTTAATTAACTTATATTTGTATTAGATAATTGTGTTTAAATTATTTCTAGTTAATTAACTTATATCTACAAGTTATAAAAATAGCTAAATGTGTGTACGCAATTAATTAGTCGACTTTTGGCTAATTAATATGACTCCATTTTGGAATGACGTATTGTCTTAATTTGTTTGACAACAAAAAAAAAAAAAAATGTTTAGTTGAAGGAGAGGTAATAGTTATTATTTTGAGATTGATGACCAAGAATTATGTTTGTATTTGACTTCATGAGTTAGGGTATGAATTCAAAATAAGTTTGACAATGAGTAATTGATTATGATATATATATATATATACTTGATTATGGTATTGGTGAGTAATAAATATGATCCTAGTATATACTTAATTGAGCTCATAAGATGATTCTTATGAAGCATTAGGGTTAGAATTGTTAATTAATTGAAGGCTTTAGAATTAATTTTAGATGAAATTGTTAGAATGCATGTTAGGATTAATATGTTATAATTTTATTTGAAATTGTTAGAATGCTTGTTAGAATTTTAGAATGTCTTGGGACTTATAGAGTGTCTTGGGATTTATAGCATGTTAGAATTTTAGAATGTTTTGGGACTTATAGCATGCCTAGCTAGAGGTTAATAAATTTTACAAAACAGTAGTAGTTGTAAATAGAGTTGAATTACTAATTATATATAGACTCAATACGTGTGCTTTTCGATTAATTTATATAGGCATCTCTAGTTCTATATGGATCGAAAGTGGGTTCGGGCATATAGATTATCAGAGGAGTATAGGAATGGGGTGGAAGAGTTTTGTAATCATGCAATTAGACACTGCACCGACCATCGATACATTCTATGTCCGTGTTGGAAATGTATGAATGGAAAAACTGTTAGTGGTCGAGAAAGTTTGTTTGACCACTTGATGTGTCACGGTATTGATAAAACATATACCGTTTGGACATTTCATGGTGAGGGAAGAGATGGATGTAGCTCTAGCAACATAAGAACTGACTTTAGGTTTGAAGATACAGTGGATGAGGATAGTTTCAGAGATGTACCGAATGTTGATACATCGAGTGGGGATGACACCAATCTGCGAGATCACCCTTATATGTTTGAAAAATTAAGGGATGACGCTGGATTGCCCCTTTGGCCCGGGTGTAAGAAGGCAACAAAAGTGTCAGCTGTGTTGATATTGTTCAACCTAAAAGCAGCACATGAGTTATCTGATGTGTGCTTCTCAAGTATGCTGGAAGCAATTAGTGGTCTATTGCCCGATGGAAATGTACTGCCTACGAAAGCATATGAGGCTAAGCAAATGCTTAAGTCCATCGGGTTAACACATCAGAAAATTCATGCTTGCCCGGGTGATTGTATCTTATTTCGGAAGGAGTATGAAGACCTCGATGAATGTCCCAAGTGTGGGAAGAAGAGATATCTGAAGAATAAATCTCCAGCGAAGGTGATGTGGTACTTCCCAATAATACCAAGGTTCAGGAGAATGTATAGTAGCGGTGTGGATGCTAGAAATTTAACTTGGCATCATGATGATAGGATCGATGATGGAATGCTAAGACACCCTGCTGATTCACCCCAGTGGAAGACATTCGATGCCAGACATCCAGAATTTGGTGACGAGCCACGACACTTGCGTCTTGCACTCTCAACTGACGGAATGAATCCGTTCGGTATCCAAAGTACCAACCACAGTACATGGCCAGTGATTCTAATGGTTTATAATCTTTCACCGGAGTTGTGCATGAAGCGCACTTATATGATGTTGTCTATATTGATATCAGGACCCAAACAACCTGGTAACGACATAGATGTATATCTGGCTCCTTTGATAGAGGACTTGAAGCTCCTGTGGGATGAGGGCGCCGATGTGTATGATGCTTATAGAAAGGAGAATTTCAAGTTGAAGGCCATGTTGTTTGGGACTATCAATGACTTTCCCGCTTATGGGAATGTATCTGGATATAGTGTGAAGGGGGCCGATGCATGTCCTTGGTGTACCACGAACACAGATCACATTCGTTTATGTCATTGTAGGAAGACTGTTTATATGGGGCATAGAAGGTGGTTGGAGCCAACACATGAGTACAGAAGAATGGCCGATGCATTCGATGGCACAATCGAGACACGTGGAGCACCACGTTTATTGTCAGGTACAGATGTATTGAACGAGATGAAGAATGTCAACACACAATACGGAAAACACTTTGCAAAGAGTCTCCCAACTAGAGGCTGGAAGAAGGAATCAATTTTCTTTCAATTGCCCTATTGGAAAGAGTTGTATGTTAGACACTTCATTGATCTAATGCACGTTGAGAAGAATGTTTGTGCTAGTTTGCTCAATACTCTGCTAGCTGATAACAAGTCTAAGGATGGTTACAATGCAAGAATGGATATGGTTGATATGGGTATAAGAGCTGAACTGGCACCTGTGTATGAAGAAGGTAAACCACCGAAATTACCTCCTGCTGCACACACCTTGTCCAAGAGTGAGAGAAAAATTCTTCTTCAAACACTAAAGGATGTGAAAGTACCAGAGGGTTATTCGTCCAACATACAGAGACTTGTTTCAGATGATGGCGTGAAGTTGATGAATCTGAAATCGCATGACTATCATGTCATCATGGAGAATTTCTTGCCCATTGCAATACGTTCTATCTTGCCTGAAAATGTGCGCATAACCATAACAAAACTTTGTTGGTTCTTCAAGGCAATGAGTAGCAAAGTTATTGATCCTAGAAAATTGCTTGGTTTTCAGAGACAGATTGTGGGGACGCTTTGTGAGCTTGAAATGTATTTTCCTCCTTCATTTTTTGATATAATGATTCACTTAACCGTTCATTTGGTTCACGAGACAAGGATGTGTGGTCCTGCTCGTATGCGATGGATGTATGGTGTAGAGAGATATATGAAAGTGTTGAAAGGGTATGTGATGAATATGTACAGGCCGGAGGGATGCATTGCAGAACGTTATTTAGTAGAAGAAGCAGTCGAGTACTTGTCTGAATTTATTCCGAATGTCGCTGCAATTGGACTTCCAAGTACCCGATACACCAATAGAATGGATGGTGAAGGCATTACCGGTGGCCAACCTGTAAGTGTTAGTATGAAGGAGCTAACACGGATGCACTTGTGTGTACTTCACAACACGGTCGACGTGCTTCCTTTTATTGACCTGCACATGCAGGCACTTTCTGAGTCTTTTCCCACCAGAGCTAGATCATGGATTGAAATTGAGCACAATCGCACGTTTGTTGACTGGTTCAATGGTTATGTTGCAAATATGTTGTCACAGGATAAAGACTCGGTGAAAGAAAGAGTTAAGTGGTTATCCAGATTACCTGATAGACATGTGTATTCATACAAGTGTTATCTTATTAATGGATACACGTTTTATACCAGAGATCATGATGCCACAAGTACAATGCAGAATAGTGGGGTGTCTATTACTGCAACTGCATGGAATCAGTCGAATACCACTTACTTTGGACAGATTGTCAACATTTGGGAACTCGACTATGTTGGTCACCGTGAGCCAATTTTCGATTGTAGTTGGGTGAGGATCCCAAATGGGGTCCAAGTTGAACGTTCTGGGTTCGTACGCGTTGATTTGAAGAATGTGGGATACAGAGATGACTCTTACATAATGGCTAGTCAAGCTCAACAAATTTTCTATGTCCCCGACCCAGTTAACAAGAAATGGTCAATTGTGCTTCTGTCAAACAAATTTAACCATAGTTACCAGATCAACGATCACGTCGATGAAGATGTTGACATGATTGATGATCCTTTCCAGAACTTCACTCATTATGTACCCTCTTTCGACGATTCTGCAAATCCCCGTCCGTACCAGAGAAAACTTACAAGTGATGATGAGTATATCAATCCGGATCTCGTCAACATTCATGGTCATGAACAAGAAAAGTCAACCAAAAAACGAAAAAGAAAAATCAGTGCTAAAAAGAAATGTATGACTTTATTGAATGTTATTGTTTGTGCTTTATTAAATGTTGTTTCTTTATAATTCTTACATATTTTTTATTTTACTTCGCAGGATCATGGATTATTTGCCCTATGATAGAGATGATGGAGATGATCCAGCTTATTTTCCATATGCTGGAGATGAGCCAGATGATGGAGATGATCCAGATGACGGAGATGATGACACAAGACAGGATAACACTGATGCTCCCACCTCTAGTAGCTCTGGAGAGAAGCGCAAGAGGGGTATAGTCACGATGACTTCACTGAAAAAAGACCGTAGCAAAGGAAAATTACTGAAGGTAATTTTAATACAATTGAACAGTTTAATTGATATTATATTAATTAATTGTCTGTTGACCTAATGATATCATTGAATTGCAGTTATCATTCAATGAGTATGGGCAGCCGATAGGACCAGAGAGTGCGAAGTTGGCGTACTTCATTGGGTCTGCAGTCAGGAGAGTTGTCCCTATCGTACTGCCATGCAATGACTGGCGTAAGCCTGAGATGACTCCTTTCAAGGAAGCGATATGGGATGAGCTCGTGGTATGTTAATTAATTGTAGTGCATATTAAAATTGTTGTATAATTTTTTTTTTATGTGAAATTACTAAATATAAATTGTTACATTCTATATGTATATGCAGTCAACATTCATTGGCCTTGATCACACAAAGAAACACGATATACTTAAACAAGCTGGAAATAAGGTCAAAAATTTTCGGACTTTTCTGAGGAATAAGGCACGAGACCCGAAGACTGGTTTGTATTCGCCTACGCCGCCTAAAGACTATGCGGAATCCCCTATGGTGGCTCCTTATTGGCAGGAGTTTGTGCGTAGATCTATGCTTGATGATTTCAAGGTAAAATTGATTAATGTTATTTCACCTATTATTTTTTTTCAGTATTTATCTTATTTATATTACACTGTAGGAAAAAAGTAACAGAAATAGCATACAAGCTAAGAATATGGAGGCGCGATATCGTGGATCTTCCAGAGGTTATGCACGCATTAGGGAAGATTTGGTGAGATTTGCTAACTTTTAATTTTTTTTATGATCATTCACTTCATTAATATATATTCAGTTTTAATGATTTTTTACATGTTTATTATTATCGTAGAAAGAAGAAAAAAGGAAAGGTGGAGAGAGTGCACCTGTTGTTACCCGTTATGAGTTATTTCAGACTACAAGAAAGACTCGAGATGGGAATGTTCCCGATCCCAAAACACAGCATATCATTGATGAAGCGGTAATTCATCCATTATTTTTATCTTTAACATTATAAACTATTATTTAATTTGAAATGATTTAATAATATTTGTTTGTTATTTAGGAGCGCATATCTCAGAGCATGACGCCCGACGAGGCTCGCACTGTGGGGACTGATGATCTGTTTGCACGGGCAATAAATTGTCAGGAGCATCCCGGACGCATACGGGGACTTGGATTTGGCGTCACGAAGAAATCATTGAGTATGGCACCTGGTATAGCGGCTATGTCTAAGGTGGATCAACTTTCAGCACAGGTTGCCGACTTAGCTAAACAAGTTTCGATGATATCAAACCATCAAATGAGATACGGGATGTCATCTAGTGGTGCTAGCTGTGAAAACAGTGCTCCTATGTTTTCCGCTGAGGCTAGAGAGAGTGCTGTTAGAAACAATGCTTCAGACGACTTTCATGATGCACTTCTAAACGTCTCCAAGGTATCAGATGTATCTCGTATTTGTTTTAATTAAGTACTATTATAAATTTTCTAACTGAATATCCTCTTCGAACAGACGACTCCTTGTTACCTTTATTTGGATTATCCTCTTCGGTTGGTGGCCACTGGAATGTTGTTCGATAGCTCCAGTGGAGTGATCCATGGTCGCCCAATCACTCCTGGTTTTGTGAAAGTCACCCTCACTGTACCTGAAATTGGACAAGAGACTTCACTGTTGCCAAAACCAGAAGATGTGGCCACCACAGTCGGAGACGCGATCGGGCATTTCCTCGAATGGCCGCAAAACTTGGTTTCTCTCACAAAAAAGGTAAAATACATGTTATTAAAGTAATTAATAAGTCAATTTATTTTAAATAATATTACAAATATTGATTGTAGATACTCCCGACTCCACAAAAGACTACACAGAGGGAGAGACCAGGGGAACCAACTGTTGGTGTGCGCAGACGGCGATTAGGGTACCCCCTGGCCGGAGACGTACCCCACGATGTCACTGTAATGAGTACGGTGCACTACATGGTGTCCTCCAGGTTCAATACAATCACAGTGCCCATTAATGCTTACTTTAACTATGTTGGATATGAGGAGTTCATCATACGAGATTATGTCGAAGAAGTCTTCGATGACAAGTGGTTGAGTGCAACTACCATGACTTTTTACCTCAGGTGTGTTTACTTAATTCTCAACATTTACTTCATTTATAGTTTAACTTACTTATTAAATATTAATATTAGCGTATGTTGGTTAAAGGTATTTGGGCGAGGTATATTTAACCGTAGATGTCGTTGCAAGTGCAAAATATTCCTTCATCTGTCCCCAAGTGTGTAGCATTTTTGGTAATAGGACACAGTATATGAACGACATTGTTCAACATATGTTGAAATATACAGAGAGAGACCATCTCATTTTTTGGCCAAACAATGTGGGGTAAGTATAATAAATATTTCATAAAAAAATTTATTTATACGAACAAGCGATTAATTTTAATTTTGTTAATATAATGTAGTAATCATTGGGTGATGTTGGCCATAAGAATGAGGGATCTTACTGTGTATTATTTGGATCCAGCTACGGATGGGGTGTATACAAATCGTCCCGATCTTATAGCATTTATGGAAGGGTACGTAAGTTAATTTTTAATATTCTCATATTATGATTTGTTTTACTTTTAAGATGAACTGACTCTAATGTATATTTATTTTTTAAAATAATTATATAGTGTGATGGCAATGTATCAGACTAGTCTTCCAGGTAAAAAATCAGATACCACCAATATTAGTAAAGTGCTGTGGAAAAACATTAAGGTAAGTTACTTTAGAAAATTAGCAAATCTATAGAAAATAATCATAGTTATAGTACATGATTGTAATTGTTAATCAATAGGTTCCGAGGCAGCAAGATGGCAATCACTGTGGACATTTTGTGTGTTGCTACATTGAAGATATAATCTTGACTTCTCGGACGACCATTCCTGAAGAAGTAAGTCGATTATCGATTTATTTTAAATATGATTGAATAAAAAATGTTTATTATTTAATTAAATTTTCTATGTAATTTGCAGTTTGTGCATAGGCCTCGGATCCCTTTTTACAACAACGCTCGAATGGAGAAATGGAAGATGGATTGGATTGGGTATCTTTACAATCGATTCTTGTAACATTATTATAACTTTTGATAGCATCATATATATATATTAATTTGTGATGAATTAATATTTCATGTTATTGGATCTTATATTATATTTATTTGATGTTACGAATAAATTATTAGTATATGTGTTTTGGTAATTTTGTATATATTAGCAGGTTTATTATTTAATTGAAAAAAATATATATTTAATTGAATAAAATATATATATAATTGAAAAAAACGGTTAAAAAAGCAGGTTTATTAATATATATATAAATAAAAAAAATTAAAAAAGATCTTGGACAGCGGTTAATAACCGCTGTCTAAACAAATAAAAAAAAATAGAAAAGGCTCTTGGAGAGCGGTTTTTAACCGCTCTCTAAGAGTGAGGCTTGGATAGCGGTTATTAACCGCTCTCTTAGTGTGGCACTTGGAGAGCGGTTTTTAACCGCTCTTTTAGTTCTTCCTCTTGGAGAGCGGTTCAGAACCGCTCTCTTAGCTCCTACCTTGCACAGCGGTTTCTTAACCGCTCTCTTAGACTAACATAGCTGTTTCTTAGAAAGCGGTTTTAACCGCTTTCTAAGTGGAAATTCAACCGCTTTCTAAGGTCTAATTTGTACTAGTGTACTATCATTAGATGTATTCGTTGATATCATAACAATTTACACTATGATTTCATTTTATAAGTCTAATAACATTAGTGATTACATCTAATAGTATTAATTTCATACTTTATCGTGTGTGATAGGTAAATTCAAAGAGAGCGTCAAATTTTATTGAGTAAGTCTCGTGTGCATCAAATACACAGTACAATTCAAATTCATTTTTAAAAAATTGTCCCCATTATTACTCTAAAGTTGCTCATATAATTACTGAAAAATGTGTTTAACAAAGTATGACTTTTCAGTAATAATATAGATAACTTTTTAGAAATAATAAGAGTAATTTTTTAAAAATACATTTGAATCATACGGTGTAGATACATACTACACTAAGCCATTTTTATTTTGGAATATTGATTCTTATCACGACTTCTAAACATAAAGGGTGGCTGCTACTTTTTGAATTTCTAATAATAAAAAAAATGCCATTTAATTTCCTCTATAATAATACATTAATACTGTCACACCAAGGTACGAGGTCCTTTTCTGTCTAGACCAAATTAACAAGTCAGATATGTATAACTTCCTCTTGTTATTTCATACGCATCTCAGTCAATAAATTTTAATCCTATTAAATTTATTTTAGGCTGTAAACATTTGCTTTATAAGAGGTTGTTCATTTGATGTCCAACTCATGAAACTAAATTTTATCGCATTACATTTTTCTTGAGCAACTTATTATTAGATAATACTACATTATAAAATTATATATCCATCCTCCTTAAAGTAAAATTTAGATTGTACATGCATGTGCTGTGTTAATGTGTATATCAAAAGAAATAGTATAATACTAAGATGTCCCGAGTTGATGAGAAAAGAGAGTTGGATATTAACGTGGCATGCAAGAATAGTAAGGTGAAGAAGGTGGTGTTACTTAAATTGACAACGATGATGATTGAGATGAGGGATTTGAGGTTGATAGAGATTTGTTTTCTTGTCTATTTTAAGCAAACCCCTTTCTCTAATCATATCACTTCTCTCATAAAATACACATAATAGTTGCTTCATTATTACAACTCTAACTAATTCTACGATAAATATTCATCCCTGTGTTTGCATGGGTTTTGTCCTTGCAGTTTTTTGTCTTGTTTGTTTACATACTCAGGAAAGCTAAATTCCACCTAACTTTAATTAGTTTGTTAAAATGTGAATATGAGAGGCCCCGCTTTCCGCCAATTATCTAAAATTGAAAACTATATATGACTAATTATATGATGGAAAGAAAAGAAAATTGGTCATTTAAAATTTGATTGGTTTCTTTTTTGCAAATAAAATAAATTAAGAGTACCTCTGTTTAAACCCCAAAATCCTCTAAATATACCCCATCATACCCCATTAAAATTTAAAAAATCAACATATATTACTAAACATACCCCATTCCATTCCTATAATATCCTTCCTCCATTAATATTCCCACAAATCCATTAAATCCACATAACTTACTAAAAATGCTCACCATTCCATATTTTCATTAAAATCTTTCTTTTATTTTTTTTATTTTTTCATATTCTTTAGTTCTAATCAAAATTAAAAAATATATATTAAAAATTAAATATATTTTGAATTTTTTATAAATAATTAACTAAATCTTCTAAATAAGTATTTATCAAAATAAATATAAAAAAAATATCAAAAAATGAATTAAATATAAAGACAATTTTAATAATCAATTAAATTGTATAATATATTTAAATAAAAAATTAAAAGTAAATTTGACAGTTATTTTAAATAATTCAGAAAATAAAATAATTTTAAAAAAAATTTAGTTAAATTTTTTTAAAATCATTTAAGCCTAAATAAAATTTGACAAAAATTAAATAATAAAAAAATCTAAAAAATAATTAAATAAAAAATCAATTAAAATGAAAATTTGAAAAATAAAATAACTACATAAATATAAGAAAAGTATCTAAATCTAAAAAAAATTAATTTAAAAAAGAATAAAAAATATTCAAAAGGGAAAAGACTAAAGATGAATAAAATCCAAAAAATATTTTATAAATGTTAATTAAATTTTCGTAAAATATTTAAACTAAATAATTAATTAAAATTTTATTTTTATTTAGCTTCAATTGATTTTTTAAGATTTTTTTAAATAGTTTTCTTAATTTAGTTATTTTTTAAGATTTAATCTATCTTTTTAACTATTTTTTAGTTTATTTAAAAAAATGGATTTGTTTTAATTAAATTATTTTGAAGATTTAGTTGATTTACTTTAATTTTGTTTTCCAAATTTTTAATGATTTTTTAATTTCACTTAATTTGATTATTTAAATATTTAATACATTTTTAAACAATTTTTTAGGGTTTAAAAAAATTTAAGAAAAACAATTGATCAATTAAAAGTTGAAATACTAATTTTTAAATTAAATTACTTAAATGACTAAAGTCAAAATAAACATAAATTTAGAGTATAATTCATTCCATATATATAAGGATAACTTAGTAATTATATTTATGTCTATTTTTATCTCTAAAATTATGGGGTTTATTTAGAGGATTTTGGGGTTTGAGTAGTGAGACTCATAAATTAAAGATTACCTATTTGATTTATTTTGTAGAACGAATATTGAAGCTCTGATCCAATTTTGATTGGAGCAATGAATATAAGATGTAAAATACCACTTGTAGGAGCTGTTCTAGCTGGTGAAATATACGTTGATCAAATATCACTAAGTTCAAATTTTATTATGTCTATTTCTTTTCAATTGAGATCACCACACATTAGACTTATCTGATGTGATTAATCTACATGTAAGGTTGTAATAGTTTGAAGGTGATAATCATCGTATAAACATTCGATTGTGATCATGGGTTTAATTATTGTACAAAGGTGAGATTTACCACCTAAAAATTTAGGGGGAAAAACTCTAACCTCCATAAACCCATTATACACTTTTGTGTCCAATATGTTACTTTTAGTCAATCTTTTTTTATCATCTATTGTACAAATATGCACCTATATCTCCTTGCAGCAAAACCAAGACACTTTCTTTATTTTTTCCTATTCACCTGTCATATAAAAAAATCAAATCAATCCTTATATACTCTTTTTTTTAAAATATCTACATTTAATTACATACTATTTGAATTTTTTTCAAAAACAAACAGTCCTCCTTTTATAACACCCTCCCCTTTCTACGTCATTTTGACCGGACGGGATCTCCTGTTACATAATGGTGTTACATCTCCTGTTACATCTGTTAAATGATTGACAAGTGTCTTATTAACAAATTTAAGGTAACTATAATTTAAGAAAAATCTCTTTATTCTCTCTTTTAAATCTTACCAAATCTTACAATGCATTTATAATTTTAAAAATATTTGAAAAATGTTTAATTTAGTTTATTATAATTATTTTTAAATATAACTATAAAAAATTTAATTAAAAATAAATTTAAGATAACACAGTTTTTATTATTTGTTTTAACCTTTGATTTAATATTTAGAAAATAAATAAATAGTTTAGATTAGATTAAAAAAATATTTGCTTAATTTTTAATTTAGTTGTTGATTTGACAATATATAAGGAACAAATGCATTTTTTTATTTTTGTTCGCTATAATATAGGTTTTTCTAATTTTAAATATATTTAAAAATATTATTTATAAAAAATAATATGACCGACCACTTAAAAATACACTGGCATAATTTAATTTGGTTTTAGGTTTCATACACATCATATTCCATTTTTTTTCATTAAACAATTTTTTACATCCATAAAAAAAAATTAAATTTTTTTTATATTCTATTTTCAAACCCGTTTCTTTATTTATTGTTAATTTATATCCATAAATTAAATTATATTTTTAATTTATTTAAACCCGTTTCTATATCACTATGCATACTTTTCTACATCTTTTTTAATAAAATAGTGATATTTTTCTACATCTTTTTTTATAAAATATTATACTATTATTATAGTGTTACTATATTACTATTGTTAGTATGAATTATATTACATATACAACGTTTATTATAATTGCAAAAGTTTTTCTTAAATTTTTTTATTTTCAAATATATTAAAAATGTTAGAGAAAATAGTGAAGAGATTAAAAATATTAACTTTAACAACATTTTCTCTAACTTTTCTCTAGCATTCGTTTCTGAGTAGGTTTTATATGAAAACACTTCATAATAAGCTTAACATGAAATAGTTTTAGAGTATCATTAATCTCATCAGGAGTATCATTAAACCTGTCAGGGGTATCATTAATCTGAGTTCAAGAAAATTTTAAATTTTCTTGAACTCAGACTAATGATACCCCTGATGAGATTAATGATACTCCCGATGAGATTAATGATACTTTAAAATTGTTTCATGATAAGCTTATCATGAACTATTTTCATATAATATTTTGCCTTCGTTTCTTATATGTTGTCAAATCAACAACTAAATTAAAAATTATGCAAAGATTTTTTTTAATCTAATCTGAACTATTTTTTTAAATATTAAATAAAAGGATCAAGCAAATAATAAAAAAATGTGATATTTTAAATTTATTTCTAATTAAATTTTTTACAGTTATATTTAAAATAATTATAATAAACTAAATTAAATATTTTTCAAATATATTTAAAATTATAAATGCATGATAAGATTTGGTTAGATTTAAAAGAGAGAATAAAGGAATTTTCCTTAAATTATAACTACCTTATATTTGTTAATAAGACAATTGTCAATCATGTAATGGATGTAACAGAAGATGTAACATCATTATGTAACAGGAGATCCCGACCGCATTTTGACCGAACATATTGAAAAAAATGAAATATGAAAGAGTCATTCCTTATAGGACCGAAAACAATTAACCCCAAATTTCAGCCTCAATTAACAAGTCATTTCTTTTGACTTTATACTCAATTAACAAATTAATCTCAATTTCTTCAATTAACATCTTCCTGCATATAAAAAAAACTCAATCTCCTATAGGAATATTTCTACCAACTCAAAAATCAAATAAGTTCCCTATGAAGATCTTTTTAATTTTTTACCATTTCAAGTTTGTACATCTTATAAAACATTGTACATCAGAATATTTTAATCAAAATGTACCATTTTCTAAAGTGTGTAGGACCATTTTTCCTGGTCATTTTAATGCCATTTATTTTTAATTCCTATACATCTCACTTAAAAAAAATGTACATATATATTAAAATTTTAACATTCAATATAGCGTTGTACATACGACTAAAAATTGTATATCATACTTGTACATATAATAAAAAATTGTATATCTTAGTGCATCAAAAATTCCCTATGTATGATTAAAATTTGTGCATCAGATATTGTTGTTACCCAAAATATGTATCTAATTACGGATTGATGTGGCTTTTGGATGGGTAACGGCTATGTGATTTGTGAATATTATCGAGTATTAATGGCTTGAAGCCTTTGATAATAAATGATGAACATAAATAATAAATGCAAGAAGATTTGTCAAGTCAGTTTTTGACTTGGGCTTTAATGTTGTTCGTCTCTATTTATTGCGGTTTCAACGAGTATTTATAGTCCAAAAGGCATCCTCTTGGACTGACCCTTGATGGACAGGTACAACCCAGCATTTATTGCTGGATCAGGCTCATACTGGGTTAGTGAACAATATCTTCCGTGCTAGTGATCCTAGCCCAATCACAGCTGGCCACGTGGAAAGGGAGATCGTACCTTCCCCGAGATCGCGGGGTATTCTTCCACAAGTATGGCTTCCCATGCTGAGTTGAGGGTGGTCTCTTGTACCCGGTATTGGGAATCAGGAAGGTCGTCCGATGGCGTCCAAATCCCTTCAGCAGCGGATGTGATTGACCATGTGGTCGTCCCGTCCTTTTAGGCGAGGCAGACATTCACTTTACCAAACCTCTTCTTCGTCTAGGTAGTATTCTTATCGGGTCTGGTCGTCCGTATGACGAGGCCGGATACCTTCGTGGCGAAGCGAAAAACCTGACGTCATCTATGACGGGAACGAGATGGCCGAGCATGTGTGTCGAGACGAGTATTGCGATTATCTCTCTCCTTCTACGAACTCGCTTGATAACCCTCTCCGTCCTCGTCCTAAAGGGATTATTCGGCACACAACAGATATGTTTGCCCCAATTAACAAATTAACCCCAATCTCTTCCAATAACATATCATAATTATTCCTGAAATAAAAACTCTTTACAAATCTTAATCTGAATTTAAGAAAGCATTCTTTTTCCACTTAATAAAAAGCTTTAACATAGGACTCCTACTTTGAACAAAGGACTCCTATGGAGATGATGTTGAGTCAATTGCCTCCGCCTAATCTTGGCCCCATCATTAAAATAAAATTCGCAAATAAAAAAAAAAAAAAAACTCCATTGATGAAACCTCAAGCACACACACCTATTTCAGATGAAGAATAATTTGGGAAGAAGAAATTGAAGGAGAGAGATTAGGGATCATACTACTTTTCTGAATGTCTTCCTTTCCATTTTCCTTCTGTATTTCTCCACTTTGCTCACGGAGGCGCACAACAGATCCGATCTCGAAGGCCTTCAAGGCCGCAACGCACAACAGATTCGATCTCGAAGGCCTTTACGGTGACGGTGCACAACAGATCCGATCTCGAAGGCCATTCTGATTGCTCTTGGCGCCGCTGATTCCTCGACAATTGTTTCATCTCTGATTGCTCTCACAGTATTAGAGAAGTGAGACCCCTAGACGGAAACCTCCACCGGTGTAGGCGGCGGCGCTGATTCCTCATCGGCCTTGCAGTCCGGCTCCTCCGGCAGCGGTGCCTGTGGCGGAAACTTCATGAATCCACCTTTGTTTTTTCAACTTTCGAATTTTGAAATGGGGTTGCTGAATTTTGAAATGGGGGTTCTTAGAGTACAGAGATAATGAAGACAATTGATGGGACATCGAACAGGGATGAATTTAGTTGTGAAAAGAGAATGAAAAATAGGAGTACTTTAGCCATTTAACAATTAAGTCAATGTAGTGGAGAATGACTCATGTAGTGGAGAAGAATGATTTTAGCTTTTATATACTACACACTAATTAATCCAAAAATATATGAATATACGTTTTTCTTATTTAATTATGAGGAACTCTCTTGTTAAAAATTCCACATGTGAAATATACTTAAAATAGACAAATTTAAAAAAATCATGGGTCGGGTTGCTCCACATAAAAATTCGCAGATCTTGGCCGGGTCGGATCGGGTTTGGTGATTTTTTTTCAAAATTTTGCGCAAGTTTTTTCACTCCCAGTTTGTGTAACTATATGAGCAAATGTGTGTTACTAGTCATTAAAAAATAGGTTTTTCTATTTTAAAATAACAATAATGACAAATAAATTTTTACAAGAACAAATATGTGTTTTTAATTTATTTATCATTCCTTTAAATTTAAATTTATTGTTTTATATATTAAAACATATCAAAATTTGCGGAAACAATCAAAATATAAGACGAGTGAGGCTAAGAGTTTCTCACTCTCACCCTTTTTACCTTTAATCCGTTTCCAGTGGTTTTCCTTTACAACATCGTGAGTCCTTTTCCCCAGTGTATGCAGATCATGATCTTGGGCTCTAGTGATCTTGTCTTGGATGATCTGCATCACCTCTTTCTTGATTAAATCCATGTCTCTGATCCGTATAGAACTTGTCGCTACTGCAATTCAATCACCACCGCGAGCTCAAGACCCGTATAGAAATATGGATTATTCTATGTATCCTAGATCTGTTGAATATTTCATATAACAATTTATTTTTAATTATATTATAGCAGACTATTTATTCTCTATTATATTTAATATAAATGGATTAAAATCATGTCAATACTTATTTCATAATTATGTCACAAAATTTTAAAATTCTTAATATACAATTGAAATTATTACTTAATCAAATAAAATTATTAAAACAAAATTTTAATTAAGAAGTTAATTTATCAATTTACTAAAAGCGCTTTCAATTTAATAAAATAAGAAAAATATTAATATTAAATTAAGCAATATCCAATAATTTTGTAATTAAATTGCAGTTATATGAAGGTTTTTGATATATGCACACATTTATTAAAAATCTCTTTGAATTGACGAATTGATATAACTCAAGTGGTTTGAACTAAATACTACCTATGACCGAGAAGCAATGAATTCGAGTCACAATTTAAAAAAAAAAAAAAAAAGTCCCTTTGAATTGACAATAACGCTTTTTAGGCCTTTTGGAAAGGGTAAGTACAAAATTACAAATGTTTCAGGTTATATACAGTCCCATGTTTCGTAAATACACTCCAACCAAAAAATATTCGATTTTTTTTTCCAAAAAATGTTACTCCCTCCGTCCCAAACTCAAGTTCCCGTTTACTGTTTGCACGGTTATTAAGAAAAGAATTGTTTATTAGTATTTAAAGTGATAAAGTGATGATAAAGTGATAAAGTGATAAAATAGATGTTTTGGTTATTAGTGTATGGAGAATATAATATTAAAAAGTATTGTTACTTTTTTGCCAAAAATGGATGTATCAAATGAGTATGGGACGGACCTTTTTGACAATGTAGCAAACGAGTTTGGGACAGAGGGAGTACAATTTTCGGAAATAAAATTCGAAAATGCTTATGTTTAGTGTGATTGTTTTTCATTTTCCGAAAAAAAAATTATTAAGTTTTTCAGATTTTTTTTCCGAACATTTTTTTGAGTGGAGTATATCAACAAAAGATGGGACTGTATTTATCCTCAGCCATTACAAATATGTTCGAAGCCCAATTTTCTTCGGCTGGTGCTTCTTTAGGGGCCCATTAACACGCCTTAACGCTTCCCCTCGTTGTTTAGTTAGTGGCCATCTTGGTCAAATTTATAGGCTTCCTTTTTTAGTTTTAAAATATTAGGATTCATATTAAAAATTATAATTATAATAAATATGAATAAACTGTAGTTAACTATTTTCAAATGAAGAACACAAATATTTTTGTGCAACTTTGTATGACTTCAAGATTTGTGCAAATTAAACTCGCACTCAATTAATTCAACTCTATCTACTTGAATCCGCCTGTGCATTTATAGTTTACCTTTTTTAAAATAATTTGCACGGTACCAATTTTCACGGGAGATTTTCTATATGAGGAAATATTAACAGTTTTATTGGAGTATTAACAGTTTAAGTACACAAAATTTTGATAAAGCAAATCAATGGAACTGATCAGATTTTTAAAAATTAATCTCTCATGAAAGTTACTTGAATGGCATGGTTAATACTATTAAAAAGAAAATATAGAGTAGAGAATATAAACTCAGGATTTATGTCTCGTGTTAACACGCTATTTCATTTTATTTATTTTTTCCATTATAAACTTTGAATTCAACTGCCCGATTGTTTTCATTAATCTTTTTTTTTTCTTTGGTTATATATGTAGGGTTGGACTTTTCTATTCCACCTTTAAAAAGAAATCTGTAAAGCTGATAAGAAATATAACACTATATTTTTATGAATTGACTTAATTCTAACTGATCGTGCTAATAATATTATTTAGAAATGAAGTAAAAAAATACTAATTTGACATAAAAAAATAAAATAAAAATCTAAAATCAACATAAAAAAAAAAACTATATTAAATATATGTAAATGACTGGTTCATAAGTTTAAATGAATTGCCAATTCGGAATAGTACAATTTACCTACGCTGGCTATGGACTGAGGGTGAGGCTGATGCTGCTGACTAATCAGAGTTTCTAGAACTACTTTGTATGAAAGGTGTCTGCGCATTTAAATAATTTTTATTGGATATTTTAAAAGTAGAAATCTTCGGAAAATAAGAATTCATTGGGCATGTTTCTTCATGTTTGATCAATGTGTTGGACACGCTAACAAGATCGAAAAACAAGCTTAAGGAAAATATCCTCCCATTATTTAAGCACTATTTCAACTTCGCATGTGTGTGTTCTTAGTCTTAGGTATGGGGTTAATATTGTGGCAACACCAAATACTATTGTCACCAGGCATATTCCTCTACTTGTAAATTAATACTAACATTTATATACATTCAATAATTTTCAATCGATATACAATCAATATTATTACTGCTATTATCATATAATATTTTACATGAACACTTAAGATATTATTGAATAAATGATACTCTCTCCATCCTTAAGTTAAATGCTATATATATATATATATATATATATATATATATATATATATATATATATATATTACTTTTTATCACCCTAAACTAAATTAAATTTAATTAATAAATATGAATTAATTAGTATGTGTAAAGTAATAACATGAAATGCAAGTATACTAGTGTATGAAAGTATTATTGTGAAAAAACAAATGTCGTTTTATTTTTAGATATAGAAATATCGATTGAACAATGGGAGAGATAGTTTCGATTAGTAGCAATTAAATATGAGACATATGGAGTATGATATTATTGGATAAATATAATAGTATCAGTTTTATACTATGAATAAGTGATATTGAAAACTGGCACTAATATTATATTGTAGTATATACGTGCGGAATTGATCCTGGGCCTTATCGGTGGGCACAAATTTATATGTTCAGTGCGTGTGCTAATGACACATAATAAACAGGGAGTTCATTATTATTTTAATTAATTATTCAAATTCATTTATATTTCATTATCATATTCGCCGTGGACTTATAAATTTGTTTCCCCTTATATGAATATACATTTGTCCCACACTTTCCATTTCAGGTTCTACACTCTCAATTTGTAATAATTTTAAAAATACTCCACAAAAGTGTAATATCAATTACGTAGAAAATTAGGCAATAAATTTACGTATGGCTTATAGAGATATCCTATCAATCTCAAAATAAATGCTCAATTTAATTTATCGAGTTTTCAAGGCTACGGTAAATGGAGTAGAGTATAGGGCTCATAATCGAGTTATAATTGAAATAAAAGGACCAACAACTCCTAATCTATAGGGTTTTATATACCCGTATACAAATTGAAATTACCTTCACTCTCTCATCCCAAATAATTTAATTGAAATGGACCTGGAGAATCCTCCAGTTCGTATTTAAATTCTAATTAGAGCTTTTCTACTTTCGACACCTTACTCATTTAGTTTTATGATTCAATTAATATATATATATATATATATATACCTCCCGTCACGCTTTAAAGTTGTGGTACTTTATTTATATTAAAAACATCATTAAATATTTGTTAACAATTAACTTGAACTTTAAATTATATATTTTTTTTGTTCAAATTGATTGATCTTTGATAATATCGCGATAGAAACAACTAAATAAAAATCTACTAGCTAAAGTATGAATGCATGAAATGTTTATTTGTGTGAAATCTTTAAAAAAAAGTATGGTGTAATATATATATAAAATACCCATATATACTTTGAAGAAAAAATATACGCACCTTAGCTTCTTAACCACCCAATCATATAACAAATTGAAGACTAGCTAATAATAATAAAGAAAACCCACAATCAATATTGAATCTTATGAGAAACGAAATCATAAGATCGTGTTTATAAGTATAACCAAACGCCCTCGAATTCGCTCAGAAATAACCCCAATTTCGAAATGTACATAAATCACATTGAGATACGTACATATATATACCACGTACATGTATTAAAAAGCGTTGGATTAATTAAGAAATACCTGAAAATACAGTTGATTATAAGCTGTTTGAAGTACGATCATGCAAAATAAAAGTAAAATTGGTGTGTACAAAGTTACTACTTATTAACATAGCCGAGTTCAAGGGAGGAGACCATGGACTTATATATCTCGAGAACGAGCCTGTTTTCGAACTCGGTTCGGGTATAAGGCGTGGGCTCGGGTCGGGCCTGCGGGATCCTTTTAGCACCAAAGACGTTGGGAGAGTTGGAAGTGCCGGTAGTGTTGGCTAGCTTCAGCATCATCTTCACGTACGCGTTCTTGAATCTCAACCACAGTTTGAGCGGCGAAGGCAGCTTCATAAGCCGCAGCTTTGGCGTCCTTAGCCGCCACAGACGCTTCCCTGTTCCGAACCTCACGATTTTCACTCTACTTTTGTTGGTTGATGATAATCTGTTGTATCCTCTTCTCCTCTTCGAGAAGCTTCTAAATGGCACGATTTCCATTTCTTCTATGCTTGTTAAGTTTTTTTTTTTTTTTTTTTGCTTGTTTGGAGAGTGAGAGAGAGAGAGAGAGTGGTGGTGGAGAGAATGGAATTTGAGGCAACTTATTTCGAGATTTTATGAAGAGTGAAGATTTCAGGTGTGGTTATGGTCAAGGTCAGCTAGTCAATAATGGCGCCCCGCTGAATAAATATTTTGCTCCTACTATTAATTTATTTTTTAATTATATGTTTACTTATAATTAATTTTTCAAATTTATTTTCAATTTTCTTTTTTACCTGTCTTCCAAATTTAGGCAAATACTTGTATCATGATATGAGACAACACAAATTAACACTTACCCCTACCAAAGTGTTAATGGGTCAATGTCTTAGTTATACTCAATTTCATTGTCTCATGCCATGAGATGGTCTCATACAAGACCTACTCTATTTTTTATTATTACACTCATAAACAATCATTTTATTTTTTAATAAATTCTACAGTTAATATCAACAATTTTTATTTCTTTTTCATTAAAGGATGTGGTCATTTTAATCGATAGGGAGAGGAGTATTATTTTAACTTTGGGGAGAGAGTAACATGGGGGAAAATTGATTAATTCTGAGTAGAATATCAATTAGTTATAGTTGAAATAGCTTCGTACATATTTGTTAAACTACAAAATATATGTAAAAGAATAATTAGAATTAATCATACATACGTATTATATCATGCTATTATTAATAATAATTATTATTATATGTTGTTGTTTATTGGTTAATCGAATTTATGTTGGAATCTTTTTAAATATCTCCATTCTCAGTCATTCTACTTATTTTGGTCAAGGATAAATGTGTGACTTGTGATACAGAGACTTTTGGTGCAAAGAAAAAGCGGAAGAATGGAAGCACGTTAATTGAAGAATTGAGCAATCAAAATCATATTTGAATTGGTTGTTTTTTTTTTTTTTTCCTTAGTGCTGACACATACATAGCCCGTGAACCAGTTAATTTTACCGTAAAATTTATTTGTATTTATAAAAAATTTAAATAGTTATAATTATTTTATAAATAAATGTTTAAGTTTCATATAGTACATACTGTAATAAACAATAAAAAAAAAAAAATGCACGATAAAACTAATTTACAAAAGTCTTACTTCTTCCGTCCATGAAAAATATGTTCAATTATTTGCACGTGGTTTAATATAATATATCGGAGTGTATTATGAAAATTTTAAGGTCCATTATGAGTTAAGTGGTTGTTAATTTATGGAATATATGTGTGACGTACTTTTCATAAATAATCACTCATGTATTCATATATGGACGTCACAATACCCAACCAATAATACCCTCCGACATATTGTTTCAAACTATGTGCAAACAAGTGAGTATATTTTTTTGTGGACGGAGGGAGTATTTCATATATTGTTAATTAATGATATCATGTAATTTAATTTGATGTTCAATAAATATAAGTATATTTGTTATATAAATTGAGACCCATGAATTTAACAAAAGTGAAAAACAAATTAAGCAACATCAACAATATTTTCAAGTCAAAATGGTCGCTATCCCTCAATTGAAGTCAAGTTAGGATGGTAATTTAAATAATATCTTCTGCTTCATTATTTTTATTTTGCAATTTATGACGTTGAGAAAAAAAGTACTCCCTCCGTCCACGAGTAAGTTTCTCACTTCTTTTTGTTGAATGGTTTAAGAAAGTGTATTTGTTTATTAATATATGGTGGGCCACATGTTGACTTTTGGGATAAAGTAATGAATAGTGTTGAAAAGTAAAGTGAATGAGTGACATTTTTGTAATATTGTGTGAGTTTGAAGGTTAAAGTTTATATATAATAGAGTGTTGTTATTTCCATTTATGGAATGGGAAACTTACTCGTGGACGGTCCGAAAAGGAAAGTGGGAAGTTTACCTAATAATTCTTGAAGAAACAATATTGCTCGCGTAAACTGTTAGGTATATGACCGAAAGCAGCCAACTGGCTCACACATGAGAAGCTCCCGGTTATAGAGTACGATAAAGAGTTTGGCCCAGTTGGCCCACTTAAAAGTTATTTAATTGAGATTAGGAGGTGTTTGTAATATTTTTTTTTTTAAAAAAAAGTGATTTAATTAATTAATTCATTGTGAGAAAATTTGTTTGATAGTGAAAGTAGCAAGAGTTTATAAATAAAAACATAAAAAAATAAATGGTGAGTGTGTGATAATAAATTTAAATAAGATAAAATATTGCTGAGAAGTTAAAATTAGTTAGAAACAATTAAACAAACCTCTCTATTGTTTAACTATGAAATCTAAATGATTAATTTCAGTAGAAATAATATTTTTAGAAACACACCAATCTACTTTCAGAATGGTCGAGATTATAAGCAAGGAAATATCCCTAAGCTCAATTCACTTGACTCTGTCGATAAGTTAAGATATTTTATTATTCTATTCTTACATATTAATTAATCAATTCGTGTAAATTTTTATTTTATTTTTTAAAGAGTTAAAACATATTTTTGTTAACTATATCTATAAATAATCATATCAAATCGAATCGAGTCGAGTCGAACTCAAGTATATGTATAAAATAATTTTTCAGCGTATCCGATGCACCGTGCAACTGATGCAACCTTAACTAAAAAAAATCAATCTTTTTTTTTTAATCATAAAAAAGGGTTCGAAAATGACTATATAGCTTTTAGTGACCTAGCTTTTAAAATACTCTCCGAAGATAAATGCCAAAACATTTTTTTTTTTTTTGTAATGTTTTGTCTTTGCTAACATTTATTGTACCACTAATCTAATAGAATTAGGCTGTCGTTAAGTGCCAAAGACTTTTGCGGCTCTATTTGGGAGCTCAATTAAACTGCACAGGTTACACATTTACTAGCCAGCCTGCCCTATGGCTCCTATGAGCCTAGGGAAATAAACGAAGAAATATATTTTACTTATTTAGTGGTAATTATACATTAGTGTATTAATACCACCCAACTTTTATGCAACAGTAATTTTTATTCATCTTTTTAAGTGACTTAGAGTGAAATATTCAGCTTAGGAAGTCTAATATCAAGTTGATTAGGCCTTTTAAAAAATGCAT